>CM033477.1:28500565-29223577 GCA_019447015.1 Hymenochirus boettgeri
CAATGGCGCCGATTATCCCCTGGCTTACCTGGGCTCCAGTATAAAAAGGTTAATACTCTATGGTCTTGCTCCTAACTCTGTTTTGTCTTACTCTGCTCCAAGTCACCTTCAGGTCTGCCCCCTTGGTGGTGCCCATCTGGTCCTGCGGTTGTTTCTAGGCATAAGCATCTTAGGGCAAACTAATAGGGCAATAAAGGCTAGAAGATCATCAACTTTTTTCTGTCCTCCTCTTTGGCATGTCCCTCTATGCTTTTACCCTTTTAGTCTACCCCCCTCCTGTCTTGCCTCACTCAGGCCCCCTTATCCCAGACTATGTCTCCCCAACTCACATCTTCCCTTTTTCCAGCGTTTCTTTTACATTCCTTTCGTCATGATTACCCTGCCGGTCTCCATCCACATGGGCGTCCCCCCTTTGGTCCTACCCTTCCTTCAGTCATGTTACACCTTATGACTTCCCAATTAATGGTCTTAGCCCCATTTCGGCTTCCCTCTGGTCCTATCCCCACCTTTGGTCTTGCTACCCTTTGGGTCTTTTCCCATTTGGTTGGCCCACCTCCAGTCTTTCCTTCTTTAGGTCACCCACCAATCTGGTTCTTCTGTACAGGAAGTCCTGACCAATCTATGTCTCCCAAACTCACATCCTTTCCCTTTTTCCAGCGTTTCTTTTCCATCCTTTCATCTGATACCGCCGGCTTTTCCTCCACAATGATTCTGCCCCCCTTTGGTCCTTCCCTCCTCAGTCATGTTACACCTTATGACTTCCCAATTAATGGTCTAGCCCATTTTGGCCTTCCCCCCCTGGGTCCTATCCCCCCTTTGGTCTTGCTCCCCTGTTGGGTCTTTCCCCATTTGGTGTTGGCCCTACCTCCAGTCTTTCCTTCCTTAGGTCCACCCCAATCTGGTTCTTTCTGTAAGGAACTCCTGCCCCAATTATGTCTCCCCAGCTCACATCCTTCCCTTTTTCCAGCGTTTCTTTTCCATCCTTCATCTGTACCCTGCCGGTCTTCCCTCCACATGATTCTGCCCCCCTTTGGTCCTACCCTCCTTCAGTCATGTTACACCTATTACTTCCCAATTAATGATCTTAGCCCATTTCGACCTTTCCTCCCTTGGTCCTGTCCCCCTTGGTCTGCTCCCCTTGGGGCTTTCCCCCATGTGGTTCAGCCCTACCTCCAGTCTTTCCTTTTTAGGTCCCGCCCAATCTGGTTCTTTCTGTACAGAAGTCCGCCCCAATCTATATCCCCCAACTCACATCCTTTCCTTTTTCCAGCGTTTCTTTTCCAATCCTTTCGTCCTGATACCTGCCGGTCTTCCCTCCACTGGTTTTGCCCCCCTTTGGTCCTACCCCCTCCTTCAGTCATGTTACAACCTTATGACTTCCAATTAATGGTCTTAGCCCCATTCGGGCCTTCCCCCCCTCTGGTCCTGTCCCCCCTTGGTTGGTCCAACCTTAAGTGCTTTTTTGTCCGCTGCTCTCTTCCTCTCTTCCTCTTTCTTTTGCTTTTCCCCCCTCCTCCCTTTACTTCTATTCATTCGTCTTGATTCCCTGGCAGTCTTCCCTCATTATTGGCCTGACCCCCTTTGGTCCTGTCTACCTTCAGTCCTATCCTCCCTTGGTCTTGCCCCCCTTCAGGTTTTCCCTCTCAGGTCCTGCCCCCCTCTTGTTTTTCTTCCTTTGTCTTGCCCCCCCATTGGTCCTGCCCCCCCTTGGTCCTGCTGTATCTCAAGCCCTTTCTTTTTTCTGGACTTCTTCCTTCTTTCCTTGGTCCTGTCTATCTCAGCTTTCTTTCTGGACTTCTTCTTCTTTCTTGGATTGCTCTATCTCAAGTCCTTTCTTTTTCTGGATTTCCTTCTTACTTGTCCTGCTCAATCTCAAGTCCTTCTTTTTTGGTCTTTTTCGTCTTTCTTTGGTTCCTGCTCTAATCTCAAGTCCTTTCTTTTTCTGGACTTCTTCCTTCTTGACTTGGTCTGTCTCATCTCAAGTCTTTCTTTTCTGGATTCTTCCTTCTTTACTTGGTCCTGTTCATCTCAAGTCCTTTCTTTTTCGACTTCTCATTCTTCCTTTTTTTCTCATATGTTTTTTTCTCTCTTTCTTCTATTTTTTTCTGTTCTTTTAGCCTGTATGACTGCATTGAAAGAGAAAATGTTAATATCAACATTACAAAACCATTATTTCAAGTAGTAGAATACGTTTGACTTTATAGGTTGATAGTAATGTGAGATGGGTCCCCCTGCCCTGATGGTAACAGGAGTAAGATTAGAATTAAACAATTACAAAAAAACTGGATTGCACACAAGCTAAAGATATATAATATGGAGGTCAGGATCAAACTATAAACTATAAATAATGGGTTATATTGTCGGGTTTTGCTATTTGTTTAATAGTGTATATTAATACGGTTTCGTAGCAGGTGGTGTGGTTTTATAACAATATATGTATGTGTAACAAGGGTATATTTAACCATACATTTCTCCCTATCTGATTACATTACTAATATATAGTAAAAAGCATTAAATATAAGGTTTACGTTAATTATTTGAAGGTAAATTGAGATCGGGCTATTTTTAGTTCAGTTCGTATTTAATGCGAATCCCTCTTTCTAACTGTATATCCTACTATCTCTAGAAAGCATAATAAATAGAAAGTTAACAGCCAATACCAGGTTAGGAATCACAAGTAAACCAATACTGTATGAATTACATTACCTTCCAATCTGCTCAGGATGTCAGTCATTTTTCACTTCTAAAGAAGGAAAGAAATTAATAGTCTAACTGTTAGATATAAAATATACAGGCAACAATGAAAATATCTATTTATTGTAATTAAAAGGTCAGGGTTACATAGGGTGGCAGTAGACTTCTGGACTTCTTCCTTCTTTCCTTGGTCCTGCTCTATCTCAAGTCCTTTCTTTTTCTGGACTTCTTCCTTCTTTCCTTGGTCCTGCTCTATCTCAAGTCCGAGAAGGGAAGGATAGAAAAAAGGGGGAAGGAGAAGGAGAGAGAGAAAGAGAAGAGCAGGGGGAGAGAGAAGGAAGGAGAGAAAGAGAGGAGAAGAAGAAAGGAGAGAGAGGAAGCGAAGGGGGGGGAGAGAGAGAAGGGAAGGAGAGAAGAGGGGAGAGGAAAGGAGAGAAGATGGAAGAGAAGGGGGAGAGAGAGAGAAGGGAAGGAAGAAAGCTGTTTCCTTAGCCCCTTCTCTCTCTCTTCTCGTCTCCCGTGGGCGGGGTTTTGTGTGGGGGATAGAGAGGAGAAGGAGAGAACGATGGTGGAGAGGTCTTTAATGCAGGTTAAAATGTTTCTTTGTAAAAATAATCAGGGGTTTGCTAGTTATTTATCTATATAGACTTAAAATATTGCCAAATTACAGATTTTCTGGTTTCTTCTTGACCAGGCGTATTACTGTAATGCTCTATTCCATATAAGTGTATACACACAAATGCTACAGGCAGTGGATAGTCGTTTTTTCCTGCTCATAGAAAAGTTATAGTTGCCATGCCATTTTTTTACTTTTAGACTGTTGTAACGTGAGATTTTATTGTGTTGAATCTCTAATCTCTCTGTATGTTTTTATTGAGGTTATTCTTCCTTTTTCAATTGGTTGGTTAGTAAGAAACCATAAGACAGCCTGTTTTTTTTTCAAACACAATTACCTTTATAATTAGGAATGTAGCATTGGTCAACGGCCTGTGCTTTACAAACTAACTCTGTCTATGGTGCTACCGGGACTGCTAGGTGTTATAATAACACTGCCTGTTCTAAGCCTTATTTGGGAATTGCTGCTCCACTTCAGAACTGGAATCGCCTGTTCTTGGTTGGGGCGCTGCTGAGGTTTGCACTCGTCCTTCTCTAAACGGAATTCTCACCACAACTCTATCATGCGTAAAGGCCAGCTTCGGTATTGTTTTTCCAATATCCGCTCTTCCGGTAAAACCATAGCACATCCTAATCCTGCTACTGGGGATTTATTAATTGACATTGGATTTCTGCAAGACGTCTGCCTTACACACTGCACTGCTAATTCCTTTAAAACTATACAGATTTATCATCTACCAGTCTTGGCTACGTGTGCATTACACAATACTGCTACGGATGCATCATTATATAGTCAGCAGTATGGATGTCATGTGACATGCTTCTTTTTAAATAAGGTTTAAAAATGTGCCCACCGCATCGCATTGTCAAACCTGGAGAGGTGGGGGAGACCCCAAGACTGATACTAAAAGAGACAACAATCTGATCAACATGAGAGCCCACTCCATTGCAAAGCCTATTAATACACCCAGTACCTAAATCAGGATGGACCAACCTTGCAAAGCGGGAATTGCAGTTTTGAATAGCTGGTCAGGGCCCAGGTTGACATCCTCCTGCAAGTATGTGTCTCCTACTCAACGGAGAGTGCATGCGGGAAAAGGAAAAACAGAAATGTTTTGTGCCGTCTTTATTATCTAACAAAAGCAAGATATCCACCAAAAAATCTCTAACTCCTGTCTGGGGTTTCTGTATGCATGTCCCCATTTTGATAACATGCATTTTTTAAAAGTTCTCTTGAACTTCCCTTGTCTGAGCTCCGACTCTGAGGCTCAAAACCTCAACTCATCAGCATTAATCCTCCCATACTTTCTCATCTTCTTGTCCTGTCAGTCATGTGAGCCACAACGCCAATGGCTTAATGGGCATCACTTGCACCTGATCTGTGGCAGCTAATTCAATCGTCTGGTCATGGAAATATGCCATTCAAAATCCATGTGTTCAATGACAATTGCCGAAATTACAGTAATTGAAACTTGGGACATTATAGAAGACTCGGCTGCAGAAAGAGGGGAGCTCAGTAAGGTAAGTATTAACTATTTTTTTAAATCTGTAGTTTAGCTCTCTTCTAACTGTGGCCTGGGGTACTGAAACTACTTCTCTAATCCCATTGCCACATATCAATGATTTGGTTTCTCATCAACCATCCATAATCCTATTCCCACCATGGGGACTTTCAGGAGAGGGGATATATTTTGTATGAACAGGAGCTCAGGAACCACCGAGGCGTAGTTTGCAATAGCAACCTACCCGTTTGGATGTTTCCGTTCCCAACTACAATATAGGTAGCCAAAAGGGGCAACTAACACCAGGAGCAGGGGGAGTAACCACCGGGGGGCCCGGGAGCCAGGGGGCCCCTTCTTCAATTTTTTCCTATGAAAGATATAGATGCCTTCTCCAAGAAAACCACTTCTGGCTGAGGGCTCTGGATAGGGGCCCCATCATAGTTTTGGTGCTTGCAGGGGGGCCCAGTGATTCCTATAATGACCTGTAGCCCGATATATTTGTTTGCATCTATGGACAGACGAACGATCGTTCCAATAAATAGATGTCTATTGGCGCTTCGGGATAATGCAGCAGAACGGGGAGAGGATTTTTGAACGAACTGGGGTGCGTTTTTTGAACCGAATAGCATATATGCCATCTACATCTCTTCGCACACTCACAGTAAATTGGGGTTACAGTTGTTGGTCCTCTGCTTGACATAGGCCCCATAGCCACATTTTGTTCCAGTAAACGCTGTCTGCCTTTTCTGGTTTACAGGGCATGGATCTTGAGTCCTTTCAGCGAGCAGACGGTGTATGTGATATTCCAATTCAGGCACCACACAGTGACGAGCAGTGTAGACAGTAACGGGTTGAATGCAGCAGCCTGTGCTTGTATTATAATGTTTATTTACTCAGCATCTGCACATTCTTTACCCATTGCTGAGAAACCACTGTGTAAACAGAAACAAAAATGCAGATATCTTAATGACTGATTGTGCTTCATTGTATCGTCAACAGCAGGAGGACCCCTCTGCAGCTGGACATTCCCTGAATTACACTAAAAGAAAGCAACGGTGACAAAAATGTTCTTAACTTGCAAGAAGAGAAATCTCTCTCAAGTCCTGAAACCCAAGAAAACTCTGTCTAATAATACAAGAGGTTTCACATCTAAAGGTCAAGCCTCACGTACTCCAATAAGTGGATGTTTGGCATGGATTATCGGTTTGGCCAGATAAGATGGATGATAATAGGTAAATTTTTGTGAGTTTTGGTTGATGTGCAGGTTAAGTTTAAGATTTGTATCCATTCGTACTGGAAAAAGCCGAAAAACAAATGATTCTCCATTTACAGTAAGAACTCTTGCCATGTATGTGTGTTGCTGCTCTCCCCTTTTTCCCCCAAGCTCCATTAGCAGTAACAAACACCTCTGCTGATCAAATCTTTTTTTAGCACCAACCCATAAGACAATAGAATAGGGGATAAGAGGAAATAATGATCTGATAGGGTGTTAGCATTTTGTAAGTTAACGTAAGTTAGGAACTGTGTTCACTTCGAAAGTGACTAACTTTCTTTAAGTAATTTGATTAAAACTGGGAGTCACAGCATAAAACCTGGGTAGGTTAATGGAGCTTTGCCTACTCCCTTCTTCAACAATCTTCTAATCCTCTGATAGTGTCAATATCGTGCATGCCGCCTATTGGTAAACCCGCAGTCGAGATTTTTCATCTCATCCAGTGGTGGATCGCGCGAAAGGTAATATACTCACCTTCGTCCTGCTTCCTGCTCAATGTGATTGAAGAACGGGAGGTAAAATCATACTTGTTAAACTCATCAATACGGGAATAGTTTACTTTTTTGAGGGAGCCAGTTATAATGCTATGTATTAGAGGCCAGAAAACACATTGGGGACATGCTCCTTGAATTCCCTATGTTCCCTTCCTCATTGACTCAATGAATAAGTAGCATCTCCACATTCCCAAGTACATGGTATTTTCCTTTTTCTTGTGCCGTTTTGTACGAAACAACTGAATATACATAAAGAGCAAGATACACCAGGTCTCCAGCATTGGCACAGCTGTCGACTTGATGTACACATGTGTATAACTTGCAGATTTCTCAGATTTTCTTGAGTCCCTGCCAAGGGGAGTCACTCTGTTTCCTCTTTCGGTTCAAATTGTGGTTTGTTTTTGCCCTGAAATCTTTGACTTTCACTTGCGCTGTAATCAAATACAAAGCACAACCACTGCACGGACAGGACGATTTGGACAGAATCTCTGCACGATCAACAAAACAAGTCTTATTTTGGAAAATTGTGCAACGAGAATCGCTAAGTTTAAACAACTGAAAAAAATTATGATTGTTTTAAATTCGGGTTAATGTTCATGTATTGCTCTGTGAGTTATTATGGCCCCACTGCATTTCATCCGCTTGTTTCGCAGACCACATCCAGTTTGTGGGTGTTGTGGACACTGTATAACACAGAGTGCAGCGTCCAACTTCCAACTATGTGCAATCTAATAGGATGTTTTTTTCAAACCATGTGACCCCATTTCTGGTGCATGCTATATAAATTGAAAAATGCAAAACAGAAATGGATGTGTACTCATATCACATACAACATACATACACTACATACATCATACATATACAGAATATATAGTCTTCTATTTCCGGGTGGGCATTAACGGGCAGTCCAGCCCAAAAATCATTTTCTTTAAAATGTTTTTTATACCCCCTTCGCAAGGTTATACTTGCAAAGATCCCCCAGAACTTACTAACCTGAACCAGTCCCTCGCCAGCTATTCCACGCCCCCAGCCCCTGTTTTCGAGCTTGTTTAGGGCAAAACAGAGCAGGGACTTCTGCGCCACACCGCTTCACTTCCTGGTCACAGCTGTCAGGCAATTGGGCATGACGTATGTTGTGCCTTAACTGACAGCTGCCACCAGGAAATGAGTAGAAGCGGCGAGGGACCCGATCAGTAAGTTCTGGGGTCTTTGCATGGCTGCCATGCCCTATAAGCTACCCAGCTTTCAATTCTTCATTTCCAACTGATCGTTTCGGTACGACCTCTTATGGACCACACACGATTGGGCGTGTTTTTTAATAAACGGTGGGCTGCGGCCACCCAGGAAAGCATCCCATAATTCATCCTGATTGACCGAACCCTGAAATGTTGGTCGGTCGCCTGAATTATGTGTACCAAGCTTTAGGTCTTTATTTCTGGTAGACCTTGGTATCCATGTTCCTGGTGGTCTTTTTTTTCTCTTTGTAATTTAGTTAGCACATAGTTGGTATATGTCACATGTGGCCTTTATACAGTTTGCACATCTGTACTGCACACCATCTAGTTATAGAGAAATTAAGGACAAGTGTAAATGCCAACTGGGCTTGTAAACATGGCGTTTTTAAAATTACCCCGCTAGACCATCCTTTTATCCGGTTTGTAGGATTGTTAGTCAAGTCATTTAACTCCGACATTAAGAATCACATTAAGTAATCTAATAATCTATACAGATTTACTCAAAATAATGTTATACTTCCCCTTTTACAAGTGCCTTACCCTTTATCGGTTCCTTTAAGAAAACCTAATTTTCTGCCCCTGACATGTCGTCCTTTGCTTGGCGATACATAATTCGCAGGTGTGGATTTCTTATAAGATTCTATTTATCGAGTCTTTCCATGATTTGCAGCTAATCTCCTGTCAGCTTAGAGACTCTATAACCTGCCACTGCTTGCACTTTCGTTGTGGTTTGCAGGAGGAGGGACATTGTGGGAAACTTATCTGCACAAATTAAAATAATATTGTGACACATTACTTGAATTGGGTTTCTCCAAGTTTGCAAGAGCTTTGCACCTAAGGTGGCCATACATATATCGAACGATTTTACTTACCCGACCGAGCGCGTCATGCAACGTTCGATCGATCCTGCTGAAACCCGCCTCCCCCTTTCTTCTATGGCGACCGACTGCGATTGCAAATGAATGGGATTTGCGATTCATGGCGCTCGGTCAGGTAAGTAAATATTTTATATTAGGCACCTTAAGGTTTTTTTGCTTGGACAAAAGTTAGGGGGAGGCCTCGTCACTGGTATTTATGGAGATCTGAATGTTAGAACATGCTCAGCTTTCAGCTGATTGTATCAAAAACTCGTACAATTATGAATCACGATTGTAGTGTGTGATCGCGATATATTTGAAGACGCGCGTTTTGCCAAATAATGATACCGCACCTTATATAATTATCCCCATGAGGGCTATAGGAGGTTTTTTCTAGATACTGCAAGATCATTATTAGTATTGCAATTGCCAGATATACACTGTGGATGTAAAATACTGTACTGTTCCTGTACGATATTTTATGACCGAGGCAAAGGTATTACCGTGCCGTCAGTTCTGTTTGGACCTTAAGCAGCTTCTGTACAGTCACAAATGGACAAATTTAGCCTTAGCAATATCTATTATCCTGCAACACAGAAATATCAAACTGATGGCCAATTAAAACCACCAGGCTTGCAATTAGAAAAGGAGAGTGTGATAATCCAGTATATATAATATATATATATATATAAATATATATACCTATACATAGGTATATACATACACATCACGAGAAAGAAACATAGATCAGGGAAATTCTGCTGTGCGGTTGTACCATGTGATTAAATCCTCTGCATGTGTGTCCTTGGGGAGCCAGTCACATATTTATTCCTTTTTGTGCGCTGAGATAAATCTGCCAGGCAAAATGGCAGGTTTATGGCAGGGAATAGGTATTTTCAGAAGATAAGAATAAGACAGGGGAGTGAAACGGAAAGGTCGGGAAATTTCAACGTGAAACTGGTGGGTCGGATACATCGTGCCCAACCGAACGCCACACATGAAATGATGCTCGCATTCTTGCTTCTCGGTGTGTCTTAAGCTAGTTAACACGTTTCAATTTTTCCCGCCCTGGCCGACCGTTCGACTTTCCCGACCCGTTGGCCAGGAGGAAGGACTGTCTGTTGCGGCAAAAGCTGACATGTCCGACATTTCCCGCGACCGATTGTGCAATCCATAGAGAACCCCACGATCGTTCATGGTTTTCCGACCAGTCCGATCGTGCTTTTGTCCCAAGAAACCAAACACTAATGCCAATCTACTGGCTGTTCTTCCACTTGATTGTTCGCCTTCTGAAATATGGGAAATATCGTTTGGCGTGAAATATCTGCTCTGTGAACCTAGCCTTATGGCCAGACACAATAAAGGTGAAAACGTTCTATAATCAAGCATAGTTAACGCAGTAACAGTAGTAACTTGATTAACAGCAGAGTAACATTTGCACCTTTTATTTTTGTGTCTTTGAGGGTTATATTAAGTGCAGTCCACCTATTTGATTTAGAATGTGTTTTAAGATCCAAACATTTTTCTGATGTAAAGATGAGAGGGGGGCCCCCATTATGTTTTTGCTGGGGGGGACGGGACTACTAGGATCTGTATTAGTGCAGTGCACGGCAGGTCAACAAGACCTGCACCAGAGTGTGCTGAATCCTTGCTAAATTATTCTGCTTCTGTGTATTTATGTCTGTTAAGAGCCAATTTGAACATACGTATAGGGAACCGTTGCTATATTTTATTAATAAAATGTGTTTTTTTGGCCTCCTATAGTTAAACCTATTGTGAAAACTGCACTTAAACTGTCAATTTATTGATATACTTCTGTATGTGTTATTTTACTATATTACTAGTCTACCATGAATCAGTAGCCTAATTGATGGGATTTTTGAAGGAAAGATTGACCAATGGGAATCATTCAAATTGGCACTGGAAGGGCTGACATTTGGAAATCAAAGGACACCAATGCAGCATGGATGAATTTGTTTCAATCATATTGCTTTCTATGTATTTGGTACCATAATGGATTTTTTTTCAATGATATATTGTTTGCTTTTAAATTGTTACATCACTTCTGTTCTATATCCCCCTCCCTTCTTGTATCTAGTATGGGAGATAAGTGGAAGGCCTAGTCAACTCCAATTCAAACCTTGTTTATTTCCCTTTAATAGCCTGCTTTAAAAAGCTCGCCCTTCTCTCTGGATAAATAAATTAGTTTGGTAAATTATTTTAAGTCTAATTACTTTTTTCAGTTGGGTCCTACTCTAAAACATGTAAGAAATTTGAATTGGATGTGCACTAGGCTTCATTTGTATGTCTTTAACTGTATTTAATTGGTCACCAGTTGCACTCTATCTAATTGTGGGTGTACTATCCCATCTTTATATATTACCATGTGAGACAAGGGTTGTCGGCCTATGATGAAGTGACCTGACGTCATTTAACACTCAGGCACCTTCCCTTGTCCTTCCCGTGTGAATAGCTCTGCAGACTGTGATGGTTGTGTAATGTTTATCGGAGTAAAGATCGATTTTAATGTTTATGATGTTTGCATCCCACTCCAATACTTGTGTTATTTGTAGTAAAAAGGTAACAATTCTCCATATTTAATGGTCAAGTAACAAAGGAAAGTTGGAGAGAGAAATAGAAAAAGGCAGATACTAAATAGTTTTAAAATGAATTAATTTTATTTATTTTACTTATTTAACGTTCTCAGAGGAAGGCGAAAACCCCCCCTATAACATACGCTTCGAGGGGAAAATTCCTTCCTGACCCCCAATTGGCGCCGTATTATACCCTGGTAACTGGAGCTAAAATGGTTAATACTAATGGTCTTGCTCCTAACTTGTTTGTCTCTACTCTGCTCCAATCACTTCAGTCTGCCCCTCTGGTGCTGCCCATCTGGTCCGGCGGGTTTTTTCTAGGCATAAGCATCTTAGGCAAACTAATAGGGCACTTAAGGCTAGAGATTCAATTAACTTTTTTTTCTGCCTCCTTTGGCTGTTCCCTCTATGCTTTAACCTCCTTCTAGTCTACCCCCCTCTGTCTTGCCATCCCCAGCCCCCCTTAATCCCAATCATGTCTCCCCAACTCACATCCTTCCCTTTTTCCAGCGTTTCTTTTCATTCCTTTCGTCTGATCCCCTGCCGGTCTTCCCTCCCATGGCCTTCCCCCCTTTGGTCCTACCCTTCCTTCAGTCATGTTACACCTTATGACTTCCCAATAATGGTGCTTAGCCCCATTTCGGCTTCCCCCCCATCTGTCCTATCCCCCCTTTGGTCCTGCTACCCTTTGGGTCTTTTCCCCATTTGGTTGGCCCTACCTCCAGTCTTTCCTCTTTAGGTCACCCCCATTGGTTCTTTCTGTACGGAATCCTGCCCCAATCTATGTCTCACCCACTCACATCCTTTCCCTTTTTCCAGCGTTTCTTTTTCCTCCTTCAATCTGATACCCGCCCGGCTCTTTCCTCCACATGATTCTGCCCCCCTTTGTCCTCCCCTCCTCAGTCATGTTACACCTATGACTTCCCAATTAATGGGTTTACCCGCCTGTTGGCCTTCCCCCCCTCGGGTCCTATCCCCCCTTTGGTCTTGCTCCCCTTTGGGTCTTTCCCCCATTTGGTTTGGCCCACCTCAGTCTTTCCTTCTTTAGGTCCACCCCCATCTGGTTCTTTCTGTACGGAACTCCTGCCCCAATCTATGTCCTCCCAGCTCCACATCCTTTTCCCTTTTTCCAGCGTTCTTTTTCCATCCTTTCATCCTGCATACCCTGCCGGTCTTCCCTCCACGCTGATTCTCTGCCCCCCTTTGGTCCTACCCTCCTTCAGTCATGTTTACAACCTTATTACTTCCCAATTATGATCTTAGCCCGCATTTCGACCCCATTTCGCCTTCCCTCCCTCTGGTCCTGTCCCCCCTTTGGTCTTGCTCCCCTTGGGTCTTTCCCCCATGTGGTTCAGCCCTACCCTCCAGTCTTCCTTCTTTAGGTCCCGCCCCCATCTGGTTTCTTTCTGTACAGAAGTCCTGCCCCATCTATATCGTCCCCAACTCACATCCTTTCCCTTTTTCCTCCAGCGTTTCTTTTCCATCCCTTCGTCCTGTTACCCTGCGGTCTTTCCCTCCACATGGTCTGCCCCCCCTTTGGTGGTCCTACCCCTCCTTCAGTCATGTTACACCTTATGACTTCCAATAATGTGTCTTAGCCCCATTCGGGCCTTCCCCCCCTCTGGTCCTGTCCCCCCTTTGGTCTGGCTCACTTAAGTGCTTTTTTGTCCCTGCTCTTCTTCCCTCTTCCTTCTTTTCTTTCTGCTTTTCCCCCCTCCTCCTCTACTTCATTCATTCGTCTTGATTCCCTGGCAGTCTTCCCTCATTATTGGCCTGACCCCCCTTTGGTCCTGTCTCCCCTTCAGTCCTATCCTCCCTCTGGTCTGCCCCCCTTCAGGTCTTTCCCTCTCAGTCCTGCCCCCCTCCCCTCTGTTTTTCTTCCTTTTGTCTTGCCCCCCCCATTGGTCCTGCCCCCCCTTGGTCCTGCGTATCTCAAGCCCTTTCTTTCCTGGACTTCTCCTTCTTTCCTTGTTCCTGCTTCTAATCTCAATTTTTCCTTCTTTTCTGGACTTCTTCCTTCTTTCCTTGGTCCTCCTATCTCAAGTCCCTTCTTTTTCTGACTTCTCCTTCTTTACTTGTCCTGCTCAATCTCAAGTCCTTTCGTTTTTCTGAGCTTCTTCTCTCTTCTCCTTGGTCTGTGCTCTATCTCAAGTCCTTTCTTTTTCTGGTCTTTTTCTTCTTCCTTGGTCCTGTCTATCTCAGTCCTTTCTTTTCTCTGGACTCTTCTTCTTTTACTTGGTCCTTGTTCGAATCTATCTCAAGTCCTTTCTTTTTCTGGACTTCTTCATTCTTCCTTTTTTTTCTCATATGTTTTTTTCTCCTCTTTCCTTCTATTTTTTTCTGTTCTTTTAGCTGTATGACTGCATTGAAAGAGAAAACTGTTAATATCAACATTACAAAACCATTTATTCAAGTAGTAGAATACGGTTGACTTTATAGGTTGATAGTAAATGTGAGATGGGTCCCCCTGCCCTGAGGTAACAGGAGTAAGATTAGAATTAAACAATTACAAATAAAACTGGATTGCAACACAAGCTAAAGTATATATAATATGGAGTCAGGATCAAACTATAAACTATAAATAATGGGTTATTATTGTCGGGTTTTGCTATTTGTTTAATAGTGTATATTAATACGGTTTCTGTAGCAGTGTGTGTGTATAACAATATATGTATGTGTAACAAGGGTATATTAACCATCAATTTCTCCCTATCTGATTACATTACTAATATATTAGCTAAAAAGCACTTAAATATTAAGGTTTACGTTCTATTATTATTGTCAGGTTTTGCTATTTGTTTAATAGTGTATATTAATACGGTTTCTGTAGCAGTGTGTGTGTATAACAATATATGTATGTGTAACAAAGGGTATATTAACCATCAATTTCTCCCTATCTGATTATATTACTAATATTGAAAATGATACGTTTAGCTAAAAAGAATTTAAATATTAAGGTTTACGTTCTAATTATTTGGAAGGTAAATTGAGATTGGGCTATTTTAGGTATCAGTTCGTATTTAATGCGAATCCCTCTTTCTAACTGTATATCCCTACTATCTCTAGAAGCATAATTAGGAAGTAACAGCCAATACCAGGTTAGGAATCACAAGTAAACCAATACTGTATGAATTACATTACCTTCCAATCCTGCCTCCAGGATGTCAGTCATTTCTTCCTTCTAAAGAAGGAAATAATTAATGTCTACTGTAGATATAAAATATACAGGCAACAAATGAAAATATCTATTTATTGTACAATTAAAGGTCAGGGTTACATAGGGTTGGCAGTAGACAAGGACAGGTGAATGCCTTGAGAATTTCAAATCTATTATTAGCTCCTTAAGGTTCCTTTACACTGTATTTCACTTTCCAATGCTCCTGTGACATGTCTCCTGAAAATTCGTGAGACGTTCATTTTGCCAAAAAAAGTCAGACAGCAGCAACTGGTGGGTCGGAAGTTATGGGCGATATTTTTGCTCAATTAACTAAAATATCTCAGGGTTGTCGATCAAACTAAACTCTCAATCTAAGTGTATTAGCCCTAAAATGATGATAATGATTATTATTTAATACAAAACATTATGCATTACTTTTCCTTCTCAAGACACCAATACAACAATCTGCATTAAAATGCTTTTCAGTCTTGGATTGCATAGTAATGTTCAGTGCTGTATCCGGAGAACTCGGAGAGAAATCTTTATCATTTCTAAAAGTGCACTTTATTTATTTAACCGAAACTTTATATTTATTTAACCGAAACTTTATTTTATTTTTTATTTTATTGCCTACTGACCTCCTCAACAGCCGGTTCACACAATTCAGGGTCCTCAGTTGGAGTCTGAAAGATAAAAATTACAAAATGAAAAATAAAAAACTGTAAATGAATAATATGTATTTTATCCAGGAATTAACGGGGATGGGAGAATGTCTACTACAGAATTTCATAATCTATTACGGCCTCCACATTCAAGTCATTGTTATGCTTTGCTAATAATCTATTACGGCCTCCACATTCAAGTCATTGTTATGCTTTGCTAATATCTCATTTTCTACTTACTCCCTCAACCGCGAGTATTACTACCTCATCAGCTGGTATCACTCCCTCTGCTGGTATTAATTCCTCATCAATGGGTATTACTCCCTCAACAGCTGGTATTACTACCTCATCATCTGGTATCACTCCCTCAGCTGGTATTGCTCTCTCATCAGCTGGTATCACTCCCTCAGCTGGTATTAATTCCTCATCAGCGGGTATTTCTCCCTCATCAGCTGGTATCACTCCCTCAGCTGGTATTAATTTATCATCAGCCTTTTTCCAGCGTTTCTTTTCCATCCTTTCATCCTGATACCCTGCCGGTCTTCCCTCCACATGATTCTGCCCCCCCTTTGGTCCTACCCCCTCTTCAGTCATGTTACACCTTTTACTTCCCAATTAATGATCTTAGCCCCATTTCGACCTTCCTCCTCTGGTCCTGTCCCCCTTTGGTCTTGCTCCCTTTGGGTCTTTCCCCCATGTGGTTCAGCCCTACCTCCAGTCTTTCCTCTTTAGGTCCCGCCCCAATCGGTTCTTTCTGTACAGAAGTCCTGCCCCAATTATATCTCCCAACTCCAATCTTTCCCTTTTTCCAGCGTTTCTTTTCCATCCTTCGTCCTGATACCCTGCCGGTCTTCCCTCCACATGGTTCTGCCCCCCTTTGGTCCTACCCCTCCTTCAGTCATGTTACAATTATGACTTCCAATTAATGGTCTTAGCCCCATTCGGCCTTCCCCCCCTCTGGTCCTGTCCCCCCTTTGGTCTGGCTCAAACTTAAGTGCTTTTTGTCCCTGCTTTCTTCCTCTCTCTTCCTTTTCTTTCTGCTTTTCCCCCTCCTCCCTTCTACTTCATTCATTCGTCTTGATTCCCTGGCAGTCTTCCTCATTATTGGCCTGACCCCCTTTGGTCCTTCTTCCCCTTCAGTCCTATCCTCCTCTGGTCTTGCCCCCCTTCAGGTCTTTCCCTCTCAGGTCCTGCCCTCCTCTTGTTTTCTTCCTTTTGTCTTGCCCCCCCATTGGTCTGCCCCCCCTTGGTCCTGCTGTATCTCAAGCCCTTTCTTTTTCTGGACTTCTTCCTTCTTTCCTTGGTCCTGCTCTATCTCAAGTCCTTTCTTTTTCTGGACTTCTTCCTTCTTTCCTTGGTCCTGCTCTATCTCAAGTCCCTTCTTTTTCTGGACTTCTTCCTTCTTTACTTTGTCCTGCTCAATCTCAAGTCCTTTCTTTTTCTGGACTTCTCCTTCTTTCCTTGGCTGTGCTCTATCTCAAGTCCTTTCTTTTCTGGTCTTTTTCATTCTTCCTGGTCCTGCTCTATCTCAAGTCCTTTCTTTTTCTGGACTTCTTCCTTCTTTACTGGTCCTGTTCTATCTCAAGTCCTTTTTTTTTCTGGACTTCTTCATTCTTCCTTTTTTCTCATATGTTTTTTCTCCTCTTTCCTTCTATTTTTTTCTGTTCTTTTAGCGTATGACTACATTGAAAGAGAAAATGTTAATATCAACATTACAAAACCATTTAGTCAAGTGGTAGAATACATTTGACTTATAGGTTGATAGTTAATGTGAGATGGGTCCCTCTGCCCTGAGGTAACAGGAGTAAGATTAGAATTAAAACAATTACAAATAAAAACTGGATTGCAAAACACAAGTAAAGTATATATAAATGGAGTCAGGATCAAACTATAAACTATAAATAATGGGTTATTATTGTCGGGTTTCTATTTGTTTAATAGTGTATATTATACGGTTTCGTAGCAGTGTGTGTGTATAACAATATATGTATGTGTAACAAGGGTATATTAACCATCAATTTCTCCCTATCTGATTACATTAATATATTAGCTAAAAAGCATTTAAAATATAAGGTTTACGTTCTAATTATTTGGAAGGTAAATTGGATTGGGCTATTTTAGGTATCAGTTCGGATTTAATGCGAATCCCTCTTTCTAACTGTATATCCCTACTATCTCTAGAAGCATAATTAGGAAGTAACAGCCAATACCAGGTTAGGAATCACAAGTAAACCAATACTGTATGAATTACATTACCTTCCAATCCGCCTCCAGGATGTCAGTCATTTCTTCACTCGTGTAAAGAAGGAAATAATTAATGTCTACTGTAGATATAAAATATACAGGCAACAAATGAAAATATCTATTATTGTACAATTAAAGGTCAGGGTTACATAGGGTTGGCAGTAGACAAGGACAGGTGAATGCCTTGAGATTCAAATCTATTATTAGCTCCTTAAGGTTCTTTACACTGTATTTCACTTTCCAATGCTCCTGTGACATGTCTCCTGAAAATTCGTGAGACGTTCATTTTGCCAAAAAAAGTCAGACAGCAGCAACTGGTGGGTCGGAAGTTATGGGCGATATTTTTGCTCAATTAACTAAAATATCTCAGGGTTGTCGATCAAACTAAACTCTCAATCTAAGTGTATTAGCCCTAAAAATGATGATAATGATTATTATTTAATACAAAACATTATGCATTACTTTTCCTTCTCAAGACACCAATACAACAATCTGCATTAAAATGCTTTTCCGTCTTGGATGCATAGTAATGTTCAGTGCTGTATCCGGAGAACTCGGAGAGAATACTCTTATCATTTCTAAAAGTGCACTTTATTTATTTAACACGAAACTTTATTTTATTTTTTATTTTATTGCCTACTGACCTCCTCAACAGCCGGTTCACACAATTCAGGGTCCTCAGTTGGAGTCTGAAAGATAAAAATTACAAAATGAAAAATAAAAAACTGTAAATGAATAATATGTATTTTATCCAGGAATTAAGGGGGGTGGGAGAATGTCTACAGAATTTTATAATTATTACGGTCCCATCAAGTCATTGTATGCTTACAATATCTCATTTCTACTTACACCTCAAAAGGGATTACTACCTCATTCAGTGGGTATCACTCCCTCTTTGGTATTATTCTCATAGCTGGTATCACTCCCGAAGCTGGTATTAATCCTCATGAGTGGGTATTACTCCCTCATCAGCTGGTATCACTCCCTCAGCTGGTATTAATTCTCATCAGCTGGTATCACTCCCCGAGCTGGTATTATTCCTCATGAGTGGGTATTACTCCCTCATCAGCTGGTATCACTCCCTCAGCTGGTATTAATTCCTCATCAGCTGGTATCACTCCCCGAGCTGGTATTAATTCCTCATGAGTGGGTATTACTCCCTCATCAGCTGGTATCACTCCCTCAGCTGGTATTAATTCCTCATCAGCTGGTATCACTCCCTCAGCTGGTATTAATTCCTCATCAGCGGGTATTACTCCCTCATCAGCTGGTATCACTCCCTCAGCTGGTATTAATTCCTCATCAGCGGGTATTACTCCCTCATCAGCTGGTATCACTCCCTCAGGTGGTATTAATCCATCAGCGGGTATTACTCTCTCATCAGCTGGTATCACTCCCTCAGCTGGTATTTAATTCTCGTCGCGGGTATTTCTCCTCATCAGCTGGTATCACTCCCTCAGCTGGATTAATTTCTCGTCAGCGGGTATTACTCCCCATCAGTGGTACACTCCCTCACGCTGGTATTAATTTCTCGTCAGACGGTATACTCTTCACTCAGCTGGTATCACTCCCTCAGCTGGTATTAATTTCTCGTCAGCGGGTATTACTCCTCATCAGCTGGTATCACTCCCTCAGCTGGTTATTAATTCCTCGTCAGCGGGTATTTCTCCTCATCAGCTGGTATCACTCCCTCAGCTGGTATTAATTTCTCGTCAGCGGGTATTTCTCCCTAATCAGCTGGTATCACCCTCAGTTGGGATTGCTCCCTCATCAGCCATATAGGCTCTTCCAGTTCTACAGCTGGAGGCTAAAAGAAATAGTTGAATATAATGAGATAAATACGACTGAACATAAAAAGGTATACATTTAGGGATTAGGATGAAAAGTTTCCCAAGTAGAGAAAGAGAAAAATTAGTTTTATTATAACATCTGATTATACAATTAAGTAATAGGATTGGAGGGTTGATAGTATAGAAGGAGATGAAATGTTTAGAAATCTCAATCTATTATTACGTTAGTTCCGTGTACCCTGTATAAAAGCTTCCCTAGAAAAAAACTAGACCAATGGCTGTGCACATGCTGGTGGATGTGTGATCTATGGACAAATATCTAATCTAATGTCTGCCTAGTGTATGGCCAGCATTAGATAGACACAGGGAATGGCTATACATACACCGAGGAATGGGAAAGTATCACAACCCAATGACATAGGGTTAGATATAAATCACCTCAATATAACATTTAAATAGTAACTCCTCTACTTACATTCTCAACAGCCAAATGGTCCACTATTTCAGCAATTGGAAGCTAAAAAATACAATTATATTATATCAATATACAATTGCATAGGAAAGACATTATATTTATTATAGATTTATAATATATGGATTTTAGGACTGGGAAATAGAAAACGTGTGAGATAATGTGTGGATATTTTAATCATATGTTATTCCCTGTATATCAGTCTCTTTACAGTCAGGACAATGTATCAAATGCAACTAAAATTGTGTGTGTGTAAGAAGTTGAATGTCTGTTACATGCTCAATTTTTGTAAGATGGGGTGGACATGCCCTTTAAGGATGGACATGCCTTTTAAATCCCACACAAACATTTATAGAGGCACAGCCAATCTTAAATTACGAAGGACAACTTAGCGCATTCCACATTTTATATATCTACTTGTTTAACAGCTGGAATTGGTTTATATATTGGGTGGAATTTTATAGTAAACTAAAAACAAGAGGACTCTGGGACATTGTTTTTAGATGAATGACAAATTCTCTTTTTATACCTTCAAGCTCAACAGCCGGAACATGAACTGGTGTCTTTTTCTAAAAAAAAATGTTATGAATAGTTTATATTTCATTTTGACAAACGTAGAGGTGACCATATACATGACAAACAAACATACTATATCTCACTATGGAACCTGTGATGTATAAATGATAGGAGGAGCACTGAGTTTTACATTTAGCAGGATAACGGACACAGAGATAAAATCTGTACCTGATATTTAGGGGTTTGTGTATTTGGCATTAAAACCTATGTAACTGGTGGATGTGAATGATGGCACATTCAGCTCATCTATAGATGGAACTGAGGATGAGATGGAAACAAAAATATCTACCAGTCTTCCCTTTCTTTTCCGCCACACATATTAAAAATTGCAGCAAAAAATTGCCTTAATCGTTTGGATGCCATTTCGATACAAATCTGTTAATATAGAGAATAGCAAAAAAGATGTTTTAGGAGCTGATAATAAGAACATAAAGTATTGAAATGGTGAAATCAGACTCTATAGATATTACATTTCTTCCCACAGTTTCTAATTCTTACAGAGAATATTCATCATATTGTAATAGAGGCTTGAAAAAAACTGCCAGTAAAGACTCAGCTGGGCTGTTCAACTGAAATCCCCACTCAAATCTATACCCAGTTTGTAACATGACTTCCCTATTGGTTACTAAGATTTGTTACGCTAATGTCAACCTTTTATTTTCTTTATCGTTAAAGGGACAGTCCACCCCCAAAACTATCTTTTTATATGTAGTTGGCCAGAATAAATGATTAAAAACAAGCTTTACAGCTTGAAAATCGGTCCAGCAGTTCAAAAGATACTCACATATCTAGCTAGTAAAATCCTGCAGCATGGAGCAGATCAGCGATTCACACAGGCAGGTTACGTCACCTCGCCGTGGTCTTTTTTGATGTTCTCGCGCATGTCCATTGCGTATGTTCGGCGAGAACAGCGGAAGTCACATGTTCAAATAATGACCCCTGGTCCCGCCCTTTCTGTGGAGACAACCAATCGGCAGCCTAATAGGATTGAGTACGGAAGAGCCTTTAGTACACGCTGCTTCAGCTGTTATGAGACAGTTTCTGCACGGCTCTGCACTGCTTGGTTCGATCGGGTTGAGACAGCTTTGATATAGCAGGATCGCTATTCCTACATTTAAGATCATTTACCAGAGGTATTGTGAAAACTGATATAGTATGATATATATATTATAGGCAATATCACACTGCTTGAAATTAGCATTATTTGTTTTATAGAGATAGCACAGAAGCACAGAGAATCTTTGAATTGCAATACACTCATACACACACACATTCACACAATCCACACCACATCCACACAATCACACACATAAGACACACATTCACACATACACATTCACACATACCACTCACACACATCACTCATACAACACACTCATACACACATCACACATACACACACTCATACAAACATCACTCATAACATTCACACATACACACTCACACATACACATTCACTCATACACACACTCACACACATTCACCACTAACACTCACACACATTCACTATACCACACACTCAAACACATTCACACTCACACACACTCACAATAAACTAGAACAAGTTACAATGGATGGATTACAATTTATTTGCACTCATGTGGATGATACCTGAAAAAGAAAAAATGCATATTTTTTTACACAGAAATAGCTTCACTACCTACCTTCCGCGGCTCTCTGCTCTGTTGATCCAGCTGACGGTTTCTGATTGGCTCGCGCATTGCAGAGTACGCGCGAGAGGAGGGAATGGGATTAGTTTATTTTACGCAACAGCGCGAGGTCACTGAACGTCGTGGGAGGATTTGTTCAAACGGAAGTGCAGGCTTGCTGCACATCGCACCAAATAGCGGGGAAACGAAGGTTTTATTTAAAAAACTAACATGGCGTTTCAGGTTGGTGCAAGTATAGAAGTAACATATGAAAAGTTTATTTTTGGGGTGGACATACCCTTTAAACTGCTAAAAACTTTTACTAAAAAATCAATAATTATAAAAAAAATACACGATAACTATTACCCGTATTTCAGGTTTTAATCTGTAATTCTTTTTTTAATTTTATCAGAACAGTTTAGACCAAACAGAAGATTTAGAGAGAGAATAAATAACAGGTCCACTTATGGTACCTCAATGTCTCTCCAACTATGACTAAAATGTTTGTTACTGATGTCTAAAAAATATATGGGATGGTTGCTATGGTAACCATTAATTATATATGAGTAGTTGAAAAAAAATTACTTTTAAACAGCTTTACATTATTTTAAATCTTTTTTCTCCATTTTTCAAATAAAATGCACATTGATTATCTACTTTATATAAATATGTAACCGCACTATGACTTTAACTACCAGTTAATGATGACTGGACATACATAGTTATTTGTATAATGTGTGAGGTGTTGTATTGGCCTGTTTTCTTTTAAAATCTCAGATCTTTTAATGGCCTATGTGGTTCTGAGCATAGTACAGGGGTGTTTAGCCCAATAATTTGCACCAACCCCCCAATTAATAGAATGCACAGTGGGCAGCACTAACATGAGGTAATGGAGGGTGAAATTATGGCAGACGTGTAATGGAATGGAAGAGAAAAAACAGACATATAGAGATGTAAAGGACAGAAAGGAAGTGGAATGGAGCATAGCAAGGATTGGACTAAAGCTAGGTACACACCTAGCGATTTTTCCTGCTGACTGACCATTCGATACTTTCGACCGGTCGGCCAGGAGGAAGGACTGTCGGCAGCCGCGTCCGACAGTTACCGCTACCGATCGTGCGGTCCATAGAGGACCGCATGATCGGATGAGGTTTTCCATCATGTCCGATCGTCCTTTCGTCCGATTCGGACGACTGGTCGGTCGGACATGGCTGTATTCGGATGCGATAATTTCGGTCCGATTGACCGATACACTGAACTATTGGTCGATCGGACCAAAATATCTCATCGTGTGTACCCAGCTTTAGATGACAATCGCTTATACAAAGATCCTTTCTAATCCTTACAGCATATTGGGTCCATATATTACAATAGCTATGTTCACATGGGAAGTGTTATAAAATCAGCCAGTAAATCAGTTAATGTTTAGATAGGCTATTAAGGTAGATATAGTCATAGTGATATTATCAGCTGGTAGTCGCTCTGTGTGTGGTGAGCCCAACGAAATCCGCCCAATAGTTATCAGGCTGGCTGAAATATCAGCCCATCTATGGCCACCATTATACTGATATTACCCAGCCACCCACATTACCAACATGGACACAGAGTGGCTTAACTAGACATGCACAGTTATTGGCCAATACGGTATTATCGAGTTAAAGATCCAATGGAGGCAAAAAAGTTTTGTGAAATACGGCAAACATTTGTCTAGGAGAGCCAAAATGGAGCAAATAGCATGTTATATTTCACAGGCTTAAAGCAATATTAAAGGGGAGGTTCAGTGCGAATACACATGCATTGAAGAAAAAAAAGCAATATTTGTCCATTACAATGACTGTAATCTGCCCATCCAGCATTTTGTCTGTGTATAAACAAATACTGACTTCAAGTTTGCAGGATCCCTAATAGAGTTAGATATGGTCTTTGATTCAGCCCCTGGGTTGATCTGAACATGTTTGACCCATCCAATAGCCAAATTAGTAGAAATTAATATTAGGAATTCCAAAGAAGAGTGCATCCTGGGAAGATGAACCATTGTAGAACCTGATATAATAGTTCAATACTGACCACAGAAAAGAACCGCAAAGGTTATGAAGTCAACAGTTTTTTCAAAATAAAAGAGATGCGTAGAATATGACGGTAAGCGTAATATAATTAAAGAAGGAATTTAAAAAATAATATCCTACTAATAATGCACATTAAAATTAAAATGGGCCATGGTATTATATTATTGTGGGGCTTAAATATATTCAGGGGAAATAGATAAAATAGATAAAAATTGTCAGTAATGATACAGGTAACAGGAATATATCTGTACTGTGTATACACATTATGCTTATAGAAAACCAAAGATGGAGATGATAAATACAGTTTATTGAAAGAAATTTGGCTAAAAAGTAATAAAGGGAATGAGCTGACCCTTCTGAGGAAGCAAAACATGTAGTCGCAGTGTGGGAAACAACTCATCCAGAGAGAGACCAGTTTGATTTCGTATGGTCTGTAGACCTTTCAACTTTGAGTCACACTGACTGCATTACCTGAGTGGACACAGTGACAGCAGGTTCCATCATACATGAGAAAAGGAGAAACAAACCCAGAGTGGATCTCTGAAATGGTAAGTGTGTGCACCGCATTAAACCCTGTATGGAATGACGTGTTGGAGACTTTTTTCATCACACAGAGATGAAATATATATAAGACCTGTATACAGTGTGAAAGAGCAATCTATACATGGGAAAGGTCATAAGGGTAACCCACATTACATTTTTAAGTGTCAACGTACTTGGAATATTTTTTACAATTTACCTAGGAATGTTTTTGACAAACTAACTCCCATCAATACAGGAGACCAATATAATGATTCTGTCATTTGGAAGTGGCCTAACCAATAGTTTTGGACAGCAAACTTATTAACAGTGCACAAGGTAAATAAATGTCCAAATGGACAGGAGGTGCTCATGGTAAGAACAATAAATAGTATCAAAACCTAAAAGAGAGAAAGAGACCAGGCACTCACCCCATGTATGAGATATAAAACAATCCCTTTATTGTGCAGCATTGGGAATAACATAAAGTGCTTAGTAAAAACATTTAAAAACATATATACAAATACATACATGGATTCCATGGTACTAGCAATAGTCACCATATTTTCTCTAGCCAAACATGTATACACTGATAGTTATATATCAAGCTAAGCCCCATATACTCATCTGTCCAAAAGTCTCAGTCACAGTCAAAAGTCACCATGGGATATCCCAGCATCAGTGGAGGCAGAGAAAAAGCAAGTGGTAATAGTAACAAGCACTGGAATCACATCAGAACAAGCAGTAGAGGACGCTGAACACGTTTCGCTACTTCAGCTTTCTCAGCAGCGTATGTGTATCTACATCGGGGACCTACTTATAACATGTGGCTGTCCCATAATGATGACGTCAGACGTCAAACGTCTGGCCGTCCTATAATGGTACCATCAGATGTCTGCGACGCCTGTACTCCACAGCGTAGAGACGGACCGAAATCACCATGGTAACCCTCGCAACACAACATGGAGAGCGGAGGGTTATAATAAAAGGCTGAAAAATCAGCCTGAAAACTCGGACTCGGTTTATACTCGAGTCAACCACTTACCTGGGCATTCCGGCAGCCGCGCGATCTTTTTCTGCACTGGCGCGCCGGCCTGACGTCACTGCCCGGCGCCAAGCCCGGCGCTGGCCAGTGACGTCAGCCGGCGCGCCAGTACAGGAATGGGCGCGCGGCTGCCGGAATGCCGATACGGTACCTGCGAGGAAGCCCTTGGATGGAGAAGAGTCGTCCACAGGGAGAAGAGTCCACAGGGAGAGAAGTCCACAGGGAGAAGAGTCCACAGGGAGAAGAGTCCACAGGGAGAAGAGTCCACAGGGAGAAGAGCCCACAGGTACAAACTGTACTGAGTAGGACGGGAGGGGGGCATTCAAGATGTTTGGAACTACAACTCCCAGCATGCTTTATTAGTGGGAGTTGTAGTTTCCAAACATCTTGAATGCCAAGTGAGGGTGGCATTCAAGATGTTTGGAAACTACAACTCCCAGCTAATAAGCATGCTGGGAGTTGTAGTTTCCAAACATCTTGAATGCCAAGTGGGGTGGCATTCAAGATGTTTGGAAACTAAAACTCCCAGCATGCTTTATTAGCTGGGAGTGTCGTTTCCAAACATCTTGAATGCCACCCTCACTTGGCATTCAAGATGTTTGGAAACTACAACTCCCAGCATGCTTTATTAGCTGGGAGTTGTAGTTTCCAAACATCTTGAATGCCAAGTTTCTCCCCTCGGTTTATACTCGGGTCAATAACTTTTATTAGGATTTTTAGCTGAAATTGGGTACCTCGGTTTATACTCGGGTCGGTTTATACTCGAGTATATACGGTATACAGACATAGCACTCATGTAATTTATATAGCAAAATATGTCTTATCACAGCAAAAAGTAGATTTATCCAATGGATAGGTATCCACAGTGTATAGACAGTTCACACAAATAGGTACATAGAAATCGCTAACATAAATGTCATTCTATGTAGGTGGGTGCCCCAAATATGTGTAAGGTGGTATAAATCAATGGCTGGATGGATGACTAAGACACGATCTGAATAGCAATAATCCAATTGAGATATGAACTTCAAGGTATCATATACCCATGTACATGATAAAGAGGCACAGGAAGAATACTTTGGCATAGGAAAAACACTTTGTCGGGTGTCGATCGTACACACTCAATAGCCCTCCTAAGTGGGCATAAAGAAAGTGCTGTTTTAAATATTGGTCCATGAAGAGAGTGTGCAGTTGGTAATAATTCAAGGTGGGTAATAGTTCGCTATCCATAGCTATAGATATAAGTTATTAAAATGTAGGGAATAGAGCATATTCCAGGGTAAGTATATACAGATCTCCATATCTATGTCACCCACGACGTAGGAAAACCCGAAGGTTAAATACTCAACCAGAGTGTTATGGATACTTGATAATCCCCAGGAAAAATGTGTGCAAGTTTGTAGAACACAGCGGTATCCGCTGATGATCTAACTCCAATCCGAAACCCAAATCATAGTCCCAAACTCCTTAGATACCGGGAAATAAAGTAGATGATCTTCCAGGATAATTTTATAGAATGGATTGCTGTACAGGAACCCTTCCGATCTTCCATGAATCTGAGAGGATTACAGTATCCAATATGCAATTTTCAAGGTAGAGTAATATGTAGAGGTGATATTAATCCAAATGGATATTCACTTGTACTGTGGATCTCATAGAAGACATCTGAATCATGATACAAAAGTCATAATGATAGTCAAATAAAAGGAGAAAAATCCAGTTCCTCGTTCAATCCATTGGGGGTTAAAGTTTTAAGTTTATAAATCAAACGACTCTCCAATCTTAATAAACAAGTTTCCATGTCGCCACCTCTAATGGTAATATTGGCTTTCTCCAATCCAAAGCATCTTATGCCCTTAGAGGAACCTCCATGTTTTTCAAGAAAGTGTCTGGCAATCGTCGTCACGGTCTTACCGTCCAGAGTGTTACGTAACGCTAAATGTATGTCAGATAGATGTTTACCTAATCTATGTTTAAATTGTTGTTTAGTTTTCCCCACATATAATAAACTACAAGGGCATTGTAGTGCATAAATCATGTTATTGGTCTTGCAATTAAAGTAGTGTTTGGGATAAAAGGCATAAATGTCTTTGGATGAACATACCTTCTCAGTGTAGTGCATAAGTTCACAAAATGTGCAGTCCCCACATGGGTAAGTACCCGAAATTTTTCTGCCCCTCATTTCCTTGTTAGTGTATCTCACATAATGGCTCCTAGTTAAAGATCCCGTAAGGTTCTTACATCGTCTTGCTGTTATAGATGGTTTCTCTGAAACAAAACGACCAATGTCAACATCATTCCTCAGAACATGCCATGTTTTGCCTAATGCAGTTTTAAGTGACTGCCACTCTGTGCCAAAGGTAGTTATAAATCGTGTTTGTGAGTCTGATCTTTTAACCCGGGATTTGAGTAATTCTGATTGTTTCAGTTTCCTAGCACGTGAATATTCCTTTCTCAAGAGGGCTCGAGGATAGCCTCTCTCAAGGAATCTATCAGTAAGCTCAACAGCTGCCCTATCATAATCTTCAGTTAACGTGCAATTTCTCCTGAGACGTAGATATTGTCCCTTAGGAATAGATTTTCTCAATGTCTCAGGATGGGAGCTGTCAAAATGTAATAGAGAATTCGAGGCAGTGGGCTTCCTAAATAGTGTGGTTATAAGATGTCCAGCGTGTTTCTTTATGAGGACATCCAAAAATTCTACCTCTGTGGTAGATATATGATGGGTCAAAAAGATATTCAGGTCATTGGAATTAAGGAGTCCAATGAATTCCAACATACTCTGTCTGGTACCGCTCCACAGAAAGAAAATATCATCTATGAAGCGGTACCAGACGTCAACATGTACAGTGAGGTGTGCTAGATCCTCTGCAAAGACGCGTCCCACCCATCGCGGTGCCCCTAGTCTGGATGTAAAAAGACCTATCAAAAACAAAATAATTCTTGGTAAGGGCAAATTCCAAAAGTTGTAGAATAAAGGCACCTGAGGAAGGGGGAGGACCCCAAAACGTTGTGTGAACCAGCATGTCACAAATAAACTGATTAAGATTTGAAAGAGTGCGCTTCCCTGCAAATACTTATTACAAGAATAAAGTCATGTCGTTCAGTGAGGCCTCTCTGTTCCATATTTAGGAAATATCGCACATCCTCAATGCCATTGTGGTGAGCGATATTGGTGTACAGAGATTCTACATCACATGTCACAAGCAAATGTTCAGATGTTATATCAATATTCTGAAGTTTGATAATAAGGTCCGATGTGCCCTTAATATATGAATCAAGGCTTGTGACATGCGATTGCAGATGCCAATCAATGAACTCACAGGACTTCTCATTAAGTCCTCCAATGCCCGAAACAATAGGCCTACCTGGTGGAGTGACAGAGTTTTTATGGATCTTCGGAAGAAGATAGAATGTAGGTGTTACTGGGTTATCAACTCGTAAGAAGTTTGCTTCCTCTGGTGTTATTGACAAGTGTTCCACTGCATCATCTATAAGATGTAAAAGTTGTTTAGAAAAGATATTTGTGGGGTTGGCAGGTAAAGTTCTGTAATTGAGTGGATTTCTTAGGCGAGTCATTGCCTCGTCCCTATACATGCCATCGGGCCAGAGGACAATGTTGCCCCCTTTGTCTGAAGATTTGATGACTACATCAGTCCAGGAGTTCATTTTCATATATACCAGTGGCTGTGTTCATTTTATCAATTTCAATTAGAGTGTTGTGGTAGAATGTTTGAATACTCGGAAAATCAAAAAATGAAGGTGTGAATTTAGATTTACGTTTAAACTTACTTATGGGTTTATCCTGTGTTTTCTCATGTAGAAGATCATTAAGCGTATTGAGAGTAGCCTGGTCATCATTAGAATGTACTGTGAAGTGTGCCTTTAAAGCCAACCTCCTACAAAACAAAAAAAGATCTTTAACTGCTGTAAACTTATCTATGTGCATGCTTGGACAGAAATTAAGGCCTTTAGTGAGCACCAACCTCTGAATAGGTGTGAGGATATGTGTAGATAAATTGATGATTTGTAACTCTGATGTCTTGTTCTTATTGGTTACTGTAGGTACACTCCTAAGTTGGAAGTCCCCCTTGAAACCCCCCATATTTATAGGTTTCTTCCTCTTACTCCTCCTGACCTTAATTTGCGGGGGGACTGGCCTAAAGCTGGGTACACACGATTAGATATTTCGGTCCGATCGACCGATAGTTCAGTGTATCGGTCGATCGGACCGAAATTATCGAATCCGAATGTGCCCATGTCCGATCGACCGTTCGTCCGAATCGGACGAAAGGACGATCGGACAGGGTGGAAAACCTCGTCCGATCGTGCGGTCCTCTATGGACCGCACGATCGGTCGCGGTGACTATCGGACGCGGCTGCTTTTGCCGCGACCGACAGTCCTTCCTCCTGGCCGACCGTTCAAAGTATCGAACGGTCGGTCAGGAGGAAAAATCGCTAGGTGTGTACCTAGCTTTAAAAAGAGCTTCCCTCACTGTCTGTTGAATCAATGTCAGTACTTGTTAGTGGGGGAGCTTTTTTAGAGTTCGTCTTTTTCCCTTTTCTTTGTGATTTATATCTTTGGAATCGGTTGTTCCCTTTATGATTCCAATTGTAAATCTGACCAGTTTGATAGTCCGTCTGATCCCTAATTAGTTTTTGCTTTTTCCGTTTAATTAGCTCCTTCTCCAATTTGTCCAGATCTAGCTTAAGACCCTTTTCAAAGTCAGTCAATAACCAATAACCAATAGTTTTGGGACCAGTCACTCACCACCATGTTTTTCTTCCATTCCCTGTATGTTCTGATCAAATTATCAGGTTGGAGATTAGTCAGACAGAAAAAAATGACCTGTGTGTACCAGTCCTTGGGCCATATTTATAAAGCCGCGGTATCACTTTATTGTAAATTTACGATCGTTAAACCGATCGGAGAGTAACGATCAGTTTAACGATCGTAGATTTACGATCCCCATAGAATACCATTGTGGTAGTTTACTACTGCATGGTATTCTACGTTCGAACTTTTGTTAATTAATGAACGTTCGGTCAGGAAATGTAGGACTGTGATTGTACATTTACAACATTGACTAACCCGCGGTATCGCTAAAAAGCGATACCGTGGGTTTATAAATATGGCCCCTTGTTCTTTAAAGGACAACTACACTGTAAAAATGTACTTTTTAAAAAAATGAAAAGTAACTGGTGCAGGGAGGTCGGATTGATTATTCCTACCTCCCAATATGGTTTTGTTGATGAGCACCAGAATGTCCAGTCTTCACCTGCCAGGCTAATGTCCTGGCATAGGCTGCTTTTCCTGGATTACATAAAGCTACCTTGAAATAAATTCTCAGGGTTAAACACACAAGCATTTGGACTGCTGTTCATGGTGCAATATATTCCTTGCATGCAAAACGAGAGATTGGTGATTTATAGAAATGATTTAATATGTAAGGCATTCCTAAATATTCTACTATTCATTCAAGGGTTTGGTCATATTTTCTAATTGATTCCAACTTGGGGTCCCTACCCTTTCGGACGATAATCTCGCCATGGTGGATCAAAGAACGATGCCTGAGGGAACGTTTACACATGCGAGACTATCGAACGAAATGGTTGGTCGCAGTGTGTCAACGCTCAGGGGTTGTGCATCGAATGTCCTATTGGATGTGTGTACGGACCTTTACTCACACCTAACAGGAAACAATTAAAGGAGAACTAAAGCTAAAATATATAACAATTCTATACAATACTGCTGATTTTAGAAGTGATAGTAACAGCTATCTGCTAGTTAGTCATTATAGAATATATATTTAGGTGTATTTACATTTAGATTTTGTTCCCCTTTAACTACATTGATTGTAGTATCCTTGGTATGTATGTAAAGACAACATACCAGGCCAGGGGACTTTTTCATTTTTTAGCCTTCTGGTGGTTAAAAGAAGAATTGCAGCCTATGTCTGATGAGAAAATGGTTTTGACTTGTTCCCAGTATCCATCATTAAAACACAATTTCTTATACATGAGGTATTTAGTTCTTATTTGAATATTAATGACTGGAAAAGGATCAAATGAAATTCTATCAACAAGGAAATCGCTCTGCCAGGCTGCTGAGCGCCACCTACTGACACTGCCTGAAAAAAGTCAGTTTACTGAACTGTGTTCCACATGTAATGCCTCTGTGCCTGTTTCCTTATTGCAAGTTTTGCGTTGCAGTTCTGATTTACACTGGCAGTGCATTCAGACGGGCTCTACTTGCATAGGAGCACAGCGCACATAGCAAATAACGCACAGCAGCACATTGCAAAAATTGTGTGTTCAAGTGGGGCCTTGTCCTAATGGAAAACAAGGGTTTGGAGGCAGTCAGTGTTACAGGAAACAAAGTTATTAACAGCAATTACCCCGGAGGAACATTTCCATTATTATATATATTTACACTTCTGGATCTCTTCGTAGGAATCACTTTGAAAGAAATGTGACAAATTGTTTTAAGTAGCAAACGATGATCGTTAATTAAACATCTACAGTGATAGATTTCCTAACAGCGAGTTGAAAGGAGTTCATAACAACAGAACAGTCGCTCCATTATAGAGAAAGGGAAAGTAGATCGTCCTGCAGGCATCTTATTGCTTTTTCTAATAGTATTTGGGGTTTTCAGACTTCATTATCTGGCAATTAATCCCAATCAAACACAATGTGTAGTATCAGAAATAAAACAAATTCCAGTTTTCAGGCATTACATGTGACGATGGAGAAGCCAGACCTGTTTATCATTGAAGGGAAAGACAAATTGTAGCAGACTGAACCTCCCTTGGGCCCGAGGGTATTAGAACACTGATCTCTAGGTGAATGTGTTTGTTCAGCTATTTCTGGATGCAGCAGAGGAGCCAACTGCCTGAAATCTCTGGAGTGGAAAGCCACCGAGCCCAGAGAATTTCAGCATCTGGTAATGTTTTGTTTTTTTTACTGCATGAACATGAACTTTATTCTGTAAAATAAACATGGTGGGTATAAAAATATAAAATCAGCATCATTCTGGGAGTCACAAACATACATGACAATTTAAAATATAAAAGGTTCCAAACCAACTCAAGGAAATGTGCAAAAGAATGTGAGAAATGTTTCTTTCCCTTCAGAGATGAATTATACTTTCTGCGCTGTAGATAATTTAAATAGGAACCCTCCCAGTTTGTGCTTCCTGAATCCGGCCAAGACACATTTATCTCAACCACCCCCAAAACTACAATAAGTATAAAGCCGACCAGCGGGGGGCTGATGTGTTATGTAGCTACTGATATGAAAAGAACATCAGAGCAGACATCATAGGAACCCTCCCACAGTTTGTGCTTCCTGATATGAAAAGAACCTCAGAGCAGACATCACTGGATATATTTGTGATATTCAGTTGGATCAACTGGACATACTTAGTTCTTATAGTTTTAGTAGTCATCCGACTGGATCTCTTCATTTAGAATGACTGAAGATTTAAAGGAGAACTAAACCCAAATTTTTACACTCCAGAATCTGAACATATCCCCTCTAAAAACACCAATAAACTGTAAAATAGCAATACAGTAATTAGAGTAAATAAAGTAAATGTTACCACTTGAAGAACTGGATGAAATAACTGTGTGTATGTACAGTGACTGGCCACACCCCTGATCACAGTCACATGCTCCCTTGTCTATTCTGTCCTGTGAAAGGATTGGCTAGAGGCTACTAGTGGGCGTGACCAACTGTAACTAGTTTCTGCAGCATCTTAGGACTAAGCATGTGTAAAGAACATAATGGTCAGTGACCACACTGTGCGATACCAGAACACTGGGAAATAAGACACAAACCTCATGTTAGAAAGTTAAATATCCTTAACAACCATATTAAAATGAGAGGTAAGACACTGATTACTGTTTTTAGATCAAGGAGATCTGCCTTCTAATTTAATGTTGTTCTGAGGCTTTAGTTGTCCTTTAAAGTAAACCAAGGTATGAGGTTTGGGGGCAGAGACCTTCTGAATGCAAGGTGTTGGTTGTATTGTAGCGGTCAGGGTGCACTTGGCCAATCCGAAGATGTGCTCTGGTAGACGCATGTGTTTCCATTGGCCAAGTCCCAGACACAAGCCAGAGGTGAGACTAAGCAAGCTGGGTAGCATAACTTCAGAGAAATAGTCCAGACATTTAAGTCCTCACCTTGGGTCATTTTATTTGGATTGTTAGGAGGATGATGGGGAGAAATGCTATAATTTCCCTTCTACTGCATTTTCAAATGCAATATACTATAATATACATGGAATGATGCAATCCCTGCATAAAACAAAACAAGAAAATAAAAGGTTTTTCATAAAATGAAAAGGACCATTTAAATGGAATTGGTGATTGAATTAACTAGAGGCAGCAATAACAAAATATTATGCGGTAGTAATGAAAGACGTAACATTACTGGATGATCCCATTGACTTCCCACCATGACAAATCTATTGTAGAAGTCACTAAGGGGGAAACAAGGTCAATTTGCCCTTGTTTAATTCAATGAGGTAGACTTGGCCCAGAGCCTCTAGCTAGCAATGAGCATTCAACCACCTCCACTGTGGAGTAGATAACACAGACTGTGGGATCCTAGAAGGAAGCCAGGCTTTGAGAACAGACAGAACCATCAGTGTGGAGGCCGGGCAGAGGGAAACACACAGACATGAAATCAGGGAATCCCCTAGGAGGCTGGTATGTGCTGGGCCATAGCCAAGCTCAGACAATTAAAAAATCAATATAAACACCCTGTTAATATGAATTACAATGGATTGTTCATGCTGAGGAACCCCAGTAATGTAACCGTCTGTTACTTTGTTACAATGTGTCCACTTGACAGATTGGAAATTGTGAATGGAAGCACGTGAGAAACACGCTCAGTGTGGCCTTGCCCTTAAGCAACAAAGTTCAATGGTCTAGGAGACAGAAGACAAAACTTTACCTTTGCATGCACATCTGCGCAGTTTAGAGGAGGCGGGGGTTGGCGAGCGAACTGTCAGCGTGGCCTGCTCTTACAATTGATATTAACCTAGTTTAGAATGAAAGGTTCTATCCTTGATTTCCCAGTTTTGAAGCGCAGAGTCCCTTTAAGAATAAAAACAACTCCTACCTCCTTGTGCCTTTACCAAAATCAATACTTGGGGCCATATTTATTAACCCTCAGTATCTGAAACGTCCAATCAGGGCTGTTTCTAGCCATTTTAGTGCCCTAGCCCCTCCCACTTGTTTCTCCCCCCTAAAAAAACACAACTTGGTCTGTCAAACTACAGCTGGGTTTCTTCCTTTTGACACTGTCCACTGCTGCTGTTCTGTGGGAACGGTTGGTAAGTCACGCTGTACCAGGCGAGGTGGGCGTGTATACATACATTTGTGCGTATGCAGCGACACTGGCCACCAATGAAATACTGATTGGAAGGACAGGATAGGTTTCAGTGGATGCGCGGTATTTGGCACCAGCATTCTCCCCAGAAATTGTTTCCAGGTGGGTAGGACAGAACAGGGAAATTTGGTGAGATCTGAGATGTTTTACTCTTTCAGTGCCAGCAGATTTTGCCATAGTATTGCCATTAACACTTTCAGTGCCAGGAGTTTTACCTTTAACCCTTCAATGCCAACAGACTTTCCTATTAAAACTTTCAGTATCAGCACTTTCCCAGAGTATTGGTATTATTACTTGCAGTGCCAGCATAGTATTACCTTTATCCCTTCAATGCCAACAGACTTTCCTATTAAAACTTTCAGTGCCAGCACTTTCCCAGAGCATTTGCTATTAACACTTTCAGTGCCAGCAGAGTATTACCATTAACCCTTCAATGCCAACACTTTCCTATTAATACTTTCAGTGCCAGCACTTTCCAGAGTATTGCCGTTAACACTCAGTGTTAGCACAGTATTACCTTTAACCCTTTTCGGCTGCCAGCATTGACATGATATACAGTATGCACCTGCTTTCCCTGTTTCCTCCACTGAATTGTTTACTCCTCACCTACTCTAAGTTCTAATTGGGGAGTTGGATAGAAGGAAGGAAGAGGCAGGGATAGGGATCTTATGGCTGCTAGTCACAGGGGGCACTGTTCTAAAATGCCAGGTAAAAGCTGCTGCAGACTTTATAACTGTTCTTTTGTAAGATTTGTTGCTAAGAAGAGTGTGTAGAGTTCAGGCTCTGTACTAAATACAGAGTACAGATCTGAAAGTAAAAGCTGACAGCGAGATAGGGAGAAGAACAGGCGCCCTAGTTTGTAAAATATCATGAGATAACAAAATAACCCATTGGTATTGTATGGGAGATCGTAGAATTCTGATTACGAACCTAAATCTAAGATCAAAATCATAAATTTACGAACCCGCATCCAATACCATTGCGTTATGTATTGGGGTTGAATAAAGAGATATGTCCATCTAGTCCAACCTTTACACTTTACCTATACCTAACAGTTTATAGAGGAAGGCAAAAAAAAAAAGCTAAAAAGGGGGGGATTCCTTCCTTACTACATATAGCAATTGAAAAGTATCCCTGGATCAACCAGAACTACAGTATATGTATTAATCCAGCCCACTTTTAAAGCTATTCAATGAGATTGCCTTTACCACATCTGCTGGAAGACCTTTCCAGTTTCGCCATTCTCTAAAGAAACCTTTCCAACCTTAAAGGAGGTCCACGAGTCCTCTGATATGACCAATTAGTAAATTATGCACCAGAGAGTTTATTGTATGGCCCATTAATATATTTATATAAGGTTATCATGTCCCCACACAAACGTTGCTTCTCTAATGTAAACAGCCCTAACTTGTCTAATCTGCCTGCATAGTCAAGCCCCTCCATTCCCTTTATTATTTTAGTTACCCTTCTGTTACCACATGGTATTGTAGATTTATGGCCACGATGACACTTTTATAACCCGTGGTATCAGAGGTTTCCCATAATGCAGGTTAATAAATATTGCCGTAAGTACAGTTTTTGGTAAAGGTAAGAAGAATGTTCTATTTTGCCCCAAAGATAGCTGCACTGACAGCTCTCCACCCCACCCCTTCATCTCTAATGAGTGCACACATACACTAGAGAAGGGGAAGCTAGGGAGGGGGTGAAAAACAAAGCTATTGGTGCAGCCATCTACAATAACGACATGTACAGCATGTACATAACGACATGTACAGGGGCACAGCAGGGGAACTATTTTGAGCAGGAATGTAAGGTAAGGATTGTTTTAAACTACTTGATGTGGCCAGTAAGGGGTTAAATTTTAGTTTTGGGGGTGGACATGCCCTTTAAAGTACCATCACCTGAAAAGTCACCCAGGCCCAGTCAGCCAGTACAATAGGTCAGAGGCCACACAGGAGGTTCTTGGAATCAAACAGATTCATATTACTATTGTATGGAGCTTAAAATCACAGGTCATTTCCATCTCCCAAAATAGCCAGTTCCTAAGGGCCCATTTCCAAGGTAGGAAAGTACTTATTTTATACAAGATTTACCTAATGACACTACAAGGCCGTGATCACCTGATGAACTCACTGTAATCACTTTTAATTTATAGCTTTCATTTTAAAAACAAAGTCTCGAACACACATCTTATCTAATGTCTAAACAGTGTATAGCTGACTTGAACAATACTCATGCAGACTTCCTTCTGGCTCCTTCCACAGTCACTGAGTACCAGCACCAATGATTATCCCATCTCTGACATTGTTAATCAAATACATATATTCTCCAAAGAAGCCTGTTTTATGAAGAACAGTATGGCAGTTCCCAATAATATAACATCTTAGGCCTTGCACCACTAAAACACTGATAGGGGAGGGACGTAAAAGCAGGCGTTATCGCCCAAATCTGGGTAAAAACCAGTGATATCAGGTTTAGATTTTATAGCAGTTTTCAGTAGTTTTTGGAAACTGCGCCAGGCACCCAATGGAAAACGCTTTATTGAAGTTTCTGCAACTATTTAGCATGAAATGAAACACCTTTTAAATGGATTACCGTACCTCACCTTGTATGTTTGTCCACTCCTAGACCTAGGTATTAGTTTAAGTATCTCTGGCTCCTCCTACCACAGCCTTTATAATATGCCACCTGCTAATTGTCTCTTAATCACTTCTGTATCCTACATAAAGCATTGTCCAAATATTTGAATGTACATCTAGCTTTACTGCTAGATCTTGTGAAGGAATGTACTGACAAAACATATACAGTTACAATTTCCCAGGATTCAATTAACACCCAAGTGTGCACCAGGGTCATGCAGAATAAAGCACCCTTCAAATCTGTGTGTGTTGTGTCAGCAATATGGGGCTGAGTTCCAAAAAAATAAATTATACAGTAGAAATTACACAAATGCATTTCTCATTCTTATTTATTCAAAAAAAGAATTATTTACAATGTTTTTGAGGTAGGGTTGCCTTTTTATATTATACACAATGTTTAGAACAAGAAATATTTCAACCTCTAATTTCCTTTCACTGCATAGTGACATTTCCTTGTTACAGACTGTAAACCGTTGCTGTCAAAAAGTGCAAAGGAAATTGCAAGGGACTTCTTTATTCGTTTTCTGCTGCCAATTACTTTTCTTTAACCAAGGAAGACCATTTTATTATATTGTCCAAAAACGGGCTAAGTCTGATACAGGGTACTTTCAGCACAGTAGTTCAAATAATAATAAAAATAAAAAAAAACCACTAACAAAAAACTACAATTCCCAGCATGCCCTTAAACATAGGTTACGGTATTTGTAGTTTCCTAAATGCTTAAGCAAATCTATTCCCAGTGCAAATATTTCCAGTTCTTTAGTCATCTAAAATACACTGAGCGGTGTCAGTATTTTCAATTTTCAAATAAAAATTCCCCTAAAAATATCTAAATTTAGATGCCAAACTATTGATAATAATCCTGGGTACATTCATATTCTACCTAACCTACTTTCTTAATGACAGCAATGTGGAACATTTCCAATAAGACAAACAAAGGGGTTATGGGAGATTTATGAATGATCAAGGTCTATTTAGTCATGTCAATATTTTGGGATATGGAGGATGAAAACTAAGAAAAATGTATTACTGGTAACCTGAATGAAGTTAATAATCTATGTGTGAGCAGATAGCAATTTACAGGCTTGTTTCTTCCTTACTAGTAAAACAGATGCAGATTGTGATCTCCAATGGAATAAAGAACAGGAAAAGTGTCAATGTCTGAAATTGAACTCCACATTCTGAGCTGTAAGTAAATTCTTACAGCATTTTGAGCTGTGGCTGTAAATCACATACAGGACATCCATAGCGAATTCATTAGCATAAACTGAGCACACAGAAAAAAAAAATCACATTCTGGAAAATTCCTATGATTGACAGTGTAGGTTCAGATCCTTTGAGGACTTACAATTCAGTGCATAAAAAGGGGGTGGGGCATATATATGCCTACATACTATATTGGCAATGCTGGCAGAATCAAAGGCAGATTAAAGTGTTCGTGCAAAATTCAAAGGGCAAATTTGTCGGTTTCCATAAGTTCAATAAAACATGGAAAACTCACACACACTTTACATATAGATAAATCTTCAGTTGTGTCTTTTGTTTGTTTGAAGCAAACATAAAATGGTGTATTCTCATCACTGGAGCTATAAGTGTTGCAATACCATATTATTGACACCAACTGGCTGGCACTGTGTACAGGATAAATGCATTGTAATGATTAGATTTGTGCAAATACCAATTTTTTTTGTTACTATTTACTCTCCTTGCCATTGCTTTCAGCATATATCACATGGATGAATAGTTCCTGGACAGCAAAAGAATTAGCCATATATATATATAAGAGAGCAATAAGACAGACTTTGAAAGTAAATGATCCCATGAAATGAAATCTATTAGCCAGCCACTAAATAAGAAATCTGTACACTATAAATGGCAATTTCCAGTTTAGTGACTAAGTTGTTTTGAAGATGACTTTGAACCAACATGAGCCTGAACTTTTCCCAGCTGCATTTAATCCACATATATTTAGGGCTGTAGAGTTTGGTGCATGGGAATTCTAACACCACAATGCAAGAGATGCAGGAATCAAATTAAAAACAAAAACGATGTAAAAAGAGGACAAAATAAACATTTGTTTAAATGAAGGCACCCATAAAAAGAATTTGAAATGGGTAGCATGTAGGAGGTCCTATTAATATGTGGACTGAAGGGTTTATAAAGGCTAAGGGCAATTGCACTATTTGCCTTACACTAAAACAGTCTCTGCACAGGTATACAGGGGAAAAAAAAGTGAATACCAGTGAAACCGATCAATTGAGGCACATGTGTTCCATAAGGATTTTATGAACCCAAGAGACCACAGGAACATACAATTTGTAACCTTACAGCTGTGAAACACCGACTCCCAAATATCAGTTTGATATGCTGTTGAGGGAGGTACTAAAAAAAAACACAGCATAAATATTGTCTACAATGATAATAATAGGAGGTGAAGTAATGCTTAAAACATCAGGCTGTTCTTGTCCAAGTGTCAGTTGACTATGTAAGAATAAAAACGTTCCCTGCAACACTATTTACAGTTGAAGATTCTCATCTCTGAGCTAGATAGAAGACTTAAATACATCTTACCTATTTTACAAGAACTGAAATACTGTATTCTTGGGGTCATGCTGGGAAATGCACCAATACAGAAGCTACTGCTGTGACAAACAGCCTATCAGTTTGATATGCAATGATCTTATATGATTATTCGACTTTAGTTATCTAGCCTTAAAAAGGTGGCCTCATGTATAACTATCATTCATTTTTTTTTAAAAACTTTATTGGAACCGAATATCTGACAGTTTGAGGCTTTTAACACAAAATGCTGTGTAGCAGACCCATAGATTACAATTACAGCAGCACTTGTTCCTTGTTTAACATTCAGTCAACATAAAAGTGTCTTAAAAGAGATCATTAAGAATTTTTCACAGTACAGTGATTTCTGCCCATTTTATGGGTAAACACAAAAATGGCCAAAATGAAAACTGAATTTCATTATAAGCCAAATTATCTGTAATATGTCGTAACCACAAAATTCTGTACAAAAAAATGTCACTTTATAAAGCTCTGATGTAAAAGTCAAATAATCATTAATATATTAATTGTGGCACGGTACTCAATTATTTACAAATGCTACAAATTCTTTTCTTTATATTGATGTTTTTTAAAAAAATAATAATGAAAGAAAGAAAGAAAAGAAACAAGTGTCTATGGTAAGGCTTTTGTTGCCTCTTGGGTGTATTTTAAATTACGTGGAGACTGGCGGTTTCGGTTCTTCCTTTTCTGCTTCCTTGTCCTTGCTTTTCTTGGATTTTTTCTTTTTGTGTTTGTGTTTCTGGCCCTTTTCAGTCTCTGAATCATTCCCTGTGTGCTTCTTATGCTTCTTATGTTTCTTATGTTTTTTATGTTTTTTCTTTTCCTTTTTCTTTCTTTTTCTGTCTGGGCTGCCTGCCGAACTGGGGCTGCTGCTGTGGCTAACTGTCTCTGCTGGGCTGTGACTGCGGCTTGCACTAGGGCTGCTCTGGGCAGTTGCAGGTAAACTAGAATCTTTAGGTTCAGTATTTTCAACGGTATTTTCATTGTCCTTATTTGGAGGATTGGTGGCATCTTCTTGCTTTACTGAACCCTCACTATCACTTTCATTGTAATCTGGTACAAAGGATGCCTCGTCTGTCTCTCTGGTAAGATCTGTGGAAAGGCGAGTAGATCGATTCTGGGGGACTTTTACCTTTAAATCTCTATCACTTGCTTCCTTGTCAGTCTTGCTTTCTGGTGATGCACGCTTTGACTGAGATGCCTTGTTCTCATTTGTTTCTTCTGTACTTTTAACCTTGGAGGTTTTCTCTTTGCCTTTTCCAGTGTTTTTCTCAGATACCTTTTGATCATTAGAGGGGCGTTTGGTGTCTGAGACTTTCTGGTCAGTCCGAGGTTTGCGATCCCGGGGGGGACTGAAATTACTGTGCCTGGAATCCACAGGTCGTTTCCTAGTATTTTCAGCTAAAGTGTCTTTGGATTTAACCTTTTGTGAACTTGATGATGAATCCTTAGTCTTTGGTGAAAAATCCTTTTTCTTCTCATCTCGTCTCTTAGAACTGCTGTGATCCCGGCTGTCCTGCTCTAACCTACTCTCCTTCTCTTTGCTCTCATAATCTCCTTTCTTTTCTCTCTCTCTGTTTTCATGCTCTATTTTCTTGTCTTTTTCCTTGTTATCATGGTCTGGTTTCTTATCCCTGTTTTCATGCTCTTGCTTTTTGTCCTTTTCTCTAATGTCATGCTCAGTCTTTTTCTCTCTGGCTTCATGATCTTGCTTCTTTTCTCTACTATCATGCTCTGTTTTCTTATCCCTCTCTCTGGATTCATAATCTTGCTTTCTGTCTCTGCTTTCTGAGTGCTCAGACTTCTTCTCACGGCTGGGCGTATAGTCTTTGCTAGAGGTACTGCGGCTTGATTCTTGTTTATCCGATGACTGCCTCTCTTTGGAGGACTGTCGGCTAGTGTGATCAGAGTTGTTTTCATGTAGAGAATTAGGTTTCCTTTTTTCAGAGGATTCCTTTTCAATAGTAGGACTATCCTTGGCTTTACTCTTGGGGTTAGATGTTGATGGTTCCTTTGAACTTCTGGTATCTTGAGAAGGACCTTCATTAGTCTGATCCCTAGAGGATTTAGTTTTTTCTGTAGACAATGGATCTTTGTCAGCCAGGACTGCAATGGACGAAGGTTTTGCACTAACGTTTGTCACTACACTCATAGGCTTTCCAGCCCTGGATGGTTCTTGGGAATTCTTTGTTTCATCTTCTTCAGATTCAAAGTCATCTTTGTCCCATTTTGATTGTGGAACCTGAATCATAATGATTACATCTTCAGCTGGAGTGGTATTGTCATTATTATATTCTTCCATAGTCTTTATGACTGTTCTCTTGGTGTCCACTTTTTCTGCTGCCTTGCGGACAGGGCTTCCGCCAGTAGAACTTGTACTGTGAAAAAAAGATTGAAAAAAGTAATGTTTTTAGTTGCATTTTATATTAGTATCTTTTAGAGAAAATAGAAACCTTTTTGTAGAAAATTATATAGAATGCTTACTTTTAATAATGGAACTCAATAACACTAGTATAATAATAGCAATAACACTAATATAGATTAAATACAAAGCAGTATCTGGGCGTTTTTTTCTCATTTCAATGACCATAATCTGCCCATCCAGTTATTTCTCTTGTATAAATAAATGCATCCAAAGTTATGGCTTCCTGTTTGCAGGACCAAAAATAGTGTGTGTTATGGTGTCAGTCCCTGGGTTAATCCGGTTGCTCAGTAGAGATCTGAACATGTTTTGGCCAACCCAGTAGAAATTACTGTTGGGAACATATCTGTTGTATTCAGTTAGATCAACTAGACTTGAAGTTTAGTTCTTGAAGATGTTTCACTTGTCATCCGACTGGCTTTCTCAATTCAGAATGACAAGAATCTGTGGCAATCATATGTCCTTAAAGGGTATGTCCACCCTTGAAAATATTTTTCTATATGTTATTCCCCGTCCCCCCAGCCCCAACCGCTCTATTTTATTAGAAAATGCCCCAAACTTTACTTACCTCTCTCCTCCGCCACGCTGCCAGGCCCTCTGCTTGGCGGAGGAGGGGAAGGTAAGTAAGAGGGAAGGTAAGTAAAGTTTGGGGCACTTTCAAATAAAATAGAGCGGTTGGGGCTGGGGGGACAGGGGGAATATTATATGTTAAGGGATTAACACTAGGGGGAGGGAATCCTAATGGAGAGGGAGAGGGAGAAGGGCTGCAGTACGCATGCCAAACTTCTCCCGGAGGCCAGGTAGGAGGCAGAGTCCTATATGGACTCTGCTATCCTCCTGGTGGGCAGTTTTTGGGATTTTGGGGGGGGACTACAGGAGAACCTTATGGAGCTGGGATGTGAGGTAAGGATTAAACTACACTACATGATGGGGCCAGTAGTGGGGGGGATTATAGTTTTGGGGGTGGACATGCCCTTTAACACCTGGCTGTGATATGCTAATTGGGACTTTCCAGGGTACATAATTGCAAACAGATTGCAAACAGATTCAAACAGATTCTTTGTTGAATTGAGAAAGCCAGTCGGATGACTAGAACTAAACTTTAAGTCCAGTTGATCTAACTGGATACAACAGACATGCCATGACCTGGATGAATGAGAACCTCCAAAAGCACTGGTCGGAACATTTCAACCAAATAAGCATTATGGAAAGAACCTGAAAATGCAGCTGACTACTGTAAAGCATAAGAAAGGGCATGAAATCAATAGATTTTTCAAAAATGAAGACAATATGTTGAATACCTAGATATGTGTAATATAGATAAATATAAATGATTTTCTATACAATACATTCCATTTAAAGCCTTCATCCACAAAAAAGAAATCTAAACACTATTTGCATTTTTAAAAAAAAGGTTTTTGCAAAACATATATCCTTGGAATTGTCACAGGTTTACTTTTCCATTTGCTGCAAAATAGTTATTTTTAAGTCCAAATAAGAAGTACTCTAGGAACAGGGATTAACAAGCTACAGGCATGTAGATTGCTTGAAAACTACAATTTCTAGCATTCCTTAGCTGCACACTGCTTGCAGAGTGCAATTCTTGAAAATTAAGATGGGAATCCTTGTGACATTGATGACACAGCCAAGAACTGTTTTTAGGATATTTATGGCTCTGGACTTTAACCACTTGTATAAAAGGTACTCATATGGCCATATTACTACTTTGTGACTTTGCCATGAAAATGATTCCTGGACACACTGTTATAATAAACAATATATGTTTAATTTCAACGTCATACAGGGCTACACCCCCACATTATCATAATAAAGTGCTAAAACTTTTATTTCACATATTCCAGAGCAAAATAACTATCTTATGAGTCTCCCTCTGCAATTAGCGCTAATATAAAATTAAAAGTGCATTAAACTTAAAAATACTATAATAAAAAGGCAACTAAAAATACACATATTAACTACTCTACAGAGAAGCTGAGTGGGTCTATAAATTAAATACAATAGCCCCAAAAGGATTAAATACCCAGGTTTCTTTTAAATGCTTTCTATGATTATATGAATGTCTTTCCTATTTAAGAAAATTTGGATATAGTCCTTGTAACAATGTGTATTTTTCATAATAGCCTTTTTATTATAGTATTTTTAAGTTTATTGGACTTCTAACTTTATATTAGCATTAATTGCACTTTAATATGGATGAAATATTAATAGTGATACTAGCGACACATAAGACAGTAATTTTGCTCTGGAATATGTGAAATAACGGTTTTAGCACATTATTATAATTATGATAATGTGGGGGTGTGGCTTATTCACATGACGATATATAGAGGATACCACTTATTTGCACTTAATCTTTGTACTGATGAAGATGCCATGTGAGACGTCAAAATAAAAAAATATTGTTATTGTAACGATGTCCAGGAATCATTTACATTGTTATGTTGGAAGAGGCACAGTGAATGGAGCTGTGTGACCTAGAGACACTTGTATAAAAGAAGTATTGTAGGAATGAGTGCAGAATTATCTGTGTAAATTTGTACTTTGTGACTTTTTAAATGATAACTATTGTATATAAAGTTTATTTAAAAAACAGTTAAACTGAAAAGTACTTAGGACAGGGATACAGGACTGGTAATTCCTACCTCTCAATATTGTTTCTGTGAGGAGCACCAGCCCAAAGAAAACTGATTCTGCCAGTCTTCCTCCTGGCTTCAGCACTATCTTTAATACAGGAATAGTCCAGGACTAACCTGGCAAACGAAAACTGTATGTGCTGTAACTCCTCAGCAAAATTATATTGTGAAGTAGGAATAATCAATCCTACCTCCCTGCCCCAGGTACTTTCATTTTTAAAAAGTCAAATTTTACAATATAGTTATCCTTTAATATCCTTGTATTTTACAATAGGGTAAACATTATTCTTATTAGCCATTTACACCAATCAAAAGAGTAGGCAAAAATTCAAAGACCTTTGCAGCCATATTAGCTGCTAATATCCTGTAGTATGGGCATTTTTTCCGAGAATCAAAGTCTTACCTTGTATAATCCACCAATGTGGAGCCAGAACCATCAGAAGCAGTGATTTTCTTTTTAATCTTCCCTTTAATGCGTTCTGGTTTAGTTTTCACTCCTGATATCGGCTCGTTTTTTTCTTGTCCATCTTGGATGCCTGATGGTTCAGTGTTTGTTATTTTCTTTCCAGTCTCTCGATTTAATTTAATTTTTTTAACAGTAGAAGCTACTTTTTCCTTTTCCGGTAATTTTTCTGGTTTTTGGACCTCTATTTCAGACTTTACTTTTGAAGTGGAAGGCTTTGCTCCTTCACTAGCTTCAAGTTTAGGAATTTTTGTCGGGATTTTTTCTTGCTCTTTGTCTGACAGTTTATCATCTGGTTTTCTTTTACGTTTTTCTGGTTTGGGCTCAATTGGTTTGGATTTTTCTGCAGCCTTTTTGGTCTTTTCATCTTTGTTGGGGGCTTTATCTTGTTTTAGATCTTTGGAATGCTCCTTCTTGCTTTTCTCATCTTTTGATTGCTTTCCATCCATATTTTCCTTGATCATCTTGAGATGCACCTTTCTTGGTAGCAAGGCCGCCTTTTCATCCTTTAGTAGTACTACATTCTTTGTGTTTTCATTCTTTTGGGACTCCTCTTTTAGCTTTTTAGCTTGTGGCTCATTTGCAACAAGCTTATCTCTATCCCCATCAGCCTTCTCTACTTTAATAACTTTAGAAGCATTTTCCTTTTTGGGCTGGTTTCCATCAATCTTGCGCTTGCTTTTTTCTTGTTTTATTTTTGGTTTCTCTCTCTTATCCTTCTCCAAAAGAGGCTTCAGATGAATGGATTCTGCATCCATTGGTTCATCTCTAACAGGAGTGGCATCATCTTTGTTTGAGGGTACAAACACTGTTTCTGTTCTTTTGATATCTTCTCCATGCAGATCGCGGGACTTTCTTGAAGAAAGTCCCTCTACTTTGGAAAAGCTTTCAGTTTCCTCACCTTTTCGTCTCTTTCGATGTTTTTTGTGCTTGTTCCCTTTGGCGTCTCCAATGAGATTAGCAATTTCTTTTTCTTTAGATCTTCGAATGTCTTTTACAATATGAGCATCTCTTGGAAGTAGTTTCTCTTGATAACCACCTAAAGGACGACCTCGGTGTGAGAAAGGAGGATATTCATCTCTGCGGCCTCTGCCATAAGGAGAGTTTTCCCTGCGAGCCTGAGGTGGATGAATGTATCGATTGGGAGAGAAATTGTCTCTGTTTACAGGTGATCTCTGTCTTGGCATTGTATTCATTGCACAGTCTTTATAATACTTTTCATACCAGTCTCTGTACTTTTCCCATTCCCTGTATTGCTCTTTTTCATAAGAATCTCTAACATTGGGTTGACGACTATATAAAGTCTTGATGTCATATGGCGGTACTTCGCGGTATCGGTTGAAGTACCCACGCTCAGCTTCACCTTGGGGTATCACTCTCTTGGTTGGGGAAGCAAGCCTATACACTGGTGACTTAGAACGAGAGTGATAACGTCTGTAAGTGGGGGACCTAGATCTGGAACGTGGATAACCATGAGATCTGGATCGTGAACGTGGACGACCCTTTGAATGAGGCTTTCTCTGGTATGACGGGGATCGAGAAAAAGAGCGGGAGCGAGAACGACTAAATGAACGAGAATAGGAACGGGAACGGGAAGAACCTGATCTAGATTTTGAATAGGAATAGGAACTTTTAGAATAAGATGATCCAGAAAAAGGTGATTTAGACCTGGGGGGGAAAAAAAGTAGATTAGAAGCAATATGGTAGGTACCAATGATTTTGATCAATGCAATATCAAAGCAATGTTCTTAGAATAACAATGACCTACAGTAACAGTACAGCACAGTAACTTTCCATTTAAAACATCAGTTTTTTAAAATCATTTTTGCGTTATAAAGCAACAGTATGAAATAATTCTATTTTCCAATGGCCAGAGAAATTCTGTAACAAAAAATTCTTCAGCTTTGGCCCAACAGTAAGGAGCTGGTCACATCACCTCTGTTGGTGTCTGCTGCGTTCCGCTTATCCGAGCACATGTGATCACCATTTCTGGTACGATTCGCATTCGCTCCGATAAGGGCAAATTGCACGCGCAAGTGGACAACAACACGCTTATCTAGTGGTCGATATTTACTGCAAATTTCTTTCAATATTAAAGAATATCAATCCCAATGTAGCTGAAAATTGATTGTTACAGTATCACAGAAATGATGCATTGTGTGTATCCGTGATATATAAAGTCCTATGGTCTTACCTGGAGTAGGATCGCCGGCGCTCTTTCTGAATCTTTTTATATTCTAACAGCTCTTTTGCAAAGTCATTTGTAAATTCATCAAGTTTGGATTTCTTTTTTTCTCTAGGGAAACAAACAAACAGATCAAATGAATGATTTTCAGGGAAAACAAGCAATGTAGGGCTACGCAGCTTAACCATCGCCTTTACAAATAAAGAAATTAGTGAGCTTCTTAAATAAATATCCCATTGCTCTGTGATGACCTTTCCATTCACTAAACATATGTGGCTGTATGCCAAGTCAATTGCTTAAATTAACTTAAGTCTGTTTAAAGCCAAATACGTTTTTCCAATGTGAGTTTTAAATATATTTGAACAAAATAATCAGTATTGCTGAAAATGTGGATTACACGTGATTAAAGGAACACTAAAGTCAGAAAAATAACTGTTTGCCATTCGTTTGTATTATTCACAGGGAGGTGAGAACGCTTATTCTCCCCTCCCTGTGAATAATATTACGCTCGGGGGACCTGGAACTTACCTTACCATCGCTCCACTCGCAGCCGCTGCTTCACCGAACAGCTGTTCTCTTCCGATCGTGCGCCCTATCTTCTGTATTGGCGCGCATGCGTCTAAGATAGGGCGCGCGGTCGGGACGCGGTCGGGACAGAGCATCTGTCAGTGAAGAAGCGGCTGTGAGTGGATCGTGGTAAGGTAAGTTCCAGGTCCCCTGAGCGTATTATTCTTCACAGGGAGGTGAGAATAAGCGTTCTCACCTCCCTGTGAATAATACAAACAGACAGCAAATAGTTATTTTTCTGGCTTTAGGGGAGTTTAGTGTCCCTTTAAGTGCAATAACTGAAATAAACACAAATAGGAATTAGACAAAGTGCTGCTACCTATGAAAACATTTTTTAACTAACATCTTTAGAACTTACTCCTCTTTTAGACGTCGTTGCTCTCGGTAGAACTCCTCTTTAGACAAAGGAGGAGCTAAGGCAGGTGCTTGCAGTGCACTGGTGTGTGCAGTTTGTACTGCTGGTGCAACCCATGGAGCAGACAAAGTTGCAGGTGCAGAAGGAAATCCAGGAGGCGGGACATTATAGCCAGCAGCAGGAGGCTGACCAGGAGGGAATTGTGGAGGAAATTGTGGCGGTGGCACACCAGGTGGCAGTGATAGGCCATGAGGCGGAGGTGGTGGAAACAATGGAGGTGGCGGTGCATGGACATAGACTGGCCCTGATGAACCAAGGGAGGGATTCTGGTTTCTTGGGGGTCGGTCATTGTGTGGATGCCGACCACGACTGGGACTGTACAGCATATAGAGGAACAAAACACAACATATGCATTACTATGAATATTCTAAACAAAATACATTTTGCAGATTCAGAGAATGATTTACTATATTAAACTTCCTGTACATGTGGTTTGTCTGGGTAGAATTTTTTTTTTTTTATATGTTTACATTTAACAAATTGCACAAAATGATTTACCCATAATTGTCTAGTACAGAAGTCACAAATACAGAAGATTGTAAATGTATTTAGTAAGACATTCTTGAGGGAATAGAATTTCAATTACAGCATGAGCTGCTCAGGACAAAGTCTCCTGTGTACAGAGTAGAATAGGGTTGGAAAGCAGCCCAGGGGACCAGCACTGTTTTTCTAAGCAGAGAGCCTGAGGTATCACAGCACAAACAGAATAAAGTCTCACTGCTAAAACCTCTAAACTTCCACAGCAAGTTTTTATCCCACCTTGTAACAGGGCTAATGTTTGTCAATATCTGTCTCTTAATAAAAAAGCAACACTCACCCATCCCACCCCATCAGTGGTCTTGGTGCAGACAGTCTGTGAATACTAGTCCTCATCAGTGGTGCTGGGGGGGAAAAATTACACATTATTTTAAATATTTTATTGGCAAACAGACATAGCAGAAAATTATAATCAGATTGATAGGCAAATCAAATTTACAGCAAACTGTTAAATCTATTTATAAGGTTTAATACGTAAAATTCTACTTAACATCTAGAAATGTTGGAGTCCCCCTATCTTCCATTTATAAGCAAAAGAGGCATACAATTAAGTTAATTGCCTTTCAGTACATTGTAGAACAGTGTACATCAGACAAAATATCAATTTTAGGAAAAATACATTTTTGAGGATCAGAAAAGCACATTCTTTACAATCACCAAGGACAACTGTTATTTTATAGCAAACTGCAGATATGTAAAAATGGGATCTAGATTCTGGGCATTCACTCTTATATTATATTATGGACGGGGTTTTCCTTTAGACATTTCCCTGCATCCCTTAGACAAATTGTATAAGAAAGTGGGGGTTGTGGGGTCATTTATCCATCTCTGGTCTCTCTCTGGGAATCCTGTTTGGAGTCCAAACATTTCCTTGCCATTCTATATTCATAACCCAAATATGTTTTGTAAGATGTCATCTATATAGCAGAAGCCATATGATTCTACATTATGGGGCTACTTGGCAAACATTTCCTTACCCAAAACGACTGCTTTGTATAAAATCTATTGACAGATGTTAATAAATACTGCTTGTTAAGCTATATGATTGTGTTTAGGAAAGTTTTATTGACAGTAGGTACTTACGCAGTGTTGGGTGTGAATGCACAAGAGAAGGCAACTGGCCAAGCACTGGCACGTGAAAGCCCTAAAATAAATTTTAGAAAATGTTAACAAAACAAGGGAAAAACAAGGTACAAACCTCTGAATAAAAAGAACACTGCAAAATAACCCCAATAGTATATACAAGACAGGTAATGACCTTATCTCCCGGATGTGAGCTATTGGGCAAGGGCAAATGAGCCGCTGTAGTAACTGGAACAGCAGTAGAGCTAGAGCGAGAGTTAACTTTATCCTGATTGCTGTGTGAAAAAATGAGAAAATATGTTAAATGATACCAGCATTGAATCATATGTATAAGCAGAACAGAAGGAAACATGTAAAACAAAGCCAACTGGGCATTGCATTTGCAGAGTATATATAACAGACTAAATGAAGGGGAATAATGCCTTAAAGGTTATCTCCACTAAAAAAAAAAAAAGGGACATACTCTTTCACATTTATTAAAGAACAGGAGGTAAAGGAGCTATGCCTTTAAAGGAGATATGTCCTTGGAGGAGCGTGTTCGCGGGTATATTTAAGTATACGGATCACTGCTCCTGTTGGATTAATTGAAGAACGGGAAGTAAGACACTCCCTTTACCTCCTGTTCTTCAATGAATTTTAAAAAGGCTATGTCCACTTTTTCAGTAAAGCTACAATTTACTACAAGTATTTTCGGTCAGGTGCAACCTTTAAGCCAGGCTCTTTTTAGCAGCCTGCAGATGCTAAAGCTGAAACAAAAATTCATACAAGAAGTCAAATGACCGACCCTTATAAATTGCTCAGTGTTAAACAAAACTTGCAGTTAAGCTTGTTTTTTGGCAATGTTTCTCATTAGTTCTAGAAACTTACTGTAACAGTGGCTCCGGTTTTTCCCTTTCCTTTGCAGCAGCTACTGGAACTGCAGGTTGCAATTCTGTTGGAGAGCTGGCCCGAGGTGCAGGATTTGCTTGAGGTGGTACAGCTGCTGCAGGCAGGCTTGTAGCAATACTAGATGTTGCTGGAGGTGGAGTTGGGTTAGAAGGAGGTGTTGAAGCTGCTGGAGCTATCAGAGGATCTTGCTGGCGGGAGGTTAATGGGCGAGAGGTGGGCGCTGTGCTGCGCACAGGTGGGGTGGGCTGTGGCTGTCGTGAAGGTGGAGCAGATGGCTGCTTACGAATCCTTTTTGTGTAACCAGTTTCATTTTTAAAGTTATTAACAGCCTACAACAAACATAAAAAGAAATTACATTCTATTTTAGGAGGAAAAAATGTATTATATTAGTTCACTTTTTAAGTTTAAAGGAATAGTTCACTTGAAAAGTGAACTATTCTTTTAATGTATTGATTGAAGACCGGATGGTTAATGAGCTATGCCCTACCTCCCGTTCTTCAATCAATTTCTCAGGAGCCAGGGACAAAGATTGAAGCAACTTAACTCTCGTTTGATCCACCGCAGCAGCACTGAAAATTCCCGACCTCTTCCTGGTTCTAATCAACTATAGTGCGCATCGACGCGCATGTGCGCTATAGTTTATTAAAACCAGCAAGCAGGCGGGATCGGTCCGTTCTGCTGCTGTGGATTGCACGAAAGCTAAGTTTCTGCTATCTTCGTCCCTGGATCCTAAGAAATTGATTGAAGAACGGGGGTTGTGTATATCTCCTTAACCACCCGGTCTTCAATCAATACATTAAAGGAATAGTTCAATTTTCAAGTGAACTATTCCTTTAAGTTTTTATTTTGCTGTTATGGGCATGCATTTTATAATTCGGATCGGTTTTCCCTGCAGAAAGTCTGCCATAATGACTGTAAGGGCCAAAATAATATACAGAAATGCTGACAAACAGGCAGAATTTTAAAGGGCATGTCCACCCCAAAATTTAACTTTTTATGTGTGGTAGGGCATGCTCCCCCAACCCCAACCGCATTAATATAATTGTTAGAAAGTCCCCCGATTCTTACTTACCTGCCCTCTCTCCTCCGCTGCAGTGTTCAGGCCCTCTGCTTGCATGGAATTGAAAGCAGGGGGTGGGACCGGCAGCTGCGTCCGTGATTGGCTGAGAGGCAGGGAGGGCTGCACTGAGCATGCCTCAACCTTGATGAGGTTGAGGAAGTCTCAGGCACAGCATGAGTCACACACTGCTCCTACACAGCAGTTTCCTGGACTTTGGAGGGGCACAGCAGGGGAACTATTTTGAGCAGGAATGTAAGGTAAGGATTGTTTTAAACTACTTGATGTGGCCAGTAAGGGGTTAAATTTTAGTTTTGGGGGTGGACATGCCCTTTAACATTCTTCAAATTTATAGAATGCGAGGGACTTATGCAAATACGCAACGGTTGTGGGAGTTAGGGGCAAGTATGAGTGAAGTTTTGCTTAAGACCAGAGTTTGGATAAATCTTTCCCATTATAAAGATCCTTTTTTACAGTCAGGGCTACATGCCACAATAACACAGAATGATTTAAATATTCAGTAAAACCAGTTAATATAATTACACTGCAATTGTCTTTTCAATCAAAGTGGAAAGATTAGTTCCTATAATACCTGGCGTAAGAATTTGTTCGCAATTAAAGCATCTGGGGAAACGTCTGTCTGTTGGCAAGTAGGACACATGTGTTCCTCTGATTCCAGTAGTGCAGTGCGTATACCTGCAAAAATCAAATTGTAAACTTATAGTAAAATAAAACTCAATTATCTAAATAGTCAAGACTAACTTATGACATGTTAGGAAAATAAATTAAGGCACAAACTCCTTGGAGGTAATAGGCCCCCATAGACAACAGACCCTTATAAAAAGGCACAACCACTAGTGGTATATAGTACTAACAGTGTTAATTGGTAGCTCACGATACAGCAACAATGAGTGCAGGTACAACTGGGCTTGATCATGCCTAAGGCATTGGGGTGGAGCAATGGTGCTGGTAATTTGCTAGCTGAGAAACATCAGCCTTTATACTGCTGTTACTTTGGAAAGACTGCAGCTACAAGCATGATCCTGGAATTGTTTTAAAAGTGTGTTCTTTTTAATAAAGAGCAATTGTATGGAGACAACACCTCCCTATTAAATAACATGAAACCAATTTGTAAGTTAAGTAGGCGAGGAATGTCAATAAAGACAAGTTTCTACACTACAATATGAAGAAGTCTTTTCGAAAATGCTTATTTAATTCCCTAAATGTTGTGCAATGAGAAAAACGGCATCAGGACTTACATTCATCACAGTAACTATTCCCACAGCAAGGGATAACAACAGCATCACTCATCATATCTTTACAGATAAGACACAACAGTTCATCTGGAATGGGATCTTCATCTTCAGATGAGGAGGCTGGATCCTCTGGAAGGAAAGGCGGCTTTTCTTTCTTGCCCATTGCATATGCCACACTATAAAAAAAATAAAATTGTAAAGTTTATTCTAGCTTAAAACAAATATTTTCTCTTTAATTTAATGCAGGTAAAACGGTTGGTCAACCAATGAGTTGGTCTTATGGCTGCAATTATAGTGTAAACCAGGGGTGCCCAACCCAGCTGACACGGGGGGCAGCACTATCTGCAATGAGCTGGGTGTACAGGCCGCGGGGAGTAGCTCCGCACCCAGACCGTCTGGTTACACCCCACCACTGCCCTTTCCACGCCCACTTGCGCCTCTTGGGAAATTGTAGCCGGGCCGCAGGTTGGGCATGTTACCTGGTGATAAAACATTTGCAGGCTTCTTAAATATGAGGTGCAAAAATTTGCACGTGCTGTTAATTTGCCTCAACCAGATGACACCTTTTTACTGGTCTACAACAGATGGAAAACATTTGAGAATATCTGATTGGATGCTGCAGATTACGAACACCGGCAACATTTTACCCCTCTTAAATAACCCCCTTGGACTGTAACTAGCGCCAAAATGAACAAAAGTAAACAATGTCCAATAAAGTTAAAGCAGGAGACCAACACACAAAAACAAATATTTCTAACATTTGCTTATAGGGAGGTACAGCTGTGGAAAGGTCTTAAAGGACAATTATACTCACCTTCCCTCCGCTCCTCTTCTGTGTTCATTAGCTTTTACCCAGGGCCTAAAAATCCTTAACTACAGAAAGCCTCTTACTAATTCAAAACCGATTGAATACTTCCTCTCTTTCCATTCATGATTGGATTGCACGCAGCATATCTGAGTTCAACAAACTGATGTTTTGTCTTGCATGAGCTCAATGAAATGTTATAAGTTCTTACAGTTAAAAATGGTGCTAATTTTCCCCACAGCCAATTAGATGTTATCTTTCAAATAATACATAACATCTGATTGGTTGGGGCAAAATTAGCACCATTTTTAATGATAAGAACTTTTATTACATCTCCCTGGAAGTTTTGCCATGCCATTCTTTTCTCCTCATATTATCCCTCTTCTTTCTCCTTAGATTTTCTTCATTCTTCTCTTCCTTTCTGTTTTACGCTTTTAAAAAAAATATTATTTGGTTCTTATCTCAGTATTTTTTACCCCAATTCCTTTCTGCTTCCCTTTTCTAAATTAAAGTCCTTACCCAGAACAAAACTCTATACTTACTTTTTGCACCCTCCAAAACCCAGAGATTGTTATACATATTTTTGTGCTCGCATCCCTGAAGCATATAATCCTTAGCTTTCTCTGCAGCAAGAAAGCTGCCATCTAAAACAGGTAAGGAATGGGGAGGGGAACATAGCAGAGAATGGGAAGAATTATAGGCTTCAGGGTCCACAGGGAGATTTTTTCTGGGAGTGGACACTTTAATACTTTTTAATTTTGACTCCTAATTCCAATTCTTCACTTCTTCTCTACTTTTTTCCACCTCTGCTTCATTTATTCTGTCTTGCACCTTCTTCTTTTTAGCAAATGATCTTCTTCTGTTTTTTCCTTCATTACTTGTAAAGTGTCTGAGGCACCCACTTTCTTCCCTTGTATATAACTTTGGGGCATAGAGTGCACTGTGCACCTCAGGACCATCCTCTGTGGGCCCTTGCTGCAGTGTAAATGGTATGTCCACCCCTCAAAAAATGGTATGTCCACCCCCCAAAATCCAGACCTCGCAAGGTCTAAAGTTAAAAATTCATCTTCTAAACATACTTACCATATTGTATATGTAACATACTTACATATTGTAAGTATATTTAGAAGCTGAATTTTTAACTTTAGACCTTGTGAGGTCTGGGTTTTAGGGGGTTTATGGCCACAGTAGAAAAATAGTTTTGAGGGTAGACATTCCCTTTAAGACACTGGTGTAGTAGCTGTTAGCTTTAGCCTTTGTCCTCCATTATAAACCACAAGTTTATAATGTGATTGATAAAGAGGAGAAGTTTAAATCTCCTGTATACAATGTACACTCAAATCTGTAGCTAAGCTCTTGCTAGAGTTGCTATTCTCAAAGTGAAATTCACTGTGCCAACAGAGGTGAATTTTATCTCCAAAATAACTGATCTTGCGACTGGTTGGGGGATACTAACGGTGTAAGGATCAGCCATTTTTGAGGCATACGTAAATAATTACTTGGAGAATCCAAGTAAATAAAACTTCATATTTTAGATGTCAAGCTTGGGTCTTTTCTCTTACAGGAATTCTTACTGAACTCTTCTTAAAATTATGCAATTTATATAACTAATCACTTAAAGGACAATTATACTCACCTTCCCTCTGCTCCTCTTCTGTGTTCATTAGCTTTTACCCAGGGTGAGGACCTGAACCAACTGTTCCTCACCCCTGGGTTCGCGTAATTAAACCAGAGTCTTAGAGCAACGCTGCTCTGGTAGGCTCCGCCCCCTCCTCTCCGTCGGCAAAGAGGCCAATAGGAAGGCACGCTTGTTGCAGAGCGTGCAGGGTTGAGGAACAGCCGGTTCAGGTCCTCACCCTGGATAAAAGCTAATGAACACAGAAGAGGAGCGGAGGGAAGGTGAGTATAATTGTCCTTTAATGTGCTTTAAACAGCATCCTTCTTTTAATACATGTATCATCAATTTGGTAGAAATTGATGTTTCATGCTTTTACACATCTCTTAATTTTGTTAATGAATTTTCCACATTTGGCATAGATTTAATAACATTTCCGATGTGCGGTATTCATTTTTTCTAGATTAATGTTGGATGTACTGCAGACAGCTCTTCTAGTGATCCTGTGAAACTGGAGTTTTCAAGGGATTTTGGTGCAACTTGGCATTTGCTCCTTCCTTTGTGTTACACTAGCACTAGCCATACAAATTCTTTGTGTTCCACTGAGCAGCACCCAAGTAGCACTTACTATGCAGGCACAGCACAGGGATGGAGACGTGAAGTAATCAACTTTGGCAGACTCCGATTATGTGGGTATGTTGCTATTTTTTCTTTCATATTTCAATGGTATCAGTGACTTGAATAACAGAAGTAAGCTTTAAAGGAGAACTAAACCAAAAATGTATACTCCATAATCTGAATGCATCCCCCAAGAACCCCAATAAACTGTAAATTACCACTTCAGTTAATAACATTAAAGTAATTGTAATCCGCTGAAGAATTGGATAAGATAACAGTGTGTATGTGCACTGTCTGGCCACAACTAAATTCACATGCTCAACTGCCTAAGCAAGACTGTAACAGAATTGGCTATAGAATACTAGTAGGCATTAACTGCTGTAACAAGTTCCTGCAGTAGATTAGAACTGGGCATGTTAAAGAACACAATGGCCAGTGACCACACTGTGCGATACTGGAATGCTGGGAAATAAAACACAAATCTCATGTTAGAAAGGTAAATTTCCCAGCACCCACATAAAAATGAGAGGTGAGATGCATATTATTGAATTTATATTAGGGTGCTCTGCCATCTGATTCAGTGTTGTCCTGAGGCTTAAGTTATCCTTTAATTAGGCATAGGGAAGCACTATATTTGTAGGTTGCAAACACATCAAGAGCAAAGAAGCATAGCATTCTTATTTTAATTTTGCATTGTCTACAGTGCTTTATTTATCTTGGTTGAAGATCACAGATATAAGGTTCAATATTCCACCTCGACACCACTGTGCCTGCTGTTCCCTGGTTCTTGTTAAAATATTTGAAGAAAGCTCTGTTGTCTGTCAAGTTTAAGCTATTTATTTTAAAATGATGTACCCATACCATATAAATGAATGACTTTACTACAATATCCTATTCATGAGACAAATATTGTACTTTTAATTCAAATTCAATTATAAAGAAAAGGTCATTTAAATTGGCCTTATAAAACAAAATTTCACAGTTTTTTTTTTAAATGTGTTTGCAAAATTGTTGCTAACTGAAGTTACTTGCCATGGGGGAAAAAATGTTTTTTTTTGTTTTTTTTTTTAAGGGTATCTCCACTCTTATTAACACATTTTTGGAATTCAGTTTTATTGAAGAATGGCTAATAAAAGGGCTGTGTCTTTCCTCCCATTCTTCAATAAAATCAGGAGCCAGGAGAGAAGGTCAAGAACTTACCCACTCGCTCGCTCGCTCCCCTGGCATGTAGTCTGACAGCGACCTGTCGAATTACGCACAAGGGAAGCAAGTGAGCGGGTAAGTTATTTAACTTCTCTCCTGGCTTCTGATTGTTTTATTGGAGAACGGGAGGTAAGACACAGCTCCTTTACCTACTGTTCTTCAATAAAACAGAATTCCAAAAATGTGTTAATACGAGTGGAGACACCCTTTAAACATGAGGATTCATGTTAATATTGTATCATCACATCACAGGGCAGAGATCTATTGAGGGAGCTACAGTATACTGTATTGCATCTTGAGAAAGGTGTCACACAGACATGAAATGTTGATCGAATAAATAATTATTGCTTAAGGCTTATGTGTGGTGGAATCTTGGACTATATGTATTATTGTGGTATGTATATATGTAATTGTAAAGCGCTACGGAATATGTTGGCACTATATAAATCCACAATAATAATAAAAATAATAATTGTGGTATTAGCTACTTCTATCACCACGCACCCAGCATAAACTTTTTATATGGTGTGCAATCCCAATCTTGTGTCCTATATGTATTTTGGAATTATGAAAATAACAAGTTGTTCTATGTGTGATATGCTTTTGCAGATCTATCAGATTCAGATGGTACCAAGGATTTTACTTAACTACAAATCAGCCAGTGACATGGGCCATTGATAACATATACATTGGCCCACAATGCGAAGAGATGTGTAATGGTCATGGAAGTTGCATCAATGGAACAAAGTGTATTTGTGACCCTGGCTACTCTGGTCCTACATGTAAAGTCAGCATTAAAAATCCAGACTTCCTTAAAGATGATTTTGAAGGTATTTTTTGCCAAATAAAATTAATATTAGTTTATTAATAGACAGTTATATGCAGCCTTCAGATTTAAAAATAAAAACTATTTCCACTTAAACTAATCCATCCAATTAGCTTCACTTTAGAAAAAAATAATAATGTAAATGTTCAATTAATTTCTGATTACTACACTAGTATGACAACCCTTTTTATGTTACAGCACAAATTATTTTTTCATCATTTATTTAAAGAGAAATCATGGCACTTAAAAAACATAATAAAAGCCAAGCTTCACAATTAGAATCAAATAAAGAAGCAAATAGTTTTAGCTTGGTATTTGTTTAGACATTGTTTCTACAGTTTCTTACTGTTGGAAAAAGGTGAGCACTTAAAGGGCGATTTACCCAGCGGCGCTGGGCAGGTATTTGGAGTTAAAGTCGTGCTAAGTGGTTCGCTACCGCTTAGCATGACTTTAACTCCATATTAGTGGCGGATGCACGGGTTACGTAAAAGACACCCATGCATGCAGCACTCGTGATTCAATATCACATTTGTGCAGGTTGTAGAGCATGATTTTAATTCTGGCTGATAGCGGGCGTTAAAATCACCCTGTGGGTAAATCCCTTTTGGGGATATTTGCAAGATTTACCCAGAGCGATAACGGTTCTGGGTAAATCGCCCTTTTAGAATATAGTTTTGACAGCAATTTGCTCTTTTCTAAACATTCCTTTTTATATTTTATACTTAAGGGGTCAATAAAACCTAAAAAACTGACTCATTGGCAATAAAGTCTATAATTCCCAGGGAGACAGGAGCACTTGGTTCTCTTTTTCATAGTAACTGCTTATATATCCATACTTAGCTATCTATGATCCTGCAGCGCTGCTGTCTCTATCATCCCGGCTCACTTCTGACAAATCCCTGTACACAATGCAGCCCCTATCTTTTGCTTAGTTGAGTATGGGGTGAGGAGGGGAGCTAGGAGGAGAGAGACAGTACATATATTTACAGCTAAAAAGTTGCAATGTACAGGAGCACTTGCTAATCAATTTGATTTTTTTTCTCCATAATGAAAAATTATTTGAAATGCGTTTCATAACCCTTTAAGTATAATATCTGCATTTTGACTATACCTTAAAAAGATAATTGTTATAGATAATAAGGGCCTCTTATTTAATAAAAGGTGCAAACATTTGCCTGTGTTCTTAATCTGTAGCAATCAATCAGATGTTATCAAATGTTTTCTAAAGGTTCGTACACACGTGTGATCCCGGATACCGACACGCGACGCACGATGTGTACGAACGTTCGTTTCGGCCGATAATCGGCCCATGTGTAGGGCCTTTATCGCCCGAAACAAACGGTCGTTCGTGATCCGCCAAGTCGGTCGTTCGGTGATCCCCGACTGAGCGTCCGTTTCGGCCAATAAAGGCCCTACACACGAGCCGAAACGGACGTTCGTACATATCGTGCGTCGCAGGTCAGGACCCGCAATCGCACGTGTGTACGAACCTTAACTGTAGTAGACCAGTAAAAAGATATTATCTGATTGGTGGAGGCACATTTCTGTACCTCTTATTGAAAAAGCCTGATTTGTAGTAAAAACACCTTTTTCTTCCTTGTTTCCTCATCCATTTTATTCTAAAGAACACAGACTTCATTGTCTGAAAATGGCGGCGTGGGTTCTAAGAGTCTATGTTGGTCACACGGAAGGTTTCTATGTTCCTCTCAGGCTCTGTTCGTGCTTCTGGCGGGGCCCTACCCGTGTTTTAGAGCTTTGCCACTTACTCTGGCACAGTGGGTGGGATTCTTTGCTTCTTTAATATTTCAGGAGCTGCTCCTCCCTAGGTTGCAGCCCATTCTACTTTTTTTTGGGTGGCTTGCAAAGGGAGGAGACCATATTTGTCAGATAGTAACTTGGTCCTCTTTCAATACTTTCATAAAATTTTACAGATTGAATGTCTTTGCCTCTTCAGAAGTGTCTCTTGATCAGGCAGCAGATGTGTAGGTAAGGCTGCCCTTTCTTACTGATCATTGGGACTTTGAGTCGTCCCCTGATGGCTTCAGAGAAAGGTATTTTATGGTGAATACAAAAACTTTATTAGGAATAATAATGAATACAGAAAGTTTAAAAAGCGTTTGAAAGAAAAATGTGCATACATTCTCGATCTCTATTTTAATACTTAAAAAATATTAGTATCAGGATCACTTCTACAGTACCGTGCCTCCCACAGAGCCTAAGATTAAAAAAAAATAGTCACTCTTTTGTTCCTTGAAGTCTCTGATTTAAGTTTAGCTGCACCCTGAAGCAAAAGTCCATGGTTGGATCTGTCAGATTAAGATTTTCCTTGTTTTTCCCCTCAATATGAGGTGATGAAGGACCATTCATGAATACCATCCCTCTGCTCTCTGCATCTGTTTTGTGTTAAATACAAAGGAATATGTTCAGCTATGGCCATAGTACATCTACTCTCCATGTTCTTTGTATGAAAATTAATAACTGGGTTGAAGAAAACGTCAGTGCATGTATGATGTGTTTAGAATGGATGGGCTTAGCCCATTACACATAATTATTTATACTGTGTTCTCTCTGCAATTATTACTGAACTTCTGTTTAACAGTATAACATTGCTGCCATTTTTAAATTATTTAGGTCAGTTAGAATCCGATAGATTTCTGCTGGTGAGTGGTGGAAAAACATCCAGAAAATGTGGCATCTTGTCTAGTGGAAACAATCTTTTTTTTAATGAAGAAGGATTAAGAATGCTGATGACTCGGGATTTAGATTTGTCTTTGGCAAGGTAAGAAAAAACTGTCCTTCAAACTGTTTTCTTAATATGATCATCTAAAGAACAAATAGAATGGTATCTCTACTGGGATCCATAGAGCAAAATCTTTTACTAGAGCGGGCTAGGCCAGTCACTTCATCTTCTCTTTGCCATCTTAGCACAAGGGTTTAAAATACTGTACCTAGCATTCAAGAAATAATGTTTTAGCTAATACGTCTCCATTACCAAAGGTTTTAAGATCAAAATGACACAAGTAATTGTGCAGAAAATGACAGTTAACAAAACAGTTAAGTATTAATTCTCAACCAGAAGTAACCAGTTTCTAGAGAAACACAGGCAATACAAATATTATGATTTTAAATGTCTTGTTTACTTACTTGCAGATTTGTACAGTTTTTTATGCGCTTGGGATGCGGGAAATCCATTCCAGATCCCAGAAGTCAACCTGTTCTTCTTCAGCATTCGTTAGATGGAGGACTGACATGGAATGTTTTACAAGAGTTCCATTTCAGTAATTCCAGTAATATAGGCCGTTATATTGCACTGGAAATTCCAATGAAGGCGCGCTCCACATCAACCCGCTTGCGCTGGTGGCAGCCTTCAGAAAATGGACATTTTTATAGCCCATGGGTTATTGATCAAGTAAGAAACAATTCTAACATTTTTTTCAATGTTTCATCAAAATCAGAGCAGCTTGTGGCCAGGGGAGGATTGGGACCTGTTGATCGCAACATTTTTGACAAAGCCCTTAGCTTAGGTCACACACTTGTTTAAGTTACGCCCATTTTTAAGACCACTATTTCCACTACTTACCCAAAGTTTCCTTTGTTCCTAATAAACTGGAGGGCTGACTAACACCAGCTCATGCTGAAGTGCTAACTAACACCAGCTAATAATCTGGAGGGCTGGTAAACACTGAATAATAAACTGGATGGCTGACTTACACTGGCTAACAAAAGGGCTGACAACATTGGTTAATGAACTTGAGGGCTGACAATACTGGCTAATAAACTGGAAGGCTGATGACACTGGCTAAGGATCTGAAGGGCTGACAACACTGGTTAATGAATTGGAGGGCTGACTTATGCTGGCTAATAATCTGAAGAAGGACTGACAAAACTTGCTAATGATCTTGAGGACTGATAACACTAGCTAATAAATTGGAGGGCTGATGACTTTGGCTAATGAACTGGAGGGCTGACTAACACTACTAATGAACTTGTGGGCTGACTGCTAAATAAACTTAAGGAGGATTTTACTGTTCCTTGCCCATGTTAGAGCTAGGAGCATGCGCTGTGCCTTTCAAGCATGTAACTTACTTATAGCTTCTGTGGCAGCACAAATTTTTCATTGGAGACCAGCCCGGGGGGCATTTGCCCCTCAGCCTACTGGGCCAGTCCTCCCCTGCTTGTCGCTGGGAAGCATTTAATCCATTTAACACTCCCAATAACTGTAAACTTAAAGACAATAGTAAATAACTTTTTTTTTTAATTTTAGATTCTTATTGGTGGAAACATCTCTGGAAACACCGTCCTTGAAGATGATTTTTCTTCTCTGGATAACAAAAAGTGGCTTCTTCATCCTGGGGGCACTAAAATGTCTGTGTGTGGATCTAGTGGAGATGCACTTGTATTTATCGAGAAGGCTAGCACTCGTTATGTTGTAACCACAGACATTGAAGTAAATGAAGACTCATTCTTGCAGATTGACTTTGCTGCTTCATGTTCAGTTACTGACTCTTGTTATGGTAAGAATGTGAGGCACTTGGATATGTCCTTTACAAATATAGAGCCAAGGTCAATCTTTTCTTTTAGTTAAGCTAGGTACAGACAGGAAGATTCTTCCATGATGCCCGACGTATGTCTGTTACAGCTGAGAATCAGTCTGGCAAGTAAGATCATCAATGACATTGGGCAGTGTACAGGAATCTTCTTATCTGTAACTGGCTTAAATGTTTAAGTCAACTAGTTGATTGTCTTTTTATAAGCATTTTGTTTTGTTTTTGAAATTTGTAAATAACAGGTTTTTTTGTAGCAAACAATGTTAAGCATTAAGGGCTAGGCCACACTAGCGCGTTTTTCTCACGTTTGCGCGCGCGTTTCGTGCTCGCGATTGCGCCCGCCATTTTCGCTAAACTGGAAATCGCGGGAATGCGAAAATTCCCGCTATTTCCGATGCGCTTGCGATTGCGTGTCCGTTCGCATTTTGGTAACGCTTGCGTTCACCATTTTTGGTGCGTTAACGCAGCGTTTCCAGAATGCGAAAAGGCGAAAACGCATGCGCAAAACGCGAACGCACAAGAAAAGAGCACACAATCGCGTGCGATAAAGCTCGCGATTTTTTGCGCGATTCCTGTGCGTTGCAGTGTGGCCTCAGCCTAACAGTCAGAGCTAGTCAGAGCAGATCTTGTCTTGCTTTAAAAGAGAGACTTATATATTCAAGAGAGTAAAATAATATTCTTCCTCTTTACAAAGCACTGGTATGGCCCAATATAGCATATGCAGTTTGGTTTTAGAATCTATTGCTCAAAAGGAAATTGTAGAACTAAAGAGAGGTATCCAAAAATAACAACTAAATTAATAAAGAATAGAAAGTATGAACTTTTCATTGCATACCTTGGCAATTAAAATCGATTTAAAGGACTATCAATGGGAAGAGCGGGCCTTTACCGTGTAGTGATGGGGGTGGGTCTGGAGCCGGCTTTACAAAGCCGAGTCTGCGGGGCTCCATCTAAGTATTAAGGTAAGACTTAGGGGCAAGGACCTATCCGTTTTGGTCCTCTCCCTGCTTAGTATCAGAGAGGGGGCGGGGAGAGAGATGATGGGGGTATAATTGTCCTTAACTTAAAAATATACTCATTGGTGAAGAGTTGCATGGTTAGGAATATAAAAAAAATGCAAAAAATACATACATACTTAAGTTTATAGGAGTTTGCACAGTCCATCTAAAAAAAAGGGGGTGAGTGATATAGTGCTGTCACCCATATGGAGATTATTACAGGGTAAAATGCTGTGGAAGAAACACATACAAGTGATCAAGTATTGAGTTTAGGGAAAATGCAAGTTTCAACTTTTTTCAACTGTTTTGTTGAAATATGTCCCTTTTTCAAAATGAACTGCATTAATCCTGCCCACCCAGAAATTTTGTAGAATCCAAACATAACTTTTTTAGATTGGCTTACAATGGTCATGTCATTTCAGTGGTATCAATTATGAACCCAGATCTCACAGAAAACCTATTTTTGGTGTGGTTAGATAGATAACTTTGCTGTGTGACATTCTACCCACTGTGTTTAGTATTTTTACAGGGACAGAAAGGAAATGAAGCCTTTACTGGTATCTGTCTGATATCTTTTTCATTGCTCTGGATTGCTTTGTGTCTGGATAAACTATAAGAGTTTCTCCCCCTTTTATCACCTATTCATCTGAGTAGCGTTCTGGTTCGTCTTTTTGTTTCTCTTTTATTTCCCATATGTTGCAGAGAGTACAAATAATGTTTGGTGCTGTGCAGCTACACTGTAATGTTTGTTTTTGTGCAAATTATTACGCCCTTGAACTACACACTTGCATGAATTTGTTTCAATCCCCTAATTGGACAAAACCCATGGGGGATCAAGGGGACAATGGGGTATTCACAAGTATTCACTTGTCAGGAGAAGGGTGTGTAGCAGGAAAACCAGTTAATACAAGGTTACAGAACCAACTATCTTGTGTAGGATATGATGCACTGGTATAATTTTTTCTTTTAAACAATATTTACATAAATCCAAAATGTTTTATATTATTTCCCATGGTGTTGTTTATTTGTCTGTTACATAACCCAGAAGTAATTGATCAAAAGGGTATGATGATCATGCTTGCATAATGTTCCCTATCACATTAATTGCTTATTTGCATTCTAAATATCTCAGAAAAGTGTAATCAATTAGTTTTATCATCAGTACTTAGAGAAACAAGTTTAACATTCTAACACAGCACACTTACAGTATGCAGCTCTAAAAGCCTCAAATAGCCATTAGATTTTATTTTAAGGTCCGTAATTAAGTCATTAGTTTGAACTCCAAAGAGAAATTGCATTATGCCAATGATTTGTTTTGTCCCACTATGTGATTTGTTATGGCCCATAATATGTGATCTGCTTACATTTTTGAGTCCATTTGCAGTAACTGTTAACTATGGAATACATAGTTACTGTGCTCCATTGTGGGCATTGTAATGTGTTGCATTTTGGTTCTTATTAAAAACATGTGATTACCATTTTTGTCCTGGTTTTTACTGTATACACTATAGTACATTGTAACTAACACAAGTATATGAAAGCACATAACATTATGGGCTTGATGCAACCAATTAGGAGCAACCAATTAGACATTGGGGCCTCATTTACCTAGACTCGCTGGGCAAATATATGGAGTATTGGATCCATTGAAATGGGCCTCTAACTACTTAGTTAAAGAGAAATGCAAGGCCTTAAAGATTTCTCAAAGGTTTATTAAATAATAAAACAAAGTAAAGATAAAGGTAACAAAGGAATGGTAACGCTCCAAGATGTTATAGTGTCTAGCTAATAGGAAGTTACAAAGAGTAAAAAGAAGTCCCTTCTGAGGCCTTTTGGGGGCTCTCTTGTATACCAAATTGGACACATTCACTCTCATTCATAACCCAAACTCCACCTCTACCTAAGGATAGTCACACCCTGAAGAAAGTCCCAGCCAATCAAGTCGATGTTATATTAGACTCCTCTTAGTACCATACTTTATACCATCCTGTAGAGGTCAGTATACGTCCAGGAATGGATAGTTAATATCATCTGAGGGTGGCAATATTATATTGTCAACAAATGTTGGACCACACTTGTTTGACTGCTTCCTGGGCAGAGAAAGCCATCCATGGTATTTTCATTCATATGGACAATCACTGTTGTAAAGTCCAGTTGTCCCCCACAGGTGTGATTCTCTATTGTTGTAGCTGCTTTGAACATGTATGGTGGATCCTGTTTATACCCTGGACCTGTTGTTGCAGCTCCTTTGAAGATTGCATGTTGATTACTTTGGGTATTTAACAATCACTGTTGTAAAGTCCAGTTGTCCCCCACACGTGTGATTCTCTATTGTTGTAGCTGCTTTGAACATGTATGGTGGATCCTGTTTATACTCTGGTCCTGTTGTTGCAGCTCCTTTGAAGATTGCATGTTGATTAACTCTTTATCTACCACAGGACCGAGTGTGTAGTGATGTTTAGAAATATAATATTACATTCCCCCCTTTTGTGTCAAACACACACAAATACTGGAAACTGAGTAATTCTCTTCAGACTTGTGGCTATATCGATGCGACTCCCTAAAGCAAAGGTGATTGTATCTCCCACCATTTACTCACACACATTCATTTGATTAAACAACAACAAAATAAAGTTAATAAAACATGTAAAATACTGTACATAGCTATGGGTACATTAAATTATATTATTACGTTCATGATGATAATTTCTTTTTGGTATAATACAATGCTCTCTATTATGACCAGTCTTTTTGCAGTTGCTGCAAGATTTAACTGAACAATTATAATTATTAGGTACTGGTGTTCCTATATTTATTCCCAAAATTGTTTGTTTCCCCCGCACACCTGCAAGATAATGTAGCTGCTGGGTGCTACTCAGGAGACCATAGCCCAATGTTCCTATATTGGAAGATGCTACCTTTACCCCTCGCTGTGCATCTATTTCTATAGACAGGATATTAATTTTTTTGTACAGAAATCTAGTTATGCAGCACATATAAATTTGGAACAATGTCAGAAAGAAAGAGAAAATAAGCAGTATTACAATTGGATGTATTAATAAATTAAGCACAGTGTTGGAATTGCTTGAATGTCCAAACAATGTTTCCCACCAATAACCCTGTGAATCTTTCTCTAATAGATGAGAAACCTTTTTCAATTCACTTTGATCATGATGGATTACTATTGTGGCACTGGTTTGACTCTGCTTTAATTTTTGTATAAGAAGATCATCCTTATCAAAGTTTATTAACAAATCATGTATTTCTTTTCCCATGCCTAAATTTAAAGTTTTTAAATTTACCGGGTTTTGATATTTAAAATCGGAGGTGAAATTAATTACTGTTGGAATAACATGTTTCCACAGAGGTGTTTGGATTTCAGTAATGTTACCTAATGTACACCACGCCCCTCTACCTACTGGACTTATAATTGCACAATCTTGATTAGTTACTAGTGTCACAAAGTAAAGAAACACACTCTGTTTTGTCCCAAATAATACACAGGGGGTCTTTCTGTAGATAGTGTTTCCCCATCCAGAACACACACTGAAGAATTATTCCAACATTTTTCATCAACCTTTCTATATTGCCCAGCTGAACAAAGAATATCTTGATTATTTTCAATACAGAGGGAAATATCTATTTGCCTCCATATTCCTTGCTCCCTAATTGCATGGGGATAGTTTAACCTTGGGTGTAACAGGGTGGTCGCACCAGTAAGAATTCCAATAGAAATGATCTTATAAACAGATTCAAATTGGTGGTCTGTGAAAGATATCAAAGGTGAGGCATAACATTTATCAAAATTATGATCAACACAGCCAACCCAGGCATTAGTCCACCATTTTGGGTGTGTAAAACTAACAGTCTTTGGCAGGATGGTGGAAACTTGGGGTAAAAGTTCAAAGGGCCATTGTCCATTATAGATAAATTGCACTATTAACTTCATATTACTTGACAGTTCTGTCTGTCCTTGTGTACACGCTATTGCCCATGATGCATTTTTACCAAGCATGAAAACATTATCAACAAATAACTTGAAACGGTTAACAAAACCTCTCTCAATTGCAACCTGTGTGTTTATATGGCTTTCCTGTAAATTGTTTAAAATATCATTAATTTATTTCTGTTTATCTATCCCATCTTTAGTATGAGTAGCTATTGCAGAAAGCTTATTCCTTAGCACTTCCATATCTACTTTATTAATAACACCCAATCCAGCTCCGACTCCACCTAATATGGTGCTAAATATATCCCTCTTCCTTCTTGTATTGTACAAAGATGTATCTTTAGAACTCAGAGCTTTCCTGAGATTCTTGGGAATCATCCAGTTATGCAGAGCATTAATATGGTTCAGTGTATGTTGTTCACATTTGGGATAGTAGGTTTTTACCAACCATTGAGACAGATTGAAATGCCAAGTTGCGAATGTATACTTGACATTTTTAATAAGTACCTGTTTGGAATCTAAGTTTATCTGTAAAGGTTGGTCTTTCTCTAAATGTGCAAGATGTTCTGTGTTATTGGGTGGTGTTGTATTCATATGTTGTATACATGTTTCTACATACTCCGGTGTGGCATCAATTATATTTAGTTCACCTATTACAATTCCGCTATCTGGATCCTCGCATTTCCAAAGTCCTAAAGCTTCTCTGTATGATTTGTATGGCTTCCTTTTAAAAATACTCATATGATTATACGTAGAACCCATCTTATTTGATTTTTCCTGACATGGTGTAATTTCTTCTTTTGTGATAAAACCTTGGGTGTCAGTTAAAGTCACGCTAACCGGTTTGCTACCGGTTAGCACGACATCATTTGCCCAGCGAGTCTATTAGCGGGTTACGCACAAAAATTCCCCGCGCATCCGACGCTCGAGATTTAATATCGCGTTTGCACTCATTTTAGTGCAGGATTTTAACGTCGGCAGATAGCTGGTGTTAAAATCCCGCAGTGGCTAAATCCCTACTGGGATTCACCCACATTTGCAAATTCTATATTAAATCGCAAACAGGACTTTTACCCAGAGCGGTAGCGGCTCTGGGTAAATGATCCTGTAGCTCTTTACAGGGTTACTGCAGTTATATAACATCTGTTTAATTGCAAAAGATTATTAGCACAGGCAAACACCTTTTATTGCATTTTTTCCCTTTTAGGTGCCTCACAATTCCAGTTGAATTGGCATCTGCAATAACTGGAAACATAGTACCAAGTTCTTCTTATAGTAGCATCACTGTGCGAATGCGCTTCCTATTAATTGCACATACACAGTTTTGCAGACTGATTATGATTGGTTAATGACATGTATTTCATATGGCTCTCTCCATCCGCAATTTCAAGGACAGAAACTGAAATTCATTGCCAGATAATAGAATTAAACACCAGTATATGACTGGCATTAAAGTCTCAAAAATATGAAGTTGGAATCACAATAAACTGAGACTTGCTCTAGTCTTATTACACCAGAAATGCGATAGCACCAGAGAGCGACTTCTATGTGGTGTGAAGTATTTTACAGCAGAAAGAAATTACAATCAAATCCATAAAAATCTACAGTTTCAGTATGCATGCTATCACCAATTTTTTGTTATTGCATGCACTCGAATTGCAGACTATTGCGCTGATTGCAGCACAAATAGATGGGAACGTGTATCTGCCATAGAATGGCCTCAAGTAATTTTGTAATTTCTTAAAGGGCATATCCACCCCAAAACTGAAAATTTTCCCCAGTGCCAACCCCACTATGTAAATTCTTACCTTACATCACTGCTCCTTATGGCTCTCCTGCAGTAATTGTCCAAAGTCCAGGAAACTGAAGAGTTGGAGGTGTCTTCCTGTTCAAAAGGTTTCTGCCTCCTCCTTGTCCTCTGAGAGGACAGTGGCATGCAGTGGCGTAACTAACATGGAGGGGCCTGGACAGTAGTAAAGCCCACCACAAGCCCACAACCTCTGCTGCGATCAGCTGTTTTTAAACAGTTGATCGCGCATATGATGGAAACATATGCACAATCAGCTGTTTAAAAGACCGGACCCGAACTTCTAGTACCAAACTGGAAGTTCGTGTCTGGACTTTTAAACAGCTGATCGCATGTATGTTTCCCTCATACGCACAATCAGCTGTTTAAAAACAGCTGATCGGGGAGGAGGTCAGGGGCCCAGCTTCCAATCTCGGCCCCTGCAGCTACGCCCCTGGTGACATGCGCAGGGGAGCCATTCCCCCCCTCCCACCATCCGGATCCCTCTATTGCTGCCCTTCACCTAATATAAAAACCTTTTGATCAATCACTGACGCAGGTGCCAGCCCTGCCCCTCTCTGCTACTCCCTATTAGCAGAGAGCCAGAGAAGACAACCCCAGGAGCGAAGGGCTGTAAGTATGATTCGGAAGCTTTTATTAGAGATCTAACTAGGCGGTTGGGGGTGGGCAAGGGAGAATTACAATATATCAAAAGTTTTAATTTAGGATGGTCATACCCTTTAAACAGATATTTAATTGCATTTTTAACTAGGCTTTTTTTGAGCCATGTATTCTTAGTTGTCTTTTTCTTTGCAGCCATTGAACTGGAGTATTCTGTTGATCTGGGTCTTTCATGGAATCCTGTACTTAGAGATTGTCTCCCAACAAATGTTGAATGCAGCAGTTATCAGCTTCAGAGAGCACTGGTGTCTGATACCTTTAACAAATGGACTAGGTTTACATTGTCTCTGCCACCTTATACCAGGTAAGGGTTAGCAATCATGTAAAAATCTGATACAGATTTGGCACATGAAAAATATAAGGGATAATTCATTCACATCTTACAGTGTAATATATAAGGGATACTGCTCCCCTTACAGTGTAATATATAGTAGATAATGTTCCCATTACAGTGTAATATATAAGGGATAATGCTCCCCTTACAGTGTAATATATAAGGCATAATGCTCCCCTTACAGTGTAATATATAAGGGATAATGCTCCCCTTCACCCCTGGGTTCGCGTAACTTACACCAGTCTTAGAGCAATGCTGCTCTGGTAGGCTCCGCCCCTCCTCCCTGTCGTCGACGAGGCCAATAGGAAGGCACGCGAACCCAGGGGTGAGGAACAGCCGGTTCAGGTCCTCACCCTGGATAAAAGCTAATGAACACAGAAGAGGAGCGGAGGGAAGGTGAGTATAATTGTCCTTTAAGCTGGACCCATGCATGCGTGATAAAATACAAATTCTGTAAAATTCACTTTGGACTTGCCAATTATCAGCATGTTGACAAAATTATAAGTGGTGAAAGTTTGGACAATCCTGTGGCCAATAAAATACAGACAAGCTGTAGTTCGTCAGCTGCAGGATCAGTCTGTTTTGACCAAAAATTTCCATCAGTTGCTATCAGCTTAATTATATAGCGATCATTTATGCCATGAGAATACTATGCATATTTGTAAAAGATTCCAATAAACAAATTGTCGAGGCACAGGACAATAGTAACCCAATTAGGGCATTGGTGTAAGTAAAGGAAGGCTATAATAAATCACTAGAAAGAGAAAGCAATACAGCACTCACTAATAGCAGTTACACTATGTACACACCCTTTATTAGTATACAAATAGAACTGGGGTATAGCTCAGAACAGACATGATAAAATCATATATAAATACAAATAATCCCCTGCTCAAGAGTAATAACAGGCTAGTTACTATAAATATTAAAGAGCATGTTCATATATAAATCCATATGAAAAGAGATAGAAGGGTAACGGATGTTTAAAATCCTTTATTATACTATTAATAAATAGTAAAATACCAATATGGCCAACCCCCCAAAACACAAACAACCAGCCTAAACAAACACCATCCACTATCATAAATATAATGCAAGACAAATACAGTGTATACAGTAAAATAGTCATTTCAGTAAATCTAGTGGGTCTGTTATAGGATAAAATTAGAGTCATGAGAGGTCACAAGGTAAACTAAGGAACAGGATGGTGTATGCTGGTAAAGGAGTGCGCTATTTATTAATGTCCCATAGGATTTTTAATATCTGTTACCCTTCTCTTTTTGTATGGATTTATAATTTATATTTGTAGAGGATAAAAAGGTTCCAATGGAATACATTTCAGCAATGTGTGTACCAAGCTTTATAGGAGAAGATACTATATGTCACAGAGGGGAATGAAAAGAAAGGGAACCACAGCTCTCAGTATTCCTACATGTTGGCTTATATTAAAAGATGCTAAACTCTTGGTTTAGTACTTACGCATCTATAGTTGGGATGGCATATTTTCCTGTATTGGTTAGCATAGCTCCCTTCATATTAGGGTCTTCTACTTCAACCATAAAGCTTCGAGGAATCCCTGTGCTTTTTTTGATACGAGGAGCAGATTCAAAAGTTTTATCCTGGTAGAGAATGCAAATTATAAAAAGAAAAACACACCAGGTGAAGCCAACTTACAAAAAAACCCCCTGAAAATACTGCATTTAAGACTGCCGTGTTTATGTTCTATGGTCCTCTATTCATACCAAAAGAAATAGCAATAATGATCTATGGTGGTAGTCAAAGTGAAAAATGCCAGTTGTGCCATGTGAAGTTGACCAGAGCACTAATACTTTCTCTCTGGGTCATTGTAATGAATATTAAAAGCCATAACTGTATAATGTGTTTTTTCTGAATTTCACAGGAAAGCCTGCAGGTACATCTATTAGAGTATGGCCAGCATAACCATGAGTAAAACTAGGAAACTAAGCTGGGAAAATATGTACAGAAATGCAGTTTTTCTGTGCACTTCTGTCCATTTTTGCAGTACAATGCGTTTATGGACATTAATGCATTCAGCAGTGTGTTTTTAAACGAAACGTAATAGTGTTAACAGTACTACCGAATTGTGTGCTGCGTTTATTCAAAACTGTCTGTTCAGAAAAATGCACCAAAAAGGGACAATGTGAATAAGCCCTATGAGTTTGTCACGAGCAGATTTTTTGGCCCAACACAAGAGATCGGTTGGGAGGAACAATCAGCACCCCCTCTTCCGGATCAGAGGAAAGGGCGATCTGACAAGACGGTAAATCACTGCTGTTGGTTGGTCGGCCCAGTGACCAATGCAATAAAAGTTGCTGTCATGGTCTGCTAAACCAGCTAATTATCAGACATAGCGAATGGATATTGTTAACACTCAGTTGATCTATACGGACTATTAAATGCTATAGAAAAATAGAAGCTAGAGACTGCTCATAACAGGATTTAAAAGAACAGGTAAATATGTTTTCTATTTTGCAATCCAAGATGGTTTACAGAAATTTAATATTTATACAGCTCTATAGGAATAGTGTTTTGCACAACGTTTACAAAAATAAATGATTCTAGGCACAGATATATGCTTGTATGTATGTAAAGTTTGCAAAAGGACCTATTGTAAGGAAAAATATAATCAAAACATTGAAGATGAAAGTCACTAAATTGAGAAGATGGGGATCACAGGCCAGAGAACATAAGAATACACTCAATGCAAATCATTTAAAATATACAGCACTGTATGTAACGGCCATGACAAGTTATGAAATAATCCTAAAATAAATCCTTTTGCGATTTTGGTGTAGCCATGATAATGGACATTAATGTTCCTCTACCTAATGCACAATCTATAAATTGCAAGAATGAGACTAATGCCCTTACAACACATATAGCCATGACACTTTTACAATAGCGATCTAGTAGAACTATACTGTGTGGTAGGACTTACCCCATTAGTAGGACAGTTCTTAATGTAATGACCAGGTTTTAAACACCGGAAACAAGTGTAGGAAGGTGGTGGTGGTCCAAGTGGCTTCTTCATATAGCTAAGAAAAAAAAAATAAACCCATGTAGCACTAACCCCACAAATGTGTTGAGAAGACAATATGATATAAAAATGATGTGATGAGGGACAACTTACTTGATAGGATCGTACTCATGACCAGACTGAGACATCATGGCTTTGATTTTATCCTCTTCGGAAGCATTGGCTTCAACTAGGTTTGCAGTCTGTTTATCAGGTAAGTTGTTTGGGGAGGAAAAAAAGGATTAGTACGCAGACGACTAGTTTTATAAACCTTCAAACACATTCACTCTCACATTTAACCCTGTAAAGAGCAGCATACTAGCACATTTCCATTGTTCTGCCCAGGATGGAAGATGAAGCAAGAGGTTAAATGAGGAACTCTTACAGCAAATACATAGTGTTTATGTACATATACCATGTAATCAGCCACTGTGAATAACCTCTACAATGCCAATGAAAGGCAAGCCTGATGAAAAGCATTGTAAAGGTTAAGAATTTAAATGTTTTAGGCCATGTTTATACACAACATTACTAATTTAAACATAATTCAGCGGGTAACAAACATTTACAGCAGTGTGCAGGGGTGGCTGTTCTGTTATTTTTTATACTTAAATAGTTTTATTTTTGGATATTTTGTCCTTTTAAGAGTCCAAATAAAGAGATTTTATGAACCAAAAGAATGTCAAAAATCGCATAACCCTTTTCTGGGCTGCAGCCTACTACATAGCTAGACTAAATGAAAACTGGAAAAATATGATATATTATGTCAAAAAGGGAATTAAAGTAATATAGAAAAGAGTATGGTTTTGAAGACAATGCAGTATGTACCACTAGAGCGCTTATTCATCTTCAAGTGGGAGAAATCGGGGAGAGAAAATTTGTAAAGCATCAGTTTTATACAAGAGAAACCTAAAGATGTTAGTTTAAAGGATATTGCTTCCTGCTTAGTCTCTAGTCCCAAAAGAATCCCCCCCTTTTTCATTTGTACAGGAGGTAAGTAGCCTGGAAAATATCAGGCAGGCTGTGATAACCCCACAAATAGACAGCCACTTTCCAGGTTTCGGTCTACTGCATCTCTAATTAAACATTGTGGGTTTGGTACTGATGATGTGCAACGGATAATTATTCAGCAGGGGCTTGCTCCCTATCACAGCATTTAATCTATTTAAGCTTACACCACTGGGACAAAGCTTGCATTTTCAGCAGCATATCTTCAGACAGGATGCACTTCACAATGTGCGCCACAGCAGGCTACCACCCAGAGATTGTTTAGCAATACGAGGTTAGCAAAGTGAATAAAATGAATTAAAGTTTAAGTTTAGCTTATAGTGTGAATGATTTTAACACACTGCATACACACAGGGCTAATAAGATCCAAACACAAAGATGGTAGGAAGAGTGACAATCCATTACACTACATAATAGTGATTTACTGAATCTCTAAAGGACACTGGAGGGATAGAAGCTGCTAAGCCCCTCAAGCTACTTTGAAATAAGGATGGGAAACAAGGGCAAAAATTCTCAGCTAGAGTTGATGATCGCTCCATGCGGATATAAATTTTACTCGCAAGATTAGTCTTTGGATGATACATTTGAAAATACCAGCACTTAAATTCTGTTTTATTACGAACGTTTGGATAAACTGCATTATTCCCCAGAATGCGTACAACAGTTTTGTTTTTTGAAGGGGAGGATAGGTTAAGGGGCACCAGACAAAAGAAAAACAATCACCAAAAAAAGTGTTTCTATCAAGTTTGAATAAAATTACCGGAGACACAAACTACAACATGGTGACAGCCATGGTATAGCAATACAACTCTGATTGCTTCCTATGCTTCAGAGTCTCATATTTTTACATTATATTTAACTCAATTTAAAACTTTAAAGCATAGTTTAAAAAGGCTATAAAATATAGCATGCTCATTACAAAAAAATAATGCTGAAGCTGTTATAAGCCATAGTAAGTAACTTATTCATGGTTTCGATTAACCCAAACATGGCAAAACACAAGATTTGAAGACCATATAAAATGAGTGTACTTCTCCAATGTCACAATGACAAGTCATGTAAAAATAAGTGAATCCAGATTGCCACTCACTGTTACATGGAGGTCCTTATTCCTCCGACTCCGCCGCCAAGAAGTCCAAACAATTGTCCAAGAAAGAAATGAGAAAAGAATCCTCCAAATGTGCGAAAAAAGTGTGTTTTAACATTTATTCTACCCCTCTGTACACAACACAGCTACGTTTCGGGGAAGACTGTGCCTCAGTCTTGCCCAAAACGTTGCCGTGTTGTGTACATAGGGGTAGAATAAATGTTATAACACTTTTTTTTCGCACATTTGGAGGATTCTTTTCTCATTTCTTTCTTGGACAATGACAAGTCATGTAAACATTTGAAATTTAGAAAAATAAACTATATTGGACGGTTCGCAGGGAATTTTATGTCCGACATTAATTTTTCATTAACATCAATATTAAATGACAGCATGAATGTTTGGCAATTAAGGTCAACCGTTGCTAACCCATTCTATTTCTTAATAGAAAGATCTATCTAGCTTCACAGAAGTGGACTTAAATACGAATGCAATTTATAGTTCATGTAAGGATTAGTTTACCATAAAAAGAATTGACATTTTTAACTTATCTTTTAATTCTAACCCTCTCCTGTTCATTGCATTGCATAAATAGACTAAAAACATATTATGCAAATTGCTTATTATACGCTTAACTTTTTTTTTCCGCGCAGACGGGGTTTAGTCTTGCAAAGTCACTGGTTCCACTTGGAGGAATATAGGTATTTTGGGTGTCCCTTAGTGTGATAGGGAGAATAAAGAGTTTAGTATTGAAAAAGTATCAAATATAAGTTTAAAGTTGTGATGCACCAAAAGTAAAAAAACATGTATTACCATATATTATATAAACCAGTAGTAAAAAGCACTTACACCAGTCTGGAATTTGGCCATCCAGAAAAATGCAGATGTCTTTATTCAGTGCAAAAAAAAATGAAAAAAATTTCAGAGCATATAAATTCCTAAAAAAATCTAGTCATTTTTGCATCACAAATACTAGATGAATTTTCTAAGATTTTAAAGGCTCTGAAATGTTTATATTTTATTTGCACTGAATAAAGACACCTGCACTTATTTATACCATGAAGTGGTTATGAGTTTTTCTGGATGGCCAAATCCCAGACTGTGGCGCAAGTGCTTGTTTTTACTACAGATTTTTTAAATCTTTTAAAACATATTTTTTACTATGGTGTATAACTACTTTAAATGGATATTTGGCACTTTTACAATACTACACTATTTTCTCTATCACACTAAGGGGACACAGTGCACAGACGCACAAAACCCAAAATGTTTATTATCTCTGCCGACATCCGAATAAAAATGTAAAACTCATTTTACAAATAGACTACACACAATCATAAGTTCATGTCCACCCACTAACCTAAAATTTTCCTATGAGAACCCCCACAAACCTTGTGACTAACACTCACAGGTTCCCAAGTGTGTATTAAGAAAGTTATTATTCCAATATATGTGGTGGCTATCCTCCCCCTACACTAAAAACTGTGCAGCACTCAAAATTCTTTGTGCATGCTCAGTGAAGGAATACCCAGATGTGATGTTATCTGTCACAGCCATGTCTAATGTCATTACTTAGAAAAGACTGCATTTAACACCAGAGCCCATACTTTTTTGATATACACTTGGTCATTGCATTTTATGGGGTTGGGGTAAGAGTTTTACTTTTAAAAATGTATTTGTGGGAGAGGGTGGACAGGCCCCTTAAAAGTCAATGCACATTTTAAAGTTTATCGAAGGCTAAAATACATTTTCAAGACATGTTAACACAATTGTTCTAATTATGCTTGAAATCTGCTCAAGATGCAAGTGGGATCAACACAATTTTTCTGTCCAACCCTGATCAATAAGCTATTTGAAATCGACAAGCAGTCTATCCACTGGAAGTTTAAATGGGATTAGATCTATGTAAGGCAAGTAACATTTTAAAGAGCTGCTTTTGGGCTGTTAGGTAAATATGTAACTTTATAGCAATGGAAAGAGTAAAGGAAATTTTAGATATAAACATGGTCTAAAAAAGTGGCTTTTTTCACAGCTGCAAAAGTGTGGATGAGCTCGGCATTCATTCACAAAACAACCGAACAGTTTGAATATTTTATTACAAACTTCGTTATTACAGTGCATATTTGACAGGAATAAGTCTGTTAAATTATTGACAAACTGTACACAATTAAACCAAGCAGAATTTACGTAAAAACATGCATAACCAAATATGTTTATATTTCTATTACACCAAAGCCATGGCATTTTATTGGGACAATACAAATTCATGTTAGTAGATTGCAATTTATTTATTTTTTTCTTTTGCAGGAAACCAGCAACACAGTAAAATTATAAGTATTTGCTGAAGAATCATAGCATAGCAGTGTACCAGAGATCATTGATGGAAGAATATGTGTCAAGTTTCGGGCTCAAAACAACATGTCCATTTCCAGCAAAACGATTTAAAATTGGTGCACCGAGAATTCCAAATTAAGGACAAAAAATACCAAGTGAAAAAATGCATTTGGTAATTGCTGGTAAATTTATATAAATGCCAAAAGTCCATAACTGCATTTAGAGCCATCTTCTACTGCAGTAAGGTCAGTCCATGGCTTAAACTTAAAGGCATTCTTCTTAAAAGAAAAGTTAGTGCAAAAATGTATGTTAAAAGACACGAAGACTTCTTGAAAAGAGCTTCAGTACCTCTTCTTGGTCTTCAATATGGCAGGAATAATATGTTGCAGGTTTGATGGTACTCCTGAATATTCCTTCCAGTTCCTGAAACTGGTGGCTACTCTTTACAGGATGTTCTTGCATACCAGTTAAAAATTTTTTTTAAAACAGCAATTAAGTGCAAAAACAGAATGCATGTACTTACTATTGTGCAACATTAATATAGATATACATATACCTTAGTAAGCTGGGCCAGAGAAATAGATGAAGAAGCGTCATCAATCTGTTCATAGAAAATCAAATAAAACATGTTCAAGCACCCATGTTAGCTTGCAGATTGTCCCAAACCCCAGGGGGAAAAAGAATTTTAAACAATGGCATTTGCAATAATTTGCTATATACGGTATAAAATATTCAGAATCATACAAGGGGAAATAAAGCAAAACTGTACATAACTATATATAGATATATATATATTTTTATAAACAAAAAATAAATGGTTTTTAATGAAATTAATGAGATTTTACAACCAAGTACGGTCTACTACTATAATATATAATGAATAATACATACCCTACCAGAAAAAAATAAGGATATTAGTAGTAAAGAAAGTGCTCTGTGATCATATAAAGCACAGGGCCACAGGTCATGGGACTACAGGATGACAATAGAATAATATATAACCAAGTGTTATTTCCTACGATACACATTTTACTCCACCCCGTTTAAGAGCTCTGTGCAGTTAATCCAGTTAAACACAAACAATAAAATTCATGTTCCACCAATACATTACACAGTAAATAATTCTATAAACATCTGGCCTGATTTAACCCATACTGGTAAAACAATGTGTTCATGGATTTCTTTGTCCATCCTTTCTGCAACTTTCTCTGCTGACATTTCATTCCACTATGATGCCACCTAGCATACTACGCTTGGTTATTGTGGTTTGGAAAAGGGTCAAAAGATTCATAAACACATTATTGACCATTGTCAGGGTGATATAAACTTGCCCACACCTCTTCCCTTCCACCTTCACCAGCTTGTCATGTTACGGTATATCAATTCCTGAAGCATTTAAAGTTCAACAAAAATCCCCAACCATTTTGAAAATGGAAAAACCCTATTTTAGTTTCCCAGAGACTATTATGTTTTTTTTAATAATAAAGAACATTAAATGGCTTTAATAAATTGCATTTTATATAGCAACAGTTTATTTTGTACATTTATATTCTGGCTTACAGATGCAATAATAAGACCCTCAAATGGAGATGATTTTGGCAGGCCCTATTCATGTTCATGGCAACAAATAGAATTATTGATTTGTAGAAAATAAAGCATCATTTCTGCAGCTAAAAATCTCCAAACTGAATCTTGCTGTTTTGTGAGGCCATGTACATAGACAAGTGTGACCAATTCACAGCAGCTGGACAGTATTAAAGGACAATTATACTTACCATTTCCCCGATCCATTCCTGCAAAGTACGCAAGGTGAGGACCTAAAACGCTAAGTCCTCACCTCTGGGTACTTTACAAAAGTTCTGCACTACTTACTTGTAATCTCCCTCGTCGCTCCGGTCAGATCCTCCCCACTGACACTGTCAGGGACAGTCCGGGAGGCAGCCAATGGGAAGACTGCGTGTCTTCCCATTGGCTGCCTCGCGACCTGTCACTCAAAGTGCCAGTGGGGAGGATCACAAGTAAGTAGTGCAGGACTTTTGTTAAGTACCCAGAGGTGAGGACTTAGCGTTTTCGGTCCTCACCCTGGGTACTTTGCAGAAGTGGGGGGAAAGGAACGAGGGGGAGGTGAGTATAATTGTCCTTTAAACCTGGTTTTCCAAGGCTGGGTACACACGGGATAAGATTTGTCCTGACCAACCACTAGTGAGCAGTCAGCCGGGTCAAATCACTGTCTGTTGCAGCCAATTAAAATTGTATGGTGTGTCCCCAGCCTTAGGAACAAATGGCAAAATTGCCAACTATAATGAAATTTCTGTATATTGAATATGGCAAAATGTATTACCGTAATATTTATAAATAACCTAATTACTGTTTATTACAAAATGCTCAATTCTTAAGAGCTGTTAAAAGCAAAAGCCTTGTTTTTGTGGGAGTCTATATAAATTACTGTAAGGAGAATTCCAAGAAAATGTGCATTCTGGGAAGGACTGTTGCAGGATCTGAAATAGCAGCTTGCCAATGACCACAGCAATGCAATGGGTTCTAAATAATTTTCCCTTCTAAAGAGGAAATAACAGACATATGTGGAATATAAATTACCAACTTAAAAAATAATATTTTCACTGAACTGCCCCTTAAGGCAGTTAGAGGACCTGTCTATTTTGAGTGTAAAAGCTAGTACTATAAAAAAACACAACAGCGCCCATACCTAGAACACTATAATCTAGTCAAGTTACAAATTTCAAGATTTAGAGAAGTTCAGCCTGAAACATTTATATAGAAATGCTAGTATACAAGGGATGTGAATCACAGAGATATCGATGTGCAGCTTGGATGGCTTGACACTACCTAGTACAAGGTCTAAAGACTATTGAATAACTGCTTCACCAGCACTCTAGCATATGTACAGGCTCTTACAGAATTATAGATTTATGGTGAGGAAAGCGGTTTTTAAGTTAAAGTGGCCTTTAAATGATTTCTTAGCTTTAAAGGTGCAGTCTTATTTTTTCAGTTTAAAGTGCATGTCCAGCCCCAAAAATTACATTTCACCCCACTGCTGGCCCCACTATGCAGTGTTTAAAAATCCTTACCTCACCTCACTGCTCCACATGGTTCTTCTGCAATGTCTGTCCAAAGTCCCAGTGAGTGAAAAGGTTTCCGCCTCTTTCCTTTCCTCTGAGAGGTTTCTGGTTTGCTCACTGGAAACCTATGCCCCCCCCCCTTCCCTCTCAATCCCTGTTTGCTGCCTGGTGCCCTACCTTTGAACCTTTTTCTGTAGTGTAAGGAAACCCAACCGCATTATTTGTTTGCAAAAAAATAATCAGTAATGTACTTACAGAGCTTCATTCCCCCGCTGTTCTGCACTGCCGGCAGCCATGTCTGTGATTAGCTAAAAAATAGTGACACTGGATGCACTACCATTTAGAAGAAAGGATGTGTGTTGTCTGTACATCAAACAGTGCTAAGGATCAAAATATATATACTCAAATACCTAAATTTGGAAGGATAACCTTCCCTGGTATACTTATAAGCACTCACACACTTGATATCCGCCAATCACGGGCGAAGCTGCTAGTCCGGCCACCTGCTTGCAAGCTCCTGCATACAGAGGACCGGATCAGAACGCATGGGGCTCTGCAAGTGCCTTTACGATTCTTCCAAACAAACATTGCAGTTGGGGGTGGGATACACTACACTACAGAAAAGTTGGTATGGAAGGTGGAGATACTGGAGAAAGGAAAAAAAAACTGTTTAAAATATTGTCAAAAGTCAGGCAGGGAAAAGGCTTACCTGACACTTAGCAAGTCAGGCAGGGAAAAGGCTTACCTGACACTTAGCAAGTCAGGCAGGGAAAAGGCTTACCTGACACTTAGCAAGTCAGGCAGGGAAAAGGCTTACCTGACACTTAGCAATATATGTTACTTTAAACTCAGCCAGGGAGACTGAAAGTTGCAAACACTCATTGACTAAAGCAAAAAGGGGTGGAAATGCTTACTTGTGCCTCCTACAGAATTTAATATTTAGGGGAAGGAAAGTTGTTTTCAGAGTATAGTGACCCTTTAACTGATCCATTCAGTCAGGTCAGTTGATGACCGGAAATGATCCTACTGTTCTCCAGATTTTTCCCCTTTCCATTTAAACAGACAACACACATCAGCCACAGCCAAGCAACCTGATACATATCTTCATAAAAGTCACTGATTCAGATATTAGCAGCAAGCTTTTCCCTGTACAACTGGGAGGTAGAGGTGGAAAAGAATACAGGTCTTCTTGCAGTGAAAGATTTTACACAAATATATCTTTGTTAAGGACTTAAGCTGTGTACATCCTTTATCGCTAATGTGTGTACAGCACTTACGAGTGTTCCTGAGGGCCAGCTAATGTTCACTGTTGGCCTTGGGATCGATTGAAAATGCCCAAAAATGTACCTTGTCCACGGCTGCCTCCTTTTACTAAAGTAAAGGGAGTCGGCTGCTGCTGAAGTAAATGAGCCGTCCTGAGCATTCATAGAACCCGCTCGGGACTGTGTGTAGTGCAGTCTTTTAAAAAAATTACTGACAATCTTTTTAAGAACTCGTGTGTACACAGATTAAATAAGAAAGGCAAATAATATACTGTCTGGAATTTAATTAGCGTTAAACTCAGAGCTGCACTGACCGATCTGCACTGTAAACATGCAACACCACAACAGTTATCGACATGTACTACTCTAGTACAGAGAAGCAATAACGAATTTTTTGGTTCAAACAACAGATCCCATGCCGATTGGGATAGTAACGGGCAAATACCCGTAAGTAGTTTGAGAGATCAAATGACAATTTGATGAAGCTAAAAAATGTAAGGAAACCCCACTAGCCAGTATGCAAAACAATGCTGAATTTGACTTCACTACACAGTCGGTAGGTAGATGTCATGTTTATAACAAACAATACTTAAAATAATGATTCTGCAAGTTAACTTTCAACACAAAAGGAAAAAACATTTATACATGTCTGGCAAAACAAAGCCAGCATGTGAAAATCATATGCACTGAAGCACCAAACTAAGTCCAAGAAAGATAGATCTGGGTGGGGAATAATAAAGTCACATAAAAAGGATTTTTTCAGCAGTAAAGGATCACTAAAACAAATTATTTTAAAGGGCAACTGTGGTCTCCAAACAAGTTAGAGTTAAATAAAAGCCTGCAGTCCTTCTAGGCAGTAGCCTGTAAGAAATGATATTGTGATGAATGTTCAAATTTTCTGCTTCTAGTAGATTGAGTGACATCACCTTACCTCTGCTCCTCCCCTCAGCAGCAGGGGAGAAGCATGCTCAGTTAAGGCTTAATCCTGAGGAAAACAGGAAGTACCTGAACAGACAAGAATAAAACAAATTGACAGAAGGTAGAGGCTGGCCACATGACTTCAAGCTGGTCACACAGGCTGAAACAGAAAACCTGAACCGTTCCAGCAATAACGAATATTTTTTTACCCTGGAAATGGGATTTGGGGTTAATTTTAAAGATATGATGGAAGGACTTATAACCCTAACTAGTTTGGAAAAATAAGAGACCACGGTTACTCGTTAAATCAACTGTATAATTTAACGTAATTACTTCTACTTCCTGTTTCTATTTACATGTTTCTATATCAGCAACAGAAATTGCTGCTCATGGACCATCTGATTTCCCTCTCTTCTGTCACACCCCTCCTTCACAAAATACCTCCCTTTCTCAAACCATGAGTGTGTGATAATAGGTTAGAAAGTGGGAAGCTGGAGAAATACCTGTCAGTGCTCCACAACTAGAAGCCATTGCCAATGTCAGACTATGTAGGAAAAACAAGTGTCAAGAGTAATAACTACCTTCAATTGCTTTACTTCACTATGCACAAAGCACACAAACGTCATTGAACTCTTGCTAGCGACAGAAACCCTAGCGATCAGAAACCCTTCCTGCAAATGACAGATGTAATATGGACTAGTCATTTAGGTGTGACCATAAACAAGTTCTTTTACCCACCCATTGATGATATATTCATACGATTTTATGTAGGTACAACCTAAATGGCTTTAGGTCAAAAAAGGTTACAGATATAAAGTAGTAATATCAGAGAAAGTAAAATGCAAAGAGGCTGTAGGTGGCTAAAAGGCTTTGATAGGAACCCACTTTACCTGGGTGCTTATTTTCCCCATGAGGTACTGGGTAATTCATTTAGAATTTATACAAAATGTGTATTTTGACCTGACAAGGTTTAAGTCAAAATATTCTAGTTTTGTTTCATACAACTATAGCTAATCTATTAAGGGTAAGAACTTTGTACACATCTGTCCATTTTAACAAATCACGTTATCTTGTCTCCACTATGTGGGTTGCAATGCAGTTCCAATGCATGTAATCATTTTACATGAGGATTGAATGTGATTAATTGCTTGTGTAGGTTATCATTGGAACTGTTGTATTCAGTTAGAATGTAACTGAATACAACAGATATACCACAATGAATGATAACCTTCACAAGCATAAGTCCATTTGATCTAGCTGAATACAACAGATATAACGTGATTTAATGTTAGGACTAGAAAACACATGGAAAATGCAACAAAAAATACAGGGCAACAGATTGAAAAGGTTATAGTGGTGCCCGAGACCATGGTCAGTGTCACGTTATTCAAATATTTTTGTTCATATAAAAATAAATCATCAACTGCTACAATGACATATTGTACACACACTACATTTGTCCCTTCAGCACAGAATTGCATTTATACTTTAACCATTCAGTAGCAATTGTACGGCAAATAAACCTATAAAGAAATGTAATAGACATTACAGGGAACACAAAATGACTAAAATAAATCTTAATTTTATTAGTGCACATACAAATGCCAATGAAACAAAAAAGGCAATAAGTGCAAAGAAAAAATTTAATTGTACTATTCTTGTACAATAATGCATTACATTAAACTACTCAGATAAAGAGGTCAATACTGGATAAGGATAGACAAAATGCATTTCTGAATATAAGAGGAAAAGCACAATTTAGAAGAATGTTAAATGCAGTGGGAACACCATTTTGGGTCAAGCCTTTTCACATTTGTTTTAGCCAATCTACATTTCAAAATATCACAATTACAAGCATTTAAATGAATCAAAAAGACTGGAAGGCCAGCAAAGAAAATGTTACATTTAAATAACAAGTTAGCAAAATACTATGCATGCAAGAATTTCTAGACCTATATCCAAAGCATGTGCAAATGAAAATAAATGGGCTTGTCTTTCACATATAGGAACCAAATCAATTAAACATAATAACTGTGTCCCATGTTTGTACTGTGTAAGATTACAATGAATGTCAAATAAAACTTACTTTGCATACTGTCACTAGCTGCTATAAAAATTCAACTAATATCCAGATTTTTTCACTTAGTGCCCCCTTTGACAAAACTTGGCTATTATAGCCATATCAGGATATGCCTTACATGTTAAGCATAAAAGGGAACAATGGAGCAAGAACACTCATTTAGCCACATTGGGGCTGTTTCTAAGAGGCGGGGCAGGGCCAAGGCAGCCGCGAGTGGGGCAGGGCCAAGGCAGCCGCGAGTGGGGCAGGGCCAAGGCAGCCGCGAGTGGGGCAGGGCCAAGGCAGCCGCGAGTGGGGCAGGGCCAAGGCAGCCGCGAGTGGGCAGGGCCAAGGCAGCCGCGAGAGTGGGGCAGGGCCAAGGCAGCCGCGAGTGGGGCAGGGCCAAGGCAGCCGCGAGTGGGGCAGGGCCAGGAAGCGCGAGTGGGGCAGGGCCAAGGCAGCGCGAGTGGGGCAGGGCCAAGGCAAGCCGCCGAGTGGGGCAGGGCCAAGGCAGCCGCGAGTGGGGCAGGGCCAAGGCCTGTAAGGGAAGGGGCCAAGGGTGGGGTCATGGGCTCCATGAGTGGAAGGGACCAGGGGGGCTGCAAGAGGAGGAGGAAAGGGCAGATTGACCATCATCCACTGACATGGTTTTAGAGCAGGAAGTGCAGGGGACCTGGTGATGCTGCTGCCATATCAAACACAAAAAATGTAAATATCTTTAAAACTATGCAAAATAAACAATGAAAATATATTTATAATAATTGCAAAAATTCTCAGGAAAGCAATTCCCATCAATTTACCTAAAGTCATTTTTGGGCCATAGTTCCCCTTTAAAGCCACTATCAGGCTCTACTAAGAGTTCAGTTTGCATGCATATTCTTGGTATTCTGGTGTCCGGTTATTTTGGAGTGCTTTGTTGCATTTCTGTACTTTTTCCCCTGTGTTTGTGTTCCTGCACTTTGTGTGTTTAGATCACTTTTTTGCATGGAGGTCTATGGTAACCAGCCGTCAATGCAGATTACAAACAAATGCACACAGACGGTAAAATACAGCAGTGCGGCCTAAGCAGAATTTTAATGATTAATTATACTGGTATTCTGCTTCTCCTGGATTTTTTTGTTCTAACCACTGCCTGGATGGTAGGAATTCCAGACAGACAACATTTAAAAAGGATATAGTACATACAAAGGTTTTTCAAACGCAGTTAAAATAAATAGTAGCTGGGGGTAGAATTGGTAATTTCTACCTTTCAATATCGTTTTTACAAAGCAGCAGCTTGAATAAAACTGCTTCTGCCAGGCCTCCTGAGTGCTTCAGCACTATCTTAAATACAGGAAGGCCCAGGGCCATAAACCTGGCAGGTGAACTGTATCTGCTTTAGCTCCTAAACTCCTGGGAGTTGGGAATAATCAAACTACATATTGCATCTGAATAAAATGTTATAATCCTTCTATTACAAATCATTTTTGCGATTAAGGCTGTCAATTTAGAAAATAAAAATACGTTTTACTCGCATTTACCAAAGATGCTCCCAGACTGTGTAAAGAACCTAACAAACCACGATCCATTGCCGCAGCTCAGTACTTCCTGATAACAGCCGTCAGTCACAGCTGTGGGATAGACATCACACGCCAATGATGATTATCATTATTGAAAAAGCCTCTGCTACTGCTGCTAATGCTGTAAAGGGCACATGCACAGCAGCGGAAGCATGGACTAAGAGGTGATGGATTGTGGGTTGGTAAGGTTCTTTACACAGTCTGGGAGCATCCTTGGTAAATGTGATAAAAACAGAACCTGGGTTTTGGGGGGTTCTCGGTTACATTCTAAATTTTAGCAGGAGGGGTGGACATGCCGTTTAAACATTGCAAACGCATAATTAAAAGAAAACCATTAATTTAAAAAAGCGTTTTAGTATAGATGGTTTCTGACCTTGTGGGGGACAGAAGTGCAACAAAATCCCTCAACAAAATCATAATACATTCTGGTGCTGGATGTGTTCCTTTCATTTATCCTCCTTAGATGGAGATGCCATCCTCAGTAACATATTTGGCCTAGGACCAAAGATTTAGGTTTTTAAAAACTTGCACTTCCTAGTATGCACTGCATTTCCTAATATAGGGAATTTCTATTGAGAGTTTCCCTTTAACAAATTCAGAAATTGTTTGAAATGAAGGGAACACTGAAGCGCTGCTTTAAAGATTCATTTTCATGGGCTGTAGAGAAAAATCATTTTTAAGCAGGATTCAGGGCTAGGCCACACTAGCGCGTTTTTCGCACGTTTGCGCACGCGTTTCGCGCTCGCGCCCGCGATTTTCGCTAAAATGGAAATCGCGGGAACGCAAAAATTCCCGCGATTTCGCATGCGCATGCGATGGCGTCGTCGCGCGTTATGGTAACGCATGCGTTCACCATTTTTGGTGCGTTAACGCATGCGTTTCCATAACGTGAAAAGGCGAAAACGCATGCGCAAAAAACGAGAACGCGAAAGCGCACACAATCGCGTGCGATAACGCTCGCGATTTTGTGCGCGATTCCTGTGCGTTGCAGTGTGGCCTCACCCTCAGAGTATAAATATATCATTCAGGAACTAGCTACATTGGATCGGGAATTTTCTCACTCACTAGGACCCCCCGAAAAAAACATGTAAAATAAATATTTTTAACGGTCTAAAAACACACTAAATAGTGGGAGGCAGACAGGATGAGACTGACCTTGCAAGAGTACCTCTGCCATAGCCATTGGAGAAATGACTGCTTTACATGTGCATGACTTCAAGTTGCACATCTACAAATAGTGCTTCTCATAGAAGTTTGCTAAATATTAATGGATGTCATTTGCAGCACATCATTCTTAAGGGTTTTTAATCCCTGCTTATTATCAAGTTACTGCATTATTACATATACTGTAATGGTAATAAATAGACTTCTGACTGATAAAAACTTTTTAATTCTACAGTAAGTAAGCAGGACATTGTTAAGCTTCCTGCATCCCCATGCATCCCGCACTAACCAAGGTGTCGGGATCCTACTCCTTGCTAAAATAGCTACCCTGTCACTGAACTCGTAGCTTCTCTGGTCACAAATCAAAGAGAAATTCTGGAGTCTGCAGTAGACTGCCTGGACTGTTACAAAAGTATGCCTACTTCTTGTCTGCTCATTCCAACCCCATACTGGTTAATGATTACCCATTGCTGTGCCAGATTCCTTCTTTGTATAGTATTCAGATTCCTCAATATAGTGTCCATTCCAATAACACCTATATGCCATTCCTAGCAATAATCAAGCGCTCCCCTTACACTTGGTAGCCTTCATCAACTGTGGCATAGTGCCAACCAGTTCATGTAAATTGTCTTCTACAACACTAAACTAGTGCCCATTTCTAAAGAGGACATTTCTAACAATTCTGGTATCCTTGGTTCCAGTGATATATGCCTACCTCTCATTTCCACATGCTCTAAACTAAATAGAGTGTTTATGTTGGGACGTTAGTTTGTATAACATCTGCTGCTTATATTGCACCAATGTGAATGCACAGCAGTGTATGCTTGTGTGCACGTGTGTATCAATATGTATATTTGCATAGCAAACTATGTATGTGCGTATAATAGTCTATGCTTGTGTGTGTAGGAGTGTATGTAAGGATTTCAGTGTACCATTGTATATATTTATGAAGCAGAGTAAACATGTGAATTAACTTACACTGCAACATTTGGTTGGTGGGCACAGTTCTGCATTTTCTGAGTGCCACTTTGTTGTAAATATGAATTGTTTGGAGTTAAAGATCAAGAGGAAACTGCTTTATAATGAAATCGTGTGAGGAAAAAAGCTTGTTAAAATAAAGCACAGAGGAGCCAGCAGAACTGGATACACTGGTAGAAAAGCTAGAGTTATTATTTAATCAGGAGACAGGGAAACAGGAAGAGGAGCACAAAAGACTACACAAAAAGTTGAGGATTAAGTTTAAGATAAAAGAAATTTAAGTAAGAATATCAAGAATTTGACGTTGGGGTGTATGCAACAGGAGAGTCATTAGTACCTGGTCATTAACATCTGCTTAGCATCAACAGAAAAATTATTCTAAATTAGGCTTATCTAACAGGATGACATTTGGCAATATACTAGAAGGGGTAACTGGAAAGTGTGAAAATAGACAAAGAAATTAGAAGCAGAAGGGACCGAATGGATGACAATACAGAGAAACAAAAGACTAAATAAGCAGTAGGAACACATTAACATTGAAATTTTTCAGACTAGGGCTTTTTTGCCTTCCTCTTGATGACTTGTTAGCCAAAGATTATTGGTAGGGTAAAAGGTCACATGGATGTATGTTGTTTTTTTTAACCTCCTATACTATGAATGTTATGTTGTGTAAATATAAATATATAAACAAATGCTAACACCTGTATTCCTTTTTAATGGAACTAATCTATATAATGCATACATTAGATAAAAGCATCTAATGAGTGAATAGTCTTCTATTTTACGGAATGATCTCCATACTAACAGCAGATCATCATGGCACTAAAGCTGGCCACTGACTTCTGCTGAACACTGCAGCACAGAATCCATAGGCATCAGAATGCAATATGCAACAGGCATAGGGGAAGGATGGCCAGGTGAGCATATTTGGCTCAAAAGCATTAGCTCCCTTTATTTGAAGTAAAGGCAGCTGATGGAAGTCCAATGGAAATTTTCCATCTAGATCAATCCTAGATCAATGCAGATTGCAGTATTTCGAAAATTTCAAAAAACATAAGACTATCAGTGAGTGGTCAAATATTCTTAAAAATGTATATTTTATTACGGACAATGAAGATAGTTTATAGCATGTTTGTTTTCTGTAAAATAGATCTTAACTTCATATACAGCATTGGGTACTTCCTAGATACAATTAAAGCTCTAATGGAGAAACTAGTATATCAGTGACTCATAGCTGCCGTAGAGATAAAAAAAATAAATAAATATGTAGGTTCCCATATATAAGTCCCACCCCAATTAAATGAACCAGAAAATTAGTTGCATGAGTCCTGCAAAAAAAAACTTAATTTGAGAATAGCAGTGAGAATTGTGAAATGTACATACATTATAAATACAGCACTAAACATTTAACACTTTCATCTTAAAAGGTTTAGCAATATGAATCTAAGCAAAACGAAAACCCTTTTAAAGAGTGAAAATGAAGGAATATTTTATTGCAGTGAATACAAAATACCTATACAAACAACTTAAACAGAACATGACATCATGTTCACAAGTAAAACCTGTAACCGATCATACAGACGGTACAATTTCCTGTTTTACAGGATAAACCAACTTTCAATATGAAATACAGTGCTTTGGTGTGCACACAGGGCAAATTCTGCATATTTCAAACAAAGTTGAATACATGTAATACACAATTTTCATTAAGTAAATAAACCCCCCAAAAATAGACAGGAAAGACCCCAGCAATATTTAGGTTATCTGAAAAAATAAAAGGGGAAAAATTGATTCTGTGTTTACATACTGATTTCGATGTTCCGCTCAGTGGATCTGCACGACTTCTAGAAAGCAAGAGAGAGGGAATAAATTTAACATTTCTAAAGTTATCTACCAAAAAAGTTGTTTAAAGCACTAGTAATCTAAAAATAAACAAGAAATTGGAACTAGCCAAATTATACAGCAGAGGAAAATTTCAGCGCTATAAAGGGTTTCTATCCAGATTTCAGAATAGCACATTTAGACAACTTATAAGTAGAGATGAACTCGAACCAGAGTTCGAGACGAACTTATCGAGTTCGAACAGACTAAATTCTCGAACTATCCCGGACCCAGATTTCTCAGACTGTTCATAATAATCGAATTCGAAAATCAAACAATGTTTGAATCGTTTATGGGATAAACATCAAAAATTGAACGTGGGAGCTCGAAAGCACCGTGCATGAGAATAAAATAGATTTTTTGAACGTTCTGGATATTCAAGTGTGTTCCCCCAACAGTTTCCCAGGTCCCAGAGCCATTTTCATTAAGTTACCATTGATATTTTAATTGTATTTCATTTGAACTTTTTGACTCCCATTGACTTTTATGGGTCAGTTTTCAAACTTTCCATATAGTTCGAAAACAGACCGAACTTTCAGAAGTTCGTCCATCTCTACTTATAAGGTTACAATCCTAGTATGCGTTTGTTCACATGTAGTTATGTGTTTTTAACATGTTTACTCATCTTTTTATCAGCACAAAGCCCAGCTTTAATTTATTCAATACTTTTCCTATAAGTCAGTTAAAGGCATTGATGCTTTGCAGCACGGAAGTCTTGAGTTCGATTCCACCCTTGGACACATCTACAAGGAGTTTGTATGCTCTCCTTGTGCTTGCGTGGTTCTCCTGAGGGCACTCCAGTTCCCCCCACAACCATAAAAACATACTGATAGGTTGTTTGTGTCAAACGTGCTTAGACTGTAAGCTCTTCGGGGCAGGGCCAGATGTGAATGTATACACGTAATTGTAAAGCACTATGGAAGATGTTGGTGGTATATAAATCCACAAATTATTCACAGGGAGGTGAGAACGCTTATTCTCACCTCCCTGTGAATAATAGTTTGCTCAGGGGACACAGCGGCACTTACCTAACCTGGCGCTCTGCTCGCAGGCTCTTCTGAACAGACAACCGCGCTGTCTCTCTCCCGATCGCATGCCTATGTTTTGTATTGGCGAGCATGCGCCAAAGATAGGCGCATGGTCGTGAGACAGGGGCAACGCGGCTGTCAGTTCAGAAGGAGCGAGCAGAGCGCCAGGTAAGGTAAGTGCCGCTGTGTCCCCTAAGCAAACTATTATTCACAGGAAGGTGAGAATAAGTGTTCTCACCTCCCTGTGAATAATAGCAATGATTGGCAAACACCTATTTTTTTAGGTTTACAGTTCCTTTAATGGCTAGCCTTAGAAGCAAGAGGGGACAGGTGAACTCTAGATTGAAAGTTTCAACAAACCATAGTGTTAAAAATAAGCATACTAAAGTGATGTACGAACACTTACCAAAACTAAACCTCTAATGTAAAATATTGATTAATTTAAAAAGGTTTAAGCATGATAAGCGAGTTCATGAAGGCTAAAAAGGTTGGATGAGATGGACATCTTTTGTTCAACCAAAACTATTTAACTATGAATTATGATAAACAGAGGGCTCCGATGCACATGCCAGAGGACAAGGAAGCAGCAGGGACCAGATGACTCAGACAGGCTCCTACTCATCACTTTTTTCAACTTTGGACAGGCATTGCAGGAGAACCATAAGGAGCAGAGATGTATGGTAACGATTTTTTACACAACACAGTGGGGCCAGTAGCAGGTTAAACTTTAGTTTTTGGGGTGGACATGCCTTTTAAGCTGCTTCTAAAACAAAATAGTGAGGATGGACAAGCCCTTTAAACTAATAAATCCATGACTGTACTGCTGAACTAATTTATTGAAAAAAGGGTGGCACAAGAGAATCATGAAGATCTAAAACAGGGAAAAAATATAGTAAATATGGCATCACTGCAGACTAACTAGAGATACTATTCACTTACATGACATAACTCTTGCTTGCAGTCTTCACACCTCCTATGGGAATCCTTCGCACAATAACAGAGGAGTTCTTAGGAATTAATACTGCCTCATCTGTATATTCTAAAAGGAACAAAACAATAGATTTTATTGACTTTAGAGAGCGAGGTAGAATGTTACATTTGCAGCAGAAGTCAAATGTGTATGTTCACCTTGGCTACAACCTATTTAGAATGTAGGAAAATATTGGATCCCAAAAAGCAATTAAACCTTTTCTTACAAATGAGCAGTAATAAGATGACTAAATAAAACAGATATTCTTGCACTAAAAAATATTGACAAAGTTAAAAGAACGATCCCTGGAGTACATTTATGGTTATAGAAGTGCTTAAAATTCAGTTTACAACTTGGAGGTACAAACACCCCAAAGAAAGCTTAGCCTTAAACCTTAACATGCAAGTCAGGGGATGTTCAACCTGCGGATTTCCAGATGTATGAAAACCACAACTTTCAGTGTTCCCTGGTTCTGCCCTCTATTGTTGCGGTATGCTTGTGAAGGAAAACTGTAGTTGGAAATCCCTAAAGTAATGATGTGATGGTACCGATTTATAGTCCTGTTGTAAATGGTTAGCTTTCAATATCTGCCTTAAAATGGATTTAAGTGCATAAAAAAAAATGAAATTTATAAAAATGCTGCCTAAAACTTAGCACTTCAGATACTGTATATAGCTTTAGACTACAAATATGTAAATTTAGGGATTTTAGTTAGAGAATTATACTCTTACAGTAACAGACAATTTAAGCCCCTCCTCCCTATTCCTCATTAACATATGTTTCTCAGTGTCATGGATGGGAGAATGGTCAGCGACAATGATTGTGGGAGGATCCAGAAAGAAGTCGTTACTGCACGAGTATTAAGTTTTCATACTGTAAATGTAAATTCTTGTACCAAACAACTAACTTTAGAAGAGAACATTATGCCATGATACGACTGATAACACCGCAATCGACTAAATCGCAATCACACTCAGTCGAATAAAAAAAAAATTAAACTTTTGGTACTTAAGACGTGTTTAGAAAAGGGAGATTCCCCAGTCCTCTCACTTGCCTGATCAAAAGTGAGGAGCAGAGCAACTCCTGCTGCCCACTAAACAGCTGATGAAGCAATTCCCTATTGAGTTGGGTTATTTTCTAGCGAATTATACAACAAAAAGCTTTCCTATAGCAATGTAAAAACTGATCATTTATAAGCATGTTTAATATAGGCCTTGGGCAAAAGTCCCACTGAATCGGTGTGAAAAACGGATAACTAGTGCATTTATAGCTAATTGTCTGCTCTTTTTTTTTTTTTGCATACCCATAGACGCTAAACGTACAGAATAAAATGAAATACACATATTGGGAATTGGTTCCCTCAATTTCAATTTAAAAAAAGCAAACCACAAGCAGACAAACGCACATAGCCGGACCTAGACATAGTGGGAGCTCAACGTCTGTCTGCATACATGGAAATTACATGGGGGGGGGGGGTGTTTAACTTAAAATGTAAAAGTAAAACGTAGAGCTCTATGCATCTTCCCAAAAGAAATTAATGATAAACTTACTAAGATGGCATGATAAACTTAAAGCAAGCTGAATTAATAACTGTAAATTATACTAAATACTCCAGCAATCAACCCTGCATATGAGAAGTGAAACCGTTTAGATATTTGCATATATGCTTGCCATAATGGGTAATTATTTGCACTAATGATAACATTTTACACATTGTTGTATTGTTTGTACAGACATGCGTAAGCTAATGTACCCCTGCAAAGCAGTGTTCCACCCTCAGTCCTAGCCAGGTGAGAGATGTAAAACCACAATAGCTTGTCTGTTTGATATGACCTTTTCCAGAGAGCCATTTGTGCTTAGTTACAAACCGCTTGACTTTCTTTAAAGGCTGGAGAAACAAATATTCACAGCATATATACATGCGTGTGTAGGTATATATGCACCACAAACCCACAATTAACCGCAAAGCCCTGTGTAAGTTTATAGGTATACTGTACTGTACTGGTGTTTCAGCTACAGGAGGATTTGAAGAGGATAATTTAAAGAAAGACAAGAATAGGCTAATGGTTTGACTTCGGTAACCAACTTTTTTCACGTTAATTTATTAGCATTTAAGGCTATTTCTAGATAAAAATCACTGTTGATTTGAATTTCATAGAGCATTGTCGCTTAACCATAAAAATGAGACATCCTACAATAAATATCCGACACATGAACAGGGAAAAACTGTATTTAAAAATACTACCAATAACTAAAAATAAAATGTTCTGCATTTATTTTGAACTTTTTATCTAAGCAACATGAAAATTACATTTAAAATAATGCTGAAAAATAATTAAAGGGCAACCGTGGTCTCAAAACAAGTTAGTGTTAAATAAAGCCTGCAATCACATCTCTGGCTGGAGCCTGTGAGACATTACATTGGGGTGAATGTTAAAACTTCTTGCTTCCAGTAGGTTGAGTGACATCACCTGACCACTGCCCGCCCCGGGGGAGAAGCATGCTCAGTTAAAACTTAATACAGGGGAAATCAGAAAGTACCTGGAGAAAAAATAGACAGTTGAGAAGGGGAGCCTATTAATGCAAGCTGAGGCTGGTCACATGACTACAAGCTGGTCACATGGCTTAAAACAAGACATGTTCGAGTAGGAAGTAATATTGCTGAACCTTTCCAGCAATAAATTCTCCCCAATTTTATCTAGAGATGTGATTTAAGTTTGATTTTGAAGGAACGATAGAAGCCTTTTTATATAATTCTTACTAGTTTTGATGAATTTGAGACCAGTTACCCTTTAAGTCTATTGTTTCTTTTTAGGAAATTACACTTAAAAAAAGCAAAGTGACCTTGGTGTGGCCAAGAATCTTCTATCCGGATTATAAACATTTAAACATTAGTGAAAATGAATGTAGTAAATGTTTCCTGTTAATGTATGAAAGGATGTAACATTTATAAAGCAAAAAAAGTAAAGTTGTTTTAAGAAATTGGTCAAGGTAAGAAAATAAGCCTATACTATCTGGATTATATCGGTTGTATTCAGTTAGATCAACCAGACTTAAAGTTTAGTTCTCGAACATGTTTTGCTAGTCATCCGACTGGCTTTCTCAATTCACAAATTGAATTAAGACAGTCAGATGACTAGCGAAACGTCTTTGAGAACTAAACTTAAGTCCAGTTGATCTAACAGAATACAACAGATACCATGACCTGGATGACTGACAACCTTTACAAGCATATCGGGATTATGGACTGATCAGAAGAGATTCAAGCTCCAAACCTTGCATTTGATAAACACTTGAATATTGTAGTATTTGTAAATTACTTTTTCTTCTTACCCTTTGAGTAATTTATTGCTGGTAATCCTTACTAGGGACCATTGTCCATCACATCATCCCATTTAAATCAAAGTTTGCAAAGCAAGCCATGGGCTGCTAATGCACACACACGTTAGACAATTCTCATATGACGAACAATCACTTTGGCTGACAATCAAAGTTAGGACTCCCTGAACTCTTTAGTGACCGGTCCTTTCCAATATCAACCCTGAATAATACCAATACTCACTCGGACCTGTGGGTGATCAATTTGTTTAAAACCTGGACCCTTCACTGTTGTCCATTCTAGGGGCACTTTCCATATAGGATCTATCCATAAACATACATGCTGCAAATAATTTTTGGGTGCACAACTCACCCATATGTTGGGGTGGTCTGGGTGCCTGGACCAGTCGCTTGGTCCTTGTAACCCCTCTCCTTGCTCTGTAGGTTATCTTGCACTCTGTATACACACTGGTATCTCCATAAAAACTAGCTTTATTAGACAAATGGATAAATCCACATCGTTGTCTTATGTGTTTTGGGCACCTCTGCACCCTTACTCACGGGCTTTTTGTTTTATCTATTTTGTCAGATAAAATCAGATTGTTAGTCTGATTTTATCTGCCCCCCCCCAAAAAAACAACAGCAGGAGCATAGCACCAGAATTCTACGGCTTTGCTACAACAATTGTGTCCAATTGTGTGTATTTTTCAGACTAAAGTAAGAAACAGCAGCATATACATGGTTCCTCAATTCGTAAAACTACCCTTATGACGCTTTGGTAATTTCCCCTAAATATTTTACAAAAAACCTTGAGCGATTGCAGATATGTTTTGACCCTACGTTCCATTCATACCTTCCTGCGTCTGGGCATTAGTGATCTGCAAGTCACAGTCTGTTGCCTTCAATCTCTCCCGGCCCATGATCTGCTTCTTCAGGTCACACAGAGATATATGCAGCCCATCAAACGTCACCGTGTCATAGTTCAGTTTGGAGGAAAATTTATAATGTACACACGACATTTTAGCAGTGTAAAGCTATTGGAGGTTACAACAGAAAAAAAAATAAAGAAAATCCCCAATCACTCACTCACCACAAAAACACACACACAACCCCCCCACACACACGCAACCGAGCACCACACTGGAGGAGATGAAGCATAAAGTCAGATTGATGTGTTAATGCCAACAACAGATGTCCATCGGGTGGGCAACAAAGCAAAGTCCCTGGTATGGTGGGTAACAGTTTAAAAGGCCAAATCGGCTCCCCCCTCTCCCCACGTTCCACGGCGTCAACAGTGGGTCCAAGTCCTGGTACCAAAGTTCAATTTGCGGATAAGTCCGTGTCCGACAGCGTTTCAATCCGGTTAGCAGTCCGTGTCCCAGTTAGCTCCGGTTCTGTACCAGTCCGTGTCCCAGGTGGATCCAGTCCGGGCTTTCAGGGAAGCCCAGTCGATACAACCTACGCCATCTTCTCCCTCACGCCGTCGGTTTCCTCTCCCCCCATGGATCGACGAGGTCTCTGGGCAGAAACAAAAGGCGGTTGAGGCCTAGCGGCCGTCACAGACAGGAAGGAAATTACCCCCACGGTCTGTTTCAATTCCAGACGCTGAACAATTAAAACTACCGAACCAAAAATAATAAAATAAAGAGAAACGCCACAAACAGTCCGTGGCTGTGACGTTCCGGAGCCTCACAACAAATCCCTCCAGCGGCGGCCCCTAGCCTACAGCGTGATCACTTCCTTCACAGAATGGCGGATCCGACGAACAGCCTGAAAAACGGGGTTTCCAAGCAAGGGCAACGTCGACGTCACGCGTATACTTCCAGCGTAACCAATCAGAGTTGAAGACGCAGGACGCGTTGGATCACAGCGTTTGGATTTAATTATTTCCCCTTCCCATCTCTTGGTGGTTACAGTGTTTCTATTGTAATAGGCAAATAGGCAACTTGCAGATCTCCAGATGTTTGAAAACTACAGCTCCCAGCATTCCTCTATATGCACCCTGTTATCAGGGAATGCTGGGAGTTGTAGTTTCCAAAACATCTGAAGATCTACTAGTTGCCGATTCCAAAAATATACAGGGAGATTCAATAAAAGGTCTTATCGTTAAAAATGGTGCTAATTTTGCCCCAACCAATCAGATGTTAGCTTTCAAATGTCAAATAAGATCTGATTGGTTGGGGCAAAATTAGCACCATTTTTAACGATAAGAACTTATTGAATCTCCCTGATAGTGTATTGTATTGGAAATAACATTGTACTGATAGCAGTGCTGGGCTGTCTTAGTAGAATTACTTACTACCATGTTGGCCATACACTACAGTACCTCCTACTGTAAACTTAGAGTTCTGTGACCTTATGCAAGTATGAGGCCATAGACTTGGGGTCCATACACGCTTCCGATAGGAGTGTGTATGCATTCTGCCACTGCGGATTGCTGAACAACGCAAAAGCATGCACATGATATGAGGCTTTAGAGCTCTAGTTAGGGCTGTGGTGAAACTAGCAACGTACGGTAACATGCGTGAAAAGTGCGATTACAATGCAGAGCGTTATCGTGGGTTTGTGCTGCGATTTTGCCAATAATCTGTTGTCAGAGTGCATGGAAAATTTATACCCTTTGCTGTTCTCTGCTGTTGACATTAGTGAGCTAATATTTTAGGTTCTGTAACGGTCCTTCTTCTTCCCATAATGCACATTACCTTGGAATGTTCCTAACACTAATTTCTACTAATTGGCTGTTGGATGGGTCAAACATGCTCAGATCTCTACTGAGCAACTGAATCAACCCAGGCGCTGGGTCAAGGGCAAGACCATAACGGTCTCTAATAGGGGTCCTGCAAACAGGAAGTCAGTTTTTCGGAAACATTTATTTATACACAAAATCCTTACCCTGGGCGTCCAATAACACCTCTTAGCCACTATCCAATCACGCCCTTAACACTTGGCTGTGATATGCTAATTGGGATTTTCCAGGGTACATAATTGCCTAAGATTCTTGTACAAGTCATTCTGAATTGAGAAAGCCATTCGGATGACTAGCGAAACGTCTTCAAGAACTAAACTTCAAGTCCAGTTGATCTAATTGAATACAACAGATACTTCTGATTCTGCATTGTTTTGAGGTTTTAGTTGAACCTTTAAGGGCTAGGCCCCACTACAAAGCACTAAATCGCGCACGCAATCGTGAGCGTTATCGCACGCGGTTGTGTGCGTCATTCTTGTGTGTTTCCCGTTTGCGCGTGCGTTTTGCGCATGCGATTTTGGCATTTTCCGTTATGGCAACGCATGCGTTAATGCACCAAAAATGGTGAACGCATGCGCTACCAAAACGGAAACGGATGCGCAATCGCATGCGCATGGCAAATCGCGCTCCCACAATTTCCATTATAACCAAATCGCATGCGCTTTTGTGGACGCAAAACGCATGCGCAAACGTTTAAAAAATGCGTAAGTGGGGCCTAGCCCTTAATGGACAGCAGAATTCCCATACATTAGACCTATACAGTAATAGCCATACTGCATTTTGCTATTACACTGCTGTCCATTTAAAGGGCAACTAAAGCCTCAAAACAATACAGAATCAGAAGGCAGTAGTGGTCATAATTTCTACCCTCGACATAAACTCAAGCCATTCATGCTTTACTCAATTTTCAGGTAAAAATAGGTATCTCGACTTATACTCGGATTGACTTATATTCGAGTATATACAGTAGTTTTCTTGGTTTTCTTAAGTGAATAGGCTGTGGGCCCACTGTAGGATTCCTCTGTAACCCTGTGGGCCAGTCTGACACTGCCTATGTTAGAGAGTGGGGGAGTGTCAGTGAAAACTGAGGGGGTAGTTTAGGGACTTTACCTAATTATACCATTAAAAAATAAGTAAAAAAAACAGAAGGTATGATAGTGGACAGCCATGAAGAATACCGTTAGCTACTGGCACTAAATACAAATTGGTGATCAGGTTTTAGTATTAACAAGTAGAGATGTTCGAAACTGTTGAGTTTTGTTTCATTTTGAAATTTTTCGGAAATTTAGAAAGTTCGAGTTTAAATTTTTTCGAAAATCATCTACTTTCAACTTTTCAAAAATCGTCTATTTTTGAAAATCGCCTACTTTCGATTTTCGAAAATCATCTACTTTCAATTTTCGAAAATCGTCTACTTTCGATTTTTGAAAATCATCAACTTAGTATAGTATAGTATTTGAGGTTGAATAAAGACATACGCCCATCCAGCCCAACCCATCTAGCAATATCCTCATTTCCTGCCTAACTGTTGATCCAGAGGAAGGCAAAAAAAACATTCCTTGTTTGCAGAAACTCATCCACTTTTTTTTTAAACTGACCAATGAACCTGCCATAACAACGTCCACTGGAAGACAGTTCCATAGCTTTACCGTTCTCACAGTAAAAAACCCTTTCCGAACTTGAAGCCTAAACCTTTTTTTTTCAAGTCTTAAGGGATGTCCTCATGTCCGCTGACATTTCTATTTGGAACAATGCCCCAGATAGTTTATTGTATGGCCCATGTATTTATACCAGTAATCATATCCCCACGCAAGTGCCTTTTCTCCAGCGTACATAATTGTAACTTTTCCAGTCTATCTTCATATCAAGCTCCCCCAATCCCCTATTAATTTAGTTGCCCTTCTCTGAACCCTTTCCATTTCAAAATGTCCTTTTTGTACACAGAATTCCAAATTGCACTGCATATTCCAAATGAGGCCTTACCAATGCTTGTTGTAAAGAGGGAGAATAACATTTTCCTCCCTTGAATCCGTACCTCTCTTTATACAAGACAATACCATGCTGGCTCTGGCTGTTGCCGCCTGGCACTGCTTGCTACCTTTAAGTTTGTTATCCACCAAAACTCCAAGATCCCTTTCCAACAGGGATTCACTTAACACAGAGCCATTTATAGTATAAGTAGCACAAGGATTTTTAAGTCCAAAATGCATCACCTTACATTTATCAACATTGAATTTCATCTGCCACTTAGCAGCCCAATGTGACAATCTATCTAGATCCCCTTGCAACGATTGCACATCCTCTGGAGTTTTTAATGGTCGAAAAAGTTTTGTGTTGTCTGCAAACACAGAAACCTTGCTGACAATACCCACTTCCAAATCAGTAATAAATAGGTTAAATAAGAGCGGCCCCAACACAGAACCCTGTGGCACCCCACTTAGCACTTTAGTCCATAATGATGAAGCCCCATTTACAACTACTCTCTGCATCATATTCATTAACCAATTTTCTATCCATTACTTTCGATTTTCGAAAATCATCTACTTTTGATAATCATCTACTTTTGATTTCGATAATCATCTACTTTCGATAAAAATCGTGGACTCTGTAAATTCAGGTTTCCGAATTCCGAAAGTTTCGTTGGGACTTCGAAACCTTCGGATTCAATTTGAAACTGGGTTCTATTAGAACCCACAGTACATCTCTATTAACAAGGAAGTTATAGTGGCAAACAGGCATAACTACAGGGGAGCAACTGCAGGGGGGCCCTGGAGCCAAAGGGGACCCATCTTCCTATTTTTCCTATGAGACATATAGCCTCCTCCCAGAAAACCACTGTAGATGATGCACGGATAGGGGCCCCATCATAGTTTTGCTAGGGGGTCCAGTGATTCCTAGTTACGCCACTGGTGGCAAAGGGTCACTATAAAGGTCTCCAGACAATACGGTATAAAACAGTTTTTTTTTTTGGAAGAGCTGTTTCCCACACTGCGGCTACGCATTCCACTGGGATGGGGCACCCTGATGATTACTGGGCCCTAGGCAGCTGCCTAGGTAATGGATAATGCTGCTCTGCTATCCCTGACTCCCACCCACACCCAGGAGCTCTCCTCATTTTACTCAAGAATTAAACCACTCACCACATTCCACCAAAGTCTGTGGGTTGCAGGATCTATGGAATGAATGAATGGATGAATTTTTTTCATCATATTGCTTTGATATGTATTTGATATGATAATGGATTTTTTTTTTCAATGATATATTGTTGCTTTTAAATTGTTTACATCACTTTTGTATCTATATCCCCCGCCATCATTTTCTCTATACTAAGGCTGAGGCCACACTGCAACGCACAGGAATCGCGCACAAAATCGCAAGCGTTATCGCACGTGATTGTGTGCGCTTTTCTTGTGCATTCGTGTTTTTCGCTTTTTCGTGTTATGGAAACACTGTGTTAATGCACCAAAAATGGTGAACGCATGCGTTACCAAAACGCGAACGGACGCTCAATCGCATGTGCAACGGAAATCGCGGGAATTTCCGCATTCCCGCGGTTTCCATTTTAGTGAAAATCGCGGGCACAATCGCGAGCGCGAATCGCGCGCGCAAACGCGCGAAAAACGCGCTAGTGTGGCCTAGCCCTAAGAGATGAGTACTGTAGGATAAGGAGATACCTTTTTATTATGGACTTAGGGCACAGCCACACTGCAACGCAAACGCAATCGCACACGGAATCGCATGCGATTTCATGTGCAATTTTCTTGCGTTTGCGCATGCGTTTTTTTCATTAACTATTGAAAAACGCATGCAATTGCGATTTAAAATGTGGAACGAAAATCGCAACTCACCCGAAAACACACGTTTTCGGTGTGTTGCCGTGTTTTCAATGATAGAAAAAACGCAATCGCAAACGCAAAAAAAAAAAAACGCAGCAGTGTGGCCTAGCCCTAACAGTTGATTTTTACAGACAAGCTTTCGAGAGATACACTTCTCTCTTCCTCAGATCAAGCAGTAACACATTATGTTAGGAATGTAAAACAAGGATAAGCAAAGTATAAGCAGTAAAGCAATAAAAACAACAACAAAGTAAACATTAGGACATAATAAGTGAAAGTAATTAGTTGGATTCTACATTCCTAACATAATAAGATTTCCAAAAAAAAAGGTTGCAACTCTATCAACTCTAAAGATGTGATGTACCCTGTGTTTCTTAGTACTGCTTGACCTGAGGAGGAGAGAAGTGTATCTCTCGATAGCTTGTCTGTAAAAATGAACTGTTAGTCTATAATAAAAAGGTATCACCCTAACCTACAGTGCTCATCTCTTAGTATATGCTACTGGACTAATACGGCTACAACCATTTTATCATTTTCTCTATGTAAGGATGGGAGATAAGCAGAATCCGGTGCACATTCAATTCAAACTTGTTTATTCCCTTTATAATGCTGCTTTAAAAAGCTCGCCCTTCTCTCTGGATAAATAAATTAGTTTGGTAAAATTATTTTAAGTCTAATACTTTCAGTTGGGTCCTACTCAAAACATGTAAGAAAATTTGAATTGGATGTGCACTAGGCTTCTTTGTATGTCTTAACTGTATTTAATTGGTCACCGTGCATCTATAATGTGTGGGTGTTATTCTATCCCATCTTTATATATTTACCATGTGAGACAAGGGTTGTCGGCTATGATGCAGTGACCTGACGTCATGTAACGCATCAGGCAACTTCCTTGTCCTTCCCGTGATGAATAGCTCTGCAGACGTGTGATGTGTTGTTGTAATGTTACAGGAGTAAAGATCGATTTTAATGTTTATGATGTGTGCAGCCCACTCCTAATACTTGTGTTATGTGAGTAAAAAGGTTACATTCATCCATATTTAATGGTCAAGTAACAAAGGAAAAGTTGAGAGGAGAAATAGAAAAAGGCAGATACTAAATAGTTTTAAAATGAATTAATTTTATTTATTTATACTTATTTAACAGATAATCCAGAGGAAGGCGAAAACCCCCCCTATAGACAATAAGCTTCAGAGGGGAAAAAATTCCTTCCTGACCCCAATTGGCGATCGGATTATACCCTGGATTAACTGGAGCTAAAGGTTTATAAAAAGGTTAATACTATATGGTCTTGCTCCTAACTTGTTTTGTCTCTACTGTGCTCCAAGTCACCTTCAGTTCTGCCCTCTCTAGTACTCCCACCCTACGGGCCTGTTCCCTCTGGTCCTGTCCACCTTTCAGCCTGCTGCCCATTTGCTCCTGCCACTTAGGCATAAGCAACCTAGGCCAACCAATAGGGCACTTAGAGGCTAGAGGATGAAATATAACTTTTTTTTGTTTCCCTCTGGGCATGCCCCTCTGTGGTTTTGCCCTCCCTCTATTCTAGCCCTCCTCCTGTCTTGCCTCCCTTTACTCCTGTATGCCGTCAGGTCTGCCCCACCTCCAGTCCAGCTCCTCTTTAGACCTGCCCTACCTCCAGCCCAGCCACCCTTAATCCCAAACTATGTCTCCCCAACTCACCTCCTTTCCCTTTTTCCAGCGTTTCTTTTCCATCCTTTCGTCCTGATACCCTGCCGGTCTTCCCTCCACATGGTTCTGCCCCCCCTTTGGTCCTACCCCTCCTTCAGTCATGTTACACCTTATGACTTCCCAATTAATGGTCTTAGCCCCATTTCGACCTTCCCCCCCTCTGGTCCTGTCCCCCCTTTAGTTTTGCTCCCCTTTGGGTCTTTCCCCCATTTGGTTCGGCCCTACCTCCAGTCTTTCCTTCTTTAGGTCCCGCCCCCAATCTGGTTCTTTCTGTACGGAAGTCCTGCCCCAATCTATGTCTCCCCAACTCACATCCTTTCCCTTTTTCCAGCGTTTCTTTTCCATCCTTTCATCCTGATACCCTGCCGGTCTTCCCTCCACATGGTTCTGCCCCCCCTTTGGTCCTACCCCTCCTTCAGTCATGTTACACCTTATGACTTCCCGACCCAAAGGGGAGCAAGACCAAGGGAGACAGCACCAGAGGGGGGGAAGGCCGAAATGGGGCTAAGACCATTAATTGGGAAGTCATAAGTGTAACATGACTGAAGGAGGGGTAGGACCAAAGGGGGGGGCAGAACCATGTGGAGGGAAGACCGGCAGGGTATCAGGACGAAAGAATGGAAAAGAAACGCTGGAAAAGGGAAAGGATGTGAGTTGGGGAGACATAGATTGGGGCAGGACTTCCGTACAGAAAGAACCAGATTGGGGGCGGGACCTAAAGAAGGAAAGACTGGGGTAGGGCCGAACCAAATGGGGAAAGATCCAAAGGGAGCAAACTAAAGGGGGACAGGACCAGAGGGGGGGAAGGTCGAAATGGGGCTAAGACCATTAATTGGGAAGTCATAAGGTGTAACATGACTGAAGAGGGGTAGGACCAAAGGGGGGCAAACCATGTGGAGGGAAACCGGGTATCAGGACGAAAGGATGGAAAAGAAACGCTGGAAAAAGGGAAGGAGGTGAGTTGGGAGACATAGTTTGGGATTAAGGGTGGCTGGGCTGGAGGTAGGGCAGGCAAGAGGAGCTGGACTGGAGGTGGGGCAGACCTGACGGCATACAGGAGTAAAGGGAGGCAGACAGGAGGAGGGCTAGAATAGGAGGAGGGCAAAAACCACAGAGGGGCATGCCCGAGGGAAACAAAAAAAAGTTATATTTCATCCTCTAGCCTCTAAGTGCCCTATTGGTTGGCCTAGGTTGCTTATGCCTAAGTGGCAGGAGCAAATGGGCAGCAGGCTGAAAGGTGGACAGGACCAGAGGAACAGGCCCGTAGGGTGGGGATACTAGAGAGGGCAAAACTGAGTGGACCTGGAGCAGAGTAGAGACAAAACAATTTAGGACAAGACCATATAGTATTAACCTTTTTATAAACCTTAGCTCCAGTTAATCCGGGTATAATCACATCGCCAATTGGGGTCAGGAAGGAATTTTTTCCCTCTAAGCTTTTGTCTATAGGGGGGGTTTTCGCCTTCCTCTTGATTTGTTAAATAAGTATAAATAAATAAATTAATTCATTTTAAAACTATTTGGTATCTGCCTTTTTCTATTCTTCCTCTCAACTTTTCCTTTGTTTACTTGACCATTAAATATGGAGAATTGTAACCTTTTTACTACAATACACAAGTATTGGAGTGGCTGCACACATCATAAACATAAATCGATCTTTACTCCTGATAACATTACAACACTCACACTCTGCAGAGCTATTCATCACGGGAAGGACAAGGAAGGTGCCTGATGCGTTCATGACGTCAGGTCACTGCATCATAGCCGACAACCCTTGTCTCACATGGTAAATATATAAGAATGGGATAGAATACACCCACACATTATAGAGTGCAACTGGTGACCAATTAATACAGTTAAAGACATACAAATAGAAGCCTAGTGCACATCCAATTCAAATTTCTTACATGTTTTAGAGTAGGACCCAACTGAAAAAGTAATTAGACTTAAAATAATTTTACCAAACTAATTTATTTATCCAGAGAGAAGGGCGAGCTTTTTAAAGCAGCATTATAAAGGGAATAAACAAGTTTGAATTGGATGTGCACCAGGATTCTGCTTATCTCCCATACTTACATAGAAGAATGATAAAATGGTTGTAGCCGTATTAGTCCATAGCATATACTAAGAATGAGCACTGTAGTGTTAGGGTGATACCTTTTTATTATAGACTACAGTTCATTTTTACAGACAAGCTATCGAGAGATACACTTCTCTCCTCCTCAGGTCAAGCAGTACTAAGAACACAGGGTACATCACATCTTTAGAGTTGATAGAGTTGCAACCTTTTTTTTTGGAAATCTTATTATGTTAGGAATGTAGAATCCAACTAATACTTTCACTTATTATGTCCTAATGTTTACTTTGTTGTTGTTTTATTGCTTTACTGCTTTACTTTGCTTATCTTGTTTTACATTCCTAACATAATGTGTTTACTGCTTGATCTGAGGAAGAGAGAAGTGTACTCTCGAAAGCTTGTCTGTAAAAATCAACTGTTAGGGCTAGCCACACTGCTGCGTTTTTTTTTTTTTTGCGTTTGCGATTTGCGTTTTTTCTATCATTGAAAACACGGCAACAACACCGAAAACGTGTGTTTTCGTGAGTTGCGATTTTCGTTCCACATTTTAAATCGCAATTGCATGCGTTTTTCAATAGTTAATGAAAAAAACGCATGCGCAAACGCAAGAAAATTGCACATGAATCGCATGCGATTCCGTGTGCGATTGCGTTTGCGTTGCAGTGTGGCTGTGCCCTAAGTCCATAATAAAAGGTATCTCCTTATCCTACAGTACTCATCTCTTAGGGCTAGGCCACTAGCGCGTTTTTCGCGCGTTTGCGCGCGCGATTCGCGCTCGCGATTGTGCCCGCGATTTTCACTAAAAGGAAACCGCGGGAATGCGGAAATTCCCGCGATTTCCGTTGCACATGCGATTGAGCGTCCGTTCGCGTTTTGGTACGCATGCGTTCACCATTTTTGGTGCATTAACACAGTGTTTCCATAACACGAAAAAGCGAAAAACACGAATGCCCAAGAAAAGCGCACAAATCACGTGCGATAACGCTTGCGATTTTGTGCGCGATTCCTGTGCGTTGCAGTGTGCCCAGCCTTATTATAGAGAAAATGATGGGGGGATATAGATACAAAAGTGATGTAAACAATTTAAAAGCAACAATATATCATTGAAAAAAAAAATCCATTATCATACCAAATACATATCAAAGCAATATGATGAAAAAATTCATCCATCATTCATTCCATAGATCCTGCAACCCACAGACTTTGGTGGAATGTGGTGAGTGGTTTAATTCTTGAGTAAAATGAGGAGAGCTCCTGGGTGTGGGTGGGAGCAGGGATAGCAGAGAGCACATTATCCATTACCTAGGCAGCTGCCTAGGGCCCAGTAATCATCAGGTGTGCCCCATCCCAGTGGAATGCGTAGCCGCAGTGTGGGAAACAGCTCTTCCAAAAAAAAAAACTGTTTATACCGTATTGTCTGGAGACCTTTATAGTGACCCTTTGCCACCAGTGGCGTAACTAGGAATCACTGGACCCCCGGCAAAACTATGATGGGGCCCCTATCCGTGCATCATCTACAGTGGTTTTCTGGAGAAGGCTATATGTCTCATAGGAAAAATAGGAAGATGGGTCCCCTTTGGCTCCAGGGCCCCCCTGAAGTTGCTCCCCGTAGTTATGCCTTTTTGCCACTATAACTTCCTTGTTAATAGAGATGTACTGTGGGTTCTAATAGAACCCAGTTTCAAATTGAATCCGAAGGTTTCGAAGTCCCAACAAACTTTCGGAATTCGGAAACCTGAATTACAGAGTCCACGATTTTATCGAAAGTAGATGATTATCGAAATCAAAAGTAGATGATTATCAAAAGTAGATGATTATCAAAAGTAATGATTCGAAAATCGAAAGTATGGATAGAAATTGGTTAATGAATATGATGCAGAGAGTAGTTGTAAATGGGGCTTCATCATTATGGACTAAAGTGCTAAGTGGGGTGCCACAGGGTTCTGTGTTGGGGCCGCTCTTATTTAACCTATTTATTACTGATTTGGAAGTGGGTATTGTCAGCAAGGTTTCTGTGTTTGCAGACAACACAAAACTTTTCGACCATTAAAAACTCCAAGGAGGTGCAATCGTTGCAAGGGGATCTAGATAGATTGTCACATTGGGCTGCTAAGTGGCAGATGAAATTCAATGTTGATAAATGTAAGGTGATGCATTTTGGACTTAAAAATCCTTGTGCTACTTATACTATAAATGGCTCTGTGTTAAGTGAATCCCTGTTGGAAAGGGATCTTGGAGTTTTGGTGGATAACAAACTTAAAGGTAGCAAGCAGTGCCAGGCGGCAACAGCCAGAGCCAGCATGGTATTGTCTTGTATAAAGAGAGGTACGGATTCAAGGGAGGAAATGTTATTCTCCCTCTTTACAAAGCATTGGTAAGCCTCATTTGGAATATGCAGTGCAATTTTGGAATTCTGTGTACAAAAAGAGATCTTTGAAATGGAAAGGGTTCAGAGAAGGGCAACTAAATTAATAAGGGGATTGGGGGACTTGAATATGAAGATAGACTGGAAAAGTTCCAATTATGTACGCTGGGAAAAGGCACTTGCGTGGGGATATGATTACTGTGTATAAATACATGGGCCATACAATAAACTATCTGGGGCATTGTTCACCAATAGAACATGTCAGCGGACATGAGGACATCCCTTAAGACTTGAAAAAAAAAGGTTTAGGCTTCAAGTTCGGAAAGGGTTTTTTACTGTGAGAACGGTAAGCTATGGAACTGTCTTCCAGTGGACGTTTGTATGCAGGTTCATTGGTCAGTTTAAAAAAAAGCTGGATGAGTTTCTGCAAACAAGGAATGTTTTTTTTGCCTTCCTCTGGATCAAAGTTAGGCAGGAAATGAGGATATTGCTAGATGGGTTGGCTGGATGGGCGTATGTCTTTATTCAACCTCAAATACATACTATACTAAGTTGATGATTTTCAAAAATCGAAAGTAGACGATTTTCGAAAATTGAAAGTAGATGATTTCGAAAATCGAAAGTAGGCGATTTTCAAAAATAGACGATTTTTTAAAAGTTGAAAGTAGATGATTTTCGAAAAAATTTAAACTCGAACTTTCTAAATTTCCGAAAAATTTCAAAATGAAACAAAACTCAACAGTTTCGAACATCTCTACTTGTTAATACTAAAACCTGATCACCAATTTGTATTTAGTGCCAGTAGCTAACGGTATTCTTCATGGCTGTCCACTATCATACCTTCTGTTTTTTTTACTTATTTTTTAATGGTAAATAGGTAAAGTCCCTAAACTACCCCCTCAGTTTTCACTGACACTCCCCCACTCTCTAACATAGGCAGTGTCAGACTGGCCCACAGGGTTACAGAGGAATCCTACAGTGGGCCCACAGCCTATTCACTTAAGAAAACCAAGAAAACTACTGTATTACTCGAATATAATCAATCTGAGTATAAGTCGAGATACCTATTTTTACCTGAAAATTGAGTAAAGCATGAATGGCTTGAGTTTATGTCGAGGTAGAAATTATGACCACTACGCCTCTGATTCTGTATTGTTTTGAGGCTTTAGTTGCCCTTTAAATGGACAGCAGTGTAATAGCAAAATGCAGTATGGCTATTACTTATAGGTCTAATGTATGGAATCTGCTGTCCATTAAGGGCTAGCCCCCCTTACGCATTTCGTTTGGGCGCATGCGTTTTGCGTCCACAAAAGCGCATGCGATTTGGTTATATGGAAATTGTGGGAGCGCGATTTGCCATGCGCATGCGATTGCGCATCCTTTCCGTTTTGGTAGCGCATGCGTTCACCATTTTTGGTGCATTAACGCTGCGTTGCCATAACGGAATGCCAAATCGCATGCGCAAAACGCACGCGCAAACGGGAAACACACAAGAAGACGCACACAACCCGTGCGATAACGCTCACGATTGCGTGCGCGATTTAGTGCTTTGTAGTGGGGCCTAGCCCTTAAAGGTTCAACTAAAACCTCAAAACAATGCAGAATCAGAGAGTATCTGTTGTATTCAATTAGATCAACTGGACTTGAAGTTTAGTTCTTGAAGACGTTTCGCTAGTCATCCGACTGGCTTTCTCAATTCAGAATGACTTGTACAAGAATCTTAGGCAATTATGTACCCTGGAAAATCCCAATTAGCATATCACAGCCAAGTGTTAAGGGCGTGATTGAATAGTGGCTAAGAGGTGTTATTGGACGCCCAGGGTAAGGATTTTGTGTATAAATAAATGTTTCCGAAAAACTGACTTCCTGTTTGCAGGACCCCTATTAGAGACCGTTATGGTCTTGCCCTTGACCCAGCGCCTGGGTTGATTCAGTTGCTCAGTAGAGATCTGAGCATGTTAGACCCATCCAACAGCAATTAGTAGAATTATGTTAGGAACATTCCAAGGTAATATGCATTATGGAAAAAGAAGAACCGTTACAGAACCTAAATATTAGCTCACTAATGTCAACAGCAGAGAACAGCAAGGTTTATAAATTTTCCATGCACTCTGACAACAGATTATTGGCAAATCGCAGCACAAACCCACGATAACGCTCTGCATTGTAATCGCCCTTTTCACGCATGTTACCGTACGTTGCTAGTTTCACCACAGCCCTAACTAGAGCTCTAAAGCCTTATATCATGTGCATGCTTTTGTGTTGTTCGTCAATCCGCAGTGGCAGAATGCTACACCACTCCTATCGGAAGCGTGTATGGACCCCAATCTATGGCCTCATACTTGCATAAGGTCACAGAACTCTAAGTTACAGTAGGAGGTACTGTAGTGTATGGCCAACATGGTAGTAACTAATTCTACTAAGACAGCCCAGCACTGCTATCAGTACAATGTTATTCCATACAATACACTATCAGGGAGATTCAATAAAGTTCTTATAGTTAAATGGTGCTATTTTTGCCCCAACCAATCAGATCTTATTTGACATTTGAAAGCTAAACATCTGATGGTTGGGGCAAAATTAGCACCATTTTTAACGATAAGACCTTTTATTGAATCTCCCTGTATATTTTGGAATCGGCAACTAGTAGATCTTCAGATGTTTTGGAACCTACAACTCCCAGCATTCCCTGATAACAGGGTGCATATAGAGGAATGCTGGGACTGTAGTTTTCAAACATCTGGAGATCTGCAAGTTGCCTATTTGCCTATTACAATAGAAACACTGTAACCACCAAGAGATGGGAAGGGGAAATAAATTAATCCAACGCTGTGATCCAACGCGTCCTGCGTTCTCAACTCTGATTGGTTACGCTGGAAGTATACGCGTGACGTCGACGTTGCCCTTGCTTGGAAACCCGTTTTTCAGCTGTTCTCGGATCCGCCATTCTGTGAAGGAAGTGATCACGCTGTAGGCTAGGCCGCCGCTGGAGGGATTTGTTGTGAGGCTCCGGAACGTCACAGCCACGGACTGTTTGTGGCGTTTCTCTTTATTTTATTATTTTTGGTTCGGTAGTTTTAATTGTTCAGCGTCTGGAATTGAACAGACCGTGGGGGTAATTTCCTTCCTGTCTTTGACGGCCGCTAGGCCTCAACCGCCTTTTGTTTCTGCCCGAGACCTCGTCGATCCATGGGGGGAGAGGAAAACCGCCGGCGTGAGGGAGAAGATGGCGTAGGTTGTATCGACTGCTTCCCTGAAAGCCCGGACTGATCCACCTGGGACACGGACTGGTACAGAACCGGAGCTAACTGGGACACGGACTGCTAACCGGATTGAAACGCTGTCGGACACGGACTATCCGCAAATTGAACTTTGGTACCAGGACTTGGACCCACTGTTGACGCCGTGGAACGTGGGAGAGGGGGGAGCCGATTTGGCCTTTTAAACTGTTACCCACCATACCAGGGACTTTGCTTTGTTGCCACCCGATGGACATCTGTTTTGTTGGCATTAACCAATCAATCTGACTTATGCTTCATCTCCTCCAGTGTGGTGCTCGGTTGCGTGTGTGTGGGGGGGTTGTGTGTGTGTTTTTGTGGTGAGTGAGTGTATGGGGATTTTCTTTATTTTTTTTTCTGTTGTAACCTCCAAGCTTTACACTGCTAAATGTCGTGTGTACATTATAAATTTTCCTCCAAACTGAACTATGACACGGTGACGTTTGATGGGCTGCATATATCTCTGTGTGACCTGAAGAAGCAGATCATGGGCCGGGAGAGATTGAAGGCAACAGACTGTGACTTGCAGATCACTAATGCCCAGACGCAGGAAGGTATGAATGGAACGTAGGGTCAAAACATATCTGCAATCGCTCAAGGTTTTTTGTAAAATATTTAGGGGAAATTACCAAAGCGTCATAAGGTAGTTTTACGAATTGAGGAACCATGTATATGCTGCTGTTTCTTACTTTAGTCTGAAAAATACACACAATTGGACACAATTGTTGTAGCAAAGCCGTAAGAATTCCTGGTGCTATGCTCCTGCTGTGTTTTTTTTTTGGGGGGGGCAGATAAAATCAGACAACAATCTGATTTTACTGACAAAATAGATAAAACAAAAAGCCCGTGAGTAAGGTGCAGAGGTGCCCAAAAACATAAGACACGATGTGGATTTATCCATTTGTCTAATAAAGCTAGTTTTTATGGAGATACCAGTGTGTATACAGAGTGCAAGATAACCTACAGAGCAAGGAGAGGGGTTACAAGGACCAAGCGACTGGTCCAGGCACCCAGACCACCCCAACATATGGGTGAGTTGTGCACCCAAAAATTATTTGCAGCATGTATGTTTATGGATAGATCCTATATGGAAAGTGCCCCTAGAATGGACAACAGTGAAGGGTCCAGGTTTTAAACAAATTGATCACCTACAGTCCGAGTGAGTATTGGTTATTATTCAGGGTTGATATTGGAAAGGACCGGTCACTAAAAGTTCAGGGAGTCCTAACTTTGATTGTCAGCCAAAGTGATTTTGTCATATGAGAATTGTCTAACATGTGTGTGCATTGCAGCCCATGGCTTGCTTTGCAAACTTTGATTTAAATGGGATGAGGTGAAGGACAATGGTCCCTAGTAAGGATTACCAGCAATAATACTCAAAGGGTAAGAAGAAAAAGTAATTTACAAATACTACAATATTCAAGTGTTTATACATGCAAGGTTTGGAGCTTGAATCTCTTCTGATCGTCCATAATCCCGATATGCTTGTAAAGGTTGTCAGTCATCCAGTCATGGTATCTGTTGTATTCTGTTAGATCAACTGACTTAAGTTTAGTTCTCAAAGACGTTTCGCTAGTCATCTGACTGTCTTAATTCAATTTGTGAATTGGAGAAAGCCAGTCAGATGACTAGCAAAACATTTCGAGAACTAAACTTTAAGTCTGGTTGATCTAACTGAATACAACCGATATAATCCAGATAGTATAGGCTTATTTTTCTTACCTTGACCAATTTCTTAAAACAACTTTTTGCTTTATAAATGTTACATCCTTTCATACATTAACAGGAACATATACTACATTCATTTTCACTAATGTTTAAATGTTTATAATCCGGATAGAAGATTCTTGGCCACACCAAGGTCACTTTGCTTTTTTTAAGTGTAATTTCCTAAAAGAAACATAGACTTAAAGGGTAACTGGTCTCGAATTCATCAAAACTAGTAAGAATTATATAAAAAGGCTTCTATCGTTCCTTCAAAATCAAACTTAAATCACATCTCTAGATAAAATTGGGGAGAATTTATTGCTGGAAAGGTTCAGCAATATTACTTCCTACTCGAACATGTCTTGTTTAAAGCCATGTGACCAGCTTGTAGTCATGTGACCAGCCTCAGCTTGCATTATAGGCTCCCCTTCTCAACTGTCTATTTTTTCTCCAGGTACTTTCTGTGATTTCCCCTGTATTAAGTTTTAACTGAGCATGCTTCTCCCCCGGGGCGGGCAGTGGTCAGGTGATGTCACTCAACCTACTGGAACAAGAAGTTTTAACATTCACCCCAATGTAATGTCTCACAGGCTCCCCAGAGATGTGATTGCAGGCTTTATTTAACACTAACTGTTTTTGAGACCACGGTGCCCTTTAATTATTTTTCAGCATTATTTTAATGTATTTTTTCATGTTGCTTAGATAAAAAGTTCAAAATAAATGCGAAACATTTTATTTTAGTTATTGGTAGTATTTTTAAATACAGTTTTTCCTGTTCATGTGTCGGATATTTATAGTAGGATGTCTCATTTTTATGGTTAAGCGACAATGCTCTATGAAATTCAATCAACAGTGATTTTATCTAGAAATAGCCTTAAATGCTAATAAATTAACGTGAAAAAAGTTGGTTACCGAAGTCAAACCATTAGCCTTTCTTGTCTTTCTTTAAATTATCCCTTCAAATCCTCCTGTAGCTGAAACACCAGACAGTACAGTATACCTATAAACTTACACGGGCTTTGCGGTTAATTGTGGGTTTGTGGTGCATATATACCTACACACGCATGTATATATGCTGTGAATATTTGTTTCTCCAGCCTTTAAAGAAATCAAGCGGTTTGTAACTAGCACAAATGGCTCTCTGGAAAAGGTCATATCAAACAACAAGCTATTGTGGTTTTACATCTCTCACCTGGCTAGGACTGAGGGTGGAACTGCTTTGCAGGGGTACATTAGCTTACGCATGTCTGTACAAACAATACAACAATGTGTAAAATGTTATCATTAGTGCAATAATTACCCATTATGGCAAGCATATATGCAAATATCTAAACGGTTTCACTTCTCATATGCGGGTTGATTGCTGAAGTATTAAGTATAATTTACAGTTATTAATTCAGGTTGCTTTAAGTTTTCATGCCATCTTAGTAAGTTTATCATTAATTTCTTTTGGGAAGATGCTAGAGCTCTACGTTTTACTTTTACATTTTAAGTTAAACACCCCCCCCCCCATGTAATTTCCATGTATGCAGACAGCGTTGAGCTCCCACTATGTCTAGGTCCGGCTATGTGCGTTTGTCTGCTTGTGGTTTGCTTTTTTTAAATGAAATTGAGGGAACCAATTCCCAATAGTGTATTCATTTTATTCTGTACGTTTAGCGTCTATGGGTATGCAAAAAAAAAAAAGAGCAGACAATTAGCTATAAATCACTAGTTATCCGTTTTTTCACACCGATTCAGTGGGACTTTTGCCCAAGGCCTATATTAAACATGCTTATAAATAATCAGTTTTTACATTGCTATAGGAAAGCTTTTTGTTGTATAATTCGCTAGAAAATAACCCAACTCAATAGGGAATTGCTTCATCAGCTGTTTAGTGGGCAGCAGGAGTTGCTCTGCTCCTCACTTTTGATCAGGCAAGTGAGAGGACTGGGGAATCTCCCTTTTCTAAACACGTCTTAAGTACCAAAAGTTTAATTTTTTTTTTATTCGACTGAGTGTGATTGCAATTTAGTCGATTGCGGTGTTATCAGTCGTATCATGGCATAATGTTCCTTCTAAAGTTAGTTTTGGTACAAGATTTTACATTTACAGTAGAAAAACTTAATACTCGTGCAGTAACGACTTCTTTCTGGATCCTCCCACAATCATTGTCGCTGACCATTCTCCCATCCATGACACTGAGAACATATGTTAATGAGGAATAGGGAGGAGGGCGCTAAATTGTCTGTTACTGTAAGAGTATAATTCTCTAACTAAAATCCCTATTTTACATATTTGTAGTCTAAAGCTATATACAGTATCTGAAGTGCTAGTAGTTTTAGGCAGCATTTTTATAAATTTCATTTTTTTTTATGCACTTAAATCCATTTTAAGGCAGATATTGAAAGCTAACCATTTACAACAGGACTATAAATCGGTACCATCACATCATTACTTTAGGGATTTCCAACTACAGTTTTCCTTCACAAGCATACCGCAACAATAGAGGGGCAAACCAGGGAACACTGAAAGTTGTGGTTTTCATACATCTGGAAATCCGCAGGTTGAACATCCCCTGACTTGCATGTTAAGGTTTAGGCTAAGCTTTCTTTGGGGTGTTTGTACCTCCAAGTTGTAAACTGAATTTTAAGCACTTCTATACACCATAAATGTACTCCAGGGATCGTTTTTTTAACTTTGTCAATATTTTTTAGTGCAAGAATATCTGTTTTATTTAGTCATCTTATTACTGCTCATTTGTAAGAAAAGGTTTAATGCTTTTGGGATCCAATATTTTCCTACATTCTAAATAGGTGTAGCCAAGGTGACCATACACATTGACTTCTGCTGCAAATGTAACATTCTCCTCGCTCTCTAAAGTCAATAAAATCTATTTTTTTGTTCCTTTTAGAATATACAGATGAGGCAGTATTAATTCCTAAGAACTCCTCTGTTATTGTGCGAAGGATTCCCATAGGAGGTGTGAAGACTGCAAGCAAGAGTTATGTCATGTAAGTGAATGTATCTCTAGTTAGTCTGCATTGATGCCATATTTACTATATTTTTTTTCCCTGTTTTAGATCTTCATGATTCTCTTGTGCCACCCTTTTTTTCAATAAATTAGTTCAGCAGTACAGTCATGGATTTATTAGTTAAAGGGCTTGTCCATCCTCACTATTTTGTTTTAGAAGCAGCTTTAAAAGGCATGTCCACCCCAAAACTAAAGTTTAAACCTGCTACTGGCCCCACTGTGTTGTGTAAAAAATCGTTCCCATACATCTCGCTCCTTATGGTTCTCCTGCAATGCCTGTCCAAAGTTGAAAAAAGTGAAGAGTAGGAGCCTGTCTGAGTCATCTGGTCCCTGCTGCTTCCTTGTCCTCTGGCATGTGCATCGGAGCCCTCTGTTTATCATAATTCATAGTTAAATAGTTTTGGTTGAACAAAAGATGTCCATCTCATCCAACCTTTTTAGCCTTCATGAACTCGCTTATCATGCTTAAACCTTTTAAATTAAATTAATCAATATTTTACATTAGAGGTTTGTTTTGGTAAGTGTTCGTACATCACTTAGTATGCTTATTTTTAACACTATGGTTTGTTGAAACTTTCAATCTAGAGTTCACCTGTCCCCTCTTGCTTCTAAGGCTAGCCATTAAAGGAACTGTAACCTAAAAAAATAGGTGTTTGCCAATCATTGCTATTATTCACAGGGAGGTGAGAACACTTTATCTACCTCCTGTGAATAATAGTTTGCTTAGGGGACACAGCGGCACTTACCTTACCTGGCGCTCTGCTCGCTCCTTCTGAACTGACACCGCGTTGCCCTGTCTCACGACCATGCCCTATCTTTGGCGCATGCTCGCCAATACAAAACATAGGCATGCGATCGGGAGAGAGACAGCGCGGTTGTCTGTTCAGAAGAGCCTGCGAGCAGAGCGCCAGGTTAGGTAAGTGCCGCTGTGTCCCCGAGCAAACTATTATTCACAGGGAGGTGAATAACGTTCTCACCTCCTGTGAATAATTTGTGATTTATATACCACCAACATCTTCCATAGTGCTTTACAATTACGTGTATACATTCACATCTGGCCCTGCCCCGAAGAGCTTACAGTCTAACACGTTTGACACAAACAACCTATCAGTATGTTTTTATGTTTGTGGGGGGAACTGGAGTGCCCTCAGGAGAACCACGCAAGCACAAGGAGAGCATACAAACTCCTTGTAGATGTGTCCAAGGGTGGAATCGAACTCAAGACTTCCGTGCTGCAAAGCATCAATCCTTTAACTGACTTATAGGAAAAGTATTGAATAAATTAAAGCTGGGCTTTGTGCTGATAAAAATGAGTAAACATGTTAAAAACACATAACTACATGTGAACAAACGCTACTATTATTGTAACCTTATAAGTAGAGATGGACGAACTTCTGAAAGTTCGGTCTGTTTTCGAACTATATGGAAAGTTTGAAAACTGACCCATAAAAGTCAATGGGAGTCAAAAAGTTCAATGAAATACAATTAAAAATATCAATGGTAACTTAATGAAAATGGCTCTGGGACCTGGAAACTGTTGGGGGAACACACTTGAATATCCAGAACGTTCAAAAATCATATTTTATTCTCATGCACGGTGCTTTCGAGCTCCCACTTTCAATTTTGATGTTTATCCATAAACGATTCAAACTTGTTTGATTTTCGAATTCGATTATAATGAACAGTCTGAAGAAATCTGGGTCCGGGATAGTTCGAGAATTTAGTCTGTTCGAACTCGATAAGTTCGTCTCGAACCTGGTTCGAGTTCATCTCTACTTATAAGTTGTCTAAATGTGCTATTCTGAATCTGGATAGAAACCCTTTATAGCGCTGAAATTTTCCTCTGCTGTTAATTTGGCTAGTTCCAATTTCTTGTTTTTATTTTAGATTACTAGTGCTTTTAAACAACTTTTTTGGTAGATAACTTTAGAAATGTTAAATTTATTTCCTCTCCTTGCTTTCTAGAAGTCGTGCAGATCCACTGAGCGAACATCGAAATCAGTATGTAAACACAAATCAATTTTTCCCCTTTTATTTTTTCAGATAACCTAAATATTGCTGGGGTCTTTCCTGTCTATTTTTGGGGGGTTTATTTACTTAATGAAAATTGTGTATAACATGTATTCAACTTTGTTTGAAATATGCAAATTTGCCCTGTGTGCACACCAAAGCACTGTATTCATATTGAAAGTTGGGTTTTATCCTGTAAAACAGGAAATTGTACCGTCTGTATGATCGGTTACAGGTTTTCTGGAACATGATGTCTGTTCTGTTTAATTTGTTTGTATAGGTATTTTGTATTCACTGCAATAAATATTCCTTCATTTTCACTCTTTAAAAGGGTTTTCGTTTTGCTTAATTCATATTGCTAAACCTTTTAAGATGAAAGTGTTAAATGTTTAGTGCTGTATTATAATGTATGTACATTTCACAATTCTCATCACTGCTATTCTCAAATTAAGTTTTTTTTGCAGGACTCATGCAACTAATTTTCTGGTTCATTTATTGGGGTGGGAACTTATATATGGGAACCTACATATTATTATTTTTTTATCTCTACGGCAGCTATGAGTCACTGATAATCTAGTTTCTTCTCCATTAGAGCTTTAATTGTATCTAGGAAGTACCCAATGCTGTATATGAAGTTAAGATCTATTTTACAGAAAACAACATGCTATAAACTATCTTCATTGTCCGTAATAAAATACCATTTTTAAAGAATATTTGACCACTCACTGATAGTCTTATGTTTTTTGAAATTTTCGAAATACTGCAATCTGCATTGATCTGGATTATCTAGATGGAAAATTTCCATTGGACTTCCATCAGCTGCCTTCTCTACTTCAATAAAGGGAGCTAATGCTTTGAGCCAAATTGCTCACCTGGCCATCCTTCCCCTATGCCTGTTGCATATTGCATTCTGATGCCTATGGATTCTGTGCTGCAGTGTTCAGCAGAAGTCAGTGGCCAGCTTTAGTGCCATGATTCTGCTGTTAGTATGGAGATCATTCCGTAAAATAGAAGACTATCACTCTCATTAGATGCTTTTATCTAATGTTGCATTATATAGATTAGTTCCATTAAAAAGGAACAGGTGTTTAGCTTTGTTTATATTTTATATTTACACAACTAACATTCATAGTATAGGAGGTTAAAAAAACACATACATCCATGTGACCTTTTACCCTACCAATAATCTTTGGCTAACAAGTCATCAAGAGGAAGGCAAAAAGCCCTAGTCTGAAAAATTTCAATGTTAATGTGTTCCTACTGCTATTTAGTCTTTTGTTTCTCTGTATTGTCATCCATTCGGTCCCTTCTGCTTCTAATTTCTTTGTCTATTTTCACACTTCCAGTTTCCCCCTTCTAGTATATTGCCAAATGTCATCCTGTTGATAAGCCTAATTTAGAAAATTTTTCTGTTGATGCTAAGCAGATGTTAATGACCAGTACTAATGACTCTCCTGTTGCATACACCCCAACGTCAAATTCTTGATATTCTTACTTAAATTTCTTTTATCTTAACTTAATCCTCAACTTTTTGTGTAGTCTTTTGTGCCTCTTCCTGTTTCCCTGTCTCCTGATTAAATAATAACTCTAGCTTTTCTACCAGTGTATCCAGTCTGCTGGCTCCTCTGTGCTTTATTTAACAAGCTTTTTTCCCCTCACACCGATTCATTATAAAGCAGTTTCCTCTTGATCTTTAACTCCAAACAATTCATATTTACAACAAAGTGGCACTCAGAAAATGCAGAACTGTGCCCACCAACCAAATGTTGCAGTGTAAGTTAATTCACATGTTTACTCTGCTTCATAAATATATACAATGGTACACTGAAATCCTTACATACACTCCTACACACACAAGCATAGACTATTATACGCACATACATAGTTTGCTATGCAAATATACATATTGATACACACGTGCACACAAGCATACACTGTTGTGCATTCACATTGGTGCAATATAAGCAGCAGATGTTTATCAAACTAACTCCAACATAAACACTCTATTTAGTTTAGAGCATGTGGAATGAGAGGTAGGCATATATCACTGGAACAAGGATACCGAATTGTTAGAATGTCCTCTTTAGAAATGGGCACTAGTTTAGTGTTTGTAGAAGACTTTTACATGAACTGGTTGGCACTATGCCACAGTTGATGAAGGCTACCAAGTGTAAGGGGAGCGCTTGATTATTGCTAGGAATGGCATATAGGTGTTATTGGAATGGACACTATATTGAGGAATCTGAATACTATACAAAGAAGGAATCTGGCACAGCAATGGGTAATCATTAACCAGTATGGGGTTGGAATGAGCAGACAAGAAGTAGGCATACTTTTGTAACAGTCCAGGCGTCTACTGCAGACTCCAGAATTTCTCTTTGATTTGTGACCAGAGAAGCTAACGTTTCAGTGACAGGGTAGCTATTTTAGCAAGGAGTAGGATCCCGACACCTTGTTGTGCGGGATGCATGGGGATGCAGGAACTTAACAATGTCCTGCTTACTTACTGTAGAATTAAAAAGTTTTATCAGTCAGAAGTCTATTTTATACCATTACAGTATATGTAATATGCAGTAACTTGATAATAAGCAGGGATTAAAAATCTCCTGTCCCATTGCTGCTTCTGACCCTTAAGAATGATGTGCTGCAAATGACATCCATTAATATTTAGCAAACTTCTATGAGAAGCACTATTTGTAGTGTGCAACTTGAAGTCATGCAACATGTAAAGCAGTCATTTCTCCAATGGCTATGGCAGAGGTACTCTTGCAAGGTCAGTCTCATCCTGTCTGCCTCCACTATTTATGTGTTGTTTTTAGACCGTTAAAAATATTTATTTTACATGTTTTTTTCGGGGGGTCCTAGTGAGTGAGAAAATTCCCAATCCAATGTAGCTAGATCCAATGTAGCTAGTTCCTGAATGATATATTTATACTCTGAGGTGAGGCCACACCAACGCACAGGAATCGCGCACAAATCGCGAGCGTTATCGCACGCGATTGTGTGCGCTTTTCTTGCGCGTTTCGCGCTCCGCGTTCGCGTTTTGCGCATAGCGTTTTCGCCTTTTCACGTTATGGAAACGCATGCGTTAACGCACCAAAAATGGTGAACGCATGCGTTACCATAACGCGAACGGACGCGCATCGCATATGCGCATCGGAAATCGCGGAAATTTTTTTGCGTTCCCGCGATTTCCATTTTAGCGAAAATCGCGGGCCAAACGCGATGCGCGAAACGGGTGCGCAAACGCGCGAAAAACGCGCTAGTGTGGCCTAGCCCTGAATCCTGCTTAAAAATGATTGTCCTCTACAGCCCATGAAAATGAATCTTTAAGCAGCGCTTCAGTGTTCCCTTCATTTCAAACAATTTCTGAATTTGTTAAAGGAAACTCTCAATAGAAATTCCCTATATTAGGAAATGCAGTGCATACTAGAAGTGCAAGTTTTTAAAAACCTAATCTTTGGGTCCTAGGCCAAATATTTACTGAGGATGGCATCTCCATCTAAGGAGGATAATGAAAGGACACATCCAGCACACAGAATGTATTATGATTTTGTTGGAGGGATTTTGTTGCACTTCTGGTCCCCACAAGGTCAAAACCATCTATACTAAAACGCTTTTTTTAAATAGGTTTTTCTTTTAATTATGCGTTTGTGCAATGTTTAAACGGCATGTCCACCCTCCTGCTAAAATTTAGAATGTACCGAGAACCCCCCAAACCCAGGTTCGTTTTTATCACATTTACCAAGGATGCTCCAGACTGTGTAAAAGACCTTACCAACCCACAATCCATCACCTCTTAGTCCATGCTTCCGCTGCTGCTGCATGTGCCCTTTACGAGCATTAGCAGCAGTAGCAGAGGCTATTTCAATAATGATAATCAATCATTGGCCGTGATGTCTATCCCACAGCTGTGACTGACGGCTGTTATCAGGAAGTAGCTGGGAGCTGCGGCAATGGATCGTGGGTTTGTTAGGTTCTTTACACAGTCTGGGAGCATCTTTGGTAAATGCGAGTAAACATATTTTTTATTTCTAAATTGCAGCCTTAATCGCAAAAATGATTTGTAATAAGAAGGAATTATACAGATTTATTCAGATGCAATATGTAGTTTGATTATTCCAACTCCCAGGAGTTTAGGAGCTAAAGCAGATACAGTTCCCTGCCAGGTTAGTGCCCTGGGCCTTCCCTGTATTTAAGATATGCTGAGCACTCAGGAGCCTGGCAGAAGCAGTTTTATTCAAGCTGCTGCTTTGTAAAAACGATATTGAAAGGTAGAAATTACCAATTCTACCCCCAGCTACTATTTATTTTAACTGCGTTTGAAAACCTTTGTATGTACTATATCCTTTTAAATGTTGTCTGTCTGGAATTCCTACCATCCAGGCAGTGGTTAGAACAAAAAAAATCCAGGAGAAGCAAGATACCAGTTAATTAATCATTAAAAAATTCTGCTTAGGCCGCACTGCTGTATTTTACCGTCTGTGTGCATTGTGTTGTAATCTGCATTGAGGCTTGGTTACCATAGACCTCCATGCAAAAAAGTGATCTAAACACACAAAGTGCAGGAACACAAACACAGGGGAAAAAGTACAGAAAAATGCAACAAATCACTCCAAAATAACCGGACCCAGAATACCAAGAATATGCATGCAAACGAACTCTTAGTAGAGCCTGATAGTGCTTTAAGAGGGAACTATGGCCCAAAAATGACTTTAGGTAAATTGATGGGAATTGCTTTCCTGAGAATTTTTGCAATTATTATAAAAATATATTTTCATTGTTATTTTGCATAGTTTTAAAGATATTTCATTTTTTGTGTTTGATATGGCAGCAGCATCACCAGGTCCCCCTGCACTTCCTGCCTAAAACCATGTCATGATGATGGTCAATCTGCCCTTTCCTCCTCTCTTGCAGCCCCCCTGGTCCCTTCCACTCATGAGCCCATACCCCACCCTTGGGCCCCTTCCCTTACAGGCCTTGGCCCTGCCCACTCGCGGCTGCCTTGGCCTGCCCCCTCTGCGGCTGCCTTGGCCCTGCCCCACTCGCGCTGCCTTGCCCTGCCCCACTCCGGGCGCCTTGCCTGCCCACTCGCGGCTTGCCTTGCCCCCTGCCCCACTCGCGCTGCCTTGGCCCTGCCCCCTCGCGGCTGCCTTGGCCCTGCCCACTCGCGGCTGGCCTTGCCTGCCCCCTGGCCCCCGGCCCACTCGCGGCTGCCTTGGCCCTGCCCACTCGCCGGCTGCCTTGGCCCGCCCCCTCCGCTGCCTTGGCCCTGCCCCACCGCTGCTGCCTTGGCCCTTGCCCCCTCGCGCTGCCTTGGCCCTGCCCACTCGCGGCTGCCTGGCCCTGCCCCCTCGCGCTGCTTGCCCTGCCCACCAACTCTCAGAAACAGCCCCAATGTGGCTAAATGAGTGTTTTCTTGCTCCATTGTTCCCTTTTATAGCTTAACAATGTAAGGCATATCCTGATATGGCTATAAATAGCCAGTTTTTGTCAAAGGGGGCACTAAGTAAAAAATCTGGATATTAGTTGTAATTTTTATAGCAGCTAGTGACAGTATGCAAAGTAGTTTTATTTGACATTCATTGTAATCTTACACAGTACAAACATGGACACAGTTTCAATGTTATATAATTGATTTGGTTCCTATATGTGAAAGACAAGCCCATTTATTTTCATTTGCACATGCTTTGGATATAGTCTAGTAGTTCTTGCATGCATAGTATTTTGCTAACTTTGTTAATTTAAATGTAACATTTTCTTTGCTGGCCTTCCAGTCTTTGATTCATTTAACTTGCTTTGTAATTGTGAATATTTTTGAAAATGTAGATTGGCCTAAAACAAATGTGAAAAGGCTTGACCCTAAATGGTGTTCCCACTGCATTTAACATTCTTCTAAATTGTGCTTTTCCTCTTATATTCAGAGAAAGCATTTTGTCTATCCTTATCCAGTATATGACCTCTTTATCTGAGTAGTTTAAATGGTAATGCATTATTGTACGATAGTACATTAAATTTCTTTGCACTTATGGCCTTTTTTGGTTTCATTGGCATTGTATGGGCACTAATAAAATTCAGATTTATTTGTCATTGCTGTTGCCGGTCATGTGCAGCTATTACATTGTCTTTATAGGTTTATTGGCCGAGCAATTGCTACGAATGGTTAAAGTTAAATGCAATTCTGTGTTGAAGGGACATGTATTGTGGTGTACACATGTCATGGTAGCAGTTGATGATTTATTTTAATATGAACAAAATATTGAATAACGTGACACTGACCATGGTCCTCGGGCACCACTATAACCTTTCAATCTGTTGCCCTGTATTTTTGTTGCATTTTTCCATGTTTTTCTAGTCCTAACATAAATCAACAGTTATATCTGTTGTATTCAGCTTAGATCAAATGGACTTATATGCTTTGAAGGTTACATTCATCGTGGTATATCTGTTGTTTCAGTTACATTCTAACTGAATACACAGTTTCCAATGATAACTACACAAAGCAATTAATCACATTCAATCCTCATGTAAAAGATTACATGCTTGGAACTGCATTGCACCCACATAGTGGAGACAAGATAACGTGATTTGTTAAAATGGACAGATGTGTACAAAGTTCTTACCTTAATAGATTAGCTATAGTTGTATGAAACAAAACTAGAATATTTTGACTTAAACCTTGTCAGGTCAAAATACACTTTTTGTATACATTCTAAATGAATTACCCAGTACCATCATGGGGAAAATAAGCACCCAGGTAAAGTGGTTCGCTATCAAGCCTTTTAAGACCACCTACAACAAGCCTCTTTGCATTTTACTTTCTCTGATATTACTACTTTATATCTGTAACCTTTTTTGACCTAAAGCCCATTTAGGTTTACCTACATAAATCGTATGATATATCATCAATGGGTGGGTAAAAGAACTTGTTTATGGTCACACCTAATGACTAGTCCCCATATTACATCTGTCATTTGCAGGAAGGGTTTCTGATGCGCTAGGGTTTCTGTCGCTAGCAAGAGTTCATGACGTTTGTGTGCTTTGTGCATAGTGAAGTAAAGCAATTGAAGGTAGTTATTACTCTTGACACTTTGTTTTTCCTACATAGTCTGACATTGGCAATGGCTTCTAGTTGTGGAGGCACTGACAGGTATTTCTCCAGCTTCCACTTCTTTCTAACCTATTATCACACACTCATGGTTTGTAGAAAGGGAGGTATTTTGTGAAGGAGGGGTGTGACAAGAGAGGGAAATCAGATGGTCCATGAGCAGCAATTTCTGTTGCTAATAGAAACATGAAAAATAGAAACAGAAGTAGAAGTATTACGTTAAATATACAGTTTGATTTTAACGAGTAAACCGTGGTCTCTTTTTTTTCCAACTAGTTTAGGGTTAATCCTTCCCATCCATCATATCTTTAAAATTACCCCAAATCTCCATTCAGGGTAAAAAAATATTCGTTATTGCTGGAACGGTTCAGGTTTCTTGTTTCAGCCGTGTGACCAGCTTGAAGTCATGTGGCGCACCTCTACCTTCTGTCAATTTGTTTTATTCTTGCTGTTCAGGTACTTCCATTCCTGTTTTCCTCAGGATTAAGCCTTAACTGAGCATGCTTCTGCCTCCCTGCTGCTGAGGGAGGAGCAGAGGTAAGGTGATGTCACTCAATCTACTAGAAGCAGAAATTTGAACATTCATCCAATATCATTTCTTAGGCTACTGCCTAGAAGGACTGCAGCTTTATTTAACCTAACTTGTTGAAGACCACATTGCCCTTTAAAATAATTTGTTTTTAGTGATCCTTTACTGCTGAAAAAATTCCTTTTTATGTGACTTTATTATTCCCACCCAGATCTATCTTTCTTGACTTAGTTTGGTGGTGCTTCGTGCATATGTATTTTCACATGCTTGCTTTGTTTTGCCAGACATGTATAATGTTTTTTTTCCTTTTGTGTTGAAAGTTAACTTTGCAGAATCATTATTTATAAGTATTGTTTGTTTAAAACATGACACTACCTACCGACTGTGTATGAAGTCCAAATTCAGCATTGTTGTTTGCATACTGGCTAATGGGGTTTCTTACATTTTTTAGCTTCATCAAATTGTCATTTGATCTCTCAAATACTTTCGTATTTGCCCGTTACCTAATCCCAATCGGCATGGGATCTGGTTGTTTGAACTCAAAAAATTCGTTATTTGCTTCTCTTGTACTAGAGTAGTAACATGTCGATAACTGTTTTTGTGGTGTTGCATGTTTACAGTGCAGATCGTCATGCAGCTCTGAGTTTAACGCTATTAATTCCAGACATATTTATTTGCCTTTCTTATTTAATCTGTGTACACACGATTCTTAAAAAGATTGTCAGTAATTTTTTAAAAGACTGCACTACACCGTCCCCGAGCGGTTCTATGAATGCCTCATGACGTGCTCATTTACTTCATCAGCAGCCCGACTCCCTTTACTTTAGTAAAAGGAGGCAGCCGTGGAGCAAGGTACATTTTGTGGGCATTTTCAATCGAATCCCAAGGCCAACAGGGAAATTAGCTGGCCCTCATGGAACACTCTCTAAGGCTGTAACACACATTGCGATAAAGGATGTACCACAGCTTAAGTCCTTAACAAAGATATATTTGTGTAAAATCTTTCACTGCAGAAAGACCTGTATTCTTTTCCACCTCTTACCTCCCAGTTGTACAAGGAGAAAGCTTGCTGCTAATATCTTGAATCAGTGACTTTTATATGAAGATATGTATCAGGTTGCTTGGCTGTGGCTGATGTGTGTTGTCCTGTTTAAAAATGGAAAGGGAAAAAATCCTGGAAACAGTAGGATCATTTCCGGGTCATCCAACTGACCTGACTGGAATGGATCAGTTAAGGGTCACTAGTACTCTGAAAACAAACTTTCCTTCGCCCTAATATTAAATTTCTGTTAGGAGGCCACAAGTAAGCTTTCCCCACCCCTTTTTGCTTTAGTCAATGAGTGTTTGCAACTTTCAGTCTCCCTGGCTGAGTTTAAAGTAACATATATTGCTAAGTGTCAGGTAAGCCTTTTCCCTGCCTGACTTGCTAGTGTCAGGTAAGAGCCTTTTCCCTGCCTGACTTGCTAAGGTGGTCAGGTAAGCCTTTCCCCTGCCCTGACTTGCTAGTGTCAGGTAAGCCTTTTCCCTGCCTGACTTTTGGACAAATATTTTAAACAGTTTTTTTTTTTTCCTTTCTCCAGTATCTCCCTTCCATAAACCAACTTTTCTGTGTGTGTAGTGTATCCCACCCCCAACTGGCAATGTTTTGTTGGAAGAATCGTAAAAGGCACTTGCAGGCCCTGCTTCTGTACCGGTCCTCTGTATGCCAGGAGCTTGCAAGCAGGTGGCCGACGCTTAGCAGCTTCTGCCCGTGATTGGCGGATATCAAGTGTTGAGTGCTTATAAGTATACCAGGGAGGTTAATCCTTCCAAATTTAGGTATTTGAGTATATATATTTTTGATCCCTTAGCACTGTTTGATGTACAGACAACACACATTCCTTCTTTCTTCTAAATGGGTAGTGCATCCAGTGTCACTATTTTTAGCTAACCAAACATCCATGGCTGCCGGCAGTGCAGAACACGCGGGGAATGAAAGCTCTGTAAGTACATTACTGATTATTTTTTTGGCAAACAATAATGGCGGTTGGGTTTCCTTACACTACAGAAAAAGGTTCAAAGGTAGGGCACAGGCAGGCAAACAGGGATTGAGAGGAAGGGGGGGGGCGTAAGTTTCCAGTGAGCAAACCAAAACCTCTCATCAGAGAAAGGAAAGAGGCGGAAACCTTTTCACTCACGGGACTTTGGACATACATTGCAAGAGAACCATGTGAGCAGTGAGGTGAGGTAAGGATTTTTAAACACTGCTATGGGGGCCAGCAGTGGGGTGAAATGTAATTTTTGGGGGTCTGGACAATGCACTTTAAACTGAAAAAATAATACTGCATCCTTTAAAGCTAAGAAATCATTTCAAAGGCCACTTTAACTTCAAACCGCTTTCCTACCATAAATCTTAATAATTCTGTAGAGCCTGTACATATGCTAGAGTGCTGGTGAAGACGTTATTCAATAGTCTTTAGACTTTGTACCTAGGTAGTGTCCGCCATCCAAGCTGCACCATCGATATCTCTGTGATTCACATCCTTGTAACTAGCATTTCTATATAAATGTTTCAGGCTGAAACTTCTCTATAATCTTGAAATTTGTAACGTGACTAGATTATAAGTGTTCTGGTATGGGCGCTGTTGTTGTTTTTTTATAGTACTAGCTTTTACACTCAAAATAGCAGGTCCCTCTAACTGCCTTAAGGGGAGTTCAGTGAAAATTATTTTTAAGTTGGTAATTTATATTCCACATATGTCTGTTATTTCCCCTCTTTAGAAGGGAAAATTATTTAGAAGCCCTTGCATTGCTGTGGTCCATGGCAAGCTGCTATTTCAGACCTGCAACAGTCCTTCCCAGAATGCACATTTTCCTTGGAATTCTCCTTACAGTAATTTGTATAGACTCCCACAAAACACAGGCTTTTTGGCTTTTAACAGCTCTTAAAAGAATTGAGCATTTTGTAATAAACAGTAATTAAGGTTATTATAATATTACGGTAATAAACATTTTTGCCATATTCAATATACAGAAATTTCATTATAGTTGGCAATTTTGCCATGTTGTTCCTAAGGGCTGGGGACATAACACTAAGACAATTTTATTGGCTGCAACAGACAGTGATTTGGACCCGGCTGACTGCTCACTATGTGTGGTCGGACAATCTTCATCCCGTGTGTACCCAGCCTGGGAAACCAGGTTTAAAGGACAATTATACTCACCTCCCCCTCGTTCCTTTCCCCGCCCACTTCTGCAAATTACCCAGGTGGTGAGGAGGACTGAAACCGCTAAGTCCTCACCTCTGGGTACTTAACAAAAGTCCTGTCACTACTTACTTGTGATCCTCCCCACTGCACTATTGAGTGACAGGTCGCGAGGCAGTCCATGGGAAGACACGCCTTACTCCCATTGGCTGCCTGCCGCTTGGCCCTGACAGGTCAGTGGGAGGATCTGACCGGAGCGACGAGGGAGATTACAAGTAAGTAGTTCAGAACTTTGTAAAGTACCCGAGGTGAGGCCTTAGCGTTTTATGGTCCTCACCTTGGCGTACTTTGCATGAATGGATCGGGGAAAGGTATTATAATTGTCCTTTAAATACTGTCCAGCTGCTGTGAATTGGTCACACTTGTCTATGTACTGGCCCTCACAAAACAGCAAGATTCGATTTGGAGATTTTTAGCTGCAGAAATGATGCTTTATTTTCTACAACTCAATAATTCTATTTGTTGCCATGAACATGAATAGGGCCTGCCAAAATCATCTCCATTTGAGGGTCTTATTTATTGCACTCTTAAGCCAGAAATAATGTACAAAATAAACGTTGCTATAGTAAAATGCAATTTAATTAAAGCCATTTAATGTTCTTTAGTATTAAAAAAACATAATAGTCTCTGGAAACTAAAATAGGGTTTTTCGATTTTCAAAATGGTTGGAGGATTTTTGTTGAACTTAAAATGCTTCCGGAAGTTGATATACCGTAACATGACAGCTGGTGAAGGGGGAAGGGACGAGGTGTGGGCCAAGTTTATATATCACCCTGACATGGTCAATAATGTGTTTATGAATCTTTTGACCCCTTTTCCAAACCACACATAAACCAAGCGTAGTATGCTAGGTGGCATCATAGTGGAATGAAAATGTCAGCAGAGAAATTTGCAGAAAGGATGGACAAAAGAATCCATGAACACATTGTTTTACCAGTATGGGTTAATCAGGCCAGATGTTTATAGATATTTACAGTGTAATGTATTGGTGGAACATGAATTTTAATTGTTTGTGTTTAACTGGATTAACTGCACAGAGCTCTTAAACGGGGTGGAGTAAATGTGTATCGTAGTATAACACTTATATATTATTCTACATTGTCATCCTGTAGTCCCATGACCCTGTTGGCCCGTGCTTTTATATTGATCACAACACTTTCCCTTAATACTAGTAAATCCTTTATTTTTTTCGTAGGGTATGATTATTCACATTATTATTATGTAGTAGAACCGTACTTGTTTTGTAAATTCATTAATTTTCATTAAAAAAACCATTTATTTTTTTGTTTATAAAAAATATATATATCTATATTGTTTATGGTACATTTTGCTTTAATTTCCCCTTGTATGATTCTGAATATTTTTATATATAGCAGATTATTGCAAATTCCATGTTTAAAAAATTCTTTTTCCCCCTGGGTTTGGGACAATCTGCAAGCTCCTGGGTGGCTTTGAACATGTTTTTATTTGATTTTTCTAAATTAACAGGATTGTGCGCTTCTCATCTATTCTCTGGCCCTCCCTTACTAAGTGTATATGTTATCATATAATGTTGCACAATAGTAAGTACAGCATTCTGTTTTTTTTTGCCTATTATTGCTGTTTTACAAAAAATTTTAGACTGGTATGCAGAACACCTGTAAAGAGTAGCCACCATTTCAGGAACTGGAAGGAATTATGTCAGGAGTACCATCAAACCTGCAACATTATTCCTGCCATAGATAACCAAAGAGTACTGAAGCCTTTTCAAAAGTCTTCGTGTCTTGTTAACATACATTTTTGCACTAACTTTTTTTCTTTAAAGAAGAATGCCTTTAAGTTTTAAGCCATGGACGACCCTTCTGCAGTAGAAGTGGGCTCTAAATGCAGTTATGACTTTTGGCATTTATATAAATTTACCAGCAATTTACCAAATATGCATTTTTTCACTTGGTATTTTTTTGTCCTTAATTTGATTCTCGTGTCTGTGCACCAATATTTAAAATCGTTTTGGCTGGAAATGACAGTTTTTTTGACGCCGAAACTTGACACTATTCTTTCCATCAATGATCTCTGGTACAACTGCTATGCTATTATTCTTCACACATACTTATAATTTTACTGTGTTCTGGGTTTCCTGCAAAAGGAAAAAAATAAATATTGCTCTACCTAACACGAATTTGTATTGTCCCAATAAAATGCCATGGCTTTGGTGTAATAGAAATAAAACATATTTGGTTATGCCTGTTTTTATTCGTAATCTGCTTGGTTAATGTGTACAGTTTTGTCAATAATTTAACAGACTTATTCCTTGTCAAAATTCACTGTAATAACGAACGTTTTGTAATAAATATTCAAACTTTCGGTAGTTGTTTTGTGAACTGAATGCCTGCAGCTCATCCACACTTTTTGCAGCTGTGAAAAAGCCACTTTTTTAGACTCATGTTTATATCTAAAATTTCTTTACTCTTTCCATTGCTATAAAGTTACTATTTACCTAACAGCCCCAAAAGCAGCTCGTTATAAATGTTACGACTCACTTGCCTTACATAGATCTATCCCATTTAAACTTCCAGTGGATAGACTTCTTGTCGTCAAATACTTATTGACAGGGTGGAAAAAAATTGGTGATTCCCACTTGCTCTTGAGCAGATTTTCAAGCATAATAGAACAATTGTGTTAAACATTCTGAAATGTATTTTAGGTTAGCCTCGATAAACTTTAAAATGTGCATGACTTTTAAAAGGGCTTGTCCACCTCATTCCAACAAATACTTTTTAAAAAAAAGTAAAACTCTTCACCCAACCCCCATAAAAATGCAATGACCAAGTGGTATAATCAAAATTTATGGGCTCTGGTTTAAATGTCAGTCTTTTCTAAGTATGACATTATACATGCTGTGACAGATACCACATCACATCTGGTCATCCTCCACTGAGCATCCAAGAATTGGTTTGAGGCTGCACAGTTTTTCAGTGTAGGGGGAGGATAGCCAACACCACATATATTGGATAATAACTCTTATACCACTGGGAACCTGTGAAGGTGTTTTAGTCACAACGTTTTGTGGGGTTCCATAGGAAAATTTTAGTTAGTGGTGGACATGAACTTATGATTGTGTGTCGTCTAGTCTAATTTTGTAAATGAGTTTTACATCTTTTTATCTGATGTCGGCAAGGATACTAACATTTTGGGTTTGTTGCGTCTGTGCCTGTGTCCCCTTAGTGTGATAGAGAAAATAGTGTAGTATTGTAAAAGTGCCAAATATCCATTTACAGTAGTTATCACCATAGCTTACAAAAATTATGTTTTAAAAGAATTTAAAAATCTGTAGAAAAACAAGCACGCCGCCAAGTCTGGGATTTGGCCATCCAGAAACTCATAACACTTTCATGTATAAATAAGTGCAGTTGTCTTTATTCAGTTGCAATAAAAATATAACACATTTCATCGTAGCCTTAAAATCTTAGAAAATTCATCTAGTATTTGTGATGCAAAATGACTGATTTTTTTAGGAATTATTAATGCTCTGAAATTTTTTTCATTGTTTGGTTTGCACTGAATAAAGAACTCGGCATTTTTCTGATGTCAATTCCAGACTGTTGTAAGTGTCTTTTTACTACTGGTTTATATAATATAATGGTAATACATGTTTTTTTTACGTTTGTGCATCACAACTTAAACTTATATTTGATACCTTTTTCAATAGTATTTTTTTTTTTTTAGAGTATTTATGTGGGTTTTGGAAAAAGTATACATATAAGTTTAAAGTTGTTATGCACCAAAAGTAAAAAACATGTATGACCTATATTAATATAAACCAGTGTAAAAAGCACTTACACCATCTGGAATTTGGCATCCAGAAAAAATGCGATGTCTTTATTCAGTGCAAAAAAATGAAAAAAATTTCCAGAGCATATAATTCCTAAAAAATCTAGTCCTTTTTTGCATCACAATACTAGATGAATTTGTTCTAAGATTTTAAAGGCTCTCAATTTTTTATTTTATTTGCACTGATAAAGACCCTGCACTTACTTATAAACCATGAAGTGGTTATGAAGTTTTTCTGATGGCCAAATGCCCAACTGTGGCGCAAGTGCTTGTTTTTCACTACAGATTTTTTAAATCTTTTAAAACAGATTTTTTACTATGGTTTAAACTAACTTTAAATGGATATTTTGGCACTTTTACAATAACTACACTATTTTTCTCTATCACACTTAAGGGGACACAGGGCACAGACGCACAAACCCCAAATGTTATTATCTCTGCCGTACTCCGAATAAAAATGTAAAACTCATTTTTTACAAATAGACTCAGACTACACACAATCATATTCATGTCCACCCACTAACCTAAAATTTCCTATGAAACCCCCACAACCTTGTGACTAACATCTCACAGGTTTCCCAGTGTGTATAAGACAGTTATTATTCCCAATATATGGTGGCTATCCTCCCCCTACACTAAAAACTGTGCAGCACTCAAAATTCTTTGTGCCATGCTCAGTGGGGAATACCCAGATGTGATGTATCTGTCACAGCCATGTCTATGTCATTACTTAGAAAGACTGCATTTAACACAGGCCCATACTTTTTTGAATATACACTGGTCATTGATTTTAGGGTTGGGGTAAGAGTTTCTTTAAAAATTATTTGTGGTAGAGGGGTGACAGGCCCCTAAAAGTCACTTCACATTTTACAGTTTATCGAAGCTAAATACATTTCAAGACAATGTTAACACAATTGTTTTCTAATTATGCTTGAAAACTGCTAACGATGCAAGTGTGTCACACAATTTTTTTCGTCCAACCCTGATCAATAAGCTATTTGAAATCGACAAGAAGTTCTATCACTGAAGTTTTAAATGGGCTTAGATTCTATGTAGGCAAGTACATTTTAAAGAGCTGCTTTTTTGGGCTGTTAGTTAAATATTAACTTATAGCAATGGAAAGAGTAAAGGAATTTTATATATGAAACATGGTCCCTAAAAAAGTGGCTTTTTTCACAGCTGCAAAAGTGGGGGATGAGCTCGGCAATCATTCACAAACAACCGACAGTTTTGAATGGTTATTTTATTCAACTTCGTTTCTACAGTGCATATTTGACAGAATGAAGTCTAAATTTTGACAAATGTAACACATTAAACCAAGCAGAATTTAACGTAAAAACATGCATAACCAAATATGTTTTATATTTCTTATTACACAAGCCAATGGCATTTTATATTGGACAATACAAATTCATGTTAGTAGATTTGCAATTTCTTTAGTTTTTTTGCTTTTGCAGGAAACCACAACACAGTAAAATTATAAGTATTTGCTGAAATCATAGCATAGCAGTGTAACATAGATCATTGATGGAAGAATATGTTGTCAATTTCGGGCTCAAACAACATGTCCCTTTCCAGCAAACGATTTCAAAATTGGTGCAACCGAGAATTCCAAATTAAGGACAAAAAATACCAAGTGAAAAAATGCATTTGGTAATTGTCTGGTAAATTTATATCAATGCCAAATCCATAACTTGCCATTTAAGATGCCATCTTCTAACTGCAAGTAAGGTCAGCCATGGCTTAAACTTAAAGGGCATTTCGTCTTAAAAGAAAGTTAGTGCAAAAATGTATGGTAAAAGACAACGAAGACTTCTTGAAAGAGCTTCATGTACCTCTCTTGGTCTTCACTAGAGAAATAATATGTTGCGGGTTGATGTACTCTGAATATTCCTTTTCCCAGTTCCTACACTGGTGGCTTCTTTTACAGGATGTTCTTGCATACCAGTTAAAAATTTTTTTTAAAACAGCACTTAAGTGCACAAAACAGAAGCATGTACTTACTATTGTGCAACATTAATAAGATTACATATACCTTAGTAAGCTGGCCGAGAATAGATGAGAGCGTCATCAATCTGTTTCATAGAAAATCAAATTAAAACAGGTTCAAGCACCCATGTAGCTTGCAGATTTGCCCAACCCCCAGGGGGAAAAAGAATTTTTAAACAATGGCATTTGCAAATAATTTGCTATATATAAAATATTTCAGAATCATACAAGGGGAAATGCACACTGTACTAACTATATATATATATATATATAGTTTTAGAGAAAGAAAAAATAAACAAAAAATAAATGTTGTTAATGAATTCATGAGCATTTTACAAACAAGTACGTCTACTACTATAATATATATAATGATATACATAACCCTACCAGAAAAAAATAAGGATATTAGTATTAAAAAATTGTCTGTGATCATATAAAGCACAGGGCCACAGGTCATGGACTACAGGATGACAAAGAATAATATATAAGTGTTATTTTCTACGATACACATTTTACTCCACCCCTTTTAAGAGCTCTGTGCAGTTTTAATCCAGTTAAACACAAACAATAAATTCATTTTCCACCATACATTACACAGTAAATAATCTAATAAACATCTGGCCCTGAATTTAACCCGATCTGGTAAAACAATTGTTCATGGATTTCTTTTTTGTCCATCCTTTCTGCACTTCTCTGCTGACATTTCATTCCACTATGATGCCACCTAGCATACTACTGCTTGGTTATTGTGGTTTTTGGAAAAGGGTCAAAAGATTCCATAAACACATTATTGACCATTGTTCAGGGTGATATAAACTTGCCCACCTCTTTCCCTTCCACCTTCACCAGCTTTGTCATGTTTACGGTATATCAATTCCTGAAGCATTTAAAGGCTCAACAAAACTCCCAACACCATTTTGAAAATGGAAAACCCGATTTTAGTTTTCCAAGACTAGTATGTTTTTTTTAATATAAAGAACATTTAAATGCTTTAAATAAATTGCATTTTATCTAGCAACAGTTTTATTTTGTACATTTTATATTCTGGCTTTACAGATGCATAATAAGACCCTCAAAAGGGGGGGGGGTGAATGAATTTTGGCGCAAGCCCTATTCATGTCCTGCAACAAATAGAATTATTTGATTTTGGTAGAAAATAAAGCATCATTTCTGCAGCTAAAAATCTCCAAACTGAATCTTGCCTGTTTTGTGAGGCGCCATGTTCCATAGACAAGTGGACCATTCACAGCAGCTGGACATATTAAAATGACAATATACTTACCATTTCCCTATCCCATTCCTGCAAAGTACGCAGTGAGGACCTACAAACGCTAAGGTCCTCACTCTGGGTACTTCCAAAGTTCTGCACTAGCTTACTTGTATCTCCCTCGTCCGCTCCGGTCAGGTCCTCCCCACTGACACTGTCAGGGACAGTCCGGGAGGCAGCCAATGGAGACTGCGTGTCTTCCCATTGGCGCCTCGCGACCTGTCACTCAAGTGCCAGTGGGGAGGATCACAAGTAAGTAGTGCAAGACTTTTGTTTAAGTACCCAGAGGTGAGGACTTAGCGTTCAGTCCCCTCACCCTGGGACTTTGGCAGAAGTGGGGGACAGTAACGAGGGGAGGTGAGTATAATTGTCCCTTTAAACACCTGTTTTCAACAGGCTGGTACACACTGGATAAGATTTGTCCTGACCAACCACTAGTGAGCAAGTCAGCCGGTCAAATCACGGTCCTGTTGCAGCCATTACAATTGTATGGTTGTCCCCCAGCCTTAGGACAAATGGGCAAATTGCCAACTATAATGAAATTTCTGTATAATGAATATGCCAAATGTATTACCGTAATATTTATAAATAACCTAATTCTGTTTATTACAAAATCTCAATTCTTAAGAGCTGTTTAAAAGCAAAAGCCTTGTTTTTGGGAGTCTAAAACAAAATTACTGTAGGAAATCCAAGAAAGTTCATTCTGGGAAGGACTGTTTGCAGGATTGAATTAGCCCTTGCCACTGACCACAGCAATTCAATGGGTTTTCTAAATAATTTTCCCTTCGTAAAGAGGAAATAACAGACAATGTGAATATCATTACCAACTTAAAAATAATTTTTCACTGACTGCCCCTTAAGGCAGTTAAGGACCTGTCTATTTTTGAGTGTAAAGCGTACTATAAAAACAACAACAGCGCCCATACCTAGAACACGATAAATCTAGTCACGTTACGAAATTTCAAGATTTAGAGAATTTCACCTGAACCATTTATATAGAAATGCCTTTTATACCAGGGAGGTGCATCACAGAAGATATCGATGTGCGCTTGGATGCTTGACACTACCCTAGTACAATGTCTCAAGACTATTGATACTGCTTCACCAGCACTCTAGCTATGTTACATGCTCTTACAAGAATTAATAGATTTATGGTGAGGAAAGCGGTTTTTAGTTAAAGTGGCTTTAAATGATTTCTTAGCTTTAAAGGGTGCAGTCTTATTTTTTTCAGTTTAAAGTGCATGTCCGCCCCAAAAATTACATTTCACCCCACTGCTGCCCCACTAGCAGTGTTTAAAATCCTTCCTCACCCACTGCTCACATGGTTCTTCTGCAATGTCTGTCCAAAGTCCATTGAGCTGAAAAAGGTTTTCCGCCTCTTTCCTTTCTCTGAGCGGTTTTCTGGTTTGCTCACTGGAACCTAACGCCCCCCCCCCTCCCTCTCAATCCTGTTTGCTTGCCTGGTGCCCTAAACCTTTTGAACTTTTTCCTGTAGTGTAGGAACCCACCGCATATTTTGTTGCAAAAAAATAATCATAATGGTACTTTTACAGCGCTTCATGTCCCCGCTGTTCTGTCACTGCCGGCAGCATGTTGTGATTAGCTAAAAAATAGTGACCCTGGATGCACTACCATTTAAGAGAAAGGATTGTGTTGTCCTGTACCTCAAACAGTGCTAAGGATCAAATTCTATTACTCAAATACTAAATTGAAGGGATAACCTTCCTGGTATACATTATACACTCACACACTTGATATCCGCCAATCACTGGCGAATCTGCTAGTCCGGCCACCTGCTTGCAAGCTCCTGCATACAAGACCGGATCAGAACGCATGGGGCTCTGCAAGTGCCTTTACGATTTTTCCCAGTTTTTTATTTACCAATTAACACCCATTGTGGCCAACTTTTACATTGAGGAGATTGAAACACGGCGCATAAATACCTTTAAAGAGGAAAGTTCAGTGGAAAATATTAATATTTACAAATTCTTGGTTTGTATTGTGCATACCTAGCTATTCTACATATTCTCTCCTTGTTTTGAAAAATCGAGTGATTTCATACCTTGCTGTTCCCGGTGCCGTTGACATTAGTGAGCTGCCATTTCAGGTTCTAACAGTCCTTCTTCTTCCCAGGATGCACCACTCCATTGAATGTTCCTAACAGTAATTTCTATGATTGGCTGTTGGATGGGTCAAAGATGCTCAGATTTCTACTGGACAAGTGAATAACCCAGGCGCTGGGTCAAGGGCAAACCATAACGGTCTCTATTAGGGTCCTCAAACAGGAAGTGGCATTATTCAGTTGCATTTATTATACAAAATGCTGAATGATGGCAGTTTAAGCTCATTGGATTGAAAAATACTGCTCATTTTCTTAAAAAATATGTTTTGCTGTGAACTCCCCTTAAGGAGCATAGCACCCAGCCACTGTTTTAGATATGTGGTTGACACCTGTTTTAAATCCACTAGAAGAAGTACAAATTCACAGACACATCAATGCCATGACCATATACCACATCAAATTTAACAGAAGGAAGAGGTGCAAAGTAACAAAACTAACCAAAACACAAAAAAGCGACATGATTACGCAGTGCAGTGAAGAGTGCTCTGATTTGTATGTGGGGGGACCAAACAGCAATGCACCCAACATATGCCCGCACAGAGAGACAATTCTCAGGTCAGGACTCAGCCGTGTACCTGCTCTAAGGATAAAGGGCCACTTTGAAGATTGTAATGTTAACATCTTGGCAAAGGAACATGACTGGTTTTAAGAGAGGTGTAAGGAGCCATTTATGTGAAATAAAGAAACCAAGCTTGAATAGAAGTGGGGGTGTTGACAACAACTTCTGCCATGTTACAATGCTGTTTTGACACCTACCTGGGCAGTTCCTATAAACACCTCTTAGCCCCAATGAAATCACGCCCTACACCACTGGCTGTGATATGCTAATTGGTGATTTTCCAGGGTAAATAATTGCCAACCAGATTCAGTCATTTTGGATAGAAAGCCAGTTGGATAACTAGCGAAATGTCTTCAAGAACTAACTTTAAGTCCAGATATTGAAGGTCCTACTGGAGGATAGGAAGATATCCAAGAAAGTGCAGTATCCTGATACCTAGGAGGCCAGGGTCTGAAGAAGCAGAGGGTGGCCAAGAAGAAATAGCAAAGAGTAGTGACCCTTAGATTACCACAGTTATAACAAAGTTTGCATTCTCTCACGTAAACCAGGCTATATCCGGTTTGAGGTTGAATAAAGACATAATATGTCCATCCAGTCCAACCCATCTAGCAATATCCTCATTCTGGCTTACTTTTGATCCAGAGCAAGGCAAAAAAAAACCACCAAATTAATGAAGGGGGAAAAAATTCCTTCCTGACTCCAAGTGGCAATCGGAAATTTCCCTGGATCAACTCTACTTGATGTATCATACCATAACTTGTAACATTCCTTGTTTGCAGGAACTCATCCAGCTTTTTTTTTGAAACTGACCAATGAACCTGCCATACAACGTCCCCTGGAAGACCGTTTCCATAGCTTTACCGTTCTCACATGAAAAACCCTTTCCGAACTTGAGGCCTAAACTTCTTTTCTTCAAGTCTTAAGGGATGTCCTCGTGTCCTCTGACATGTTCTATTTGGTGAACAATTGCCCCAGATAGTTTATTGTATGGCCCGTATTTATGTATTTATACACAGAGAAAGTTATAGGGCATTGTCCACCCCCAAAACTATAATCCCCCCACTACTGGCCCCACCATGTAGTGTAGTTTAATTCCTTACCTCACATCCACGCTCCTAAGGTTCCCCTGTAGTCCCCCCCCAATCCAAAAACTGCCCACCAGGGGATACAGAGTCATATAGGACTCTGCCTCCTACCGGCCTCCTGGAGAAGTTTGGCATGCGTACTGCACCCTTCTCCCCCTCCCTCCCCCGATTTGGATTCCCTCTCCCTAGTGTAAATCCCTTTCCAGCAAAGAGATTTCCTTCCCCTGTCCCCCCCCACCCCAAACCGCTCCATTTTTATTCTATAAAGCTCCCCAAACTTTACTTACCTTCCCTCTTTCCCCCGCCGCAATGAAACTCCCAGCAGCCACGTCTTGATTGGCTGCCGCTTAGCTAATCACAGATGCACTGCCGTTCCCGTCCCTCTGCTTGCATTTTCTCGGTAAGCAAGGGCCCTCAGCGTGGCGTGACGAAAGAGGGGAAGGTAATTAAAGTTTGGGGAACTTTCTAGAGTAAAAATAGAGAAGTTGGGGCTGGGGGGACAGGGGAATCATATATTAAAAAATGGTTTTCAGGTTGGTCATACCCTTTATACCTTTGAAATCAATAAAAAAAAATCAACACAGAATGCTTTCCATTTATTTCACTTTTCATTTTACTCTCCCTTTCCCTTTAGACAGGGTGCTGTATGGAAAATTCTACTTTATCTTCCTGAACCAATCATACGAGCATGTCTTGCTCACTGATTTAGTTGATGAGGAAGTAACTGTTTTAGTTTTTTTCTATAATAAAATGTCTGGTTAGAAATCAGGGTAAAATGTACTTTAGGGTGTAATTCCCTTTTGGTGTAACCTTTCATCCTAGAATATAAACATATATGTTTACTTGTTGCTAGGAGCCCCAGGTGCTGCCGTTGGACGGATGTAAAGCAGAGTATTAAACGGAGAACTCTTGGGTTTGAATGAGAACGTATTTATTACATACTCACAGTTTCAAATGCATTTTGGCCATCTTTAGTGTGGCCATCATCAGGATAATATTAGTATCCTCTTTCAAGGATTAAGTGACACACCTCTTCTGTGACTTCCTGTTGGGCGAATTCCTCTTGATAGATAATAATAATATATAAAATAGATGCTTGTGAAGGTTCTCATTCATCCAGGTCATGTTATATCTGTTGTATTCAATTAGATCAACTGGACTTGAAGTTTAGTTCTGGAAGACATTTCGCTATTCATCCGACTGGCTTTCTCAATTCAGAATGACTTGTATAAAAATCTCAGGGAGATTACATTAAAGTTCTTATCATAAAAAATTGTACGAATTTGCCCCAACCGATCAGATTCCATCCATTTAACATTTGAAACTAACATCTGATTGCATAGGCTACATAAATATTGACATATAATAGAAGAATTAAATAACCATACTATAACTGCCTAATATAAGTGGACGTTGTATTTGATAATACATATTATTTATACACACTATTATATAAATCCACAATGACTAATTCCAGGAGAGATAAAATTGTCTTTATCTGTCTTTTAGAAAACACCTAAAGTCCCAGGTCTGGATCCAAAAGTTTCCCTTTGAAGGAGTAATGTTATTCTCTCTGAATGTTGGCATAGGTACTGATCGATTGCCCAGAACCTGAAATCAGATGTCCATTTACAAATGGCAATTCGTTGGGGCTGGGAGGGGGGAGACTACACTATAGCAAAATATGTATTTTAAGGTGGACATACCTGTCACGAAGGTCAGTTTTGCTGGGCACGTGATCTGACCAATCAATCAGTACTCCTCTCCGCCACCACTTTAAGTTATGGCCTTAAAGACACCCCAAAAACACTCTTGACTCCACTGTCTATGCCACACCCCGTCCTGGCAGCTAAATGGTTAACACTACACCATTCACTCCACACTAACTGGTTAATTAGCATCAGTCCTTCACAAGCAGTCACAGAGTTAATTAGCTTTACACTGCAACACTCCATTCAACCACATAAACTTATCAGAGGCTAACTGAGTTCTTTTAGAGCATCAAACAAAACTTATACATTTTAGATTTTAATATTCCAAAGGGACAGTGCATATAATACAAAATAAAAGAAAATGGTGTTATAATAAATGACATACAGAGTTACAGCATATAAAATAAAAAGGATACCATATTCACAGACCCTACTCACTAGAAAAGTCCTGTATCCCGGGCAGGAAAAACATTGGGTCCATACACACGTTTTTAGCATGTCCCCTCAGTATGAACACAGTTATAGGGGCTACAAGGATTTTTAAACCATTTGATGAACAACCCCCATCCTGCTATGCATGAGGTGGGAGTTCTAGGAATGTCCATTTACGACGACCAAAAGCATTCATTCCCCCCCGTTAGGCAGATTCCATATAATGTAGATATGTACATTGTATTGGGATATTGATCACATATTCCTCTCCTGTATTAATTATCAAGTCCTCCAATACCAAACAATCCCTGTGTGTAATCCTATTTCCCAACATTAAAACTCGCTTGGCAAGGAAATAAGGGCTCCATATTGGTCCATTTTAATGGGCCTACTTTTCCATTCACAATATAATATGGTTTTCTGTCTTGCATATTCCAATACCATCAAATACATTATTTTCAGTATGTTGTCCTTAAATACTCTTTGTACCCACCAGACCCTAGCTCGAAGAGAATCCACATACACGGTTGTTCGGCCCCCACATTGTCTGGAAAAGAAGATCTGTTCTGCTTCCCTTCCTAATCATAATATAAACAATAGACTTTCCAGGGTTGGAATGTGTATTTTTATTGTCCTAATACCAATATTAACCCACTTCTTGGCCAAGTCATTACACACTTTCCTGACAATACCCTTTAAAGTTTTTCTGTCACGGAGGTCCGTAGTTAATACCTACTCTGTCCATCACTTTATTATACGGCGCTACGCGTCAGAAATACTTTAAACCAGTGGGCCAAACATTTTTAGGATTGTAGACATAAATGATCTGATTTCAGGTCTGGGCAATCGATCATGTACCTATCCCAAGATGCCATTGGAACAGATCACATTACTCCTTCAAGAGGGAAACCTTTTGGTGGCAGACATATGACACAGTAGCCCCTAGGGGCCTGAATGAGAACTGTTCATTTAGGTGTTTCTTAAAAGACGATAAAGACACTTTTTATCTCCTTGAGTTAGTTAATCAGATTTATAAAACAGTGTGAAGTGTAATGTATATCAAATAGAAGGCCAATATATAGCGATTTATAGTTGGTTATTCATTCTTTTATTTATAAGTCATATTTATTGTAGCCTATGTAGGCCATCACCTTCCCAATGCTTACAGAGCATTTTTACACCATTTTTTAGATTTTTTTTAGCCACTCAGTCACTTTAGGTGTAGGAGGGGATCCATTCCTAGAAGATATGCACTTTTTTGCTTGCTTTGCACTTTATATTTAACTGGAGACCCCCTCTGGTTTTCAATTCTAAGCACTTTTTATTGATATCTTTATGTTTGGTCTGTTTGGTGGGGCTAGATTACTATAGGGTATTGCTCTCTATTGCCTGATACGTCTCTCAGTGCATGAATGGGGTTTTCCCCTTTGAAAGTTGAATGCCCACTATCTACTGGCATTAAAATATCTGTCTTAAAGAGCCGTTATCGGCTCAGTACATACCTTGCGTAGATTGTGTGCCACCGCCAATCGCCGTAGGTTATGTCTTACAGTCACGTTAACCTTGGTACATGGCAAGGTGACTTTAAGGTGAAAAAGCCATTTGCGGCTCTCGGCACATAGCCCTTAGTTATGTTTTATTATCTATCTAGAGGGCTCTGCCCACAGGAAGTTGTCACAGATGAGGGTGTCAATCCTTTTATGAGAGGGGTATCACATTTTTTGTCAAGCCTATGTATGCTTGACAAAGGTCCAAGACCAGGGACCAAAACGTTTAATGTGTGAATAAACCCACCTTTATGCAAGTCCTTGGAGTGCTCAGTGTATTTCTTCATTTGTATTGTTGGATCCTTCGAAAGCACCCAGGCAGTTGTGCCTTAGGAGACATATATATATTTTACATATATATTATATAAGGAGTTGTATGGTAACAATAAGGAAAGGTATTGTTGTCTCTTATTCCATGAAAGAGGTCCTGGCAAGTAAGTGCTAGGCCACACTAGTGCACTTTTCTCTGATGCGATGTCGATCCGGGCCACTAGTGTGGGCCAATGGTGTGTCCACAGTAGTGCATTGCCGTGCACTGCATATGCGATCCGGTAAACGGAGCACATGCATCCGCATCTTTGCTCAAATCGAGCTCGATGATTGAAACGTTGAGCATTCGCCCTTTCCGGTGGGCTTGTGGATGCTTCAGTGAGGCCACAGCCTGAGATAATATTGGGCTCAGGATGGATGGATAACCCAGTGTCTCACACATTGGAAGTAGCCCCCCTCCTTTACATATGTACTTTATGATTTTAATTATTTAATTTTATAAAATACAGCAAAGGACATTAACTTCCAGTGAACACCCCGTATTGCTAATTGTTGCCAACTGAGGGCAAGGCCACACTGCAACGCAAACGGATGAGCTAGTGATTCCCCAATTCCGATTATGGAGCGCATGCAATTACGATTAAAACGCATTGGAAATCGCAGGAATTTTTCACGTTCCCCGATTTCCATTAAATCAAAATCACACTTGTAAAATGCGAAAACACGTATAGTGTGGCCTAGCCCAAAGGGTGACATCCTAGATTGTCTGAAAGCTGAAACTGTAAAATCTTTATGCTTCCCTCTACTGGTGATGGAGTCCCGTCCACAGGCTCCTAGACGTAAACACATAAACACGAAGGTTCACAGAAAGGGACTTCATACAACCCAATATATTTAAGGTGTTGTATATTTATCAGCCATGTGAAATGTACACTGTGTAGTTTATGTGAAAGCTGAAACTGTCAACTTTCCGTGTAGGGATTAACTGGTGGTAATGTACTGGCAGGGGATTGTAATTTTAAGTAGTATGTATGTGTGCAAATCAATGGAGCAGTCTATCTATCTGCGTAGGCTACAGGAAAACCTGTTTTAAACACTGTAGAAATTCTGATCTCTGTTATTTCTATTCACTCATGCCCAAGGAGGTTAACATAAAACCTATTGTCCATTGAGTTCAACCCTTCCAACAAATTCCAAAACCGCCAACAAGCAGTCAACTTTACTCCTAAGGACATTAGTGATTTATGACTATATGGTTTAATGGGGGCTGTTATTAAGGGCAATGTCCACCCCCCAAACTATATTTAAAGAGGCAAATCCAGCCCCAAAATGAAAACTTCCATACAGGTAAATCACCCCCCAAAACCCTAAACGGTAATAGTTTGAAGTATGAAATATATAAGTCTAACTAACCTGAAATCCTGCCCAATGTCCTGTTTCCCCTGTTTCTACTTCCTGGTTCTTCCAGTTAGTAACTGTCAGTTATGGATTTGACAGTTGACAGCCATGACTGAATGTTAATCACCTGTTTGCCTCTTCTGAGCATGCCCAGGCTCAGTACCAGCTCAGTACAGGTTTCTAAATTGCTCAGTTTTCCATGAGGCATCCATAGCAGGCAGCAACAGTAATGAAATTCAGAGGACGAAATAGGATTTATCAACATATTTTATAAAGGCCATTCTTTCTAAAAGATGTTCTTATGAGGGTGAGTTGTCCTTTAACCCACATCTGGGCCCCACTGTACATTTTAGAAAATCCTTACCTTAACTTCCGTGCTCCTTATGGTTGTCCATCAGGAGCATGGATGTGCGAAAAACTGAAGGGTAGTGGCTGTCTTCCTGCTCAAATGTTTCTACCTTCTGTGTTGCCTCCGGGAGAAATGACATCGGCGCTGGTGAGCGCCCTTTCTCCCCCTCCCTCCCCACCTTCCGGATCCATCCATCTTCATTTTTGCACCTAGCGAAAATTCTTTCTCACGGTATACTAGCTCATTAAAAATCATTTGGATCGGTACTTACGGCCCTTCGTATCCCGTCTACTTTCCGTACGTCATCCGTTTCTGTGATGGGCTGAGTCTTAGAGGCAGCTGGTGGTCCGGCCCCCTGCTGGCAAGTCCCGGCAAGCAGGAGCCAGAACAATGTGAGGTTGGTGAAGGGCATATCAATCTGAATGTTTTTGTAAGTAAATAATATGGGGTGGGCAGGGGGGAGCTTTCAATAATAGAAAGTTCATTTTATGGTGACATGCCCTTTAATTCAGGACAGGAAGGACATTTTATAAGGACTGGGGGGGGGAATTTCAGGGCTAAGAGATAAAATTATTGTCAGTAATGACACAGGTAACAGGAATGTATAGAAAGTTTATCTTTGTGAGGAGAAGTCGGTATGGAAATGAAAGTTTTAACTTTAGGCTGAGCTCATAAAAACCGTAAGACAAAGTTTTGAATCAAATAGAGTTTATTGATAACAAGGCAAAAAAGGAAACAAGTCAATGAATGGACAATGGGCACCGCAGCTTTAAAACGATCGATAGTAAATTTACGATCGTTAAACCGATCAGAGATCGTAAATTTACGATACCATTGTAATATCTACGCTACCAAAATCGTAGATTACGATCCCATATGAACCATATAAAAGTTGTCCTTCGAATATAAATTGGCTGTGCCTCTATAAATGTTTGTGTGGGATTTAAAAGGCATGTCCATCCTTAAAGGCATGTCCACCCCTCTTACAAAAATTGAGCATGTAACGGACACCCCCCCACAAAACTGGTTCTCTTTTATAACTACATTTACCAAAGATGCTCCCAGACTGTGTAAAGAACATACAAAACTATATGATCCATTGGCGCGGCTCTCAGCTCTTTCTGGTATGGCTTGTCAGTCACAGCCGTGACAGTGACATCACTGCCAATGGCTGATGGCCGTTACTGAATGAGCCTCAATGCTGCACTGTAAGGGACGTGGCAGCAGCAGCGGAGGTGTGGACTAAGCTGAATGGATTGTGGTTTGTAAGGATCTTTACACAGTCTGGGAGCATCTTTGATGAATGTAAGTAAAATAGGTTTTGGGGGGTGTCTGTCACTCTCAATTTTTGTAGAGGGGGGGACATGGCCTTTAAACAAAAATATATAAATATATATAGGAACATGGAGAGTATAACAGATTGTGAATATATCAGACCTTCTCCCGTCTATTATAACACAATCCCTCCCATTCATTATCATAAATCTATAATACATTACCAGTTATTCATGTGCGAGAGTCTATTCCTTATTTCCTTTTATCCCTATTTATTTATAAAGCCTCCACCTGCAGAATGTACAGTGGAAGCTCCAGCCTTTGAACATGTAAGTAAGAATTAAAATAATGTATTTGTCTTATAATTTGCTTTAAAACACAAACAATTTGAGTCCTAGTTCTTTATTGTTTTGTAGTTTCCAGCTCAATGTTCGTTTCCCAGGCATCAGGGAGATGTACGGGAGCTGCTATCACTGTCCCCTGCCCCGGAACATCAGAATGCAGTACACCCCATAGTGCCCCATGTTACATCCCAGCAATTTCACACTTTGTAGGAAAAGATTATCTGTGGGATTACAAAGTCACATATAACCTACACTGTCCCAGTCCTAAACCTTAGTGTATAGCTTTGTGAGGTTTAGAGAACTTCTTACACCAACACAATCTCAGTTGCATTTTGATACATGTCCTGACTGTAAAGACTGATATACAGGGAATAACATATGATTAAAACATCCACACATATCTCACACGTTTTCTATTTCCCAGTCCTAAAATCCATATATTATAAACTATAATAAATATAATGTCTCTTCCTGCAATTGTAATTGATATAATATAATTGTATTTTTTAGCTTCCAATTGCTGAATAGTGGACCATTTGGCTGTTGAGAATGTAAGTAAGGAGTTACTATTTAAATGTTATATTGAGGTGATTTAATCTAACCCTATGTCATTGGGTTGTGATACTTTCCCATTCCTCGGTGTATGTATAGGCCATTCCCTGTGGCTATCTAATGCTGGCCAATACACTAGGCAGACATTAGATTAGATATCTGTCCATAGATCACACATCCACCAGCATTGCACAGCCATTGTCTAGTTTTTTTCTAGGGAAGCTTTTATACAGGGTACACGAACTAACTTAATAATAGTTGAGATTTCTAAACATTTCATCTCCTTCTATACTATCAAACCTCTCCAATCCTATTACTTAATTGTATAATAAGATGTTGAATAAAAACTAGATTTTTCTCTCTTCTCTACTTGGGAAACTTTTCATCCTAATCCCTAAATGTATACACTTTTTATGTTCAGTCGTATTTTCTCATTATATTCAACTATTTCTTTTTAGGCCTCCAGCTGTAGAACTGGAAGAGCCTATAATGGCTGATGAGGGAGCAATACCAGCTGAGGGAGTAATCCCAGCTGATGAGGGAGAAATACCCGCTGACGAGAATTAATACCAGCTGAGGATTGATACCACTGATGAGGAGAAATACCCGCTGACGAGAAATTAATACCAGCTGAGGGAGTGATACCAGCTGATGAGGGAGTGATACCAGCTGAGGGAGTGATACCATCTAGGGAGGATACCAGCTGGGGAGTAATACCAGCTGATGAGAGAGCAATACCCGCTGATGAGGAATTAATACCAGCTGAGGGAGTGATACCAGCTGATGAAGAGCAATACCCTCTGATGAGGAATTAATACCAGCTGAGGAGTGACTACCAGCTGGAAGAGCAATACCCGCGATGAGGAATTAACCAGCTGAGGGAGTGATACCAGCTGATGAGGGCGTAAACCCCGCTGATGAGGAATTAAATACCAACTGAGGGAGTGATACCAGCTGATGAGGGAGAAATCCCACTGTTGAGGGAGTAAGTAGAAAATGAGATATTATTAAAGATAACAATGACTTTATGTGGAGGCCGTAATAGATTATAAAATTCTGTAGACATTCCTCCCATCCCCCTTAATTCCTGGATAAAATACATATTATTCATTTACAGTTTTTATTTTTCATTTTGTAATTTTTAATCTTCAGACTCCAACTGAGGACCCTGAATTGTGTGAAACCGGCTGTTGAGAGGTAAGTAGACAATAAAAAGTTTATGTTTAAATAAAAATTAAATTACTTTCCTTTTATGCCTATATGCCACTAAATTTGGTAATTCGTACCTAGCATTGAATGATAAATGCACTTTGTTAAATAATTAATGTCTCATATAAAACTATTTTTAGATTCCAGCTGATGGGACGCACAGTTCAGACCCAGATGTTAGAAAGTAAGTAGAAAATATAAAGTTTTCGGTTAATAAATAAAGTGCACTTGAATTGAAATAATAAGATTTCTCTCCCGAGTTCTCCGGATACAGCACTACACTTACCATGCAATCCAGACTGAAAAGCATTTATGCAGATTGTGGTATTGGTGTCTTGAGAAGGAAAGTAATGCATAATGTTTTGTATTAAATATAGTATATATGCATGTATAGACCATTTCCCTGTGTCTATAATGCTGGCCATACACTAGGCAGACATGAGATAGATTAGACATTACTCCATAGACAAACATCTAATCTATCTAATGTCTATAGAACAGTTTTACTTTACAACTTTTCTTCACTTTCTGATGTTCCTGTGACATTACATCTGGCCCATTCATTTGCTGATCAGAAGATGAATGCAAAAAAGGATGGACTAGATGGTTCTTGGGACGTCTCACAAATTTTTGGGAAAATGTCACAGGAGCATTGGAAAGTGAAATACAGTGTATGGACCTTAAGAAGCAATAATATTTTGAAAGGGCATTCACCTGTCTACTGCCAACCCAATGTAATCCTGACCTTTAATTGTACAATAATAATATATTTTCATATGTACAATTGTATTTTTAATAATTTTATCTTTTATTTTTTAGCCTCCAGCTGAAGGCTCTGTCTGTGAGCCAGCTGTGAAGGAAGTAAGTAAAAACCAAGTGCACATATGCGTAATATGTGAAATCCAATGTACTTTCATATTAGTGTTTAAATAAAGTGAAACCAGGAAGCGCGCGGCCATTTTCCTATTTCCTATCATTTAACTTCTTAGGAGAGCACAGCAGAGACGCTGCAGCTCTCCGTGAATGAGCCTGTATATTTTATATCTACAGTGACATTAATTATTTCCTTCTTACACGAGTGAAAATGACTGACATCCTGGGGCAGGATTGGAAGGTAATGTAATCCTTACAGTATGGTTTACTTGTGATTCCTAACCTGGTATTGGCTGTTACTTACTCCTATTATGCTTCTAGAGATAGTAGGGATATACAGTTAGAAATAGGGATTCGCATTAAATATGAACTGATACCTAAAATAGCCCATCTCAATTTACCTTCCAATAATTAGAACGTAAACCTTAATATTTAATTCTTTTTAGCTAAACGTTCATTTTCATCAATATTAGTAATATAATCAGATAGGAGAAATTGATGGTTAATATACCCTTTGTTACACATACATATATTGTTATACACACACAACTGCTACAGAAACTGTATTAATATACACTATTAAACAATATCAAAACCTGACAATAATAACCCTTTATTTATAGTTTGGTCCTGACTCCATATTATATATTCTTTAGTTTGTGTAGCATCCAGTTTTATTTGTAATTGTTTAATCTAATCTTACTCCTGTTCCTCAGGGCAGGGGGACCCATCTCACATTTACTATCAACCTATAAAGTCAACCGTATTCTACCACTTGAATAAATGGTTTTGTAATGTTGATATTAACAGTTTTCTCTTTCAATGCAGTCATACCTAAAAACAGAAAAAATAGAAGGAAAGAGGAGAAAAAAACAAATGAGAAAAAAAAGGAAGAAGTAAGAAGTCCAGAAAAATAAAGGACTTGAGATAGACGGACCAAGGAAAGAAGGAGTCCAGAAAAAAGGACTTGAGATAATCAGGGCCAAGGAAAGAAGAAAGAAGTCCAGAAAAAGAAAGGACTTGAGATAGAGCAGGACCAGGAAGAAGGAAGTCCAGAAAAAGAAGAACTTGAGATAGATCAGGGCCAAGAAAAGAAGAAGTCCAGAAAAAAAGGACTTGAGATAGAGCAGGATCAAGGGAAGAAGGAAAAAGACCAAAAAGGAAAGGACATGAGATACAGCAGGCCAAGGTAGGACAGACTGAAGGAAGGGCAGGACCACCAATGGGGGGGGCAAGACAAAAAGGAAGAAAAACCAGAGGGAGGGCAGGACCTGAGAGGGGAAAGACCTGAAGGGGGGCAAGACCAGAGGGAGGACAGGACTGAAGGGGAGGCAGGACCAAAGGTGGGTCAGGCCAATAATGAGGGAAGACTGCCAGGGAATCAGGATGAATGGATAGAAGTAGAAGAGAGGAGGGGGAAAAAGCAGAAAAGAAAAGGAAGGAAGAGGGAAGAAGAGCAGGGACAAAAAGCACTTAGGGTTGAGCCAGACCAAAGGGGGGACAGGACCAGAGCGGGAGAAGGCCCAAGTAGGGCTAAGACCATTAAGTGGGAAGTCATAAAGCGTGACATGACTGAAGGAGGGGCAGGACCAAAGGGTGGACAGGCCCATGTGGAGGGAAGACCGGCTGGGTATCAGGAAGAAAGGAATGAAAAGAAATGCTGGAAAAAGGGAAAGGAGGTGAGTTGGGGAGACATAGATTGGGGCAGGACTTCCGTACAGAAAGAACCAGATTGGGGGCGGGACCTAAAGAAGGAAAGACTGGAGGTAGGGCCGAACCAAATGGGGGAAAGAGGACTTCCAATTAATGGTCTTAGCCCATTTCGGCCTTCCCCCCTCTGGTGCTGTCTCCCTTTTGGTCTTGCTCCCCTTTGGGTCTTTCCCCCATTTGTTCGGCCCTCCTCCTCTTTCTTTCTTTAGGTCCCGCCCCCAATCTGGTTCTTTCTGTACGGAAGTCCTGCCCAATCTATGTCTCCCCACTCACCTCCTTTCCCTTTTTCCAGCGATTCTTTTCATTCCTTTCTCCTGATACCCAGCCGGTCTTCCCTCCACTGGGCCTGTCCACCCTTTGGTCCTGCCCCTCCTTCAGTCATGTCACGCTTTATGACTTCCCACTTAAGGTCTTAGCCCTACTTGGGCCTTCTCCCGCTCTGGTCCTGTCCCCCCTTTGGTCTGGCTCAACCCTAAGTGCTTTTTGTCCCTGCTCTTCTTCCCTCTTCCTTCCTTTTTTTCTGCTTTTTCCCCCTCCTCTCTTCTACTTCTATCCATTCATCCTGATTCCCTGGCAGTCTTCCCTCATTATTGGCCTGACCCACCTTTGGTCCTGCCTCCCCTCAGTCCTGTCCTCCCTCTGGTCTTGCCCCCCTTCAGGTTTTCCCCTCTCAGTCCTGCCTCCCTCTGGTTTTTCTTCCTTTTTGTCTTGCCCCCCCCATTGGTCCTGCCCTTCCTTCAGTCCTGTCCTACCCTTGGTCCTGCTGTATCTCATGTCCTTTCCTTTTTTGGTCTTTTTCTTTCCTTCTTCCCTTGATCCTGCTCTATCTCAAGTCCTTTCTTTTTCTGGACTTCTTCCTTCTTTCCTTGGCCCTGATCTATCTCAAGTTCCTTCTTTTTCTGGACTTCCTTCTTTCCTTAGGCCTGCTCAATCTCAAGTCCTTTCTTTTTCTGGACTTCTTTCTTCTTTCCTTGGCCCTGATCTATCTCAAGTCCCTTCTTTTTCTGGACTTCCTTCTTTCCTTGGCCTGCTCTATCTCAAGTCCTTATTTTTCTGGACTTTATTCTTCCTTCTTCCTTTTTTTTCTCATTTGTTTTTTTCCTCTCTTCCTTCTATTTTTTCTGTTTTCTTTTAGCTGTATGACTGCATTGAAAGAGAAAACTGTTAATATCAACATTACAAAACCATTTATTCAAGTTGGTAGAATACGGTTGACTTTATAGGTTGATAGTAAATGTGAGATGGGTCCCCCTGCCCTGAGGTACAGGAGTAAGATTAGAATTAAACAATTACAAAAAAACTGGATTGCTACACAAAACTAAAGAATATATAATATGGAGTCAGGACCAAACTTAAATAAAGGGTTTATTATGTCAGGTTTTGCTATTTGTTAATAGTGTATATTAATACAGTTTCTGTAGCAGTGTGTGTGTATAACATATATGTATGTGTAACAAAGGGTTATATAACCATCAATTTCTCCCTATCTGATTATATTACTAATATTGAAAATGATACGTTTAGCTAAAAAAAATTTAATATTAAGGTTTACGTTCTAATTATTTGGAAGGTAAATTGAGATTGGGCTATTTTAGGTATCAGTTCATATTTAATGCGAATCCCTATTTCTAATGTATATCCCTATATCTCTAGAAGCATAAATAAAGAAGTAACAGCCAATACCAGGTTAGGAATCACAAGTAAACCAATACTGTAAGGATTACATTACCTTCCAATCCTGCCTCCAGGTGTCAGTCATTTCTCACTCTGTGTAAAGAAGGAAATAATTAATGTCTACTGTAGATATAAAATATACAGGCTCATTCACGGAGAGCTGCAGCGTCTCTGCTGTGCTCTCCTAAGAAGTTAAATGATAGGAAATAGGAAAATGGCTGCGCCTTCCTGGTTTCACTTTATTTAAACACTAATATGAAAGTACATTGGATTTCACATATTACAGCATAATGTGCACTTGGTTTTTACTTACTTCCTTCACAGCTGGCTCACAGACAGAGCCTTCAGCTGGAGGCAAAAAATAAAAGATAAAATTATAAAAATACAATTGTACATATGAAAATATCTATTTATTGTACAATTAAAGGTCAGGATTACATTGGGTTGGCAGTAGACAGGTGAATGCCCTTTCAACCTATTATTAGCTTCTTAAGGTCCATACACTGTATTTCACTTCTCCAATGCTCCTGTGACATTTCTCCCAAAATTTGTGAGACGTCCCAAGAACCATCTAGTCCATCCTTTTTTGCATTCATCTTCTGATCAGCAAATGAAGGGCCAGATGTAATGTCACAGGAACATCAGAAAGTAAGAAAAGTTGTAAAGTAAAACTGTTCTAACTATTATAGATAGATTAGATGTTTGTCTATGGAGTAATGTCTAATCTATCTCATGTCTGCCTAGTGTATGGCCAGCATTATAGACCAGGGAAATGGCTATACATGCTATATACTATTATTTAATACAAAACATTATGCATTACTTTCCTTCTCAAGACACCAATACAACAATCTGCATTAAATGCTTTTCAGTCTTGGATTGCATGGTAATGTTCAGTGCTGTATCCGGAGAACTCGGAGAGAAATCTTTTTTTCAATTCAAGTGCACTTTATTATTTAACCAAACTTTATATTTTCTACTTACTTTCTCAACAACTGGGTCTGAACTGTGCGTCCCATCAGCTGGAATCTAAAAAATAGTTTATTATGAGACATTAATTATTTAACAAAAGTGCATTTTATCATTCATTGCTAGGTACGAATTACACACATTTAGTGGCATATAGGCATAAAAGGAAATGTAATTTAATTTTTATTTAAACATAAACTTTTTATTGTCTACTTACCTCCTCAACAGCCGGTTCACACAATTCAGGGTCCTCAGTTGGAGTCTGAAAGATAAAAATTACAAAATGAAAAATAAAAAACTGTAAATGAATAATATGTATTTTATCCAGGAATTAAGGGGGATGGGAGAATGTCTACAGAATTTTATAATCTATTACGGCCTCCACATTCAAGTCATTGTTATGCTTTACTAATATCTCATTTTCTACTTACTCCCTCAACAGCTGGTATTTCTCCCTCATCAGCTGGTATCACTCCCTCAGTTGGTATTAATTCCTCATCAGCGGGTTTTACGCCCTCATCAGCTGGATCACTCCTCAGCTGGTATAATTCCTCATCAGCGGGTATTGCTCTCTCATCAGCTGGTATCACTCCCTCAGCTGGTATTAATTCCTCATCAGCGGGTATTGCTCTCTCATCAGCTGGTATCACTCCCTCAGCTGGTATTAATTCCTCATCAGCGGGTATTGCTCTCTCATCAGCTGGTATTACTCCCTCAGCTGGTATCACTCCCTCAGCTGGTATCACTCCCTCAGCTGGTATCACTCCCTCATCAGCTGGTATCACTCCCTCAGCTGGTATTATATTTCTCGTCAGCGGGTATTTCTCCCTCATCAGCTGGTATCACTCCCTCAGCTGGTATTAATTTCTCGTCAGCGGGTATTTCTCCCTCATCAGCTGGTATTACTCCCTCAGCTGGTATTGCTCCCTCATCAGCCATTATAGGCTCTTCCAGTTCTACAGCTGGAGGCTAAAAAGAAATAGTTGAATATAATGAGATAAATACGACTGAACATAAAAAGTGTATACATTTAGGGATTAGGATGAAAAGTTTCCCAAGTAGAGAAGAGAAAAATCTAGTTTTATTATAACATCTGATTATACAATTAAGTAATAGGATTGGAGAGGTTTGATAGTATAGAAGGAGATGAAATGTTTAGAAATCTCAATCTATTATTAAGTTAGTTCCGTGTACCCTGTATAAAAGCTTCCCTAGAAAAAAACTAGACCAATGGCTGTGCACATGCTGGTGGATGTGTGATCTATGGACAGATATCTAATCTAATGTCTGCCTAGTGTATGGCCAGCATTAGATAGCCACAGGGAATGGCTATACATACACCGAGGAATGGGAAAGTATCACAACCCAATGACATAGGGTTAGATATAAATCACCTCAATATAACATTTAAATAGTAACTCCTCTACTTACATTCTCAACAGCCAAATGGTCCACTATTTCAGCAATTGGAAGCTAAAAAATACAATTATATTATATCAATATACAATTACATAGGAAAGACATTATATTTATTATAGATTTATAATATATGGATTTTAGGACTGGGAAATAGAAAACGTGTGAGATAATGTGTGGATGTTTTAATCATATGTTATTCCCTGTATATCAGTCTCTTTACAGTCAGGACAATGTATCAAATGCAACTGAGATTGTGTGTGTGTAAGAAGTTCTCTAAACCTCACAAGCTATACACTAAGGTTTAGGACGGACAGGGTAGGTTATATGTGACTTTGTAATCCCAGCAGATAATCTTTTCCTACAAAGTGTGAAATTGCTGGGATGTAACATGGGGCACTATGGGTGTACTGCATTCTGATGTTCAGGGCAGGGGACAGTGGATAGCAGCTCCCGTACATCTCCCTGACGCCTGGGAAACGACATTGAGCTGGAAACTACAAAACAATAAAGAACTAGGACTCAAATTGTTTTGTGTTTTAAAGCAAATTATAAGACAAATATCATTTTTATTTATTCTTACTTACATGTTCAAAGGCTGGAGCTTCCACTGTACATTCTGCAGGTGGAGGCTTTATAAATAAATAGGGATAAAAGGAAATAAGTTATAGACTCTCGCACATGAAACTGGTAATGTATTATAGATTTATGATAATAATGGAGGGATTGTGTTATAATAGACGGGAGAAGGTCTGATATATTCACAATCTGTTATACTCTCCATGTTCCTATATATATTTATATATTTTTGTTTAAAGCCATGTCCCCCCCTCTTACAAAAATTGAGCATGTGACAGACACCCCCAAAACCTATTTTACTTACATTCATCAAAGATGCTCCCAGACTGTGTAAAGATCCTTACAAACCCACAATCCATCTCAGCTTAGTCCACACCATATTTAATGCGAATCCCTATTTCTAACTGTATATCCCTACTATCTCTAGAAGCATAAATAGGAAGTAACAGCCAATACCAGGTTAGGAATCACAAGTAAACCAATACTGTAAGGATTACATTACCTTCCAATCCTGCCTCCAGGATGTCAGTCATTTCTTCACTCTGTGTAAAGAAGGAAATAATTAATGTCTACTGTAGATATAAAATATACAGGCTCATTCACGGAGAGCTGCAGCGTCTCTGCTGTGCTCTCCTAAGAAGTTAAATGATAGGAAATAGGAAAATGGCTGCGCGCTTCCTGGTTTCACTTTATTTAAACACTAATATGAAAGTACATTGGATTTCACATATTACAGCATAATGTGCACTTGGTTTTTACTTACTTCCTTCACAGCTGGCTCACAGACAGAGCCTTCAGCTGGAGGCTAAAAAATAAAAGATAAAATTATTAAAAATACAATTGTACATATGAAAATATCTATTTATTGTACAATTAAAGGTCAGGATTGAAAATGGCTGCGCGCTTCCTGGTTTCACTTTATTTAAACACTAATATGAAAGTACATTGGATTTCACATATTACAGCATAATGTGCACTTGGTTTTTACTTACTTCCTTCACAGCTGGCTCACAGACAGAGCCTTCAGCTGGAGGCTAAAAAATAAAAGATAAAATTATTAAAAATACAATTGTACATATGAAAATATCTATTTATTGTACAATTAAAGGTCAGGATTACATTGGGTTGGCAGTAGACAGGTGAATGCCCTTTCAAACCTATTATTAGCTTCTTAAGGTCCATACACTGTATTTCACTTTCCAATGCTCCTGTGACATCTTAAGGTCCATACACTGTATTTCACTTTCCAATGCTCCTGTGACATTTCTCCCAAAAATTTGTGAGACGTCCCAAGAACCATCTAGTCCATCCTTTTTTGCATTCATCTTCTGATCAGCAAATGAATGGGCCAGATGTAATGTCACAGGAACATCAGAAAGTAAGAAAAGTTGTAAAGTAAAACTGTTCTATAGACATTAGATAGATTAGATGTTTGTCTATGGAGTAATGTCTAATCTATCTCATGTCTGCCTAGTGTATGGCCAGCATTATAGACACAGGGAAATGGCTATACATGCATATATACTATTATTTAATACAAAACATTATGCATTACTTTTCCTTCTCAAGACACCAATACAACAATCTGCATTAAAATGCTTTTCAGTCTTGGATTGCATGGTAATGTTCAGTGCTGTATCCGGAGAACTCGGAGAGAAATCTTTATTATTTCAATTCAAGTGCACTTTATTTATTTAACCGAAACTTTATTTTATTTTTTATTTTATTGCCTACTTACCTCCTCAACAGCCGGTTCACACAATTCAGGGTCCTCAGTTGGAGTCTGAAAGATAAAAATTACAAATATGAAAAATAAAAAACTGTAAATGAATAATATGTATTTTATCCAGGAATTAAGGGGGATGGGAGAATGTCTACAGAATTTCATCATCTATTACGGCCTCCACATTCAAGTCATTGTTATGCTTTGCTAATATTTACAGTCAGGACAATGTATCAAATGCAACTGAGATTGTGTGTGTGTAAGAAGTTCTCTAAACCTCACAAGCTATACACTAAGGTTTAGGACTGGGACAGTGTAGGTTATATGTGACTTTGTAATCCCAGCAGATAATCTTTTCCTACAAAGTGTGAAATTGCTGGGATGTAACATGGGGCACTATGGGTGTACTGCATTCTGATGTTCAGGGGCAGGGGACAGTGATAGCAGCTCCCGTACATCTCCCTGACTGCCTGGGAAACGACATTGAGCTGGAAACTACAAAACAATAAAGAACTAGGACTCAAATTGTTTTGTGTTTTAAAGCAAATTATAAGACAAATACATTTTTATTTAATTCTTACTTACATGTTCAAAGGCTGGAGCTTCCACTGTACATTCTGCAGGTGGAGGCTTTATAAATAAATAGGGATAAAAGGAAATAAGTTATAGACTCTCGCACATGAATAACTGGTAATGTATTATAGATTTATGATAATGAATGGGAGGGATTGTGTTATAATAGACGGGAGAAGGTCTGATATATTCACAATCTGTTATACTCTCCATGTTCCTATATATATTTATATATTTTTGTTTAAAGGCCATGTCCCCCCCTCTTACAAAAATTGAGCATGTGACAGACACCCCCCAAAACCCTATTTTACTTACATTCATCAAAGATGCTCCCAGACTGTGTAAAGATCCTTACAAACCCACAATCCATCTCAGCTTAGTCCACACCTCCGCTGCTGCTGCACGTGCCCTTTACGTGCAGCATTAGAGGCTCATTCAGTAACGGCCATCAGCCATTGGCAGTGATGTCACTGTCACGGCTGTGACTGACAGCCATTACCAGAAAGTAGCTGAGAGCCGCGCCAATGGATCATAGTTTTGTAATGTTCTTTACACAGTCTGGGAGCATCTTTGGTAAATGTAAGTAAAAGAGAACCAGTGTTTTGGGGGGTGTCCGTTACATGCTCAATTTTTGTAAGATGGGGTGGACATGCCCTTTAAGGATGGACATGCCTTTTAAATCCCACACAAACATTTATAGAGGCACAGCCAATCTTATATTACGAAGGACAACTTTTTATATGGTTCATATGGGGATCGTAAATCTACGATTTTGGTAGCGTAGATTTACAATTGGTATCGTAAATTTACGATCTCTGATCGGTTTAACGATCGTAAATTTACTATATCGATCGTTAAAGCTGCGGTGCCCATTGTCCATTCATTGACTTGTTTCCTTTTTTGCCTTGTTATCAATAAACTCTATTTGTATTCAAAACTTTGTCTTACGGTTTTTTATGAGCTCAGCCTAAAGTTAAAACTTTCATTTCCATACCGACTTCTCCTCACAAAGATAAACTTTCTATACATTCCTGTTACCTGTGTCATTACTGACAATAATTTTATCTCTTAGCCCTGAAATTCCCCCCCAGTCCTTATAAAAATGTCCTTCCCTGTCCTGAATTAAAGGGCATGTCCACCATAAAATGAACTTTCTATTATATGAAAGCTCCCCCCTGCCCACCCCATATTATTTCCTTACAAAAACATTCAGATTGATACTGCCCTTCACTCCCACCTCACATTGTTCCGGCTCCCTGCTTGCCGGGACTTGCAAGCAGGGGGCCGGACCACCAGCTGCCTCTAAGACTCAGCCCATCACAGACACGGATGACGTCACGGAAAGTAGCACGGGATACGAAGGGCCGTAAGTACCGATCCAAATGATTTTTTAATGAAGCTAGTATACCGTGAAAAGAATTTTCGCTAGGTGCAAAAATGAAGATGGATGGATCCGGAAGGTGGGAGGGAGGGGGAGAAAGGGCTCCACAGCGCATGTCACTATTCTCCCGGAGGCAACACAGAAGGTAGAAACATTTGAGCAGGAAGACAGCCACTACCCTTCAGTTTTCTGCACATCCATGCTCCTGATGGACAACCATAAGGAGCACGGAAGTAAGGTAAGGATTTTTCTAAACTGTACAGTGGGGCCAGATGTGGGTTAAAGGACAACTCCACCCTCATAAGAACATCTTTTAGAAAGAATGGCCTCTTTATAAAATATGTTGATAAATCCTATTTTGTCCTATGAATTCATTACTGTATGCCTGCTATGCTACTGGATGCCTCGTGGAAACTGAACAATTTAGAAACCTGTACTGAGCTTGTACTGAGCCTGGGCATGCTCAGAATAGGCAGACAGGGGATTAACATTCAGTCATTAGCTGTGAACTGTCAAATCCATAACTGACAGTTGATAACTGGAAGAACCAGGAAGCAGAAACAGGGGAAACAGGACATTGGGCAGGATTTCAGGTTAGACTTATATATTTCATACTTCAAACTATTACCGTTTAGGGTTTTGGGGGGTGATTTACCTGTATGTAAGTTTTCATTTTGGGGCTGGATTTGCCCTTTAAATTATAGTTTGGGGGGTGGACATGCCCTTTAATAACAGCCCCATTAAACCATATAGTCATAAATCACTAATGTCCTTAGGAGTAAAGTTGACTGCTCTGTTGGCGGTTTTTGGAATTTGTTTGGAAGGGTTGAACTCAATGGACAATAGGTTTTATGTAACCTCCTTGGGCATGAAGTGAATAGAAATAACAGAGATCAGAATTTCTACAGTTTAAAACAGGTTTTCCTGTAGCCTACGCAGATAGATAGACTGCCCATTGATTTGCACACATACATACTACTAAAATTACAATCCCCTGCAGTACATTACCACCAGTTAATCCCTACACGGAAAGTTGACAGTTTCAGCTTTCACATAAACTACACATGTGTACATTTCACATGGCTGATAAATATACAACACCTTAAATATATTGGGTTGTATGAAGTCCTTCTTCTGTGAACCTTCGTGTTTATGTGTTTACGTCTAGGAGCCTGTGGACGGGACTCCATCACAGTAGAGGGAAGCTAAAGATTTTACAGTTTCAGCTTTCAGACAAACTAGGATGTCACCCTTTGGGCTAGGCCACACTATACGTGTTTTCGCATGTTTACACGTGTGATTTTGATTTAATGGAAATCGCGGGAATGTGAAAAATTCCTGCGATTTCCAATGCGTTTTTAATCGTAATCGCATTCGCTTCCATAATCGGAATTGGGGAATCACTAGCTCATCCGTTTGCGTTGCAGTGTGGCCTTGCCCTCATGGTGCAACAATTAGCAATACGGGTGTTCACTGGAAGTTAATGTCCTTTGCTGTATTTTATAAAATTAAATAATTAAAACCATAAAGTACATATGTAAAGGAGGGGGGCTACTTCCACTTGTGTGAGACACTGGGTTATCCATCCATCCTGAGCCCAATATTATCTCAGGCTGTGGCCTCACTGAAGCATCCACAAGCCCACCGGAAACGGGCGAATGCTCAACGTTTCAATCATCGAGCATTCGATTGAGCAAAGATGCGGATTGCATGTGCTCCGTTTACCGGATCGCATATGCAGTGCACGGCAATGCACTACTGTGGACACACCAATTGGCCCACACTAGTGGCCCGGATCGACATCGCAATCAGAAAAGTGCACTAGTGTGGCCTAGCCCTTACTTGCCAGGACCTCTTTCATGGAATAAGAGACAACAATACCTTTTCCTTATTGTTACCATACAACTCCTTATATATATATATATGTAAAATATATATATGTCTCCTAAGGCACAACTGCCTGGGTGCTTCCGAAGGATCCAACAATACAAATGAAGAAATACATCTGAGCACTCCAAGGACTTGCATAAAGGTGGGTTTATTCACACATTAAACGTTTCGGTCCCTGGTCTTGGACCTTTGTCAAGCATACATAGGCTTGACAAAAAATGTGATACCCTCTCATAAAGGATTGACACCCTCATCTGTGACATACTTCCTGTGGGCAGAGCCCTCTAGATAGATAATAAAACATATACAGGGCTATGTGCCGAGAGCCGCAAATGGCTTTTTCCACCTTAAAGTCACCTTAGCCCATGTACCAAAGGTTAACGTGACTGTAAGACATAACCTACGGCGATTGCGGTGGCACACAATCTACCGCAAGGTATGTACTGAGCCGATAACGGCTCTTTAAGACAGATATTTTAATGCCAGTAGATAGAGGGCATTCAACTTTCACAAGGGGAAAACCCCATTCATGCACTGAGAGACGTTATCAGGCAATAGAGAGCAATACCCTATAGTATCTATAGCCCCAAACAGACCAAAACATAAAGATATCAATAAAAAGTGCTAGAATTGAAAACCAGAGGGGTCTCCAGTTAAATATAAAGTGCAAAGCAAGCAAAAAAGTGCATATCTTCTAGGAATGGATCCCCTCTCCTACACCTAAAGTGACTGAGTGGCTAAAAACATCTAAAAATGGTGTAAAAATGCTCTGTAAGCATTGGGAAGGTGATGGCCTACATAGGCTACAATAAATAATGACTTATAAATAAAAGAATGAAATAACCAAACTATAAAATAGCCTAATATAATTGGACATTCTATTTGATAATACATATTACAATATACACACTGTTTATATAAATCTGCATTAACTAACTCAAGGAGATAAAAAGTGTCTTTATCCGTCTTTTAAGAAACACCTAAATGAACAGTTCTCATTCAGGCCCCTAGGGGCTACTGTGTCCCATGTCTGCACCCAAAAGGTTTCCCTTTGAAGGAGTAATTGTGATCTGTTCCAATGGCATCTTGGGATAGGTACATGATCGATTGCCCAGAACCTGAAATCAGATCATTTATGTCTAAATCCTAAAAAATGTTTGGCCACTGGTTTTAAAGTATTTCTGACGCGGTAGGCCGTATTAATAGCTGATGGACAGAGTTCAGGTATTAATACGGCCTACCGTGACAGAAAAACTTTAAAGGGTATTGTCAGGAAAGTGTGTAATGACTTGGCAAGAATGGGTTAACTATTGGTATTAGGACCAATAAAAATACCATTCCACCCTGGAACAGTCCTATTGTTTATATTATGATTAGTGAAGCACGGAACCAGATCTTCTTTTCCAGACAATGTGGGGCCGAACCGTGTATGTGGAATTCTCTTCAGCTAGGGGTCTGGTGGGTACAAAGAGGTCATTTTAAGGACAACCATACATGTAAAATAAATGTATTTTGGTATTGGAATATGCAAGACAGAAACCAATATTATACTTGTGAATGGAAAAGTAGGCCCATTAAAATGATACCCAATATGGAGCCCTTATTTCCTTGCCAAGGCGAGTTATTAATATGTTGGGAAATATGGATTACACACAGGGATTGTTTGGTATTGGAGGAATTGATAATTAATACAGGAGAGGAATATGTGATCAATATCCCAATACAATGTACATATCTACATTTATATGGAATCTGCCTAACTGGGGGGGGAATGAATGCTTTTGGCTAGTCGTAAATCTGGACATTCCTAGACACTCCCACCTCATGCATAGCAGGATGGGGGTTGTTCATCAAATGGTTTAAAAATCCTTGTAGCCCCTATAACTGTGTTCATACTGAGGGGACATGCTAAAAACGTGTGTATGGACCCAATGTTTCTTCCTGCCCCGGGATACAGGACTTCTTCTAGTGAGTAGGGTCTGTGAATATGTTTATCCTTTTTATTTTATATGTTGTACCTATTGTATGTCATTTTATTATAACACCATTTTCTTTTATTTTTGTATTATATGCACTGTCCACCTTTTGGAATATTAAATCTAAAATGTAATAAGTTTTGTCTTTGATGCTCTAAAAGAACTCAGTTAGCCTCTGATAAGTTTATATGTGGTTGAATGGAGTGTGCAGTGTAAATGCTAATTAACTCTGTGACTGCTTGTGAAGGACTGATGCTAATTAACCAGTTAGTTGCTGGAGTGAATGGTGTAGTGTTAACCATTTAGCTGCCAGGACAGGGGTGTGCATAGACAGTGAGAGTCAAGAGTGTTTTTGGGGTGTCTTTAAGGCCATAACTTAAAGTGGTGGCAGGGAGTACTGATTGATTGGTCAGATCACGTGCCCAGCAAACTGACATTCGTGACAGGTATGTCCACCTTAAAATACATATTTTGCTATAGTGTAGTCTCCCCCCTCCCAGCCCCAACCGAATTGCCCATTTGTAAATGGACATCTGATTTCAGGTTCTGGGCAATCGATCACGTACCTATGCCAACATTCAGAGAGAATAACAATTACTCCTTCAAAGGGAAACCTTTTGGATCCAGACCTGGGACATTTAGGTGTTTCTTAAAAGACAGATAAAGACACTTTTTATCTCCTGGAATTAGTCATTGTGGATTTATATAAACTGTGTGTATATAATAATATGTATTATCAAATACAACGTCCACTTATATTAGGCAGTTTTATAGTATGGTTATTTAATTCTTCTATTTATATGTCACTATTTATTGTAGCCTATGCAATCAGATGTTAGTTTTCAAATGTTAAATGGAATCTGATCGGTTGGGGCAAAATTCGTACAATTTTTTATGATAAGAACTTTAATGTAATCTCCCTGAGATTTTTATACAAGTCATTCTGAATTGAGAAAGCCAGTCGGATGACTAGCGAAATGTCTTCAAGAACTAAACTTCAAGTCCAGTTGATCTAATTGAATACAACAGATATACCATGACCTGGATGAATGAGAACCTTCACAAGCATCTATTTATATATATATTATTATCTATCAAGAGGACTTCGCCCACAGGAAGTCACAGAAGAGGGTGTGTCACTTAATCCTTTGAAAGAGGATACTATATATATCCTGATGATGGCCACACTAAAGATGGCCAAAATGCATTGAAACTGTGAGTATGTTTAATAAATACTGTTCTCATTCAAACCCCAAGAGTTCTCCGTATATATACTCTGCTTTACATCGTTCCAACGGCAGCACCTGGGGCTCCTAGCAACAAGTAAACATATATGTTTATATTCTAGGCATGAAAGGTTACACCAAAAGGGAATTACACCCTAAAGTACATTTTACCCTGATTTCTAACCAGACATTTTATTATAGAAAACTCTGCAGTTACTTCCTCATCAACTAACTCAGTGAGCACAGACATGCTCGGTATGATTGGTTCAGGAAGATAAAGTAGAATTTTCCATACAGCACCCTGTCTAAAGGGAAAAGGGAGTAAAATGAAAAGTGAAATAAATGGAAAGCATTCTGTGGTGATTTTTTTTTTATTGATTTCAAAGGTATAAAGGGTATGTCCACCCTGAAAACCATTTTTTAATATATGATTCCCCCTGTCCCCCCAGCCCCAACTTCTCTATTTTTACTCTTAGAAAGTTCCCCAAACTTTAATTACCTTCCCTCTTTCGTCCGCCACGCTGAGGGCCCTCTGCTTACGAGAAAATGCAAGCAGAGGGACGGGACCGGCAGTCGCATCTGTGATTAGCTAAGCGGCAGCCAATCACGGACGTGGCTGCTGGGAGTTCATTGCGGCGGGGGAAAGAGGGAAGGTAAGTAAAGTTTGGGGAGCTTTCTAAGAATAAAAATGGAGCGGTTGGGGCTGGGGGGACAGGGGAAATCTTTGCTGGAAAGGGATTTACACTAGGGAGAGGGAATCCAAATCGGGAGGGAGGGGGAGAAGGGCTGCAGTACGCATGCCAAACTTCTCCAGGAGGCCAGGTAGGAGGCAGAGTCCTATATGGACTCTGCTATCCTCCTGGTGGGCAGTTTTTGGGATTTTGGGGGGGGACTACAGGAGAACCTTATGGAGCTGGGATGTGAGGTAAGGATTAAACTACACTACATGATGGGGCCAGTAGTGGGGGGGATTATAGTTTTGGGGGTGGACATGCCCTATAACATTCTCTGTGTATAAATACATAAATACGGGCCATACAATAAACTATCTGGGGCATTGTTCACCAATAGAACATGTCAAAGGACACGAGGACATCCCTTAAGACTTGAAGAAAAAAGGTTTAGGCTTCAAGTTCAGAAAGGGTTTTCACTGTGAGAACAGTAAAGCTATGGAACTGTCTTCCAGTGGACATTGTAATGGCAGGTTCATTGGTCAGTTTAAAAAAAAAGCTGGATGAGTTCCTGCAAACAAGGAATGTTACAAGTTACTGGTATTGATACATCAAGTAGAGTTGATCCAGGGAAATTTCCGATTGCCACTTGGAGTCAGGAAGGAATTTTTTCCCCCTTCATTAATTTGGTGGTTTTTTTTTGCCTTGCTCTGGATCAAAAGTAAGCCAGGAAATGAGGATATTGCTAGATGGGTTGGACTGGATGGACATATGTCTTTATTCAACCTCAAACCAGGATATAGCCTGGTTTACAGTGAGAGAATGCAATACTATTGGTATACTGTGGTAAATCTAAGGGTCACTACTCTTTGCTTATTCTTCTTGGCCACCCTCTGCTTCTTCAGACACTGGCCTCCTTAGGTATCCAGGATACTGTACTTTCTTGGATATCTTCCTATCTCTCCAGTAGGACCTTCAATATCTGGACTTAAAGTTTAGTTCTTGAAGACATTTCGCTAGTTATCCAACTGGCTTTCTCAATCCAAAATGACTGAATCTGTTGGCAACTATTTACCCTGGAAAATCCCAATTAGCATATCACAGCCAGGTGTTAAGGGCGTGATTGCATTGGGGCTAAGAGGTGTTATAGGAACTGCCCAGGGTAAGGTGTCAAAACAGCATTGTACATGGCAGACAGTTGGTGTCGAACACCCCCACTTCTATTCAAGCTTGGTTTCTTTATTTTCACATAAATGGCTCCTTGACACCTCTCTTAAACCAGTCATGTTCCTTTGCCAAGATGTTAACATTACAATCTTCAAAGGTATGCCCTTTATCCTTAAGATGCAGGTACACGGCTGAGTCCTGACCTGAGGAATTGTCTCTTCTGTGCTGGGCCATATGTTGGTGCAGTTGCTGTTTGGTCTCCCCCACATACAAATCAGAGCACTCTTCACTGCACTGCGTATATCATGTCGCTTTTTTTGTGTTTTGGTAGTTTTGTTACTTTGCACCTCTTCCCTTGTAAATTTGATGTTATGGTCTATGGCATTGATGTGTTCTGTGAAGGTTTGTACTTCCTTCTAGTGGATTTTAACCCAGGTGTCATCCACATATCTAAACCAGTGGCTGGGTGCTATGCCCTTAAAGGGGATGTTCACAGCAAATACATATTCTTTTAAGAAAAATGAGCAGTATTTTTCAATCCCAATGAGCTTAAACTGCCCATTCAGCATTTTGTATAAATAAATGCAACTGAAAAAACTGACTTCCTGTTTGCAGGACCCCTAATAGAGACCGTTATGGTTTTGCCCTTGACCCAGCGCCTGGGTTGATTCACTTGCTCAGTAGAGATCTGAGCATCTTTGACCCATCCAACAGCCAATCAGTAGAAATTACTGTTAGGAACATTCCAAGGAAGTGGTGCATCCTGGGAAGAAGAAGGACTGTTAGAACCTGAAATGGCAGCTCACTAATGTCAACGGCAGGGAACAGCAAAGGGTATGAAATCAACTGATTTTTCAAAACAAGAGAGAATATGTAGAATAGCTAGGTATGCACAATACAAACCAAGAATTTTTAAAATATTAATATTTTCCACTGAACTTTCCCTTTAAAGGTATTATGCGCCTGTGTTTCCACTTCCTCAATGTAAAGGTTGGCCACAATGGGTAAAACTGGAGATCCCATAGCACATCCATGTTTTTGCTTATAGAACTTTTCCCTGTATTTGAAATAGGTGGTATTCAGGCACAAGTCCAGTAGGGAACACACCTGTTCTGGGTTAAGATCAGTTCTGCTGATAAGAGTGCTGTCTTGGCCTAGCCATTTGCTTTTTGCCTCCTTACCCTGGGCGTTCCTATAACACCTCTTAGCCACAATCCAGTCCCGCATTGCATTCAGAAGGTCCTTAACACTTGGCTGTGATATGCTAATTGGGATTTTCCAGGGTACATAATTGCCACAGATTCTTGTACAAGTCATTCTGAATTGAGAAAGCCAGTCGGATGACTAATGAAACGTCTTCAAGAACTTTAAGCCCAGTTAATCTAACAGAATACAACAACAAATAACAGATACTTCTTAGGTGGAATAGGGGAATAAAGAGAAAATTAGTGGAAATAGGGGATACTTCTTGTTCCTTGTCTTTCTGAGTGAGTACTATGGTTTGTGAAAGTGGTGGAGGGTCATGTGTATTATGTGATAGTTATGTATTGAGTAAATACCACTAGATGGAGCACTAGAAAATGTGAAGAGATGTAAAGGAAAAGGGGTACACTAGGTGGCACTATTGCACTTGGCTATAAAAGAATGTATATTGATAACTCTAACACTTGTTAAAGGCCGGGTGACTTGAAATGTTATGTGTACTTTATCTACACTAATAAAGATGGGATTACCCCTTAAAGGAAACTAAAGCACTGGACAGCCCTATTTTCTTTGTAAATATTATATATTTGGCGGAGAAGTGGCCAGAAAGGACTGGATGTCTAGTAGGTACTAGAGATGGACGAACTTTCAAAAGTTCGGTCCGTTTTTGAACTTTCGAACTATATTGAAAGTTTGAAAACGGACCCAATTAAAGTCAATGGGAGTCAAATAGTTTGAAAAGTTCTAATGAAATACAATTAAAATATCAATGGTAACTTAATGTAAATGGCTGTGGGACCTGGGAAATGGTCTGGGGAACATGTTCGAATATCCAGGACATTCGAAAAATCAATTTTACTCTCATTCGCGTTATTTTCACAATCTGTTCCCCTCCCTAGTCTCACTATTAATATTAATGACTCACCGATATCCCCTATCTCCTCATGTCCGTTGCCTGGGTATAACACTAGATTAAGATCTTTCCTTCAAACCCCATGTCAACACACTTACCAACTCCTGTTGGCTGCAACATCTCCCACATTCGTCCCTTCCTTATGAAAGAAGCTACAAAAATCCTAGCCCATTCCCTAATCATATCCCGGCTAGACTACTGCACTACTGGGTTACCAAACAACCGCCTGGCACCACTTCAGTACATCCTAACTCTGCTGCCCAGCTCATTCACCTCTCCTCTCTGTTAATCTCTCCACTGGCTGGAGATTCAAGTCAAGCTGCTAACCCTATCCTATAAAGCACTATCCAATACAGCCCCTCGATACATCTCAGAGATGATCCACAGTTACCATCCCAAACACACCCTCTGCTTTGCAAATTATATCCTCTTCCCATGCCCGCATTCAGGATTTAGCTCTTGCTGCCATTCTGCTCTGGAACTCTCTTCCTCCATCTGTCTGTCACTCCCTCTTTACAAGGCACCGGTAAGGCCTTATTTGGAATAAGCCGTGCAGTTTTGGAATCCCATATACAAAAGGGACATCTTGGAAATGGAAGCAGTTCAGAGAAGGGCAATTAAATTAATAAATGGAATGGAGGGGCTTAAATGTGCAGGCAGATTAGACTTGTTAGGGCTGTTTACATTGGAGAAGCGACGTTTGAGTGGAGATATGACAACCTTATACAAATATATTAATGGGCCATACAATAAACTTTCTGGTGCATTGTTCACTATTAGTTCATATCAGAGGTCTCGTGGACATCCTTTAAAGGAACTGTAAACCCATATACATAACATTTGAAGTCTTTGCCCTCCATTTGTATTATTCACAGGGAGGTGAGAACGCTTATTCTCACCTCCCTGTGAATAATATTTTGCTCAGGGGACACTGGAACTTACCTTCGCTCCGCTCGCAGCTGCCCCTGATCTAACAACCGCTGTCCCGACCATGCGTGCTCTCTTAGGCGCATGCGTGCCAATACAAGAGATAGGGCACACGATCAGGACAAAACCGCTGTTCTGTGCAGAAGCGGCTGCGAGCGGAGCGAAGCAAAGGTAAGTTCCCGGTCCCCTGAGCAAAATATTCACAGGGAGGTGAGAATAAGCGCTCACAAACGGAGGGCAAAGACTTCAAATGTTGAGCTTACAGTTCCTTTAAGATTGGAAGAAAAGAAGTTTAATCTTCAGGTTAGGAAAGGTTTCTTTACCGTGAGAACGGTGAAATTGTCTTCCAGCAGATGTGGTAATGTCAGGAAGAAACCCACCCCCATTTTTTAGCTGTTTTTTTTTTTGCCATCCCCTGGATCAACTGTTAGGTAGGCTAAAAAAAAAAAAAAAAAAAAAATAGTGAATAGGTTGGACTTGGACGTATGTCTTTATACTACCTCAATTACTATGTTGCTCACCGTCCCTTAAAGGGAAAGTTCAGTATAAAATATCAATATTTTAAAAATTCTTGATTTGTATTACACATACCTAGCTATTCTACATATTCTCTCCCGTTTTGAAAAATCAGTTGATTTCATACCCTTTGCTGTTGTGACATTAGTGATCTGCCATTTCAGGTTCCAGCGGTCTTTCTTCCCAGGATGCACCACTTCCTTGGAATGTTCTTAACAGTAATTTCTACTGATTGGCTGTTGGATGGGTCAAACATGCTCAGATCTCTACTGAGCAACTGAATCAACCCAGGTGCTGGGTCAAGGGCAAAACCATAACGATCTCTATTAGGGGTCCTGCAAAGAGGAAGTCAGTATTTCAGTTGCATTTATTTATACACAGACACAATGCTGAATGGGCAGATTAAGGTCATTGGGAATGAAAATGACTTCTCTTTTTCCTTAAAAGTATATGTATTTCCACTGAATTTCCCCTTTAAAACCTTCAAATGTAACCTTAAAACCCACCTCTTGTAGCAAGCATATAATCTGGTCTAGACATTACCCGTCACTGACCCAACCCGATCCTAACCGACTCACATTCCACTGCCAATCCATTTACAGCCTGCCGACCTCCGTCACCTTATGTCTCACCCAATATCCTCTAGACTAAGCTCTTTGGACAGGGTCCTCTTTCCTATTGTATCACTAAGTAACTCATCACTGTGTACTTATATTATGTATTATCTGCATATGCAATATGAATGACTTTGTATAATATGTATTACGATGTATGTAATGTATGACTATGTAATGGTAAAGCACCACAGAAGATATAATTGTGGATTTATATAGCACCAACATCTTCTGTAGCACTTTACAATCACACCAGGCCCTGCCCCAAAGAGATTACAATATAAGCACATTGACACATACAACCTATCAGTATGTCTTTATGATTGTGGGGGAAACCGGAGTGCCCAGAGGAAACCCGCAGGCTTTATTAAAGGGGAACTGTGGTCTCCAAACTAGTCGAGTTTAAATGAAAGGCCAGTTTCCTACCCTTAAAACAAGCCATCAACCAGCTCTGCGTGCTTCACAGCCCAAGATAAAGAAATTACTGACCAGAAAGTCAATGGGTGGGAGGCGGACATATGACATTCCTAAGGCTGCGCCTCCACCTCGCCACCGGCGAGCACAGCCTCAGACTTCAGTGACAGGACAGGAGTCAGGACAGCCCCGCCCCCACCCCCCCTCCCTGTGGTGCGAAGATCCCCACAGAGAAGGTAAGGGAATCTACAGCCCTACACTCCCCACAGAGTTCTCACTGCTCACTGCCTGAAAAGGCTGTTTTCACAGATTTCTGTAGGGGCTGTAAGGGAAGGGGCCCTGCAAATGGAGGTGCCATGGGGTCCATGAGTGGGAGGGGCCAGTGGGGCTTGCAAGGGGAGGGAGACACAGGGCAGACTGACTCATCAACAGACAGTATCAGAGCAGGAAGCGTAGGTAGAAACCACAGGGCCCCCATAGCAAGATTTTAGATGGGCCCCCCAACCCACATATAAACCAGTTCAACCCAACCCTGCAGTCAGGTTTTTTTAAGGGTTAAAGTTAAACAAAAGATTTGTGGGCGGACGTGCCTGCAGGGGACTTGCTGCCATATCACACTCAAAAATGTAAATATCTTTAAACCTATGCAAAATAAACAATGAAAAACTGCAAAAATTCCCAGGAGAGCAATTCCTATCAATTTACCCAAAGTCGTTTTTGGACCACAGTTCCCCTTTAATCCACAACAGGTAAAATCACAGCCCTCCATATTTCTAGAACTAGTGTATTCGCGTGATCCTATTTTACTCATCGTGCAAAAGAGCAAAAAAGGTGTTCAATGTGTTTCTGGCAAAACATTAATTTCACTGAATGTCATTAAAGTGCCAGTCCACCCCTCCAAGCCCCATTCATAATTATTTTAATGACACCCCACCCCAATTTGATGGGAAGGATTTCAGTCTTCCTCTGAATCGACAAAAAAATGTGGGTATTGCCGAGTAGGTTGGACAGGTCTTTATTCAACCTCAAGTACTATACACAAATAGCACAAAGGGGACCCATATCTCTGTCCTGCCTAGGTTCCTATTTAATCTCAAGATAAGAAAACAAAGACCAATCAAACTACAAACACCAACATATATTAAGAATCCAACATTAAAGAAAGCTACATTTTCTATAGTATGACATGGGGGGGAACAAGGGTCATCCAATATCATGATCCCTACCACTGGTCAACAGCACGAAGCTGGCACACATGGAATTCAACTGTCCCTCCCACTGGGCACAACAGAGAGGTGGAATAGTACTTCCTGACAGACCTGATATCACTTCCCCCAGCTCTATGTTTAACAAACAAATCTTAGAATCTTTAAGGCCGCAATCCAGAGTGCAGGGTCAGGGATTTATATTTCCCAAAGTCAACTTTTCCAGGTGTTTGAATCCCATTAAACCTGAGCGCTTCTTAGCATTGTGGTAACAGAGACACTATCTAAGGGCTAGGCCACACTGCTGCGTTTTTTTTTGCGTTTGCGCTTGCGATTTTCCAAAATTATTGAAAACGCGGCAATGCAAAAAAAACGCGCGTTTTTCGGTGCGATTGCGTTTTGCATTTTTAATTGCAATCGCATGCGTTTTCCTATACTTATTGAAGAAATCGCAACGAAAATCGCACATGAAATCGCATGCTATTGCGTTTGCGTTTCAGTGTGGCCTAGCCCTTATACACATTTATATAGTATGTTCAGTTAAAAAAAATTCAGTAATTCAGAAAAATACTACCAGAATTCAAAACAAAGCCAAGTATACCACACATCCACTAGGTGGCGCAGGGCACTTTATCCCAAAATTACATACGATACTATAAATACACTCAAAATAAAAACTGTGGGGGGGAACTTACCCATGGTGCACCCATTAATGAAGGTCTATGGCAACACATCATCAATAACGGGTGCTCAGGTTCATAGTTAAAACTGGTGGTTATGGAGCCAGATGACTTTAACTGTTTAAATCCGTTAAAATATTAAAACATTTTAACTGATTGAAATATTCAAAAATAGTTCACTATTTAATGCAATCATTTAGGTGTGAACACATTTAAAAGGATCAAATTGCTGTAATTGCTCAGGCCAAAATTACATTAACCACAATCTTGGTTATTCAATAAAAGTTCTTATCGTTTAAAATGGTGCTAAGTGCCCCAACCAATCAGATGTTGGCTTTCAAATGTTAAATAAGATCTGATTGGTTGGGGCAAAATTAGCACCATTTTAAAAGATAAGAACTTTTATCGAATCTCCCTGAATGTGTTTTAGCCCATATTTCTCCAAGCCATTAGTAGTATATATAGCCCCCACCATGAGTATATTTAATATGGGGTAGGCAGAGAAGTTGGTTCTTTAAGGCAAATGGTCATGGATATTTACATTGTTTGTTCCATGTGCCCTTTATTGAACAATTCCAAATCACACCATTCTAATCAGCTATAAGGGGAGGCCTGTTTCTCACTACATATTAGTGACTTACCATAATGTGCTGTGTCCATTAGAGTCCATGTAGGCTTTTTATGGGAATCCGTCAATTAGAATGCATTCTGTCTGCTGCAGGTAATTACAGAGGTATGACTGAAATACCCAATACACAGGTACAAACTAGTTCTCCCACCAACACCCCCCCAATGTTGGAGACTTGTGCATTTCCCTTGTCAGGAAGAACAGAAACCCCAATCACTTAAATTAAAAAAAAAATATATATAGATTCTCACCAAGAGTACTTATCTATACAAAGAACTTTAATCTGATATTAATATACAAAAGTTAGAAAGATTATATTTATGACATTTAAAAACTTGACAACGATGACATAGAAAAAGGAACAGAAGACACAGGCTCCTATACAGCTCAGGTGGTGTTTCCAAGGTCCCAGCATGTGATCCGTGAATAGTGTTGCACTTATGAGACCGCACTCCTGCTCTATTGTCTTAGTAAAATGACTTGTCACAATTGCAATGTCAGCTCAAGGTTAAAAGATACAGGTGCATTCTGCTAGGGCCAGGAGATCCTTTACATCCAGCAGCAATAGAAAAGTGTCTGTATTAGTCCAGCTATGAAGAGGCTTTTACGTGTACAGCCCCCGCCTTGGAGTTTTGAAGTTTTTCCACCATAGTGCGTGCATAGCGAAGGCGGCTGGCAAGCTCTTTGCAGCAACCAAACTCTTGAATAAGGCTCAGCTTGTAGGTGCGGAATTCCCGTTTTTCATCAATATAGGACACCGCAGCCATCAGTGGACACAGGATTATTTTTGTGTGATCCTGTATGGAAAAATATAAATCAGAATGTTAGCAATGAATAAGGAGCCACAGGACAAACAGGGCTTAGATACTCTGTTCATCAAAATTACCCGATTAGCAATCAACCAAGTTCCCTTCATACTGTCATAACACGTTAGATACCACTAGAATGGTTGCAATATGCATTGATCAGCATACACACCCTATATGAAGTTATGAGGATCAATCATGTGATCATAGAGAACAGATATCTCCCCAATGGAAATTTTCCATTCACGTTTAAATGAAATTGGTAGCTTAAAAGGCATTAACATATGAAATCAACAAATAGTCTGATAAAATCATATTATCATGCATTGTATGGCAAGCTTTACTACAACCCAGCTATATTGCAGTCTAAAAAAAACCTGCTTGCGATGTCACATGCACATTTAGAAGGAAACCAGGACTGCAGGTAGTAGCCGAGGAAGCTCTGTAATACAGTAGTATGGAGCGAAACAGACTGCACCCAGCACTCTAATTTGCCTCATCCTGCCATTATGTGCAGCAGCACCTGTGAGTAGGGTAGTGTACCCATTTTTATGCACTGGCTTACCTTTGTACTATTGACCGACTACCATACTGCTTTATATACAATTTATAATGTTCCCATTTTTTATTAAAGGACCTTTATATACATCACAGTGGAGTGCAGACAGTTTAATATTTTGTATGATTTTAATCCCATTACCTGTATAATTCTCTGCCCTCTAATGTCCAATAATTTGCTGGGTCAAGTACAATATTTCCCAGAACTCACCTGGAAAAAGTTGATCTGGACTGTTCCATTGCTCAGGTGCAGGATAATTGCACTGCGTGTTCGGAACCATGTCCTTAAGAAAGGCAGACGAGCCAGTTCATCCCCTTCGCGAGGTGTAATGTTGGCCCCAGCCTTCAGCAGATGTTCACTCATGTAATTCCTGAAGTATTTTAGCAGCGTGATCTACGGGACACAAATCAACTTTGTTAATTTTATTAAAACTAAAGAATATTTATTCTGGCCTTTAAATTTGGGAGATAAAGATGTTCCATAAGGGCGTGTCATGGTTCATAAAGTACAGGGACTATTTGCTACAGTTTTAGCTCGAAAGGTCACCAATGCTGTACAAGCACTAAATCCAATACTTTCTTGTATAAAAAGAACAGGCCTGCAGAGAACAAAAAAAAAAAACAAACAATTCTTCCCCTTCCATGCAATAGTCCATAGAATGGATAGCATTAAGAGATACAGAGGATGTCCAAGATGCTACTGAAAGCATTAACCTTTTCAGTGCCAGGCTCAGTCTAAGAGGCAAGACTAGTGGGTTTAATAAACCTGGCTTGGAGCCTTTCAAAATACATGGGAAAGGTGGCCTTAGGGGTGAAATTTACCATTTCTTCTATTGAGTTTGAGATTTGCATACAAGAAATTTACAACAGTCTTTTTACAACCTAAAATAGCTATGTAACTGCCCTGGGTATAGGAAGAATTTCTGCAGTTGCATCAAAGGGCATGTTCACCCCTCATATTATACTTGTATATAGGCAAGTCAACCCCCCCAAACTACAACAGTTTTAAAGCCTACAGATGTAGGGCTAACCAGTTATGCAGCAAAGTGATGCTTGTCTACTTCCCTCTGCCACTCAAAAGCTTGCCTCCTCTCCAAACTTGATGCTCAGGAGATGGTTAATAGTTATTGGCTGTGATGTCATCTGTTACATCCATGACAGACAGCGGCTAACTGGAATAACCAGGAAGCAGAAAGGCAAACCAATCACCAGGCAGTAATTTGGGTTAAACTTGCATCTCCCAACTATTGTAGTTTTGGGAGCTTATTTACCAATGTACAATTTCTCATTTGAGTGGTCCTTTAAATCTAGAAGAAAATATTGGAAATAAGACTCCAGGAAAACCCACCTTCTTTGTTAAAGTAGAAGGATAGGAGCGCACATTCATGTAAGACTCTGTGTTGTTCCTCTCAATATACTGCAAGCTGTCTCCATCAGTGTACATTATCAGCCTGGTGGAGTCATTGAATAGCACTCCTACACTGTTATCACACAGCTGGTAACCTGCAAGTTAAATAAAACACAATTAACATATATAACTTTATAAGCATTTCTTATGTAGCAATGCATTACTGGGTGTAAATTACTGATCCTTACTCTCATTGACAGTGAAAGACAAAAACAGCCATATACCATGGGCAAGCAGCTCTGCAAGAAAACACTTAAACTCTAGGTTAGGAGGAGCACTTAAACCTAAAACGCAATACCCCCTTATATAATTAAATAGTGCACCAAGTCTAAGGATACCAGCGTGGTATCACCGACACCTCCACTTCTTGGGATGACTGGTAGGAACAAATCCCAATATCCTTTAACTACAAAAGTTAAAACAGGGGAATTTTGCCATTAGGATATAAATGCAAAGACTTTGTCAAATAAACCTCAAATTTGACAAGCTCCTTTAAGGGGGGTTGGGGGGCACATGCTTCTAGCTGCAATCCATCTAAACGGTGGTGTTTCCAGCTAGCATTGTAAGCTTTGACATCCCCAGTACCACTGCTCTGTGCCTATGCCTTAGGTAAAAGCATGTCCACTTGTATACCTACAAGCTAGCCACAAATCCTCCTTAAGGTGTCCATAGGTAGAGGAAAGACTAAATAATGTTTGTAGGACGATAATTAGCTTCAGAAAAGATCAATTTTGGGAGTGGGAATTTTTCTACAGCTCATAATGTAACTGACAAAGATGCCGACAGACCAGGAAGTGTAACTTTACAAGCCTATAAGATCCAGAGCAGCTGGAGACATCATAGGTTAGATTGAAAGGGTATGAGAGCACTTTAAAATAGAGGGCACTTGTATGGAGACCAGTTACCCTTTAAAGTTAGTACCCACTGAAGCACTCCATTGTAACTCCTTTCCTTGTGCCAATTGCAGTTTGGGTTAGAAAAAAAAAAAAAAAAAAAAAAAAGCAAGTTTGCCTGGGAAAAGACTACATATCTATATTCTTAATGCAGTAACATGTACATTTCCAGAAAACTAGGAATGCGTGTGGCTTCTTACTTACCTAACCCATACTTGTCCGAGTAGTCCACCCATTTACTGACCCAGAAGATTGGAATAGACGCTGGGTCTTCTGCTTCCTCTGTAAGAAAGAAAAGAAGTTTAATGCACAAAGCACCAGGTGTTTTATTTACTTCCCCTAGGAAAGCGGAAATATTTACAAAGACGCAGAGAAAGGATAGGTTAATACTGGATGTGCCAACAATTGTTCTCTCTACCTTAACATTTTGGCTCAGAACTCACCTTGGCGAATGACTGCTCTCTCTGAAGGCTTGACTGCATTCAAACACGTAAGCTGCTGAAGCATGTCTGACAGGTAACAGTCGGCAGGCTCCATATCAGCCTGTGGGACCTCTTCCTCCTTAGCAGGAACGGCCACCTTTTCAACCAGAGGAGAGTCCTGTCCTGATAAAAAAAAACAAAAAAAAACACGCTTTTGTTTTTGGCAGTGTTTAAAGGGCATTTCCACCATCAATAATATTTTGATATATTGCAGGTCATGCCTCCCACCACCAACCGCAATATTAGGAACTGTAATAATAGAATCCAAACCCTACATTCCAGAGATGTTCTGATCCGGCTCCCTGCCAGAACTACAAGCAGGGGGCCCGGACCGGCAGCCATGGCTGCGATTGGCCAATAGGCAGCCAATCACAGCCGCCAGCAATACATAACGCCGTGGGAGCAAGGATCTGTAAGTAGAGTTTGGATACTGTTTTACAGTTCCAATATAGTGGTTGGGGGTGGGAGGGCATATATATACATAAATGATTTAATGCTACATGATCAGCAGCCAGGGGAGGGCTCCTCTATACATGCCAGCAGCAACTGAGAAGACCGATCAGAGGCAGAGACATTTGGACAGGAAGACAGCTCCTACCCTTTAGTTTCCAAGACAGTGAACAGTCACTGCAGGAGAACCACAAGGAGTAGGGTGTAAGGTAAGGATTTTTTTTTTTTTTTTTTTAATTGTACATTGGGGGCAGTAGTGGGTTAAATTTTAGTTTGGGGGTAGACATGACCTTTAAACACATCTAAGCAAATAGGACGACTTTCATGAAAGCAAACAAAAATACACCTACCTTTATTAATAGCAGTAAGAGGCTTCCGTATGCTAGGATCAATAGTGCTTGGTGCAATAGAAAACCTCGGAGGCACAGTTAAGCAGGTAGTGGGCAGACGGGATGGAATGTAGCCTGCAGTGAAGAATTCATCAGTTAAGAGCTCATCTATTGTAGGTCTTGTGGTTGGGTCAGACCTGAGCATCTTTTGTATGAGAGCAGCGGCTACTGGATTGATGTGCTGAAAAGGAACCGAAAAAAACCCCAAATTTACAAGGTAATACAGGGAGCACCGTACGTAGGGCCTGGTATGTGTGCTTCATACGGAACGATTTCCTAGCAAATACAAGTTTGTGCCACATACCTTGGGAATAGAATATTCATTCTTTTTAATCCTCATGTAGGTTTCTTTCAGGCAGGAGGTTTCAAACGGAGGCTTCCCCACCAGCAAGGTGTACCTGACAAAACGACCTGGATTAGTCTCTAAACAATGTGTTAACTTACTAGTGATCTCTATGGTTTGTTATTACAATGCCACTAATGTCTGGCGCCCTCCTAAGTCCCCAGTTTAAACTGCAAGTCAGTGCAACAGTTATTCTGGGTAGAAGGAAGTGATTATAGAAGCAGTGAACACCATCACTCCAGACTCCATTGCTGGAATGGCTAGTTCCCCCCATCTTTAAAGATCATTCCCTGTAAGTAACTGTTCATAGTTCTATATCTGTTTATACAGCAGTCCATGAAATCTGATCTTTGGAATGTCTGCAAACGTAGAAATTTTACTTACATATAGTGGATAATTATATAAGGTATAGTGGTAAATTATAAGGATATTAGAAGTCACAGAGGAGTTCCGTGACTATATACAAGCACGAGGCAGAGTACCTTTTATACAGGGCATGGGACTCCAAGGGGACTTCTAATATCCCTTTAATTTACAGTTCAGGTGCATTATGTATTATAACCTATCCCATTGTGGCTTCTGGTTTACTTCTCCATAAGGCTATAATCTTACAATTCCTCCCATAGAAACCCACTACAGGGGTAGGTTATGTGTATAAATACAGATTATTGTTTATACTTATCACTAGTGGTTCTGAGAGCCATTATGAAAAGGTGTTTAGCTTGCTAGAATCTACCAGGCATGTCAAACTTTACTTGCAGCCCTCCAGATATTGCAAAAAAAACAACTCACAGCATTTGCAGCAATGGAATTTTGGGAGTTGTAGTTTAAACATCTGGAGGGCCACAAGTTTTGAATGTTCCATTTAATTACCTAGCACAGGGATCTCAGTGTGGCCTGTACAATGTTGAAAACCAGTTACAGCAATGATGTTAAATAAGCCTCACATGTTGACTGGGTGTGTAAATGCTAAAATATTACACAGAAAAAAAAAAAAAGTCATACTAACATCTAACCAAGGGGAACTTACATGATACAGCCAAGTGACCATATGTCCACTTCAAAACTATGACCCTTCTTTCCCAACACCTCAGGTGCAATGTAGTTAGGAGTTCCACACAGTGTTTTCTTTCTCTCGCCATCATATTCCACCTTGGTTGCCAGCCCAAAATCACCTGGATGTGGAACGGAACACAAATGAGTGAGGGCCTAGCCAAGGGGCAACAATGTCACAGAACATGAAGAATGTTAGAAACCCAATGGGAGGAGTCGAACGCGAGATCAGCAGATAGAAACATTACCTATTTTGACTTCCATCTCGTCATTAAGAAATAAATTTCCAAGCTTGAGGTCTCTGTGGATGACTCTGTTGCTGTGAAGATACTGACACCCCAAGATTGTCTGGCGGAGATAGTAGCGAGCTTCTGGCTCTGTGACGGCTTTTCTTCTTTTATGCAGCTCCAACAAAGACTAAAAGGTTTTTAAAAAAAAAATAAAATCCATAAAACAGCTGCACACACAAATGCAAATCCAGGGAAAGCTTTCAAAACGGCAAGAGCTGCAAGACAGAGGGACACAGGTTTCCTCTGCACAGTCGTTTACCCTGAAACCAAATAACCAACATAAAGGGTCACTATACCCACAAAAAAAATCCAGCCCATAAATCAATCTTACAAGAGGAAGGAGCAAGTATTCCCCACCTAATTCAAAGCAGAACAGAAGAAGTAATAGAATTTATGGGAAGGAAAGGTACGGGTTTCATTTCCTAGGCTAATTAAAGGGTCACTATATATTAAAAAAAAACAACACACATTTAAAATGTAAATATGGTCCAAGAGGTCCTAGTACCCCCCTAGATCTTTTAGATAATTTAGGGCTGTCACTTTCTTTCCCAAAACGCTAAATAGACAATAGTTTAACCCAATTTCAATAATAGTCTTGTCAGGTTGGAATATTCTACACCAAACATGGACAGATTTCCTGTCAACACAAAACACTATGGATCACAAGCTGCAGAAGTTCGTAATTACTAGTCTATCTGAAGGATACTTAGGCCAATGTGTAGAAATTGAAATCTTTTGCTATATAGTTTTCATTTTCACTTATGACAGTTCCTCCACTTTCCCCTGGGAATAAGTAAAGGATTTGATTTCAAAGAGGCGAATCTTTTGCTTGAATTAAAAATAAAGAAACCATATACTTCTCCTTGAAACATATTTTTGGGTTACAATCAGGCATCGTTAATAAAGGGTGCATTTATTTGCAACAATCAATCTGATGTTATAATTATACTTGCCTTCTAGCTTCAAAACACGTGATTGGTCTATGCAGAATAATAGAGCTGAAAATACAGCCCTTATTAAATAAGCCCCAGTGTGTATAATACCACTGTTCCATTCTGGAATTGTATGGCAATGCCATCAATAGAGTAGGTTACCCCTGTACAGGATATACTAGCCTCTGTGCAATACCAATCATAATTGTAGAACAAACATGTTATGTCAGGGTTCTAGTCTATGTTCACATGAGGGGCATTCAGACTTCCATTGGGGAGGGACTCATTTTGCATTGTCCAAATGGTACACACAATCCAACAAATATTCATTGTTCAGGGGTTTCCTGCTTTACTGAAACCATCAGCGGATTTAGCTGAACTTCAGCCAGGAAGCAACAGCCAGAGATCCGTTACTGGTTAATAGGATGCCAAGCACACCCAACAGAGACTTCACCAAGGCAACACAACTCACCAGCAGGGGGCAGGCGTTTGCAGGGGGAATCTACATCGCCGTTTTGTATTTGTTGCTGCAATTTTCACTAGATTGGAAATCAGTTTTACATAAAGTGTGTGTGTGTGTGTGTGTGTTGGGGGGGGGTCAGTGTGTTGGAATGTACCCCCAGCCCAATACTATCTATGGGGTACATTGCATGCAATCCAGGGAGTTACCCTGAACATTCCACTGGGGACACAACCACATGTCAGGAACCAGCCCCACAATCTTTCCCATAAGAATAGAGGGTCAGTCGGGGTACAATCCGTATTGGCAATGCTTGTTTGGGTCCCACTGAACACATGGGGTGGTTGTCCCATCTTCACACTATAGATGTAATCTATGGAGCTACAGCTCCCAACATCCTCCCTCCCCAGATAGTCGAGTAGTGTAGTTCATCAGCTACATAGGAAGTCCCCCCATTAATGCCACAATCGTCCCATATTTACCCTCCTCCTGCACAGCTCCAGCACCACAAACACAAAGTCATTGTCCTCGAAGAAGCCGTGGAAGCCCACAACGTGCTGGTGGAAGAGGCTGCGCTGGATGGCGATCTCCATGGTCATCTTGTCCTTCTGGTGGGGCTTTAACAACATGGTCTTGGGCACGATCTTCCCCGCAAACACCTCCCGGCTCTCCAGGTCCGTGATCTCGTAGCACTTGGCGAACCCCCCTTTCCCCAAGAACCTCCCCCGCAGGTACCGGCGCCTGGTTCGTGGATCCACCAGTATCTCCGGGATCTCCTTCACCGTAGAGGATGAAACGGGCATACCCGGGGGTTTACCGGCCTCTGGGGCCACAGTCAATTTCTTACCGGCTATCTGAGCCATATCTGATGGGGGTTGGTGTATAAATGAATGGGGGTGGGTGCCGGGTTATCAGTGGGAAGAGACGGACACAGACCCAGGTGGTGAGAGTTAAAAAGCAATGGCAGCTCCCAACTTCTACTGCCGCTGTCCTGTTCCCTTTAACCAGCACTCCTCCCGGCCCTACAGCCGCCGTTGGTTTTGAAGCAAAATGCAAGTCTCTGATTGGACGGCGCGATTTAAAAATCCAAAGCTGCCATTCGCGAGGCACCATGGGAGAAATCAATTTAAAAGGACGATGAGGGAGGGGCTTCACAGCCCCACTGACAGCTCAATGGAAAATCAACTGTGAGGGGGCGTGGCTTATTATACGTATGCCCGCACGTACGCACGCCTCGGTATGCGGAAGTAAGTTTTGTGGTCGTGGGAACCATAGGAACATGGTGAAGGATACGTTTAAGTAAAATCTAGTTATAGTTTACACAGGTCAATGATCGATCCTAGCGGGCTGAAGAGACCTGGGAACATAGGGAGATGGGCATACTGGGATGGGTGATGGGTTACAGTGGTATAGTGGGTAAAGTGGGCTGGGTACTATTAGAGAGAGGATTGCGGACTATTACTACTGGTGGTACAGGAAGGGGAGAATGTGGTGCACTGGTGGGTACAGGAAGGGGGGAATGTGGTGAACTGGTGGCTACAGGAAGGGGAGAATGTGGTGAACTGGTGGGTACAGGAAGGGGAGAATGTGGTGAACTGGTGGGTACAGGAAGGGGAGAATGTGGTGAACTGGTGGTACAGGAAGGGGAGAATGTGGTAAACTGGTGGGTACAGGAATGGGAGAATGTGTTGCACTGGTGGGTACAGGAAGGGGAGAATGTGGTGCACTGGTGGAGTTAGGAAGGGGAGAATGGTGCACTGGTGGGTACAGGAAGGGGAGAATGTGGTGAACTGGTGGCTACAGGAAGGGGAGAATGTGGTGAACTGGTGGGTACAGGAAGGGGAGAATGTGGTGAACTGGTGGGTACAGGAAGGGCAGAATGTGGTGCACTGGTGGGTACACGGAGGGGAGAATATGGTGCAGTGGTGGGTACAGGGCGGGGAGAATGTGGTGCAGTGGTGGGTACAGGGCGGGGAGAATGTGGTGCACTGGTGGGTACAGGGAGATAAGGATACATTCCCATTTAATAGGTGCAGTGACCCAGATCTTAGCACCATCAGTGTAACTTATTAAAGTGTATATAATAATACTAGTGTACCCATGCCCCCTCTAATAACATACCCTCCAACATTCCCCTTTGAAAGGTCCACTAATAGAAACTATATGGTCATTTCATTGAAACGTGGAGAATTGTGTGCGCAACCATGTGGGTTATTGCATGTGATTGTGTGTGCGATTGAGCGTTTTGCATTTGCGTGTGCATTATGTGCATGCAATTTTGCCATTTTTCGTTATGGAAACGAATGCGTTTACACACCAAAAATGGTGAACGCATTTGTTACCAAAACAGAAATGTATGCACAATCGCATGCACATTTGAAATCGTGTGAATGTTTGCGTTCCCGCGATTTCCGTTATAACCAAATGCATGCGCAATCATGAGCGCAAAACGCGTGTGCAAACGTGCATAAAACAAGCAAGTGTGGCCTAGCCCTTACTGCATCGCAGTCCATTAAGGAGCACCTCCAGACACCTCCATAGGAAAGACGTTAAGTTTTGCATTACACCAGTTGTGTAAAACAGTGCAGGCACTACTCATGCAGTGTAAAGCCCATTCTAACCTGATATTACACTGGGTAGCGTAGGGTTTACACTTATTTTGCCGATAACAGCAAATCTTACTTCTCCCCAATAGTTTGTTTTCGAACAAGTGTTACAATTAGAATGGCCAAAAAAAAAATAATATCACACATAGTAATATGAAGTTTCTGGATGAGGCAGGTGATTTTGCCATTCATTTTTGATAGGGCTGCTTTAATTGTGCACCCCCCAAAAAAATGTTGGTGTATTCCAAATACCAAGAAAAATAGTTAAACTCTGCTGGCGATATTTATAAAGGATTGCTTTCAGTAATAAACGATAGTGATCCTTTATATTGGTTGAAAAAATACAGCTAGTATTGGTATTGTTTTCAACAGCAGTGTTAATGTTTTTACCGTAGTGAAAATTATTACATCGGACTCGGTCAAGAAGACAGATTCCAGGCGGTGTTAAGATACTGCCCGTTATTGTTTCATTGACATTATTGAGAAATTTATGAAAATTAGCACCATAAAGGGGAGGGGAGTATAATGAGAAAACAGATCGAGGGTTGCACTCCAAGTAAAGAATAATAAATTTATTAGTGACCACACATCGGCTCACAACATTTCAGGGGGTTAGGTGCCCCCTTCTTCAGGTTACACTTAAGTCACACTGTTCAGACTAGAGTATTTTAACCTTGTACAGTGTTGCACATGTATCACCTAAACAAGGGGGCACCTAATCCCACGAAATGTGAACTGATGTATGGTCACTAATAAATTAATTATTCTTTACGAGTGTGACCCTTGATCACCTTGAGTCAATATCTCTTGATATTAACTGTTCCTGTGAGTGTAGAATCTTTGAGGTGTCTGCACCCACTCGTTGGATAGAACTAGAAGAGTGCACCTATCTATGTTTGTTTGTATGATGTAATGAGAAACCAATCCCATACATGTACTAGAGCCTGGGGTAGTAGTGAAGCTTCTAATGAGCCAATTTTATAAAATATAAGGAAAACAGAAGCCACCATATATAACAGAAGTTGTGGACCTCCAAGATGACTTCTAATATCCTTATGCTTTACATTTTTGTGCATGGGGTATACTATATCAGTATGGTGTCTCGGTGGCCTGTGACATGATATACATGTAGATTAGATAAACATTATACATAGTGCACCTTTCCTTGCCCTGCTTTTTTCAAGAAAACCTATAAACCCGGCCCTATAATATGGTAGGGGAAGGAACAGCACAGACCAACATTACAACTTCCATATGGTATCCATACATGGACCGATAATATTGGCCAATCGTGAGCATGACATTTCTTCCAGTCCAATAACAAAAACGGCCTGATTTTGTCAGCCCAATTTCTGATGTTCTGTAGGTACAACACAGAAACTACTGGTGTTTGTATGATGATTAGGGGGAAAACAAAGAAAGGAGTTCAAACAAGGAAAAAACGCTGGTTTAAGACAAATGCACAGTAAATGCTAAAAATAAGTAAATGTGGTTACTTACCGTCAGCTTCATTGATGGCTGAACATTAACATGGCGCCCATGTGAAACTAGCTCTAAAGGTTTTCAAATACGAACAGGCTTTATGGGGCTATGTAAAACATGTTTTTGTGAGTAAGGCTGAGGCCACACTACAACAAACCAAATCTCGCACGCAATTGCGTATGTGTTTTTGTAATTTAACATAAAAATGCATGCGTTTGCGTACAGATGTGCATCGGAAATCGTGGGAATTTTTGCGTTCCCACGATTTCCATTTTAACCAAAATCTCCCCCCAAAAAAGCCCCCCCCCCAAAAAAACGGGCGAAAAACACGTTAGTGTGGCCTAGCCCTAAAAGGTGTGATATTTTGTGGTCCTGAACAAATGTTTAAAATAAATAGGATAACCTTTTACCATTAGACTAGGTTTAGTATGGAATAAGAGAATCCAATATTTTTACATATACAGTCCAGGAATAAACAGTAAAGCATTACTTCATTTTTGAGGCATCTTTCCAACATTTTGGTGGAAGAAGCACCCTGCGTGCAGTGCAATCTAGCACTGAAACAGTAAAGGCTGCGTTCCCACAGAGACCACCCAGCAGGGCTTCCTCACATCTGTGCATGTGCACCAGTTGTAAAGATGGCAGAATCTGGGCATTATTTATTTAGGTTTGTTATCGGCAATGTCCGCTACTAGTGGTGGTTTTAGGAACACTATAAAGGTTTGTTATCGGCAATGTCCGCTACTAGTGGTGGTTTTAAGATCATTATAATGGTTTGTTATAGGCAATGTCCACTACTAGTGGTGGTTTTAGGATCACTATAAAGGTTTGTTATAGGCAATGTCCGCTACTAGTGGTGGTTTTAGGATCACTATAAAGGTTTGTTATAGGCAATGTCCACTACTAGTGGTGGTTTTAGGATCACTATAAAGGTTGGTTATAGGCAATGTCCACTACTAGTGGTGGTTTTAGGATCACTATATAGGTTTGTTATAGGCAATGTGCACTACTAGTGGTGGTTTTAGGATCACTATAAAGGTTTGTTATAGGCAATGTCCGCTACTAGCGGTGGTTTTAGGATCACTATAAAGGTTTGTTAGGGCAATGTCCGCTACTGCGGTGGTTTTAGGTCACTATAAAGGTTGGTTATAGGCAATGTCCGCTAACTAGCGGTGGGTTTTAGGATCACTATAAAGGTTTGGTTATAGGCAATGTCCGCTACTAGGGTGGTTTTTTAGGATCACTATAAAGGTTGTTATAGGCAATGTCCCGCTACTAGTGGTGGTTTTAGGAACACTATAAGGTTTGTTATGGCAATGTCCGCTCTAGTTGGTGGTTTTAGGATCACTAAGGTTTGTTATAGGCATGTCCGCTACTAGTGGTGGTTTTAGGAACTTATAAAGGTTTGTTATAGGCATGTCCACTATCTAGTGGTGTTTTTAGATCACTATAAGGTTTGTTATAGGCAATGTCCACTACAGTGGTGGTTTTAGGATCACTATAAAGGTTTGTTAATAGGCCTGTCCGCTACTAGTGTAGTTTTAGGATCACTATAAAGGTTTGTTATCGCAATGTCCGCTACTAGGGGTGGTTTTAGGATCACTATAAAGGTTTGTTATGGCAATGTCCTACTAGTGGTGTTTTAGGATCACTATAAAGGTTTGTTATAGGCAATGTCCACACTAGTGGTGTTTTAGGATCACTAAAAGGTTTGTTATGCAATGTCTGCTACAGTGGTGGTTTTAGGACACTATAAAGGTTTGTTATAGGCAATGTCCACTACTAGTGGTGGTTTTAGATCACTATAAAGGTTTGTTATAGGCAATGTCCACTACTAGTGGTGGTTTTAAGATCATTATAATGGTTTGTTAAAGGCAATGTCCACTACTAGTGGTGGTTTTAGCCCTTAAAACTTGTGGATATCCAGACTGGGCCTTTGTCAAAAGAAGTAGAAGGAAGAAAAGAACACGAGTACCAACAGTGAAGGGAAAAACAAGAACAGGAGAAGAACATGGTCATCCACTATGTAGCAGGGGTCCCCCGAGAAATTAAGAAGAATTTTCAAAAACATCGTATCCCTGTCTGCTTTAAACCGAACAACACCTAAGGCAGCAATTGGTACATCCGAAAGACCCAATACAAAACACAAGAAAGCGACATCATATATGCAGTGCAGTGCAGTGAAGAATGGCTCTGATTTGTATTGGGGGAGACCAAACAGCAACTGCATCAACGTATGGCTCAGCACAGAAGCCAATTCCCGGGTCAGGACTCACGTGTATCTGCATCTTAAGATAAAGGACATACCTTTGAAGATTGTAATGTTAACATACTGGCGAAGGAACGTGACTGGTTCAAGAGGTGTTAAGGAGGCCATTTTATGGTGAAAATAAAGAAACCAAGCCTAAATAAGGTGGGGGGGTTCGACACCAACTGTCTGCCATGTACAATGCTGTTTTAACACCTTACTCTGGGCGTTCTCATAACACCTCTTAGCCACTATCTAATCACACCCTTAACACTTGGCTGTTATGCTAATTGGGATTTTCCAGGTACATAATTGCCACAGATTCTTGTACAAGTCATTCTGAATTGAGAAAGCCATCGGATGACTAGCGAACGTCTTCAAGACTACATTTCAAGTCCAGTGATCTAATTGAATACAACAAACGATTACCATGACCTGGATGATGGAACCTTCACACCGAACACTATAAAGGTTTGTTATAGCAATGTCCACTATCTAGTGGTGGTTTTGGATCACTATAAAGGTTGTTATAGGCAATGTCCACTACTAGTGGTGGTTTTAGGATCACTATAAAGGTTTGTTATAATGTCCACTAGTGGTGGGTTTTGTAGATCACTATAAAGGTTGTTGTTATAGGCAATGTCCACTACTAGTGGTGGTTTTAGGATCACATAAAGGTTTGTTTTAGGCAATGTCCACTACTAGTGATGGTTTTAGGAAACATTATAAGTTGTTTTATAGACAATGTCCACTACTAGTGGTGGATTTAGGATCACATAAAAGGCTTGTTATAGGCAATGTCCCCTACTATGTGGTGGTTTTAGGAACACTATAAGGTTTGTTATAGGCAATGTCCACTACTAGTGGTGGTTTTAGGAACACTATAAAGGTTTGTTTATAGGCAATGTCCACTACTAGTGGTGGTTTTAGGATCACTATAAGGCTTGTTAAGGCATGTCCACTACTAGTGGTGGTTTTAGGATCACTAATAAAGGCTTGTTTTAGGCAATGTCCACTACTAGTGGTGGTTTTAGGATCACTATAAAGGTTTGTTATAGGCAATGTCCACTACTGTGTGGTTTTTAGGATCACTATAAAGGTTGGTTATAGGCAATGTCCACTACTAGTGGTGGTTTTAGGAACACTTAAAGGTTTGTTATAGGCAATGTCGCTACTAGTTTGTGGTTTTAGGATCACTTAAAGGTTTGTTATAGGCAATGTCCACTACTAGTGGTGGTTTTAGGATCACTATAAAGGTTTGTTATAGGCAATGTCCACTACTAGTGGTGGTTTTAGGAACATTATAAAGGTTTGTTATATGCAATGTCCACTACTAGTGGTGGTTTTAGGATCACTATAAAGGTTGTTATATGCAATGTCCACACTAGTGTGGTTTTAGGATCCATAAAGGTTGGTTATAGGCAATGTCCGCTACTAGTGGTGGTTTTAGGATCACTATAAAGGTTTTGTTATAGGCAATGTTCCGCTACTAGTGGTGGTTTTGGATCACTAATAAGGTTTGTTATGGCATGTCCGCTACTAGTGGTAGTTTAGGATCACTATAAAGTTTTTTATCGGCAATGTCCTACTAGTGGTGTGTTTAGGATCATATAAAGGTTGTTATGGCAATGTCCACTACTAGTGGGTGGTTTTAGATCACTATAAGGTTTGTTATAGGCAATGTCTGCTACTAGTTGGTGGTTTTAGGACACTATAAGGTTTGTTATGGCAATGTCCACTACGATGGTGGTTTTAGGAACACTATAAAGGTTTTTTTATAGGCATGTCTCTACTAGTGTTGTGGTTTTAGGATCACTATAAAGGTTGTTTATAGAATGTCCACTACTATGGTGGTGTTTAGGAACACTCTAGTAACGGGTTAGTGTACTAGTGTGGTGGATCAATGTCTGTCTATCTAGTTGTTTAGGATCACTATAAGGTTTGTTATAGGCAATGTCCACTACTATGGTGGTTTTAGGATCACTATAAAGGTTTGTTATAGGCAATGTCCGCTACTAGTGGTGGTTTTGGATAACATTATAAAAGTTGTGTTTATATAGCAATGTCCACTACTAGTGGTGGTTTTAGGATCACTTAAAGGTTTGTTTATAGGCAATGTCCCACTACTAGTGGTGGTTTTAGGATCACTATAAAGGTTTTGTTATAGGCAATGTCCCGCTACTAGTGGTGGTTTTAGGATCACTATAAAGGTTTGTATAGGCAATTGTCCGCTACTAGTGGTAGTTTTAGGACACTATAAGGTTTGTTTTATGGCAATGTCCACTACTAGTGTTGGTTTTAGGATCACTATAAAGGTTTGTTATAGGCAATGTTCTGTACTATTGGTGGTTTTAGGACCACTATAAAGGTTTGTTATTAGGCAATGTCCACTACCTAGTGGTGGTTTAGGATCACTATAAAGGTTTGTTATAGGCAATGTCCACTACTGTGGTGGTTTTAGAGCATCATTTAAGGTTTGTTAAAGGCAATGTTCCACTACTAGTGGTGGTTTTAGGAACACTATAAAGGTTTGTTATATAGTCAATGTCCACTACTAGTGGTGGTTTTAGGATCACTATAAAGGTTTGTTTAATAGGCAATGTCCACTTACTAGTGGTTTGGTTTTAGTGATCACTATAAAGGTTTGTTATAGGCAATGTCCGCTACTAGCGGTGGTTTTAGGATCACTATAAAGGTTGGTTATAGGCAATGTCCGCTACTAGCGGTGGGTTTAGGATCACTATAAAGGTTTGTTATAGGCAATGTCCGCTACTAGTGGTGGTTTTAGGATCACTATAAAGGTTTGTTATAGGCAATGTCCGCTACTAGTGGTGGTTTTAGGAACACTATAAAGTTTGTTATAGGCCAATGTCCGCTACTAGATGGTGGTGTTTAGGATCACTATAAAGGTTTGTTAAGGCAATGTCCGCTACTAGTGGTGGTTTAGGATCATATAAAGGTTTGGTTATAGGCAATGTCCACTACTAGTGGTGGTTTTAGGATCACTAAAAGGGTTGTATAGGCAATGTCCCACTAGTGGTGGTTTTAGGATCACCTATAAAGGTGTTTATAGGAATGTCCCCTACTAGTGGTGGTTTTAGGATCACTATAAAGGTTTGTTATAGGCAATGTCCGCTACTAGTGGTGGTTTTAGGATCACTATAAAGGTTTGTTATGGCAATGTCGCTACTAGTGGTGGTTTTAGGATCACTATAAAGGTTTGTTATAGGCAATGTCACTAACTAGTGGTGGTTTAGGATCACTATAAAGGTTTGGTATAGGCAATGTCCACTACTAGTGGTGGTTTTAGGATCACTATAAAGGTTGTTATAGGCAATGTCTGCTACTAGTGGTGGTTTTAGGACACTATAAAAGGTTTGTTATAGGCAATGTCCACTACTAGTGGTGGTTTAGGATCACATAAAAGGTTTGTTATAGGCAGTGTCCACTCATAGTGGTGGTTTTTAAGATCATTATAATGGTTTGTTAAAGGCAATGTCCACTACTAGTGGTGGTTTTAGCCCTTAAAACTTGTGGATATCCAGACTGGGCCTTTGTCAAAAGAAGTAGAAGGAAAGAAAAGAACACGAGTACCAACAGTGAAGGGAAAAAGCAAGACAGGAGGAAGAACATGGTCATCCATATGTAGCAGGGGTCTCGAGAAATTAAGAAGAATTTCAAAAACATCGTATCCCTGGCTTTAAACCGAACAACACACTAAGGCAGCAATTGGTACATTCGAAAGACCCAATACCAAAACACAGAAAAGAGACATCATATATGCAGGCAGTGCAGTGAAGATGCTCTGATTTGTATGTGGGGGGAGACCAAACAGCAACTGCATCAACGTAGGCTCCAGCACAGAAGAGCCAATTCCTCGGGTCAGGACTCAGCCGTGTATCGCATCTTAAGGATAAAGGACATACTTTGAAGATTGTAATGTTAACATACTGGCGAAGGAACGTGACTGGTTCAGAGAGGTGTTAAGGAGGCCATTTATGTGAATAAAAAAAGAAACCAAGCCTAAATAGAGGTGGGGGGGTTCGACACCAACTGTCTGCCATGTACAATGCTGTTTTAACACCTTACTCGGCGTCGTTCCATAACACCTCTTAGCCACTATCTAATCACACCCTTAACACTTGGCTGTGATATGCTAATTGGGATTTTCCAGGAGGTACATAATTGCCAAGATTCTTGTACAAGTCATTCTGAATTGAGAAAGCCAGTCGGATGACTAGCGAAACGTTCTTAAGAACTACATTTCAAGTCCAGTTGATCTATTGAATACAACAGATATACCATGACCTGGATGAATGAGAACCTTCACAACCGAACACTATAAAGGTTTGTTATAGGCAATGTCCACTACTAGTGGTGGTTTTAGGATCACTATAAAGGTTGGTTATAGGCAATGTCCACTACTAGTGGTGGTTTTAGGATCACTATAAAGGTTTGTTATAGGCAATGTCCACTACTAGTGGTGGTTTTAGGATCACTATAAAGGTTTGTTATAGGCAATGTCCACTACTAGTGGTGGTTTTAGGATCACTATAAAGGTTTGTTTAGCAATGTCCACTACTAGTGATGGTTTTAGGAACATTATAAAGTTGTTTTTATAGACAATGTCCATACTTAGTGGTGGATTTAGGATCACATAAAGGCTTGTTATAGGCAATGTCCCGCTACTAGTGGTGGTTTTAGGAACACTATAAAGGTTTGTTATAGGCAATGTCATTCTATGGTGTTTGTATATTGTATGTTTTATAGGCATGTCCACTACTAGTGGTGGTTTTAGGATCACTATAAGGCTTGTATAGGCAATGTCCACTACTAGTGGTGGTTTGTTAGGATCACTATAAAGGCTTGTATAGGCAATGTCACTACTAGTGGTGGTTTTAGGATCACTTAAAGGTTTGTTATAGGCAATGTCCACTACTAGTGGTGGTGGTTTTAGGATCACTATAAAGGTTGTTATAGGCAATGTCAATACTAGTGGTGGTTTTAGGATCACTATAAAGGTTTGTTATAGGCAATGTCCACTACTAGTGTGGTTTTAGGACACTATAAGGTTGTATAGGCAATGTCTACTAGTGGTTTTAGATCAATAAAGGTTTGTTAGCAATGTCCACTACTAGTGGTGGTTTTAGGATCACTATAAAGGTTGTTTAGGCAATGTCCACTACTAGTGGTGGTTTTAGGAACATATAAAGGTTGTTATAGCAAGTTCCTACTATTGTGGTTTTAGGATCACTATAAAGGTTTGTTATAGCAATGTCCACTACTAGTTGGTGGTTTTAGGATCACTATAGGTTTTGTTATAGGCAATGTCCCACTACTAGTGTGTGGTTTAGGATCACTATAAAGGTTTGTATAGGCAATGTCCGCTACTAGTGGTGGTTTTAGGATCACTAAAAGGTTTGTTATAGGCAATGTCCGCTACTAGTGGTGTTTTAGGATCACTAAAAGGTTTGTTATGGCAATGTCCGCTACTAGTGGTGGTTTTAGGATCACTATAAGGTTTGTTATAGGAATGTCCACTACTAGTGGTGGTTTAGGATCACTTAAAAGGTTTGTTATAGGCAATGTCTGCTACTAGTGGTGGTTTTAGGAAACACTATAAAGGTTTGTTATAGGCATGTCCATACTAGTGGTGGTTTAGGAACACTATAAGGTTGTTATAGGCAATGTCTGCTACTAGTTGTGGTTTTAGGATCACATAAAGGTTTGTTATAGACATGTCACTACTAGTGGTGGTTTTAGGAACACTCTAAAGGTTTGTTATAGGCAATGTCCACTACTAGTGGTGGTTTTAGGATCACTATAAAGGTTGTATAGGCAATGTCCTACAGTGGTGGTTTTGGAACATTTAAAGGTTTGTTATATGCAATGTCCACTACTAGTGGTGGTTTTAGGATCACTATAAAGTTGTTTATAGGCAATGTCCACTACTATGGTGGTTTTAGGATCACATAAAGGTTTGTTATAGGCAATGTCCGCTACTAGTGGTGGTTTTAGGATCACTATAAAGGTTTGTTATAGGCAATGTCCTACTTAGTGGTAGTTTAGGATCACTATAAAGGTTTTGTTATGGCAAGTCCACTACTAGTGGTGGTTTAGGATCACTATAAAGGTTTGTTTATAGGCAAGTCGCTACTAGTGGTGGTTTGTTAGAACACTATAAAGGTTTTGTATAGGCAATGTCCACTACTAGTGGTGGTTTAGGATCACTATAAAGGTTTGTTATAGGCAATGTCCACTACTAGTGGTGGTTTTAAGATCATATAATGGTTGTTAAAGGCAATGTCCACTACTATGGTGGTTGTTTTAGGAACACTATAAAGGTTTGTTATAGGCAATGTCCACTACTAGTGGTGGTTTAGGATCACTCTAAAGGTTGTTATAGGCAATGTCCACTACTAGTGGTGGTTTTAGGATCACTATAAAGGTTGTTATAGGCAATGTCCACTACTAGTGGTGGTTTAGGATCACTATAAAGGCTTTGTATAGGCAATGTCCCTACTAGTGTGGTTTTAGGACACATATAAAGGTTGTTATAGGCAATGTCCACTACTAGTGGTGGTTTTAGGCAACTATAGGTTTGTTATAGGCAATGTCCACTACTAGTGGTGGTTTAGGATCACTATAAAGGTTGTATAGGCAATGTCCCTACTAGTGGTGGTTTTAGAAGACACTATAAAGGTTTGTTATAGGCAATGTCCACTACTAGTGGTGGTTTTAGGAACACTATAAAGGTTTGTTATAGGCAATGTGCTACTAGTTGTGGTTTTAGGACACTATAAAGGTTTGTTATGACAATGTCCACTAATAGTGGTGGTTTAGGATACACTATAAAGGTTTGTTATAGGCAATGTCCACTACTAGTGGTGGTTTTAGGATCACTATAAAGGTTTGTTATAGGCAATGTCCGATAATTAGTGGTGGTTTTAGGAAACATATAAAGGTTGTTATAGCAATGACCACTACTAGTGTGGTTTTAGGATCACTATAAGGTTTGTATAGGCAATGTCCACTACTAGTGGTGGTTTTTAGGATCACTATAAAGGTTTGTATAGGCAATGTCCCTACTAGTGGTGGTTTTTTTTTTTAGGAAAACAATCACTATAAAGGTTGTTATAGGCAATGTCCACTACTAGTGGTGTTTTAGTAGATCACTATAAAGGTTTGTTTATGGCAATGTCCATACTGTGGGGTTTTAGGCCACTATAAAGGTTTGGTATAGGCAATGTCCACTACTAGTGGTGGTGTTTTAGGATTTAGGACATATAAAGGTTTGTTATAGGCAATGTCACACTAGTGGTGGTTTTTTAGATCACTATAAAGGTTTTATAGGCAATGTCCACTACTAGTGGTGGTTTTAAGGATCATAAAGGTTTGTTAGGCAAGTGTCCACTATAGTGTGGTTTTAGGAACACTATAAAGGTTTGTATAGGCATGTCCACTAACTAGTGGTGGTTGTAGGAATCACTATAAAGGTTGTGTATAGGGCAATGTCCACATAGTGGTGGTTTGGATCACATAAAGTTGTTATAGGCAATGTCCACTACTAGTGGGTGTGATTTAGGGAACACTATTAAAGGCTTGTTTATAGGCAAGTCCCTACTAGTGGAGTTTTAGATCACTATAAGGTTTGTTATAGGCAATGTCCACTATAGTGGTGGTTTTAGGAACATTATAAAGGTTGTTATAGGCAATGTCCACTACTAGTGGTGTGGTTTAGGACAATAAAGGTTTGTTATAGGCATTCCATACTAGTGGTGGTTTTAGGATCACTATAAAAAGGTTGTTATAGGCAATGTCCACTACTAGTGGTGGTTTAGGATCACTATAAAGGTTTTGTTATAGGCAATGTCCACTACTAGTGGTGGTTTTAGGATCACTATAAAGGTTGGTTATAGGCAATGTCCACTACTAGTGGTGGTTTTAGGAACACTATAAAGGTTTGTTATAGGCAATGTCTGCTACTAGTTGTGGTTTTAGGATCACTATAAAGGTTTGTTATAGGCAATGTCCACTACTAGTGGTGGTTTTAGGATCACTATAAAGGTTTGTTATAGGCAATGTGCACTACTAGTGATGGTTTTAGGAACATTATTAAGGTTTGTTATAGGCAATGTCCACTACTAGTGGTGGATTTAGGATCACTATAAAGGCTTGTTATAGGCAATGTCCACTACTAGTGGTGGTTTTAGGAACACTATAAAGGTTTGTTATAGGCAATGTCCACTATTAGTGGTGGTTTTAGGAACAATATAAAGGTTTGTTAAAGACAATGACCACTACTAGTGGTGGTTTTAGGATCACTATAAAGGCTTGTTATAGGCAATGTCCACTACTAGTGGTGGTTTTAGGATCACTATAAAGGCTTGTTGTAGGCAATGTCCACTACTAGTGGTGGTTTTAGGATCACTATAAAGGTTGGTTATCGCCAGCAAAAAATGCAAGTGAGAAATATTACAATAGATGTAGAATTACTTGGTAAAATGTATATGATACAGACCTGTTTTAATGTTTAATAATTATATAAAACAGAATGCAACCAGGGAATGCTGGGAATTATAATTTTCAAATATCTGGAGGGCTGCAGGTTGGACATCCCTGGTGTTAATCAATTTTCTGGTTTTACAGGGTTTATACAAACAGGAATGAATTCAGAAACCTCTTATACCTTTATATGGAATAATGCACCTCATATAGTGAATAAGATAATTTCCCAGCATTAAAGAGGTTGGCACACCCCTGAAACAAGCAATGCCAGACACTCCACACATCTAAGTAATGACACCATATACATTATACTTTGTGCACAGCTTTCACTGCAGGAATAGTAATACTAAGCTACTCAATCCTAATTTCTAGTCATATTCCTCACTACACATTCAGGAGCTAATTCAAGAAGGGGTCCACTAGTATCCCAGTACTGTAAATTTGTAGCAACTAATCAGATACTTTATACTTGCTTACAGTAGAACATCTGACTGGTTGCTATAAATGTATTGAACAGACATACGTTTAAACCTTTTATTGTATCGACCCCTTAGGGCTCGTTCACACTAGAGCCGTTAACATTAAAGGGCAAGTTTAGCCTAAAAAAATCGAACTTTTAAAATGATTATTACCCCCCAAAACCTCATTTTCGCAAGGTTCCTAAAGATCAAAGATGCCCCAGAACTTACTTACCTGACCAAGACCCTTGACGGCTATTCCACGCCCCCTGCTCCTGTTTCAAGCTCGTTGCGAGCAAAAACAGGAGCAGGGGACATCTGCCCTGACAGCCGTTTCTCTTCCTTGTCGCAGCTGTCAGGCGATTGGGCATGATGTCACGTTGCGCTCTGACAGCCGCAACCAGGAAGTGGAGCTTCTGTCAGCACCAGCTGCGGAGTAGAAGCGGCGAGCGTCCAGGAAGTCACTCAGTGACATCACTGAGTGACTGATTATATAGATTTTCACCACTGCACCTCCCCATTGAAAGGCCAGAGCCTTATGCGTTATATAAGGGATAATACGCTACCTACAGTGTAATATAAGGATATTACCCCACCGAGGAGTTCCATGACCATATAGAAGCACGACGCCGCAGGCATGGAACTCCAAGGTGAAGTAAATCCATATATTACACTGTAGGTAGCATATTATTTTTTATAATACATAAGGTCAGCCAAAAAAACTTGTCCACTACCACTGTCTCTCCCCCCTCCCTGTATTAGTCATTTATATAGGAATCTCTGTTTAGTGTATAAATAGTTAATTACAGTTCCTATTAAAAGAGAAAGAAGGACCGAACATTGTCTGTGAACAATAAACAGGGATTCCTATCTAAATGACTAATACAGGAAGGGGGAGAGAGGGGGATGGGCAGTGGAATCCAGGAAGTCACTCAGTGACCTCACTGAGTGACTGTAATATAGATTCTCGCCACTGTACTTCCCCATTGAAAATGCCTAGCCTTATGTATTATAAAAGTTTATTAGCTGCCTAACAGTGACAACAGAGTTTATTTCCATAACCTTACACAGACAGCAATGTTTACTGGCCTCATTGACACCACTCTGTACACATGTGGATTGAATTTTACCCGGTAGCACTGAAAGGGGGTGCTAACAAACTGCACCCCCAAATTTAAGAGAAATCTTGGTGCTCTGTATTGTCAGATATAATGCAGCCATTAACAATCAGCACCTATTTATTATTTCAGTGAATAGTAGCAATGTTTTGTACTCTGCTCTGTTTGGGTTCCACCCCCTGATGGCTGTCCCTGAATTTAGACAGTTTCTATATAAATAGCCCTCTACACATTATTAGGGGGACCAAGAATATTAGTCAAAACAGTGACTATGAACAAGCATTAATGTATTCTACATCGCCTCCAGCAATTCAATCATTTCATTTGAATACACTTCAAGTAATTAAATATAAATTTTATTGACAAGAATATATATATATTTTTAAATAAAATGTTATATTAAAAACATTAAACACTCGACCAGAACATAAATAGAAGTACAAACTGTGAAATATGTTTAAAATAAATCCTAACCCGAGATGTAAAAGAGCATCGCTCTAATGTAACTTCACTTGGCTGGGCAGCTCTCTGTTCAGTGGGATCTGACACGGGGATGCAATACAAATTCCCATCTAGTTAATAATACTGGCCATATATATATTTTATTGCAAGGGCATTTGATCATTGGCCATATTACCTTCCTATGTCCCCCCTACTCTGGACAATTTAGAAAATCAATGACTGACCTAGTTGGTTGTTTGAGGATTTTAAGGCTGTCAGGAGGTCCATTGTATAGAGAAGTCCCATTAGCATTCTTACACAGATTGTCATCATAATAATTTCATATTCAAATATGGACAGTAAGGTAAACGCTTGTTTAAAAATATGTTTATCCAAGACTAAGGATTCGTAAACACATCAATAAGAATTTATAATTTATCTCTACACACGCACACTTATTACTGCTACTTAATTCACGTAAAAGCACCAAAAAATATATCAATGTGAAAAACGGGCCACAGGGCTGTATTAAGGCACACATAGATCAACTATGGCCCAATGTTCGGACCTGTACACAATGGGTAAAGGACAATGGAAGGCTGTGCAATGGGGCATGATATTCCAATAGGTCTGATTAAGTCTGCAGTGGTCAGTCCAATCAGTATTACCATAAATATTTTGGTCAAATTGACCAAAATATTGGTCCTGGTGGTCAATTGGGCTGAATCACCGGCCTATGTGTGCCTAGCCTTATTATAGTGTGTTTAGCTATAAAGAGCCATTTATTAAAGGGCATGTTCACTCCTCAAATAAAAAAATGTGTCAAACAAAATCCCCCCTATACGCAGCTTCTCACATCAGTGCTCACCCCCTCCTCTCACTGTCTAGTGTCTTTAAGCAATAATCAATAATGAACATTACATATTATGCCACAGCAAATGACTGACCGCCTCCTTGTAAACCTTTAAAAGATAGGGGCACCATTTTCTAAAAGCAGTGATAGGGGGAGAAGATTGTGCACAGCAGCTTTTGTGAATTTGTGGTCGTTACACAATGTTTTAATTGAGGTTATAGGGGTGTGTGGACATGCCCTTTAAACAACAGCAAATAAAGATAGTATCACACTACTGTATCAATATTTATTGTGCAAAAAACATACAATGATTTGGGGTCCCACAAACTTATGTTTTTTGCATAAAGAATATTGATACACTGACGTAGTTCTATCTTTATTTGCTGTTGGACTTTACTAACCCCAAGGTAGGGGGTTCTGGAGGATTGCACCTACCGATTACTGGCTAATGCCAACCCGGGTGTGCTACAGTGACACTGCATCCCATTAAACAGAAATCTGTCTGTATGCTACTTTGAATACTATCATGTTTTGCCACAGATAATAAAAATCTATAGCTTTGTTACAATATATCAGTGCACAAGATTCAAGTCAACACAACCTCCTTGAAAAAACAAATAAAGAACAATCAGTAGTTTACAATGTATCATACTAAAAAAATCCCTTGTTCAGTAAGTAAAAAAACCCTATGTAAATATTACTTGTTTTTCTTATAAACACTTCATTTTAGAAAAGGGGGAAAGTGCTTTTGTGCCTACAATTTCTCTTGCTTGCCGTAAGCCACATGGATTAATTTTACCCATGAGCAGTTGAAAGTCCCTGCAAGTTCAACGTTAAGGCTCGGTCTCTCTCCTGGCCAGCCATGAACCTCTTCAGTGTCTCTGATGTACCAGGGCGTAACCAGGGATCTGTAGCTACGGTGTCCACAGAGTTGGGTCTGCCAGTTGTTTTTCCAGGAAAGAATTTCAGAATGTCATCTGCATCGCCAAGGACATCGGGCTCATTGTCTTAACATAAAAAGGAATTTACAAGATTAGTCAAATAACCTTCTGTGTTGTCTTCCTTTATCAGAGTATAAAATCACCACTAATAGGGAAATCAATTGGAATTAGTTTATATTTTGAATTAAAACTTTAAAAATTCTGTTACCTCTATATGAAGGAAGAGAACCTTCATATACAGTAAAAGCACTATTTTGGGTTTCAATTCTCATTTTAGGGTTGTTGGGAAATTAACTTTCTAACATGGGGTTTGTCTTTTATTTCCCAGTATCCCACAGTGTTGTCACTGACTATTGTGTTCTTTACATGTGCTCAGTCTTGAGATACTGCGGGAACTTGTTACAGTTGGTCACACCAACTAGTAGCCTATAGCCAATCCTTTTACAGACATCCCACTCGCCCCTTCAGGCTTCCGCGCAGGGTGGGGGCGTGACATCATGCGGGGTGTGATTTCACAAGTGGTGTGGTCTCCAGTTCTCATTTACTTTAGTACTATTTACTGCAGTGGGATATTATAGTTTAATTGGTTTAGTTCTCCTTTTAGTAATAGTTATATTGTCACAAAATAAAAAATAGCAATCAGTGGAGGTGCAGGAGCAATATGTTTGCTTATTGTACAGAGAAATACATAAACTGTGGAAACAAGCCAAGGAAATCTTTTTATTGGCATTTTGTTGCCAAATCTAATGCTGTTTATATGGTCATTTAAACTCCTATTTTGTACAATAACAAAAGTCTGCCAAAAATTTCCTAGCATTTAAAGTACCTGTGCTTAGGGAGCTCCTTTGGAGATTACTCAGCCTTTTCAAGCGCTCCTCATTCCGAAAGCGCAGTTCATCCACATTCATACTAGAACCCGAGTGTACTGACACTGTGTCAGGTTGATGTAATGGAATAGAAGGAACGTGAGGAATGTCCTAAAAAAAAGAAATAAATGTTGGTCATTTCATTAGTCTGCAATAGCTACTTAAAACTAGGACTGTTAATAAGAATTAATGGTGTATCTCCTGGTGTATGGATAAAGCTTCTATTAATGCACTTTCCTGCTCTATGTAGCAAACACATGCAGTGTCCTGTCCGAGTACCATAAAGATGGTTGCCTAAGATTCACATGTTGGCAAATTATAGTTGCAAAGTGTGTTTTTATTGGCATATACATATTTCCAGCCACAGGCCCTCTATAAACTCCTACTGTTGTTGCCCTTTATTCACTGGTTTTAAGGCCTATACATACGTGCGATTGCGGGGACTTGATCCGTGATGCAAGTTGTGTAGGAAGGCTGTTTTGGCCAAATACCGTAAGTGTATGGCGCTTGGTTGGCAGAAATGTCTGTTTAGTTGGGCATCCACCGGGTCAGATCATCAACAATGTCCAACCGAGTGCTCATACACTTACCGATTGTCGTGTGTATGTCCAACCGAGTGCTCATACACTTACCGATTGTCGTGTGTATGTCCAACCGAGTGCTCGTACACTTACCGATTGTCGTGTGTATGTCCAACCGAGTGCTCATACACTTACCGATTGTTGTGTGTATGAAGCTTAAGACAAATCTGCACTCACTTTTCCCAGAACACAATTTGGTTATCTAAAGCCTTGATCCAATACAATTGTGCACACCCACAGAAACATAAGGTTCATACACCAGCACGATGTGCGCCCGAGCCACAACCGCTACCTGCACCAAACGGCTGTTTCGGGCAAGAATTGTCCGTGTGTATGCGGTTGGTCGGGGGTTGTTTGTCAATCCACCGGGCAGATCAACAAACGACCCTCTAGCGAACGCATACACACGGACGATTTATGTCCAGGAACAGACATCTGGGCAACCAAAATCTATAGGAGATGTGGTGAGCTGAATTGCATTTACACACGGATGATTCTCACCCCAAAACGGGCGTTGGTCGCGGGTAGCGGTCGGTGCGCAAATCATGCATGTGTACAAACCTTTAGAAATGTGAAGTTCACAGACAGGATATACTCTGTCTATGAGGCGCCGGGCTAAGCTCTTATTCGTAAATGTAGATGGGAAGCTAGTAGAAAACAAAGTACATTGCTAGTGAAGATTTCTGTCAGTCCCTGTACTTTAGTAAAGAGATCCAGTAGCGGCAGCAGGCCACCTGAACAATCTCCCAAAATGTACAAGGACAATGTATTTGGTATGTGTGTAGGTATTTTTATAGCTTTCTATGGAATCTGTCATCTTTTATATTTAATGGGCAAGTTAACCCCTCAAATGAAAATTTTTATATAGGTAAATTACCCCCTGAACTGCAATAGGTGACATGAAAATCTAACTGCCTTGTTGTTACCCCCCCTGCTTCCTGATTCGTCCAGTTAGCAGCTGAGAGTTTGCATTCAGAAGAGCATCATCAGCTGCATCATAGGACCGCCACCCAACTTCTAAATCCTTTTTAAAGCTAGCCGTAAGCCTGCAAATATTTTTTATCTCCCTAAGGAGCACATAGGTAGAGGAATGGACAGAGAACGGTTCCTGCAAAGTAACCAGGATGAGGACCTGAAATGCTAAGTCCTCACCTCTGGGTACTTTACAAAAGTCCTGTACTACTTACTTTGAGTGACAGGTCGCGATGCAGCCAATGGGAAGACGCGCTCTGCAGTGCCAGTGGGGAGGATCTGACCGGAGCGACAAGGGAGATTAGAAGTAAATAGTGCAGTACTTTTGTAAAGTACCCAGAGGTGGAGACTTAGCGTTTCAGGTCCTCATCCTGGGTACTTTGCAGGAATGGATTGGGGGAAATGGTAATTATAATTGTCCTTTAAGATACATCTATTTTAGATAGTTCTATTGCTTTTCTTCTATCCACATTACATTTATTTTAGCTTCGAGGAGTGTTGTGTTTCCTATGACTTAAGCTTCATACACACGTGTGATCGTAGTGCCTGTGAGACGCGATGGGTGTATGAATGGCCGTTTCGTCCAAGTATCTTGAAAAAGGGTATGGGTGAACGGTCGGGCATCGTTGATAATCCAACCTGGCAGATCAATGATGCCCCACCAAACAGCTCCTTCGACCAACCGACTGTCTATGTTAAACCACTGTTGACCGAAAAGGCCGTTTGTACACCATCATACATCATGGGTCAAGCACTGTGATCGCATGTGTGTACAAACCTTTACAGATTTAAATCGTCCTTTCCATTTAACTTTTTACATCAGAATTTAAAAAAATAAATGTATTCTCCTTTAGGTAAGCCTGTGCACAACTTAACTAAATTTGCTGTGCATTGTAGCGCATGTGGGTTGGTACCAACACCATGCAAGAATGACTGTGACTGCACACAATACCACTGCAGGTTACACTAACTGCACACAATACCACTGTAGGTTACATTAACTGCACACAATACCACTGCAGGTTACATTAACTGCACACAATACCACTGCAGGTTACATTAACTGCACACAATACCACTGCAGGTTACATTAACTGCACACAATACCACTGCAGGTTACATTAACTGCACACAATACCACTGCAGGTTACATAACTGCACCACAATACCACTGCAGGTTACATTAACTGCACACAATACCACTGAGGTTACATTAACTGCACACATACCACTGCAGGTACATTTAACTGCACACAATACCATGCAGGTTAATTAACTGCACACAAATACCACTGCAGGTTACCATTAACTGCACACAATACCACTGCAGGTTACATTAACTGCACACAATACCACTGCAGGTGACATTAACTGGACACAATACCACTGCAGGTTACATTAACTGCACACAATACCACTGCAGGTTACATTAACTGCACACAATACCACTGCAGGTTAGATTAACTGCACACAATACCACTGCAGGTTAGATTAACTGCACACAATACCACTGCAGGTTACATTAACTGCACACAATACCACTGCAGGTTATATTAAGCTAAAAACAAGGTAACTCATACATCGTAGTCCAATGGCTTGTCCTTATGTCTCCTTCTCTCTCTTGCCGATGGCTGTTGGACCACTTGAGATACGTCATTGAAAAATTCAAAAGGATCTCCATTTTCTCCTTTGAAAGGAAAGGTACGTATGATTAATTTAAAGGTCAACTATGATCACCAGATAAACAATCTCTCAGAACACATCGAAGTAAGCTGGGTCTCACTACTCCCACTGCTGTAGATTTTTGTTTCTAATTAAAATGTTTCAACTGTGGATAACATCCCATAATCTCTCGCTCTCTGGTGCCCATAATGTAAAGTCATCCCCTCTCTGTGGTGCCCATAATGTAAAGTCATCCCCTCTCTCTGGTGCCTATAATGTATCCCTCTCCCTCTCTGGTACCCACAATCTTTCTCATTGGTTCCCATACAGTTTCTCTCTCTGTTGTCCCCCTTTCTCTCTGGTCCTTCCACTCTATGAAGTCGCTGATTCTAGCATTTCTTTATTCTTTTCTACACATAAATTCTTTTTACTCACAGCAGGGGAAAGACAAAAATATCTAATTTCTCCCACTGGTATAGGAAAAACCTATTAATGGCCTGCCCAGCCACCTCCTCATTACACCTGGACCTCGCCCCAAAACTGCCCAACTGCAGAACAAATGACGGTGGTCAAGGGTACTGGGACAAGCCCTTGAAAATGGGTTTGTCCCTCCGCAACTGGGTGGGACAGTTCTGGGGTATACAGGCCTGCCTCCTAATATATGCCCCCACACACAAACTTTTCATGTGGCCAAATCCTACTTTGCAGATGTAGGATTTGGGAAATGACCCCATAAGTCTATAGACAACAGTTATAACCATTTTACTACCAGAGAAATCTTTATCTCCAGCTAAATAAAAAAGGTCAGTAAAAACACCCACAGGTTACAATATCTGTTTCTGGTAGGGTAATGGAACTGAAACTACTACAGTTTGTATAAAGGATATGACTGTACCTATAAATGCACTTTCAGATTCTAAAAGGGATGTTTTCAAGAGATCACTGGAGGGATCCTTTAACTGCAAATAAAAAAACAAACTGTAAACAACATCTATTCTAAACCATAACACATTAGGTCAAAGAAGGCAGAAGGTATATCAAGGAATCTATACAAGAATCTCACCTATAAACTTTGTTTTTATGACTAGGGGGGCTGCCAGATACCACTGGGGTAACCAGCAACCCCGAGCCAGCAGGCATAGCTTACCAGCCTAACATACTTGCAGCAGAGGCATATCCTCCAGCTAAAGCTGGGTACACACCATCCAAAAATTCAGTCTGACTGACATTTCAGTGTATGGATTGTTTCTTTGGCTGGACACGTCCGACCGTCCATTTGTCCAAATCGGACCTCACCCTCTGTCGCGGCAAACTCTCAGAATTGGCTACTTTTGCTGGGACTGAAAGTCCTTCATCCTTACCAACCAGTCAGAGGAGCCGAACAGTCAGTCAGGACGAAGGATTGGAAGGTGTGTACACAGCTTAAGGCCAGCCAAGCACCAGAGCAGCCCAAGACCAGTTCTTATACCTAAGAACTAATCAGATTTGTAGTTTTAAAAATGGAAGTGGATTTTCTCAAATAATTGGCCTCAGGCTGTTTATCTTTTACCTTTATAACTACTTTATATAAATAACTTACCATCCTATTGTGATGTATGCTGTATACAGGAGCAGACGTTTCAAAATCTAAATAATGGAAAAGTACATATTTAACCAAGAGATTAACTAGCATAAATTGCACTTTGTCATAAATGATTCTATGACACCCGATCGTTTATAATGTGACCGCACTCGCTGGCAACTGAATGGAATCACTTGCCATGTGTCATCCAAAAGATGTTCTAATTAGAACCCTGTCTTTTAACACTACAGTTTAAAGTACTAACAGCAATCTCCAGGTAGGTATAACACAGCTGATATTGGGTTTAAATACATGAAATTATCATATCTTGGATCTACCCAGATAAGCCAGGACTTTGCTGGTAGATTGAGCTGGGGACAATATCTTGAGGTTGGTGCTGATATGGGGTCTGTAAGTAGAACAATTTTAGGGTTTGGGGGATCTACTTGGAGCTTAAAGATAGTTTTGGGGGTTGACATGCCCTTTAATTTGATTTTACCCAGCCCTACTAGCAATCAATTTTCTTCTACAACTCAAATCTTTGGCCGAATGGTATCCACCATGATGAAACTAACCATCCTGCATAATTGTTCTGCTTTTCATCTTGTTCAGGTTTTTATGTTGTTCTCGAAGCAGTGCTTGTTGCTGAATATCCAGTGTTTCATCATCCTTAGGAGGATCAGGGTACATATGCAGCACACCTTCCCTGGTAGCTGTATCTGTTTAATAACAAAATAGACAGTCATGCTGGTTGTCTCAGAAAACATTAATTAAATAAGTTTAGTTTTAGTTTAACACCAGTGGTGGGAAAGACACTGGAAACGTTATGGGGGTCGGATCATACTCTAGACATTGTCTTAAAGACTGATCACCACGGATTCATGAAAAATAGACCTTGTTTAAAAAGTTATTAAAAAGAAGGGGAGGGGGGCTTATAGTTTTAAATGGAGGAGGCAACAGGGTGAGAATAAGCCTATGAGTAAGGGGACAGCACGTTCTCGAAATGCGTCAGGCGTTCTTGCATTTTTATACATGTATGTACAATAAAGGAATTTGATTAGAACTGAAGTGCCGTAGAGCTGTTTGTTGGGAACTGAGAGTCCTTTTATCATATTACAAGTGTAAAAAGAACATTACACTAAATTGTAAGGCTAAATTTAATTAAAGTAATCACATAGTTTCTATATCTGTATACCGACTGATTCAGTATTTCAGGTATAAAATCCCCATTCTTCCTCTGTGCTTTTAAAAGGTGTGCCTCCAGATGTTTGAATACAACTCCCAGCATTCTGTGACTTCTCTCTAGTTGAGGAATGCTGGAAGATGTAGTTTTTGGAGGCACATCATTTTAGAATTTAGTTTCTCAAGTATCTGCCATCTGCTACTTCCAAGGTTGCCGTCTCCTCTTAAAGCTGTTCAAGCTTATTAAAAGCTCACACATGCACAGAGGAGACAGCTCAGTCAGATAGTCAGTTACCTGTCACAGCCATGATTTACTGCTGCTTCCAGGATGAAGATGATAAATACACAAGACTAGAGAAGGGGCAGGTATGTTGGACAAGTAAGTAACTATTCAGTGTCAGACTGAGGTGTTGGGACCCACCAGGAAATCAGAGACCAGGGGCCCACCAGGACAAGTTTAGGGGCCCATCTAACATTTCATATCTCTATTATCACTCATTTACATATCTAGATTACTCCTACTGACTCCTATTTTTTTTTTCTTAGGTAAGTTAGCTGTGAGCCCACTGGGAGATTCCCCTGTAACCCTGTGGGCCAGTCTGACACTGTAACTATTGCAGGTTTTGGGGTATTTGGGGGTGGTAAAGGTAAGTATGCATTTTTATACGGGGGCAAAATGTACTTTAAATTCAACACTTCATAACAAATCATAAATATGGAATCTGCTTGTCTATTTTACATGCTAGAAGGATGTAGTCCATTATCTCTCATGGTGGCCGGCCATAGACACTAACATCCCAGTCGTACAATAGCAGGATACCCCAATATCATACGATTGTCGGATTGTGAATGGACAATTGGTCAAATATCGTCCAATAATTTCCCTCATCAGGCCAGTTGATAATTTTTTTGCCCGTCAGGCAATCCGATCGTATAACCCACAGATCGTACAATTGAATCTTAACGTGTATGGCCACCACAAGTTGTTTTAAGCATCATCGGAATTACTACTTACCTCTATACTTTAAGTTGTTAAACTCTCGAATATTTTGCGTATTGATGACTTCTGTTCCTTTTAAAGAAGGCCTCCGAGTAGAAGCTTGCAGTTTTTTTCTGGCGAGGTCAAATACATCTTTGTTCTTTTCTTTTCTCCTGCTTAATATAAATTTAAAATTCATATTATTAGATGAGAGCATGTCAGAGGACATCCCTTAAGACTTGAAGAAAAAAGGTTTAGGTTTGTATGAGTTTCTGCAAACAAGGAATGTTGCAAGTTACTGGTATTGATTCATAAAGTAGAGTTGATCCAGGGAAATTTCCTATTGCCACTTGGAGTCAGGAAGGAATTTTTTTCCCATTCATAAATTTGTTTTTTTTTTTTGCCTTCCTCTGGATCAACAGTTAAGCCTCGTACACACGTTGGATAATTGTTGTACAATGCAGCTGCTGAACGAGTAATCGCGCGATATTCGTACGAGAATATAACATCAACGATTGTCAAAGACCAACGACATCGACTATTGACGGCTTTTTCCGACAATCAGCCTGCCGGATTTGTTCTGCAGATTATCGTATATTTGTACATGGCCGGCAGATTATCGTTAACGTTCTACGAAAAAATATATAAAAGGCGCATGCTCTGCTTTTGTAATTGCGCGAAGATACGAACGTTACTTTACGTACAAACGTCTATATCTAACGACTATAGTGGTGACTATTGTTGCTGTGTGTACAGATGTTGTTTCAATTATGAGGATTAACGATAATGTTAAACGTTCGTTAGCTGTATCGTACGAAATTTATCCAACGTGTGTACAAGGCTTTAGGCAGGAAATGAGGATATTGCTAGATGAGTTGGACTGGATGTACATGTCTTTGTTCAACCTCAAACACTATACTACCGTATACTATAATAAATGTGTTCTATAGCAATGTTTAATATTGCATCTTCCTGCTTGTGCTGTAATAAAACCAAAAGGTATTCGTAGTTAATTGGCCATGTGCACATGAATGGAACAGGTCCGGTTTTTTTTCTCTTTTTCCTCTAAATCCTGTTTTGTTTTTGATTCTTTGTGCAGTTGCCAATTTTACAATAGTTCAGTTTGAATTTATCAAGCTTTTTTTTGTTACTAAATAAAAACCAAAAACCTGCCATTTCCATGGGTGTGTAGAGTTTTTATATCCCCCGTATTGCAATCTGACACATGTAGTGATCCAACACGTGCATAAAGTTTCCCCTTCCGAGGCCTTTCCCTTTATTAGGTTTAATGTAGTTAAAGACACTTACCTGCTTACAGAGGCTGATGAGGCATTCTCTCTATCGGCATCAAGTAGTTGGCCCTGCAGATGTCTCTGTTGACTTCGAAGCTGCTTCCTCAATTCTGATAGCTGATTAATTAAGTCTTCCTTTTGATCTATATGCAACAATAGATATTATGAACACAATCACAACTGCTATCCCAATAAAGTACAGCCAACACTTGGCAGATCTACCAATCAATTTGCAGCTGATTTTTAGGTCTGCCCAACCAATCCTACATATTTTTGGTCACCCCTAATGTAAAATGTTACATACAGGAACACATACCATATGCTCGCAACTGGTTTCTTCTGGCAGGAACAGGAGGCGATACATTTCTTGACTGGGGTTCAACCTATAACAAAAATATAATAATCTTGTTAATCAAAATTATCATTCAACGATAAGCCAGACAAACTGTACCATAACCATACCATTTGTAAAAGCTCCATTCCATTATTAGTTATGGCTGGTAGAGTAATGCATATAGATCAGAGTCGTCTCCCCCCAATTGGTTTATGAAATTTACTGAGCAGGTGTGGTGGATACTAGAGAGACATGGATGTTTGCTCACTGCCTGCTTTGAAATGTGTACATAACCAGAGGACAGAATGAGCGAAGATTAGCAACTTATTTACTTACAGTTTTAGGTCATATACAAATTCAATGTTTATGTGTAGGGTAGAGATTCACTTTACAAAGGAAAAATAATGGGTTACTAAAACTGCTTAGTCCTCACTCACATCTCCCGTCTGTGCACAAACTGGCCAATGGGAAAACATGCTTCTAACATCGCACCACCCCATTTGACTTGTCACTGACAGTCCGTGGGGTGGGGTTAGTCTGGACAGGTGAGGAAAGTATAGGTAGGTATATCAGGAGACAGAGACTGTATTCTGGGGTGAAGACTTTACATCTGATTTATGCTCTTACCCTGGGTACTTTTAATAGACAGAAGAGGCTAGCGAGGAAAGTAAGTATAATAGCACTATAAAACACTGAAACCAAAGAGTGGTTACAAATATTGAGCGTCTAACCATCATACGGTACATGCCTTAAAATGTACAAATGTAAAATTTTGGTGTCTTTGGGACTTCTCTGTCAAAAGAACTGTAAAGCAGAAAGCAAAGCAATCTTGGGGCACACCATGTGTGCGTGTAGCGCGGCGAAATCTTTAGGCCATGCCCCTTTCTCCACCCCAATTGAGCCACACCCACTAGGTACTAGACAGACAGACAGGCAGATAGATAAACACAAACATAGATACACAGCCAGATAGTGATAAACAGACAAAAAGAGAGAGAAATAGACAGACTCATTATACACTGGTAGTAATCTGGTAATATTAAACTTACTGTTGTGTTCAGTTGTAGTCAGATGCTTGCCCACACCTTTGGTCAGGGAGACCTTCTTGTACCTTCCACATGGACCTCTGCCCCTATCTATCTATATCTGTACCTCTCTCTCTCTCTGTATATCTATCTGTCCATATAGCTGCCTCTTGTTTATCTATTTCACTCTGTCTGTCTTTCTGTTTCTATCTATCGCTATCTATTTTACTCTATCTGTATAGCTATCTATCTAACTGTCTATCTATCTATCTATCTAACTGACTATCTATTTATCTCTCTATCTATCAATCATCTATCTATCTATCTGCCTATCTATCTATCTGACTATCTATATATCTATATAACTGACTATCTATTTATCTCTCTATCTATTATCTATCTATCTGCCTATATATCTATCTAACTGTCTATCTATCATCTAACATTTATCTATATATCTATCTGTCTGTCTATCTATCTATCATCTATCTATCTATCTATCTATCTGTCTGTCTGTCTGTCTATCTAACTAACTGTCTATCTATTTATCTATCTATTTATTATCTATCTGCCTATCTATCTGGCTGTCTGTCTATCTATCTTTCTGCCTATCTATCTATCTTTCTGTCTATCTATCATCTAACATTTATCTATCTATCTATCTGTCTGTCTGCCTGCCTATCTATCTATCTATCTACATGTCTTTCTGACTATTTATCTATCTAGCTAACATTTATCTATCTATCATCTGTCTGTCTATCTATCTGTCGTCTGTCTATCTATCTATCTAGCTGTCTATATAGCTCCCTCTCGGGAATTCAGTGTAGCTGGAAGCACAGGGGCCACACTGGCGTGCGTGTGATGTCCGTTAAAACATTAAGGGCACTTTGCCAAATGTCCAGGGCACATGCCACTGAGTTAACCTATTCAATATTGGTTAACGCAACCATAACTCCTTAATTTCGCCGTCTGTACAGGCAGTCGCAAACCCGAAATTGAATTCTGGATTGGAGAGTTACTACTCTGCTCCTGCAGGGGGTGGCAGAGGGACTGGGTCAGGGGAATATTTGGCACATATTAATAATGCGAAAGTGGGGTTTGGGGGGGGTCCTTTACATTTCTAGCTAAACATATTCTTTAACTGGACTTTCCTTTTAAATAGTAATAGAAAGACACCTACGTGGGATCGTCCAGATACATAGCCATCGATTAAAGGTGCCCTTTGCATAGAAGTGTCTCTTTTCTGTAGTGATGGTAGCGGCGGAGATTGTGGTTGTTGGTGCTGCAATGAGGCAATACATGAATACAATTTGATTCATCATAAATTTCCCAAACTAGAGCATTAAGACACTACATGTTCTGTCAAATAAATGGAATCCTTCTAGGAAATCATTACAGGATTAAGCTAACAGATACCCAGGAGGTAGGACACAGCTCCTTTACCTCCAATTCTACAATCAAACTGTAGTAGACCAGTAAAAAGGTAACATCTGATTGGTTGAGGCAAATAAACAGAGTTTTGAACCTCTTAGGCTGGGTACACGAGGGGACTATTTGGCCCGACGGATGCGTTCGATACAAGCGAACGGGCGACCGACATCAGTCACAGCTGCAGACAAAAGCAGCACAGATTTTTCACCCTAACCGACCGATACACAGAAGTAGGGCCAATTGGGCCGAAAAAATCTGCCCGGGAGTACTCAGCCTTAGAGTAATCGGGGGGATTCAATAAAAGTTCTTATTGTTAAAAATGTCTTATCAGATTCTATTTACATTTAAAAGCCAACATCTGATTGGTTGAAGCAAAATTAGCACCATTTTTAATGATAAGAACTTTTATTGAATCTCCCTGTGTGTTTTAAAATAAGTCAAATAGTAAAAGAAAAGACACGTACATGGGATCGTCCAGATACATAGCCATCAGTTGAAGGTGGCCTTTGCACCTCAGAGGTGTCTCTTTTCTGTAGTGTTGGTATCGGTGGAGATTGTGATCGTTGGTGCTGCAATAAGACAATCGGCAAAGTTAATAAAATGTGAGGGCAAATAACGTTTTCATAACTGCAACATTAGACTACACATCATGGTAAAATTAATAGAAACCTACGCCAAATGCTTTTTTGCAATAAAAGTAATACCATTTTTGCATTTAGGCAAAGATCTGCTGTCTAGAGCAGCAAGGCCCCTGGATGTGAAGAGCCACGAGGAAGTGAGACTGGGGTGGATGGTTTGTTTGGAGATCGTTAGGAATATATCAATATATAGAAACTTTTTTTATAGCTGAAAGCTAAATGAAATTTTGCTTATGTTACTGGTTTTATGAACACCATAGAGATGCCTATTTATTCCTAGTCTCAGTATACTCTATCAGGGAGATGCAATAGAGTTTCAGAGAGAGATTGGATTGTTTTTCCACTTTTCTTTCTGTAAAGGTTAAAAGGATAACAAAATATTTTAATCAGCTCCTTGATGTGGTGGAATTTCCTTGCCTCCTTATAATCAGTGAAGCATCTAAATGGATGTTTACGGCTTTGTTCACGCTAGACGTGTTTTATCATGGTAGTAACAAATGCGTTGGGAAAAAAAGACATCAACTGCACATAGGAATGCCATAATACCGTTCACACTACTGCGTTTTGTTTATAGCGAAAATGCACTCAATGAAAGTCTATGAGAAACCAAACAAAACACATAAAGCCGCACATTTTAGATTGTAAGCTCTTGGGGGCAAGGATCTCATTCCTAATGTGTCAAGGCATGCTGCACTTATATCAATTTATACATAATATGTATATATATATGCTTTCTTAACCTCTGTATGAATTGTATTTCATTTTTATCTATCTGTATAATGACTTGCACTTATCCCCTTGTTGTATTTTTTAATGTACAGCTGCGTACCCAAGTGGCGCTTTATAAATAAAATTATACATACTTACATTTTTATGCAGTTTTAATGGCATGTAACCCAAAACGCACAACAAAAAAAATGCAGATACGCTACCACAGCCATATATAATTGCATTGCAAAACTTTTTGGTTTTTTTTGCATTTTGTACATTGTAAATGTAGGTACACACACAAACGATAAAAGAGCGATATGGTCCCTTTCTCGTTGTGTGTATTGCGCTTTTTTGAGTGCTCCTGAGGCCGATGAACGTTCATCTTTGGCCTTGGGATCGTTCGTAAACACCCAAAAATTTCTCTCAGCCGCGGGCGTCTCCCTTTAAAGATCTTGCATGTGTGTACCCAGCTTTAGTCTTTGCTTATGCTTCTATGACTTGGACCTGCCTGTGGACAAGGGGAGGCATAAGGAAGTGTCCAGGAAAACAAGATGGGTGCAATTTTAAACCAGTTTATTAAAGATATTGCCCTTGATCAAATATAATAGCTGAATAGCCCTGCAAATATTTAGCACTAAACATATTGCACTATTATCTAATCAGTATGTAATATATTAATACCTTAATCTGTTCCTCTATAACTTGAGCTGCTTTCTCATTTTCATATTGTCGAAGTTGATCCTCTTCTATCCTTTCCCATTCCTTCCTTTTCCTTTCTTCCTCTGTTCGTTTTTCATTAGCTTTACGCATCAGCTCTTCATTAAGTTGGCGTTGCTGCAACATAGTAATATAAGAAAACAATACACTATAAAACACAGTAGATTTAATATTCCGAATTGTATAATTAGGTTATGTTCCAGAGGCAATAAAGGTAGAGTGAATAGAATAGCACAATACTGGCAGACACAACCATCTTTTTATGGATAATTTACCAAGTAAATCTGTGAATAGCATCTTTAGTTTGTTGGTACTTGTCCCTCCCTGGTGTCCTTCATTTTGGATTCACAAACACACACTTGTGCAACACTTTCATATCCCTTCCATGGAAACATATGTTTTTTAGTTATACGCTAATTTAGAATTTATTCTCTAAGTCAGTGGCCGATCCGGTAGACAGCTAATCACATGCACCTTTACTTATGTACGCACGATCAGCTGTTTAACAACTGCTGTTTGCGGGAGATTGGCGTTAAGAGGGTAAGTGTCAGGGGTCTGCCTTAAAAGCAGTGCGGGGGGGGACGGGCACCTGCAGATTCACCCATGCTCTATGTGGATTCTCAAGGGCAGGAAATGGATTGGAGAGGAAACTTGGTGACAAACCAGAAACTTGCAAGTTTGAAAAGCATTGATGTCCAACATCCGCATCTCTCTGGGGGATTTACAAGCTACAGAGTGATGTGGTTACAACACATGGTGACGTGGCGCCTCAAAGAAGCATTAGAAGAGAACATGTCAGACCTGTTAATTATTTCTATTTGTCATATGATCTATACATTTGGAATTGAGATTTTCAAACAAATTCCATCATACGAAAGTGACAAGATACATCCCAGAGATAAATATTAGCCCACCTCTTCCTCCTTAAGCCTTTTCTTATTTTGTTCCTCTTCATATTCCCTCTGTATTTTGGCCCTCTCCTCAGCTAACCTCTTTTCTTCTTTTTCTTCCAGAAGTCGTAATTGTTCTCGTTCTTCATCTTCTCGGCGTCTCTTTTCATCTATCTGCATAGAGACAGAAAGTCCTTTATTCACTATTCCTAGCAATGAAACAATGAAATGCAGTAATTCAGTATGAAACCTATATGATTGCACATGCTCAGTCCTCCTCCTCTCCCTACAAAACACAATCAGGGGATGCAATGCCTATTGGAATGCACACATCTTTCAATGCATAGTTTGGCCCATCTGCCCATTGAAAAGGGCACACCAGAGTGGACCGGGAAGCTTCAACTTTTGCTATGGGCTGTGGCCAATCTAAGGTTTAAGGTCCTCACCTTGGGTACATTATAAGTAAGGGAGGTGGTTTGGGGAATTTAGTTCCCCTTTAAATATAACTAATTCCAAATACACATAGCTAAATCAATTCTGGCAATTGTTGTTATAGAAACATGAGAAGTTTCTTAGTCTGTGTGCACACAGTCATCCCTGGCCCAATATTCCGTTCACACACATTACTGACCAGTAAACCCGATTGGTAGTTTAAAGGGGATTAGCTCAGTACCGCCCACATTTCACTGTGACTGATTGTGTAGCCAATTAAAGAACATGTGTTCAATGTCTGATCCATTATCCATCTGAATTTCTATTTAATTAATACATATTATTATGCCTTCAAACCTCTGAGTATCACATTCAGCCAAGAACCAATTTATTTTCCAATTAACAATGTTTAACAAAGTTGCCATTCTATGAATTCCACTGTTTACCAAAGTATTTCTTTTGTCAAATATGAAGCCATCGGTGTGTCCGAAATTGGGTCATGCAAAAGGACAATAATCCCAAACACACCAGCAAATGATGTGCAATAGCCTAGTCACAGTCCACAGTGCAACTTGATCTAAACGATGTGGAAGGACAGAGCTGTGCATAAAAAAATGCTCACAGACAATACAATACAAACTAAAGCAATATTAGTATAGTATTTTAGGTTGAATAAAGATATACGTCCATCCAGTCCAACCCAACTAGCAATATCCTCATTTCCTGCCTAACTGTTGATCCAGAGAAAGGCAAAAAAACCCCCACCAAATTTATGAAGGGGGAAAAAATTCCTTCCTGACTCGAATGGCAATCGAAATTTCCCTGGATCAACTCTACTTTATGTATCAATACCATAACTTGCAACATTCCTTTTTCAGAAACTCATCCAGCTTTTTTTGAAACTGACCATGAACCTGCCATAAAACACTCCACTGGAAGACCGTCCATAGCTTTACCGTTCTCACAGTAAAAACCCTTTCTGAACTTGAAGCCTAAACCTTTTTTCTTCAAGTCTTAAGGGATGTCCTCGTTTCCTCTGACATGTTCTATTGGTGAACAATGCCCCAGATAGTTTATTGTATGGCCCGTTAATGTATTAATACACAGTAATCATATCCCCACGCAAGTGCCTTTTCTCCAGCGTACATAATTGTAACTTTTCCAGTGTCTCTTCATATTCAAGCTCCCCCAATCCCCTTATTAATTTAGTTGCCCTTCTCTGAACCCTTTCCATTTCAAAGATGTCCTTTTTGTACACAGGATTCCAAAATTGCACTGCATATTCTAAATGAGGCCAATGAAAGAGCGAGAATAACATTTTCCTCCCTTGAATCCATACCTCTCTTTATACAAGACAATACCATGCTGGCTCTGGCTGTTGCCGCCAGGCACTGCTTGCTTCCTTAAAGGGCATGTCCACCCCCAAAACTATAATCCCCCCAACTACTGGCCCCACCATGTAGTGTAGTTTAATCCTTACCTCACATCCCAGCTCCATAGGGTTCTCCTGTAGTCCCCCCCAAGTCCCAAAAAATGACTACCAGGAGGCTAAGAGTCCATATAGGACACTGCCTGCTAGCTGGCCTCAGGTAGATTTTTGCCATGCGTACTGCAGCCCTTCTCCCCCCTCCCTCCCCTCCCTCTCCTCCCTCCTACCCTAGCATAAAACCCCTTCAGTAATGATTTCCCCATGTCTCCCACCCCAACCGCATATTTTTTTTTTTAGAAAGCTCCCCAAACTCTTACTTACCTCTCCTCTTTCCTCCGGCGAAGTGAGCTGCCGGCAGCCGCGTCGTGATTGGCTGCCGCTCAGCCAATCACAGACGCGCTGCCGGTCCCGCCCCTCTGCTTGCATTTCCTTGCAAGCAGAGGGCGGGAGCGCGGCGGAGGATCGAGGGGAGTAAGTAGAGTTTGGGGGGCTTTCTAAAAAAAAATGTAGCGGTTGGGGCTGGGAGCCCAGGGGGGATCTTATATGAAAAATAAAATTTTAGGGTGGACATAGCCTTTAAGTTTGTTATCCACCAAAACGCTAAGATCCCTTTCCAACAGGGATTCACTTAACACAGAGCCATTTATAGTATAAGCAACACAAGGATTTTTAGTCAAAAATGCATCACCTTACATTTATCAACATTGAATCTCATCTGCCACTTAGTAGCCCAATGTGACAATCTATCTAGATCCCCCTGCAACGATTGCACATCCTCTGAAGTTTTTAATGGTCGACAAACCTTGCTGACAATACCCACTTCCAAATCATTAATAAATAGAATAGAAGCGGCCCCAACACAGAACCCTGTGGCACCCCACTTAGCACTTTAGTCCATAATGATGAAGCCCCATTAACAACTGGGGGGACTGTATCAAAAGCCTTTGCAAAATCCAAGTAAACTACATCTATTGCTACGCCACAGTCTAAATTTCTACTTACTTCCTCATAAAAGCCAAGCAAGTTAGTTTGACAAGATCTATTCCTCCTTATTCCTTGCTGGTTACTACTTACAGTATAATGTCAGTCCTTGAAACATACTCTAGAACATGTTCCCTTATTAAACTTTCCAGTATCTTTCCCACCACTTAAAGGGGAACTGTGGTCCAAAAATGACTTTAAGTAAATTGCGGTAAATTGATAGGAATTGCTCCCCTTAGAGTTTTTGCAATTTATTTCCATTGTTTATTTTGCATAGTTTTGAAGATATTTACATTTTTGTGTGTGATATGGCAGCAGCATCACCAGGTCCCCTGCTCTTCCTGCTTTGAAACTGTCAGTCAATCTGTCCTGTGTCTCCTCCTCCCCTTTGCAGCCCCCCTGGTCCCTCCCACTCATGGACCCCATGGTCCCCCCAGTTGCAGGCCCCCCATGGCCCATTATCTTACAGCCCCATGTGGCCCCACCCACTCACGGGGGCTGTGGCCCCGCCCACCCACGGGTGCCTAAGCCCCGGCCACTCGCAGGTGCTGTGGGTTACTCAGACCCCCCCTCCCCCCACAGAAAACTCTGTGGAATCGGCCTTTTCAGGCAGAGTGAGAACCCTGCCTGAAAAGGCTGTTTTCACACAGTGATAGAGAAGGGCTGTAGATTTCCTTACCTTCTCTGTCAGGACTTCACACAGCAGAGAGGAGGAGGGACTGTGCAGGAGAAGCCTCCCACCCATTAACTTTCTAGTCAGTCATTTCTGTATATCTTGGGCTGTGGAGCACGTAGAGAGGTGGTTGATGGCTTGTTTTAAAGGTAGGAAACTGGCCTTTCATTTAAACTCATTTTAACTTGTTTGGAGACCACAGTTCCCCTTTAAGTTAAACTTACAGACCTGTAATTACCCAGCTATGAATGACTACCCTTTTTGAATATTGGAATAACATCAGCCTTTTTCCAATCCAGAAGCACACCTCCGGACATGAGGGAATCTGCAAAAATAAGAAACAATGGCCTACATAAAACTGAACTTAGTCCCTAAAATACCGAGGATGTTTTATCTGGTCCAGGAGATTTAATAATATTAACCTTATTGGTTCTTTCTGTACCATATCCTCGGTTAACCAAAGTTCACTTAAATCTTTTATACCATTATTGCTACTATATGAATCTGTATTGGATCTTCTAGTGGTATACAGAGGGAATAAAAATATTCAAAACATTTGCTTAAGCGCCATCCTCCGTAACTAACTTATTCCCATTCATTAATGGTGCCACATTCTCAGTCCTCCTTAATATTAATATACTTTAAAAAAAAATCATTTTTCATTCATTATGATTTTAGCTAGTTTGGTTGCTTTTTCTACCCTCCTTGTTACAGTTTTTATAATCCCTAAAGGCCCTTTCCATTCCCTCTGACTTAAAGGTTTTCCATTTGCCTCTTTAAGTATAAATTTAGATGTAAACTGGCTTAAAATCCCCTTAAACACAGTCCACTTCTGTTCAGTACCTTTACCCGATAATACATTATCCCAGTTGACATTCTGAAGAGCTACTTTTAACCTGGGAAAATTTGCCATCCCGAAATAAAAGTCCTTTTAACCCAGTGCACTTTTCCTTTCGATAACATACTCCAAAAAACACTATTTCATGTCACTATTCCCTAAGCCTCAGTTACCCTTATATCTATAATGCGTTCCACGAGTTAGATATTACCAGACCAAAGAGCTCCTTTTCTAGTAGGAACTTCAACCATCTGTGAGAGAAAATTATCTACAGCATATTCAGGAACTATCGCCTTTTTCGTGATGGCAGTTCTACTACACCAATCAATGTTAGGGTAATTAAAGTCCCCCATAATGAGCACACTCCAAACTTGCAGCCCTTGTCAAACTACACATGGAGCGGACTCACTTCCTCTTGCTAGCATTTGGCGGCTTATAGCAGACACCAACTACCCCCTTTCCTGTCCCTAATTCTGACCATATTGCCTCCACTTTAACATCTATATCGCCAGTTATTCTTATATAAATTTGGTTTCAATTCTTTTTAACATAAACACATACTCCTCCCCTTTCCTTTTTTATTGTCTGCCTAAACAAGGCTATCCTTCTCATTTATAGCCCAGTCGGTGAGAACTGTTCAACCACGTTTCGCTATACCTATACATCATACTTTTCATTCAACGCCATTTTTCCAATTCTCCCCATTTTGTTAGCCAGGCTTCTCGCATTTGCAAACATACATTTTAGATTATGATCCTGTAATTTATTCATACCCTTTAATACACATGCCTACCTGTCCCCTATGCTAGCCCCACCCCCTTTCCACCCCTATCTATACCCTGCTTTCCTCCTGGGCTATCTATCCAGTGAGACTGCTAATACACCCCCCCAACCTAGTTTAAAATCTTCCAACCTTCTAGCCATCTTCTCCCCTAAAACAGCTGCACCGACATCAGTGAGGTGCAACCCATCCCTACTAAAGAGCCTGTAGCTGACAGCAAAGTCTGCCCAGTATTCTATAAACCCAAACCCCTCTTCCTTACACCAGCCTCTTAGCCACGCATTAATGCTCCTAAGCTCCCGCTGTCTCCCTGGCTTAGCACGTGGCTGCAGAAGTATTTCTGAAAACACTACCCTGGAGGTCCTTGCTTTTAACTTGGCCCCTAGCTCTCGGAAATCATGTTTAAAGGGCATCTATACTGAAAAAAACACATTGCCCCTCTGTGCTGCCTTAATCCTATCTCTGTCAGTGACTCTGTTTAACCATGGTGTCAGATCTCTGTGCAGCACCCCCTTCCCCCTCCCCTGTTACCTCCTCCATGTCTCAAGTTCGGCTAACCGACAAGCTTATCATGTGCAGTAGGAGTTAAAAGTTCAACATCCTGCAAAACACACCCATGCACAGTGGCCAATAGAAAGCAAGCTGTCCTGGAGACACGGAAGAAGAAGGAGAACATTACAGTTTACGATCTCTCACTTTGTGACCCATCATCAATCAGTGAAAGCTATTAAGAAGGGGGGTCAAGTGCAGCCTTATATCTGCATCAAAGCTACCTCCTCCCCCTGCTAATGCTGTTATCTCTATATTTATTACAGGCAGGAAGGGGGATCACGTCACAAGGATTTGATTGACAGTCCAAGTAGGAGTAGAGGAATGCAATCAGTATTCTCCTAACTGGTATCTCAGGAAGAGAGGGAATCTGAAAAAAGTGAAGACACTCTGGGGGTTGTGGGGAATTATAGAACACTTGGAAGAAAGGAAAAATAGTATATTTTCCCACTAAGATGCCCTTAAGGACCCTATCTCCTCCTCTAACTTTGTCTTGGCACCAATGTAACCAAGACCACCGGGTCACACCCAGCCCCACCCAATAATGTCTACACGATCCACCACACGCCAAACCCTAGCACGGGCAGGCAACATACAGTTCGGCATGTATTGTAAAAGAAGGCCAAAAGCGCAAGTTCTACGAGTTACCAAAGAACGTGATCAGTGGAACAAACACTGTTAGTAATTTATCCTGATAAGTTAGAGAATCTACTTTCTTTTTCTCATAAACAACATAGCAGTATAGCTCCAAGTCCTTTTCTACATTTCTAGAGTTCCTGGACAGAAAATAATATGTAAAATTAGAAAAAAGTTCTTACTTTCTGGGTGGTAATGAAATGGCCAACTCCAATGGAAGGCTCTATGTCACACCTTCCTCCCCAGTGCCAGGCTTAAAATGCGATCAGTGGTGACAGCATTCAAGCCTATACAGTGCTATCCATTAGTACAGTCCCAAGCAGCATCATAACTATAGATCTGCCTTAGATAGCGCAATCAGTTATTTTTAAACAGCTGATCATGGTATCTAGAAGGCAGATCTATAGTTACACCACTACTTGGGACTACACAAATGGATATCAGTGTAGTAAGTCTTGGATGCTGTACAGTCCAGGGGGCCACTAACAATAGCCAGAAGGGCCAGATGGCCTGTAGGCCTTGAGTTTGACAGTGGTGTCTTAGTGAAAGACCAATGTTACCTGCAGACGAAGGAATCCTTGTACGATTCTTTCTGCTGCACCTGTTGCTCTGAAGGAGGCTCAGCAAACACATTACCTCTTGCAAAAGGGCTGTTATTTGTAAATGGGACACCTGGTAAAAAAGTTGAAAGTAAATGAATACAACATGAATACATTTATATCATGTTTCTGTTTACTTGGTCTTCAGTTACACAAGCTTGATCTGTCGTTAGAAATGATGTAACTCCCATCTTCTCTCTATTTTTATCCCTTCCCCACACCCCAATACCCCTTTCCAATATTCTGTGCTTGACTGTTATTTTTTCACATGTCATATGGGCAAACGATAGCCCTCGTTAAATGTAAAATTAATAAACAGAGAAATTAAAAAAATGATGTACCTGGCAAGACAACTTAATCTACCGGTGGCCATAGACACAATAAAGCAGTCTATGATTCAGGGATCATACTCATCATATTGGCAGACGGGGGTAAAACTTTTCACACTGCCCAATAGGAAAACAATCATATGATTGTGCCCGTCTCCTTACACTGGCTGACAATTGTACGATCCCCAGAACATTGATGGATGGCCACCTAAGAACAGAAATATTTAACATCTCTGGGGACTTTTTTTGAACAGGGCCATAAGACAGCAATGGCAGGTCTATAAAAATTGATTTTAAGAAATGAGTACTCTAAAGCTGGAAATACAATGTGCCAATTGTAAACAGATGACAGACAGAATTGTAGATAATTGGCTACACACACGTCCCATATGGTCTCCCTATATAAATACATTAGTATTAGTGTTCTGTGAATAGTTGAAAAGTTCTTATTGTGGGGCCAAAATTTTGTTTTTCTGTTTTTTTTCTCATTTCTTCTTCCATTTTATTCTTGATATCTCCTATCACAGCTTTTGAGCTGAGACAGAAAATTTGGTACAGATGTGTGGTAAATTGGCTTTTTCCAGCTAAGGAACCGTGAAAGCGTCTCGAGTTAGCGGCCCATTTAAAGATTTTTTTGCACAATTAAAACTGCCCCGAATGCACAACTGTGAGCTGACCTAATCAGCACTGTTTTGCTAGGTCTTGATTTGATTCACCTATGAGCAGACCTAATCAGTGCCGAATAACTGCCTCTTGATTGCATTCAGGTGGTGGCAGACCTAATCAGTGCCGATTAACTGCCTCTTGATTGCTTTCAGGTGGTGGCAGACCTAATCAGTGCCGAATAACTGCCTCTTGATTGCATTCAGGTGGTGGCAGACCTAATCAGTGCCGATTAACTGCCTCTTGATTGCTTTCAGGTGGTGGCAGACCTAATCAGTGCCAATTAACTGCCTCTTTATTGCTTCAGGTGGTGGCAGACCTATAACGTGCTGATTATCTGTCTTGACTCTCCGTGTCCCATGCACAGGTTTAAAACTCCCAACACACATTAATGGAGGTATGTGCAACCTTTCAGCCTAAATCAAAGTTTATACTTAAAGGACACATATACTGCAAAAATGAGGTTTTTAAAAATAAAAAGTACCGGGGCAGGGGGGTAGGACTGATTATTCTTATCTCCCAATATTGTTTCATTGGTGAGCTAGAGCACACACAGTTTTCAGCTGCCAGGTTGTGCCCTGGGCCTTACCATTAAGAGAGTGCTGAAGCACTTAGGAAGACTGGCAGGAGCAGTTTTCTTCATGCTGTGGCTTTGTATAGAAAATATATTAGGGGGTAGAAAGTACCAATCCTACCTTCCTGCCCCAGGGACTTTTCATTGCCACCTTGTGGACAATGTTGAAATGATTTGAGGAATGAATAAAGAATGTGTTTCACCTCATTATTTTAAGAAGATACTATACAATACAGTTTGAGCTTATTGTAAGATGTAAGACACAATGTTTTTATCTAGTCAAATTAAAAGTTTTATTCACTTAAATGTAACTTGTGCATTAGGGAAACAATCTTTAGAACTTAATGTATAGCACTTTATCCAACTCATATTAGACATGGATTTACTTAATATAAATGGTGGAACTAAACAGTTTAAACATGAATTGTATTTTAATGTTTTACACACTAAAAATTATCGTAAAAGCACATTGCACATTGTTTTATATGAATATTTAAATGCACAATGTTAATTTACTATTCCCCTCGTTGTGTGTGCATGGTTTGGTGGTTTGATTTTACCTGAGTAAGGGGGCTAGACTCAACGAAACATTGTACATGGTTTAAGCTAAATATTAAAACACTTCATTGAATTTAAGTAGTGTGCTCTTTTCACTTCCGAAAAAGTATTGCAACTCACCTGTTGAGGCACTGGTTTTAGAGTGCATTTCTAAGTCATATTCTACCTGTACTCTACATCTACCAACATGGACTGCTAGGGTTAGCCCTGGGTCTTACTATATTAAAGGTAGTGTTGAAGCATTAGGAAGACTGGCAGAAGCAGTTTTCTACATGCTGTGGTTTCTTATAGAAATTATATTAGGAGGTAGAAAGTACCAAACCTACCTCCTGCCCAGCTATTTTCATTTTAAAAGATAGTGCACTGTAAAATCAAGTATGTTATTTGGAAGCTGCAGCTTTAAAAATACAGTTGCCATATTTATTTTTTACCTATGCCCCTCAGAGCCTAGCTTTGTGCCTTGAAAGTTGCTGACATCTTGTTACTGGTTTGCTGAAGTTAAGATCCGCCTGAGATTTCCTGCTTTCTCCTGCTTGAGCTTCAAACAGTAATACATTGTGAGTTCCGTGCACATGCATGTGCAGTAGGAGTTAAAAGTTCAACATCCTGCAAAACACACCCACGCACAGTGGCCAATAGAAAGCAAGCTGTCCTGGAGACACGGAAGAAGAAGGAGAACATTACAGTTTACGATCTCTCACTTTGTGACCCATCATCAATCAGTGAAAGCTATTAAGAAGGGGGGTCAAGTGCAGCCTTATATCTGCCATCAAAGCTACCTCTCTCCCCCTGCTAATGCTGTTATCTCTATATTTATTACAGAGCAGGAAGGGGGATCACGTCACAAGGATTTGATTGACAGTCCAAGTAGGAGTAGCACAGTGGCCAATAGAAAGCAAGCTGTCCTGGAGACACGGAAGAAGAAGGAGAACATTACAGTTTACGATCTCTCACTTTGTGACCCATCATCAATCAGTGAAAGCTATTAAGAAGGGGGGTCAAGTGCAGCCTTATATCTGCCATCAAAGCTACCTCTCTCCCCCTGCTAATGCTGTTATCTCTATATTTATTACAGAGCAGGAAGGGGGATCACGTCACAAGGATTTGATTGACAGTCCAAGTAGGAGTAGAGGAATGCAATCAGTATTCTCCTAACTGGTGTATCTCAGGACAGAGAGGGAATCTGAAAAAAGTGAAGACACTCTGGGGGTTGTGGGGAATTATAGAACACTTGGAAAGAAAGGAAAAATAGTATATTTTCCCACTATAGATGCCCTTTAAGGACCTCATCTCCTCCTCTAACTTTGTCATTGGCACCAATGTGAACCAAGACCACCGGGTCACACCCAGCCCCACCCAATAATGTCTACACGATCCACCACACGCCAAACCCTAGCACGAGGCAGGCAACATACAGTTCGGCATGTATTGTAAAAGAAGGCCAAAAGCGCAGTTCTACGAGTTACCAAAGAACGTGATCAGTGTAACAAACACTGTTAGTAATTATATCCTGATAAGTTAGAGAATCTACTTTCTTTTTCTCATAAACATACATAGCAGTATAGCTCCAAGTCATTTTCTACATTTCTAGAGTTCCTGGACAGAAAATAATATGTAAAATTAGAAAAAAGTTCTTACTCTTCTGGCGTGGTAATGAAATGGCCAACTCCAATGGAAGGCTCTATGTCACACCTTCCTCCCCAGTGCCAGGCTTAAAATGCGATCAGTGGTGACAGCATTCAAGCCTTACTACAGTGCTATCCATTAGTACAGTCCCAAGCAGCATCATAACTATAGATCTGCCTTCTAGATAGCGCAATCAGTTATTTTTAAACAGCTGATCATGGTATCTAGAAGGCAGATCTATAGTTACACCACTACTTGGGACTACACAAATGGATATCAGTGTAGTAAGTCTTGGATGCTGTACAGTCACCGGGGGCCACTAACAATAGCCAGAAGGGCCAGATTTGGCCTGTAGGCCTTGAGTTTGACATGTGTGTCTTAGTGAAAGACCAATGTTACCTGCAGACGAAGGAATTCCTTGTACGATTCTTTCTGCTGCACCTGTTGCTCTGAAGGAGGCTCAGCAAACACATTACCTCTTGCAAAAGGGCTGTTATTTGTAAATGGGACACCTGGTAAAAATGTGAAAGTAAATGAATACAACATGAATACATTTATATCATGTTTCTGTTTACTGGGTCTTCAGTTACACAAAGCTTGATCTGTCGTTAGAAATGATGTACCTCCCATCTTTCATCCTATTTCTTATCCCTTCCCCACCCCAATACCCCTTTCCAATTTCTGTGCTTGACTGTTATTTTTTCACATGTCATATGGGCAAACGATAGCCCTTCGTTAAATGTATAAATTTAATAAACAGAGAAATTAAAAAAATGATGTACCTGGCAAGACAACTTAATCTACCGGTGGCCATAGACACAATAAAGCAGTCATATGATTCAGGGATCATACTCATCATATTGGCAGACGGGGTAAAACTTTTCACACTGCCCAATAGGAAAACAATCATATGATTGTGGGCCAGTCTCCTATACACTGGCTGACAATTGTACGATCCCCATGAACATTGCATGGATGGCCACCTAAGAACTAGAAATATTTAACATCTCTGGCGGGACTTTTTTTGAACAGGGCCATAAGACAGCAATGGCAGGTCTATAAAAATTGATTTTAAGAAATGAGTACTCTAAAGCTGGAAATACAATGTGCCAATTGTAAACAGATGACAGACAGAATCTGTAGATAATTTGGCTACACACAGTCCCATATGGTCTCCCTATATAAAATACATTAGTATTAGTGTTCTGTGAATATGTGAAAAGTTCTTTATGTGGGGGCCAAATTTTTGTTTTTCTGTTTTTTTTCTCTATTTCTTCTTCCATTTTATTCTTGATATCTCCTATCACAGCTTTTGAGCTAGAGACAAGAAATTTGGTACAGATGTGTGGTAAATGTGCTTTTTCCTAGCTAAGGAATCCGTGAAAGCGTCTGCGAGTTAGCGGCCCATTTAAAGATTTTTTTGCACAATTAAAACCTGCCTCGAATGCATCAACTGTGAGCTGACCTAATCAGCACTGTTTTGCTAGGTCTTGATTTGATTCACCTATGAGCAGACCTAATCAGTGCCGAATAACTGCCTCTTGATTGCATTCAGGTTGTTGCTTTCAGGTGGTGGCAGACCTAATCAGTGCCGCTACAGTAGACTGCCTCTTGATTGCTTTCAGGTGGTGGCAGACCTAATCAGTGCCAATTAACTGCCTCTTTATTGCTTTCAGGTGGTGGCAGACCTAATCAGTGCTGATTATCTGTCTTGACTCTCCGTGTCCCATGCACAGGTTTTAAAACTCCCAACACACATTAATGGAGGTATGTGCAACCTTTCAAGCCTAAATCAAAGTTTATACTTAAAGGACAACTATACTGCAAAAATGAGGTTTTTAAAAATAAAAAGTACCTGGGGCAGGGGGGTAGGACTGATTATTCTTATCTCCCAATATTGTTTCATTGGTGAGCTAGAGCACACACAGTTTTCAGCTGCCAGGTTTGTGCCCTGGGCCTTACCATTAAAGATAGTGCTGAAGCACTTAGGAAGACTGGCAGGAGCAGTTTTCTTCATGCTGTGGCTTTGTATAGAAAATATATTAGGGGGTAGAAAGTACCAATCCTACCTTCCTGCCCCAGGTACTTTTCATTGCCACCTTGTGGACAATGTTGAAATTGATTTGAGGAATGAATTAAAGAATGTGTTTCACCTCATTATTTTAAAGAAGATACTATACAATACAGTTTGAGCTTATTGTAAGATGTAAGACACAATTGTTTTTATCTATGTCAAATTAAAAGTTTTTATTCACTTAAATGTAACTTGTGCATTAGGGATAACAATCTTTAGAACTTAATGTATAGCACTTTATCCAACTCATATTAGACATGGATTTACTTAATATAAATGGTGGAACTAAACAGTTTAAACATGAATTGTATTTTAATGTGTTTACACACTAAAAATTAATCAGTAAAAGCACATTGCACATTGTTTTTATATGAATATTTAAATGCACAATGTTAATTTACTATTCCCCTCGTTGTGTGTGCATGGTTTTGGTGGTTTGATTGTACCTGAGTAAGGGGGCTAGACTCACCGAAACATTGTACATGGTTTAAGCTAAATATTAAAACACTTCATTGAATTTAAGTAGTGTGTCTCTTTTCACTTCCGAAAAAGTATTGCAACTCACCTGTTGAGGCACTGGTTTTAGAGTGCATTTCTAAGTACATATTCTACCTGTACTCTACATCTACCATACATGGACTGCTAGGTTAGTGCCCTGGGTCTTACTATATTAAAGGTAGTGTTGAAGCACTTAGGAAGACTGGCAGAAGCAGTTTTCTACATGCTGTGGTTTCTTATAGAAATTATATTAGGAGGTAGAAAGTACCAAACCTACCTCCCTGCCCCAGCTACTTTTCATTTTAAAAGATAAGTGCACTGTAAAATCAAGTTATGTTTATTTGGAAGCTGCAGCTTTAAAAATACAGTTGCCATATTTATTTTTTACCTATGCCCCTCCAGAGCCTAGCTTTGTGCCTTGAAAGTTGCTGACATCTTGTTACTGGTTTGCTGAATGTTAAGCTCCGCCTGAGATTTCCTCTGCTTTCTCCTGCTTGAGCTTCAAACAGTAATACTTGTGAGTTCCGTGCACATGCTCGTGCACGGAACTCACAGGCATTACTGTTTGAGGCTCAAGCAGGAGAGTGCACGGAACTCACAGGCATTACTGTTTGATGCTCAAGCAGGAGAGTGCACGGAACTCACAGGCATTACTGTTTGAGGCTCAAGCAGGAGAGTGCACGGAACTCACAGGCATTACTGTTTGAGGCTCAAGCAGGAGAGTGCACGGAACTCACAAGCATTACTGTTTGAGGCTCAAGCAGGAGAAAGCAGAAGAAATCTCAGAGGGATGGAGCTAAACATTCAGCAAACCAGTAACAAGATGTCAGCAACTTCCAAGGCACAAAGCTAAAAAAAAATATGGTAACGGTATTTTTGAAGCTGCAGCTTCCAAATGAACATAACTTGATTTTACAGTGCACTTATCCTTTAACCATTTTTGAAAAAGCTTTATATGCACTATAGCTGTCCTTTAATTTTCTCTTTCTAGTTGTTTCTTGCTCTACACACATAATGATATCTAACTCTATAGGATAACTACCCATATCTTTACGTACATACATTCTTGCTCTGCAAACACAAGCCAACTGCAGATATTAATTTACAATAATATTAAAATTTTGTAAAAAAAAATAAAAAAAAATTCACAAGTTCTGCTGTGTAATATAAAACAATGTACGAGATAAAATATAAAACAAGCTGTGGGTCAGTACTATGTAATTTTTGAAATCCAATTGGAAGAATAATATTTAAATAACTTTCATGTGAATGAAATGTACCAGGCATTTTGCTTGCAGAGGCTGTGGCACTAGCCAAATTTGGATTAACGTCAACAACAGCTTGTAGGTCTTCATAGGCCTTTGCGTCTGGGTTCTGGAATGTCCCTTCATTGTGTTTATGCATCCTCTTTAAATCACCTGTAGGGGAAAATGATATTTACTGGTTATAACTATATTGTTTATACAAGTATTTGTTCTTTGTCTTTAACATTACTAAATGATTCCCAAAACAGAAAATAAAATTCTGGTTAAAACATACAATTCATCCCCCCCATAGAATAAGACCAAGAGCAGACAATCTACATTTGGGAGTATTTTCAGGACTCCTGTATAGAGCTCTAACTTTACTACCTACTGGAATGTAACTCAATCAAACACAATCTTTCTAAAAAAAAGTTACTAGAGTTTGTTTAGAACTTTAGAACACTGAACTTCTCTCAGTAGTGGTAGGTGAAAATTGATAATGATTTGGAGAAATTAAATACTGCAATTCAGGCCAGTACTTGGAAAGAAATTAAGGGATTTAATATAATTGTTTTTGTTGAACAGACCTTTGTAAGTAAAAAGATGGGGAAAATTTCCTATTTCAGAGATTTTATGATTTAAGGTACATGTGACTTACTTATTAGATTTCCTTTTGCATCTCTAAGAGGCGCGCCACCTCCTCCTTTACCCCAAGGATTATAGTTTCTCATTTCTGCTTCCATTTTAGCATCATATTGTTCTTGTTCTTCTTTCTCTTTCCTACGTTTTTCATTCCTTTCCCGGATCTGAACACAAATACTTCAGTTGAATTCAAAAAGTAAAACCCCTTAGGTCCAGAACAAATTAGAGAAGAGAAAGCAATGTCATTTGTGATGGTTTCTTATTAGAAGTGGTTACTAGTTTAAAGGAATAGTTCACCCAGAAAGCGATCCATTCCTTTTTTGTATTAATTGAAGAACAGGAGGTAAAGGAGCTATGTCTTCCCTCCCATTCTTCAATGAATCTAACAGGAGCCAAGGTACAGTACTAACTCTTGAGCACGATCCACCACCTGACAGGTCCAGGCTGTTTCCGGCTTTACTTAACTATAGTGCGCAAGTAAAACTGGAAACAGTCGTGAAATGCTAGAGGAGCTGGCGTGCGTGAGATCAGAAAAAGCTTGTATAGCAGTAATAAGAGGTGGCAACCTTCCTATGAAGGGGAGTGGAACTTTGAGCTGCCTACTGGGTAAGTTTTGGGGTTTGGTTGGTAATTTTCATAATTTGTAGTTAGGAATGGGCATATTTGCTATTCTAGATATGCAAGAGCCTTTGACAGTTAAAGTATTATGCATATCATATAGCATTTTTATTCTTTGTGTCCACATGATATCAATCAGCTCTATAACCCTGCAAAAATGAGCCATTAACACAAAAACACAACATTTAGCACCTGTCCTTCCAATGCATCCTGGTAAGACTTAGTTGCTCCCTTAGAGGGTTGTGATTTTGGATCAGATAGCAATCCCAAGCTAGTTCCTCTTCCTCCATCCTCTTCTTTTCTAATAACACTATAAAAGAAATACACATTTTAATTACTAAGGGAGGAAAATGTAATTCTCATTTGGAATATGCAGTGCAATTTTGGAATCCTGTGTACAAAAAGGACATCTTTGAAATGGAAAGGGTTCAGAGAAGGGCAACTAAATTAATAAGGGAATTGGGGAGCTTGAATATGAAGAGAGACTGGATATGGGATATGATTACTGTGTATAAATACATTAACAGGCCATACAATAAACTATCTGGGGCATTGTTCACCAATAGAACATGTCAGAGGACGCGAGGACATCCCTTAAGACTTGAAGAAAAGAAGTTTATGCTTCAAGTTCGGAAAGGGTTTTTCACTGTGAGAACGGTAAAGCTATGGAACTGTCTTCCAGTGGACGTTGTTATGGCAGGTTCATTGGTCAGTTTAAAAAAAAGCTGGATGAGTTTCTGCAAACAAGGAATGTGGCAAGTTACTAGTATTGATACATAAAGTAGAGTTGATCCAGGGAAATTCCCTATTGTCACTTGGAGTCAGGAAGGAGTTTTTTCCCCTTCATAAATTTGGTGGGTTTTTTTTTGCCTTCCTCTGGATCAACAGTTAGGCAGGAAATGAGGATATTGCTAGATGGGTTGGACTGATGGACATATGTCTTTATTCAACCTCAAATACTATACTATACTATACTATACTATACTAATTTTGCTAGTCAAAATGCAATTCTATAAACTATGGAAAAGAGCAAGCATTCCATTGTACTGCGATTTGTACATCTAGGTGAATACAATTGTTTGAACCATTGTACACATTTTAAGCCTTATATTTTCTTTTTAATCATTAATTCATTCTTTTTTTTAAAAATGAACTAAAATAATCATTAAATATTTAGCATATAGATCTTAACATTGTGGACAGTTTCTTAGCTAGATCACAAATAGGAATGTTTAACAAAGGGATTTTTTTGCTGTGTCGGAAAGGACTGTTGGATGAGTTTATGGGCCCACCAGGTTGAGTTTAGGGGCCCACCTAATATTTCATATCTCATTTCTTACTGTCTGTATTTCCACTTAAGCAGCTTTCTCTTGGGTGAATGGGCTGTGGGCCCACTGGGGGATTCCCCTATAACCCTGTGGTCCAGTCTGACACTATGTATGTATAATTTTATTTATAAAGCGCCACTTGAGTATGCAGTGCTGTACACTATAAAATACAGACAGGGAGATTCGATAAAAGTTCTTATCGTTTAAAATGGTGCTGATTTTAACCCAACCAATCAGATCGTATTTAACATTTGTAAGCTTACATCTGATTGGTTGGGGCAAAATTAGCACCATTTTAAACGAAAATAACTTTTATTGAATAACCCTGAGAGTATACAAACATGGGGATAAGTGCAAGGAATTATACAGATAAATAACAATTAAATACAATTTCATTCATCAGTTAAGAAAGCATATATATAAATTATGTATAAATTGATATAAGTGCAACAAGCCTCAACACATTAGGAATGAGATCCCTGCCCCGAAGAGCTTACTATCTAAGTGACTTAATATGTCCTAAAAAGGCAAAAGAAATCCAAGATTTTGAAGTAGAAATAGTTAAAGAGAGAATGTACTAAAGTCATCTGTGCAACATTATAAAAACCATTCTATTCCAGAAGTGATCTAGTGTGTAAAAGTAAACCCTCAAAAATAAAATGCAAAAAGCTCTCTGTAGCCCTGACATCTTTTGAGACGTGCCTGTTTATGAAACACTACTTACTGTAAAGAGAAGATAATGAGATAATGACAGACACAGTAAAAGGTGGGTAAACAAGGGGACTTTTTGTGTTGCTGAGGCCTACAGTTCACGTGACCGATCGTGCGGTCCCATAGGGAACAGCAAGATCGGCCGTGATTTACCAACAGGTCCGATTGGGTGACCAAGCTAACAAGCTCTGTCATGGCTGCCCCCACCCACACCATGAGACGAATATATCGGTCAGACGAAAATATTGTATGGTGTGTAAACAGCCTAAGGTTAGGTTGATTACTGTATACACATTGGTTATTCCTGACACAATCACTCTTGGCTGATTTTTTGTCAAAATCAATAAGCCCAAGTGATTTGGAGTCTTTAATTCCTGACCAACTGGTGAATGATCGAAATTTATTGTGTTGCTACAACTCCAATGGAAAGAGAAACTTCCCTTCTGGTAAAATAAATGTACTCAAGTTAGTCACCTTTAACTTGCGCTTTCCCCGAAATTAAATACTTACTATAATGGGTCTTCGTGCTGATTTTGCACAATCTGTGCTAGTGGAATGTTAATTCCTGGAACAGGGTGGTGGCTCATTGCACCAGAAGGATCTGTTAATAACAAAGTCACAGTATACTTAGCAATCATTATGGAATGTAGGTGAGTGGTCTAAACTTTTAAACTGTACAGAACAACATTTCAATTATTTTGAATTATTTTTCTGAAATCCTAATTATTAAAGTGAGGTATTACAAGATATGTTACCAACTATACTGGCTTAAAGGGTATGTCCACCCTAAAAGGAAATAAAATTGCAACTTGTCAGTAATCTGCAGGCAACCCCAACTGCTATATTTTTACCAGATTATTACATGCATTTGTAACCAGATATTTAATTATAAGTTATCTTTTGTTCTGGAAAAGGTATATGCCTTGTCCCTCTGCTCAATGAGCTTTTTACAAGTTTGAGCATGTGCAGAGGAAGCAGCAGGTGAAACAGCAATCACTGGTTGTAATGTCAGCAGTCACAGCCTTAGGCTGGGTACATACGGGGTGGATTTTTCATCCCATCCGACAGTTTGCCATGATTGATCGTGCGGTCCATCGGATACCACACAATCAACATTTTTTTCCCCTGACGTGTCCAATCACCTTTTTGCCTAATCTGGGTGATTGACAGCGGTCATCGTCTGCAGCAAAATCAGCACAGATTTTTCGGCCTTACAAATACCTGGAAATATTGGTTGGTTAGGCTGAAAAATCTGCTTTTGTGTTCCCAGCCTTTTTAGGGAGTAGACTCCACAATGTAGACTGCCACCAAGGTGGAATGAAAATTTAGGTGGAGGGTATTTGGTTATAGTTAAATAACCAAAAACGGGTTGCAAAATAAAACATGAGGATTACAGCTCTCAGCAAACAAAATATTAACTGTGTAGTTAGCCCCCCATAAAGGGGATAGTCATTTAGAGTGTTCCGATATATTTGATGGGATTGCTCAAAATATCGAAAACTGTTTTCCCTTTATTTTTTTAATCGAAAAAACAAAGATCGGGCCAGATGGAAAATATTTTCTGACTCAAGGAGAAACCTGCGGAAACTTTCAAGGGGAAACTTTGAGCAGCTCTTCTGATCGGATTTCTGATTATTGCACTCGATCGGAAAAACATCTGCTTGTGTATGGCTAGCTTAATCAAATCATGAGATATGCTTATTCTTATATCTGAATGAAAGTTCTTATCGTTAGAAATGGTGATAATTTTGCCCCAACCAATCAGATATTATCTTTCAAATGGTAAATAAAATACGATTGGTTGGGTAAAAATTTGCACCATTTTTAATGATATTACATCTCCCTGTTTTTATTTAAAGTATATCTGCACTTAAAAACAATAATGGATTCTGCTCCCATTGCAATTTGAAGTTAAACTTTTGCATTTGAAGACCACAGCTCCCTTCCTCCTCTATTCAGATAGGTTCCCAGCAGTCCCTTCCTTGACTATACTCCTGGCACCTGCACAGTCATTGAATAAATCTGGTAGGAATAACATGCCTTAGCCATCGTCCACACTCTTACTATACTGGCTGCCATGCAGAGGAGGTTGGGAATAGCAAGTTCAGGAAGCAGTGGCAAGAGAAATGTAATTGATCCCCAGTTTTCTTCCATGAAAGGCTAAAGTCCCTAACCTATACTTTCTATTATAGTAATGGTTCACAAAACCTTTATAATTTGAAATTTAAGCTTAGATCTCCATTAAAATGGTGCAAACCTATTTACATTATTAATCTAAAATACTTACAGTATGCCATGTTGGGATCTAAAGGATTCCTTGCTCCATAGTAATAATATGCATCATCATATGGTGTTCTATAATTGTCAGTTAGTACAGGTGGCTGTGGAGGTGGAGCGGCTGAAATTCTTTAAAAACACAACAAATAATAAGGTTCTACTACAGAAAACCTAAATTGTAAAGATTCTGCTTTAAAGTTATGGTGCTAAATAGTCACCTTGGAGCAACAATATCCCCAAATGTACTAGCAAGTCCCCTGTGATATTCATCATTTGAAACACTTGAAAAGTAACCTCCACCTATATCTGTGTCAGGAACTGGAGTTTGAAAAGCCACCCTAGGTCTTTCAGGTGGGACTCTCTCATCAAACACAGGCTTTCGATCATTTCTTCCTGTCTTTTCAGGCCCCTGGGCAATCCCAGGCCGATAAGGAACATTCCGATCACTCATTTCATTGGGACGATTTACTGCACCAAACTGTCTTAATCTGTCTGGCTGTGGAGAGAGTAAGCAATTGGAAACCAATTATTATTATGCTTTGCCCATTTATTCATAGTTAAGATTTTCTAGCTGTCTTACCAGTATCAACCCAGACACTAGTCTGATTAAACCTACACAGAAAACAACTGTACATCTACATTAGCCCAGTATGCACACATGATCTAGAAGTTAATTGTTTTTGGGTTATATATGTTTAACAATATATAATCCTCCAATCCCCATATGACTATTAACACCATATTAGCCATTTCTAATATAATTAATAGTCATTTGTCTGTTGCTTGATATTACCTTCCAGCGTTTTCAGACAATAATACGTTTCTGAGATTAAGCAGCTTACAATTGATTTTTTAACCTATTAAGGGCTAGGCCACAATAGTGCGATTTTGGTGTGTTTGCACACGTAATTGCGATTTTTCACAAACACAGCAATTGTGGAAACGCACCGGAATCGCGCAATTGTATTTCGATCACCATTATAATGCGCAATCGCATGTGATTTCGGATCTCAAATGGAAAAATCGCATGAGCAAACGCACAGAAATCAACTTGTAAATCGCACCGGCTGCAATTGCGTGAACACTTCCGGTGCGATGCGGTGTATTATGCATAGCCTCACAATTTTAGGCCTTTCAATAGGTACTGAGCTACATCAGACCACACCAGTGGCCTAACCAGGATTCATTGGGCCCCACAGCAAAACTATTATGTGGCCCCTCTCCCTGCTTTATTTACAGTGTTTTTCTGGGAGGAGGCTGTATCTGTCATATGGAAAATAAGAAGGTGGGGGGCCCACTGGCAAGATCTGCTCCACACACGCTAGATAATTGTTGGCCAAATCAGCCAACCATGACCTTTCCGCAGACAATCTAACATTTGTGTTTGCCCCCAAAAGCAAGTTATCTCACTGCCCAATGCCATCCTGGAAGATCACTCCCTGATGCCGAAGGAATTATCACATTGTTTAACTTTGATGTGGCTTTTGCAATTGTTCCCCCCCTCCCACGGGGCACTACAGGCTGGTCATCTAAAGGTGGCCATACAGTTCACCAATACCCGACAAATACGTTATATCCGATTTGCAGACTATTAGCCAGGTGTGGGGGAATAAAATGACCAAAAAGGATGCAGACAAACTACCACTGTTGGCCATTTCTAACTGAACATTTTGGTAGACTGGTATCAGAGCATTCAGCCCTGTGTATGGGTGTACTCAGAGATGGATTAAGATCATATGAGGCCCTAGGCAGTGCCATCATTTAGGGGCCCCTTTTTTGCTACATATATTGTATAGACTCTAATTTTTTTACTGCTTCTGAAGCTGGCCCCCCAGAAGTTTCCTGGGCCCTAGGCAGTCGCCTAGGGTTGCCTTGTGGATAATCCTGCTCTGGGTGCACTGATACCCATACCATAATCTGCTGGTACACATGCAATCATAATTGCATGTGTATGGCTGTCTTAAGTAACAAGCAGCCTGCCTGTATGGGGGTATGGTGATAATAAGAAATCTTTATCTAGCTCATTTTAAAGACAGAGGATACCACGTACAAAGGGTTTAATTGGGTGATGTCCATCTTCATTTGTATATAAACAAAGTAGACTGCATATAAACTAGACTGCAAATAAAGATTCTATTGAGTAAAAGCTCCTTTGCTCTTCTTTTACTACAGAAATATATGTATACATAAAAAGTGTACAGAACAGTGTTTAGTGGTTAGTAATGTGTCAACATATACTGTATGAAGTTGTCACTGTCACTTATCTACCCCATAATGCACTTCAGTCCCAGGCAAATCACACATGCATGCAGTGTCTAAACAAAGAAAACTGAGAGGCATGCAAAAAGGAGAAGAATCCATTAACTGGATTTTATATATAGTGAGACAGAAAGGAACTGTAGGAGTAGGGGGTGGGGCTTTACCTCCTCTTCATTTAGCTAAATGGGAAGCATATACATATAGTTAGCAATATAGACAGGGTCTGTTTAAACAAAACATGCAGTAGATTTCATTTGTTTTTACATAAATATCCAATACAATTAAATTACAGGGTTATGGATTTTCCCCTGCTGAACTTGAGACTGTAAATGTTGCAGTCTAGTTAGAAACGGTACAACAGTAAACACATTCAAACTAAATATGTTAATCTGCATATTAAAGGAAAAGCCCGGAATTATGGGTCTGTTAAATGAGAAGCTAGAAGACATTCCCTAGGTTATATTGCCTGTTAAATCCTTTTTTCCTGTTACAAAGGTGGCCATATGCATGTCAATCCATGGGACACTGCTGTGAATGTGGCAATTTACACTTTAACAATCTACCTCCCTAATGGATCATTCCGTTGCTGTTGTATATGATCCTGTGTCAATGGAAATTTCATGCCAAACATGTGGCCAATAATGAGCAAATCCCATCAGATCTATTGGAATTCGACTATTATTGTCCATGTGTATGGCTATTTTTAAATGTCAGTCATCCTTCATTTCTAGCTATTTGGGAAGCCCAATTCCATTTGCGTTGTCTTATGGTCAGTGGCCATAGCCATGTTTACCTCAGCCAAGGAAATAGGGAAAATTATTACAACGAGCAGGTTTTAGAGGTTTTACATTTAAGGTACATGTGAGAAGATTTTTTGCGCAATTTCTGTGTATTGATCGGTCCAGAGGGGTTTTTGTTGCTGACCGTGACCAATGTTGGTCGTATGTTTGTTCGGATTGAAAGATCGAACATGGCAGTAAATCACGGTGAATTGTGTTGTCTCCTATGGACTGCACAATCAGTTGTGGGTACTTTTGCCCTGACCGACAGTGCCATGTCCCGGCCAACCATTCAAAACTAATAAGCAGTCAGCCAGGGCGAATCTCTGTCAGTCACGGCGATCTTAAATGTGTATCCACACAAATACGACAACTCAAAGACCAGGAACCAGAAAAGTGGATTCATCTTAACTTTTCATTCGTTAATTTTTTTAGGCCCTCCCATTCCATATGTACTTCCCCCCCTTACGTTAGCACAGGGAGACACAAAGTAGCTAATTGATTTACCCAGTAATCGAAATCTCCAGAGTGAGCATGTCTGAAGCTCAACAAGCTAGGGGATATGGCAGTAAGTAGCTCCTTGCACTGAAAAATCTTATTGTGTATGTTTGATAAAGCATTAAATAGAAAGACAAAAAATATGTTTTAATCAGCATTTTCTGACCTGTAAGTCCTTTTTAAAGACTATGACCTGTAAAATCTCAAACTTAAGCAAACAGGTAAAATATATTTGTTACTCCCCATTAAAATTAAATTGCAACTCACTTTTTAATATTATTTTAAATAAAATGAACATTATATATTGTTGGCTTTTGGATTTGAAGTGATAAATTGGTTATTCTACCTGTAGAGCAAGGTTTCTTACTTTTCAAAGATTGGCAGATAATCACATTATAATTAGATATTTAAAAAAACAAATCAAAAGGATCATCCTTTTAAGGTTCGTACACACGTGCGATCGCGGGTCACGCGACGCATGATGTGTACGAACGTTCGTTTCGGCCTGTGTGTAGGGCCTTTATCGGCCTAAACGGACCGTCGTTCGGGGATCCGCCAGGTCGGTCGTTCGGCGATCCCCAGCGAAATGTCCGTTTCGGTTGATAAAGGCCCTACACACAGGCCGATTGTCGGCCGAAACAAACGTTCGTACACATCGTGCAGCGCAGGTCGGGACCCGCGATCGCACGTGTGTACGAACCTTTAATCAGAGACAAGACATAAATTTGGGAATGCAATGTTTGTGTGTTTCTTTAGCCAATAGGGAAAGTGAAAACAATACTGATCTTGATCTGCTGGGATTTCTTTCTGAGTTTGCTATATTTCTCTCTCTGTTACTTTTGTTAATACCCAGGGTGCCCTTAGCATGCCAAACCCTATTAGCTGGCAAAGCAGCTTGTTGGAATAGGAGAAATACACTGGCTTATTTATAGTGGGAAGTGGGAACTAATCTAAAGCTTCATACAGACGTGCAACAGTCTTTTTTCATGTGTATGGCTGCTAGGTCGGGCTTTATTGGGAATCTGTTCCGGCGGATCAACAAATAAAAAAGCATACACACATTTTTATTGTATGTTTATAAAGTGGAATTTGTAAATATTGATAATCTGATTGTTTATACTTTCAAAGAAGAATCAAAGTATTTGTTTAGTGTATGAGCCCAAGGTCTCAATTATATATATACTAGCAAACCCTATGCAACTCTTCCACCCATGCGTGCACCCTCATGGCACCCCCCCCCCCCCCGGTGGTAAGATGGTTTCCCTGGTCCTACTGTGGAACTGGTTGTGGGCGGCATTATGATGATGTCATGGCGCGTGAAGATGGGTCCAGCGCCCGTGCAAATTGGCAGGTCTGTTTTATATATATATATAGGATATCTATCTGTATGAACTATGTGTTCACATCATTATGTTTGTGTATATTAGTTCCTAGTGTCCTGTATCATGTCCGTGTTGACAGAATGTACAATGCTGCATGCAATACAGTGCTGCTATATATATATATATATATATATATATATATATATATATATATTATATATATATATATATAAAAGTCACTGAAAGAATAGGAAATGGACATTTACCTGCTCTCTCGGGATCTATCGCTCCAGATGCTGCAACTTTTAGTCCAAGTTCTTTTTCCCTGAAAAATAATATAATAGTAACTTTCGAACTCGCAAACATTTAGACTTTACCAATGATTTCCTCTGGTACTTTTTATTGCATTCATTACGGCCCTATCTGGAGGTGTGACAAGGTTACAATGTTTACCAACACAAAGTTCTTGAGAAACACGAAAATAATTGAAGGAAGAGCTGCATCCCCTCCATCTGTCACAATTCTACCATTTGTGTAGCGCCAGCACTCAGGTACAGCACTGTTCATTAAAGGGCATCTATAGTGGGAAAATTAACTTTTTTTTCTTTCTTTCCATGTGTTCTATAATTCCCCCCAACCCCTAGAGTCTCCTCACTTTGTTCAGATTCCCTCTCTGTCCTGAGATACACCAGTTAGAAGAATACGTGATTGCATTCCTCTACTCCTACTTGGACTGTCAATCCCTGTGACGTGATCCCCCCTCCCTGCTCTGTAATAAACATAGAGATAACAGCATTAGCAGGGGGAGAGAGGTAGCTTTCATGGTAGATATAAGGCTGAACTTGACCCCCCTTCTTAATAGCTTTCACTGATTGATGATGGGTCACAAAGTGAGAGATCATAAACTGTACTGTTCTCCTTCTTCTTGTCTCCAGGACAGCTTGCTTTCTATTGGCCACTGTGTGTGGGTGTGTTTTGCAGGATGTTGAACTTTTAACTCCTACTGCACATGATAAGCTTGTCGGTTAGCCGGAGTTGAGACACAGAGTAGGTAACAGAGGGGAGGGGGAAGGGGGGAGTGCTGCACACAGATCTGACACCATGGAAAATCACAGTCACTGACAGAGATAGGATAAAGGCAGCACAGAGTACATGAATTTGACATTGCAATGGACCAATGTGTTTTTTTCACTATAGATGCCCTTTAACAGGCCAGTGACAGGATAACTGGCAGCAATGCAGTATGTTCCGTTACATCTTTTCTATGATATAAGTTATTTAGTTTATTTTTTTTAACTCCAAAGCTGGGTACACACCATCCAATATTTCTGGCCGACCGACTATCATTTCTGTGTATCGGTCGATTTACCGGAAATATTCATCACGGGAACTGTCAGCCGCAGCTTGTTATGTTCTGCCTTGTTGGATACAGTATATAACAAAAATACAAGTATACCGTCTCTTGTTTCTCTGCTGTTCTGCCATCTGCTCCATTAAGTCTTGCCGGTAGCGGTCTTTTTTTCTTTGCATGGCCTCATCTTTACCAGAATCACCTGAAGATATGGTAAAAGTTAGTACTAAAATTACTTTACATTAATTCAAGTGAGGAAATGGCAACAGGTGTGGTGACACAATGACCATTACCAAACCAGTTAGTCTGAAACGGGTCCTCAGATAATCAGGGAGATTCACCCAGAGCTGAACCTCCCTTATGAGTTTCCCCAGAGTCTATGCACCTCTGGTTGAATCTCCCCCCAGCTATTAGTTGGCATTAAATCTGACACACAGCCTCTACTGAATAGGCTACACAACCTAAGGGTTAAAGTCATGCTAACAGATTGCTAATCAGTTAGCGCGGCTTTAACCTTGTACATGAGCGCCATGGCTCTGGGTTAATTCTGGAATTTCTGTTTGCATATGGTCAGCTTTAGGGCTGGAAAGGTGGAATCATATTATGACCTGATTGATCACTCAGACAGCTATTTTGGTTTAATGCGCGTGATTGGTTGTAATCTCAAATCAAAACAAATCCTTCCAAAGCAATATTTTGTTAAGTCAAATGCTTTATACAACCAGACATGTTGAAAATAAAACTGTAAATAATCTGTGTACTAATACTGACCAACAGACTACAGATTGGAAGAATGATCATTAAATCTGTTGGTTAGGATTATTGGTCTGAAACTGGCCAGTGTAAAACAGGCCTAGTATAGACAGAGGTCCAATTGTAAATGAGGTTAACCAGTTACAGACTACTAAATATAGAAAAATCTTAATTCTAAGGCAGTTATTGCTTGCAAGGTTTATGAATTCAGGATAATTTAATAAAGGTTTGAACGTGAATTAAAAAAAAAGGAAAGTGAAGGTGAATACAATGAATATTTGAAAAGAGACACTTCCATTAAAATAAATATTTGTAGCACTACCAACCCCTTACCAAGGCCAACTGTATTAAAGGCCACGTAATATCCCCAAAAGCTTAAAAGTGCAATAATTACAAAGCAAGTAAGTGCTGTAAACCAAAATAACCTTCCTGATCATTGCTGCATCTCAATAGCAGCTCCCAGACTCTTCTGAATATAAGCTACAGTTATGGCTGTGATGCATGATGTCATAGCCAATTACTGCAGAGTATTCATGGAGAAGCCTCTTCTGAGTGTTGCAAAAGCTCTCTAATCTTTTGCTCATAGCTCAGAGGGAGGGGCGCCATTAACTGGGAAGGATTTCTCTTTGTAACAGCACTTATAGGCTTTGTGAATCCCAGGGTTCTATGCTTTAGAGGGTGCTCTGCCTAAATACACACTCATTATAGGGGTGGACTCATGCCATTTAAATTACACATATTTATAACTTGAACTCAAAGAAAAATTTTAAAAAAAGAAGATTTAGAAATGATGCTAAAGAGATGCTAGCAACTACACTGCACTTCCAGGCAAAACTGTCTGTGTTGCTTTTGTTACCTTTTTTAGTTCTGGCTCTTATTACATGCAAAACCACCGGAACATGAGTTATTATAAATATTCATGTACGAGATGTTTATGGTCAAGTTGGGTCAACATACAAAAGATCAAGCTTCAGAAAACCATTTATACAATTTTGAGTTGTGGACACACCTAGAAGAAGACCAGTGGAAAAGTTTTCTTCCTTGACCTTTGCAGATTTGGAACGCTCAATGTTTTGCACTGTGTTCTCATATTCCATTCTAAAAAACAAATGAAACATTGAAATCTAGAAATCAAGTCCCGACATACAAATCCAAAACCAGGATAATGTAAAAACAGCATTGCTTTTATAAAATGTACCCTTTACCCATACATTATAAACCACTGGTCTATTTGTATGAAACTGCTGGAGAATGAATGGAATGACGTATATTGCCAATGTATTTTCTCCTGCCCCTGTTAAATTGATCACTTGTATCCTCACCACAAGTTGAATCTAATAATAGTAAGTCAAACTCAGGTGCACATATAAGGTAACAAAATCATTTTTAAGCAGCACTTTTGAATTTGATTCCATACTTTTATACAATGACCTAAAGATGATTTTTTTTTTTGTATTATTTGTTTATTTAGTCCTTAATCAAACACATTTGCCCAAAAAATGAATAAATTGTATCCATAGACACACGCTCCATTTATATTATGCAAGGCTGGGAGACAAGAGTAAAAGCTAAGAATGATAGTGTTGGTCTTTGACTACTTCCTCATTTGCAAGGTTACATAGGGCTGTAACACTGATGTTATGCCAGTGTTTTAATTTAGAGTTTAGCCTTTTCGCTCTGATGAAAATGGTCTGTGCAGCAATGAAACATTAATATGCAATTTAAAGGAAGGTTTCATTAAAGGAGAATTATACTCGTGCAGTACCCGACTACTTTCTGGCTACTCCCACTGTCATTGTCTCTGACAATTCTCCTATCTCTAACATTGGAGAGCATATGTTAATGAAGAAGGGGAGGAGCCAGAAAGCAGGGTTGGAGCCAGAAACTGTCCCAGGGATGCTTCATACTTATAGAGGTTCTGTGATTATGGGCCAGACAATAAACATGGTATGATATTTTGGCTCCATCAACCCACCTGTGTTACATGTGTTTGAAATATTACAAACATTTTCATTGCTACAAATTTCAGATCAAGTTTCGCCAATAACATACAAGTCAAACAAGTTTCGCCAATAACATACAAGTCAAACAATCCGTTGTGCTGAAATATCTTCAGATTCACATTCAGAGCAGGATTATCCATTAAGATAAAATATAGAAACAGTCTCTATAACACACCTGTGTGGGCAATGGCCAAAACTCTGTAGGTGCACTCCTCCAAGTAGCCCCTATCCTGGGGTAAACTGAATCCAAAGTTGACAACCTAGGCAGCTGCCTTGGTTGTCTTAAAGCTAAAAAGTTATAAGAGATGAGAGGACCACACAATCTGTGAGTAAGGGGGTAGTGCCTTTCGAAATATTGTATATATTTTTTAGAACAATAAATTCTTGAATCACGGATGTAGTGTGTTCCTCTCATCTCTTATAACTTTTTAGCTTTAAGACAACCAGGGCAGCTGCCCAGCGCACATTAAACACCAGGGGGCTCTGCTTCCGTACTACAGCCCTAACAATACAAGAACAAGGGGGCTTCAAATGTCACATGAAGAAGGGGGCACCTTACCCCCTGAAACATTGTGTTTTGTGTGATGTGTGGTTCACAATAAACCTATAATTTATTTGGAGTGCGACCCTCAGTTCTTTTATTTCCTGTGATACCTTTGGTTTTGAGGGAAAACCATTTGAGGCGTCTGAACCCACTTATTGGGAAAGAATGCACCTCCATCTCTGGTTACCTGTTAGGCTTCAAATGTTGGCCATGCCCTGGGGCTGATCTTAATCCACCTCTGTTCACAGGTAGTATTTAAAAAAGAGGAGAGAGAAAAACTCTTCTGTCGTGGAGTTTTGAATTGATATAAAAATGTTTACAACCATTTCTTAAACAGACAATGACATTAACTACTACAACTTTCTGGATATACAGTGGTGCTTATTTTCAAATAATGGGATGAAAATCAGGCAGGAAGGACATCCAGTATTATTTAAAGAATGGGGATCCAACAAAGTCTGATCCAAGTTTTGTGGATGTATGAATCCAAAATGTTCTCTATTTTCTTCCAGTATCCTTCTGGTTTGTTCACATTATCTTTGGCAAAGATGGTCAGTAATATTTTATTCAAATAATCCATCTGGAATGGGAACCACACATGGTGGTGGGAGTGATCTGGTTTGGTTTTGCTTTCTGTCATTGATAGAAGGAAGGAAGTAATAAAAATGAATAATACTTGTGAAGGTTCTAATTTATCCAGGTCATGGTATTTCTGTTTTCATTTAGATCAACTGGACTTGAAGTTCTAGAAGACGTTTCGCTAGTCATCCGACTGGCTTTCTCAATTCAGAATGACTTGTAAAAGAATCTGTGGCAATTATGTACACTGGAAAATCCCAATTAGCATATCACAGCCAGGTGTTAAGGGCGTGATTGCATAGTGGCTAAGAGGTGTTATAGGAACGCCCAGAGTAAGGTGTCAAAACAGCATTGTACATGGCAGACAGTTGGTGTCGAACCCCCCCATCTCTATTTAGGCTTGGTTTCTTTATTTTCACATAAATAGCTTCCTTGACACCTCTCTTGAACCAGTCACATTCCTTTGCCAATATGTTAACATTACAATCTTCAAAGGTATGTCCTTTATCCTTAAGATGCAGGTACAAGGCTGAGTCCTGACCCGAGGAATTGGCTCTTCTGTGCTGGGCCATAAGTTCATGCAGTTGCTGTTTGGTCTCCCCCACATACAAATCAGAGCATTCTTCACTGCACTGCACTGTGTATATGATGTTGCTTATCTTGTTTCGGTATTGGGTCTTTCAGATGTACCAACTGCTGCCTCAGTGTGTTGTTTGGTTTAAAGCAGACAGGGATACAGTGTTTATTGAAAATTCTTCTTAATTTCTCAGAGACCCCTGCTACATATGGGATGACCATGTTCTTTCTCCTGTCTTGCTTTTCCCCTTCACTGTTGGTATTCGTGTTCTTTTCTTTCCTTCTTCTTCTTTTGAGAAAGGCCCAGTCTGGATATCCACAAGTTTTAAGGCCAGTCTGGATATCCACAAGTTTTAAGGGCTCCTCTGAGATGTTTCATTTCTTTAGCCTTCGCCTCTGTGCTAGTGGGGATGTTCTCTGCTCTGTGTTGCAGGGTTCTGATGACCCCCAGCTTGTGATCTAAAGGGTAGTGGGAGTCAAACATCAAATACTGATCTGTGTGTGTCGGTTTTCTGTAAACCTCTACTTCCAGTTTACCATTCTCCCTGACTTCTACCAAGCAGTCCAAGAAAGCTAGTTTGTTGTTTTGTACCTCTTCCCTTGTAAATTGGATGTTCTGGTCTACCGCATTAATGTGTTCTGTGAAAGCTTGTACTTCCTTCTGGTGGATTTTAACCCAGGTGTCATCCACATATCTGAACCAGTGGCTGGGTGCTATGCCCTTAAAGGTTTTAAGCACCTGTTTTTCTACCTCCTCCATGTAAAGGTTGGCCACAATGGGTGAAACTGGAGATCCCATAGCACATCCAGGTTTTTGCTTATAGAACGTATCCCGGTATTTGAAATAGGTGGTATTCAGGCACAAGTCCAGTCTCACCATGTCAACTGCCTCCTTGGTGGGTATATAGGTGAAGAGAGATGTCACATCATAGGACACCATAGTTTCTTCTGCACCGAGTACTATATCTTCAATCTTGTTGGTGAAATCCTGAGAGTTCTGGATGTGATGGTTAGAACTTCCCACCAATGGTCCTAAGATGTTGGCTATGTATTTTGCCACCTTGTATGTAACAGCATCAACTCTGTAACATACAAGGTAGCAAAATACCTAGCCAACTTCTTAGGACCATTAGTGGGAAGTTCTAAGCATCACATCCAGAACTCTCAGGATTTCATCAACAAGATTGAAGATATATAAACAACACACTGAGGCAGCAATTGGTACATCCGAAAGACTCAATACCGAAACACAAGATAAGCGACATCATATACGCAGTGCAGTGCAGTGAAGAATGCTCTGATTTGTATGTGGGGGAGACCAAACAGCAACTGCATCAACGTATGGCCCAGCAAAGAAGAGCCAATTCCTTGGGTCAGGACTCAGCCATGTACCTGCATCTTAAGGATAAAGGACATACCTTTGAAGATTGTAATGTTAACATATAGGCAAAGGAATGTGACTGGTTCAAGAGAGGTGTGAAGGAGGCCATTTATGTGAAAATAAAGAAACCAAGCCTAAATAGAGATGGGGGGGTTCGACACCAACTGTCTGCCATGTACAATGCTGTTTTGACACCTTACTCTGGGCGTTCCTATAACACCTCTTAGCCACTATGCAATCACGCCCTTAACACCTGGCTGTGATATGCTAATTGGGATTTTCCAGGGTACATAATTGCCACAGATTTGTACAAGTCATTCTGAATTGAGAAAGCCAGTCGGATGACTAGCGAAACGTCTTCAAGAACTAAACTTCAAGTCCAGTTGATCTAATTGAATACAACAGATAAAAATGAATAATCAATAATTTAATGCAGGACTGCTTTGTTACCGCAAATACTGAGATTTACTCAATTTTGCCATGTGTAGATATGTTACTAGATCACTATTTCAAGCACCACTATTTTTCTTATATAAGGATTTCCTATTCAAGGAATGTTCTCACATTTTAAGTAAAATAGGTCCATGCACATTGAGCCCCTCCCTCTTTAGGTAATGCCCCCCTCACTTGAGACTGTAGCCCCCCTTAAGGACATGCCCTCCTTTCCTCTCTCTGCCTCATGGCTGTATTCCTCTCTCTTTTCCCCCAAGCCATGTTTCTACTCTTTCTCTCTAGGCTGTATATGCCACTCTCCAGTGCCATACCCATTCCTTCCTTCTCCGTCCTGGCTGTATGTCCCCATTTCAGTCTAGGCCATATATTCTCCGTTATCTGTCGAGGAGGTGCCTCAATTTCTCCACTTTTTAAGTCCTTTATCAGCTGTCCTACCCTTTCTCTCCAGACAATGTCTTCCCCCCTCAGGACAGGTTACAGCCTTTCTAGCTTTAGCCACCATGTTAATTTTGTTAATAGGGCCCAAAAGTATAAAGGTTTAGATACTTCTGCTCCCTCTCCCTTAATCATAAGCAGAATTCTCAATGGAGGGTGGGGGCATTATGGTCTCACTGATTTGAAGCTATTTAAAGATTTCAGCTTATCTGATCCTTCTTTTCTGCAGCCAATAAGAATCAAAACGATCCTAGGGGTGTGATCCAGGATTGCCAGAAGGCTGATTGCTGTTCATTGGACTAATGCCAGGACAGAGGGAAGAGAGGAGGTCTTCAGGACCCTGGACTGACACCTTTCTTTTTACAGAATATTTATTAAAGTATTCATATTTTATAAAAGCCACCAATTACCGATTCATAGCATAGTAGCACTCTGTCTTACCTGGCCTTTGTCACCGACGTGACCGGTCTTTGTCTAGGATGTTCTTCATATTGGATGTGTGGGTCTTGTTCGTATTCTTTGTAATATCTTAAATAAATAACAAACAGAAGCAAAACAAAAATCCCCTCCACTTTCTTTAATTATTTTTAGAAAAACCAAATACAGATAGTATATAAAAAAGATCGTATACTTAATGTACAATAAAGTAAATCTCTACTCTAATGTGCAGTGCTTGCTGTAGCAAATAATTATATTTAATTTGCACTGTTGGATCTTTGGTTAGGAATCACATAGACTTTGTTTACATTAGGAAACCTAGGAAATGCAAACACATAGAAAAAAACTTGTTTGTTGTTTCCTGTGACCATTCATATCCATAGAATAAAAACCCATTCGTTTTCAGATAAGAATGTGGGCAGCAACACCACAATGTATATGAAGGGAAATGTCAGTCGGCATTTTCTCCTTAGTGTTAATGAGAAAGAAATACATAGGATTACAGCAGTTTCTGATCTATAAGATTAGAATATTTTTAATTTCTGCTTTGAAAAAGAGCAAAGGGGTAAAAATGAAACACTTTACTGATCCTCTATTTCCACTCAGTACAAATTCTGACCAGACAGAACATACCGTAAGGTTACATGGCTCGTTGCCCCTTCACACTGGGTTTCATTGCCAGCAGTGGAACAGCACTCACAGCCATCATTCACAATTTGAGTTACACCAGTCAACATTCTATCCCGTATTTTTGTAATAAAAGTATACTCTACCTTTCGGGAGGATGGCTATACGGACCATGTCTTTTGTCTTGAGCATCTAAGTCATATCTTAGTCCTCTGTAAGTTTCTCCATTGTCACGAGCATCCATAACTAATCTGTGAGGCATTCTTTCATATTCAGGAACATCAGCATTATGGGGAGGCCTATGCAACATATTGTGTCCTGGATCTGACCTTGCATCCCTTAAGTTGAAAATGATTTTTTCATCATCTGCTTTTTTTCTGCTGGGTCTCTTCTGCATTTCAGTTTCCACTTTGTCTTCCTCAGACCTTCTCTTGTTCAGAAGCTGCTCATAAACCTCCATTGAAGTATAAGCATCTTTTCTCGAAGCTTCCTGATTTCGGTGGGATAACTGAACAGAAGGATAGGCCTCGGGTCTAACACGACTTACAGCAATTGATCTTTCATTCTGAAAATAATAAAAATATTGTAAGTAACTCATAGCTTTTTATCAAATGATGGAAAACATGGCATAACAAATAAAGAAAGCCAAGAACTAATCAACACGCCTATGTGATAGATGTTGCTCATGATGTAGTTATACAGTGGAGATGACATTATACTTAGAGCTAATTATCAGTTCAGAACAGATATTGAAAATAAAATATATGAGCTGCCAACACCAAACCCTACCAGTATTGCCTGGATCCCATTGGACAACAGCTAAACAAATGAACGTAAGAATGCACAGACCAGATGCTGGTCCAATCAGGACAGGAAGACTGGATAACTTTAGCTCAAAGCTATGTGGGAAACTATGGATTTCTGAACCTTTTTTAGAAGACTATAGGGTGCTTGATCTCTGCCTGTTTTCTCCTTTAAATAAATAGGCAATTAAAATGGATGCTTTCGCACATGTAAGTGATCTGGTTTATAATAAACATAAAAAGGTTACCGTATATACTCGAGTATAAGCCGAGGTTTTTAGGTTTAAAAATTAACCTAAAAACCTTGACTCGGCTTATACTCGAGTCAGAAGAAATTACCTTGAATCCAGAGGCAGCCGCGAGTCCGGCCGGCAGTTCCCAGTAGTTCCTCGCGGTTGCGCGATGACGTCATCACGCATGCTGCGGGATGACGTCATCGCGCAGCCGCGAAGCAGTAAGGGAACTGCCGGCCGGACTCGCGGCTGCCTCTGGATTGCAGAGAGAGGAAGACTGAAGAGAAGACCAGGTACAGGTAAGTGAGCTGGGGGGGGGACTGGGGGAGGGCTGGGGGTACTGGGGGGAGCGGTTGGAGGGACAGTATGCCATGCAGACACCCACATTATCTTTTTACTATAGGTGGTTGGAAACTACAACTCCCAGCAACCAAGCATGCTGGGAGTTGTAGTTTCCAAACATCTACAGTGGAAAGGTATTAGGGTGGGGGACAGTATGCCATACAGTAACCCCCAATACCTTTCTACTATAGGTGGTTGGAAACTACAACTCCCAGCAACCAAGCATGCTGGGAGTTGTAGTTTCCAAACATCTAAAGTGGAAAGGTATTAGGGTTACTGTATACCCTCGGCTTATACTCGGGTCAATCATCTTTTCTATTTTTTGAGGCAAAAATGGGTGCCTCGGCTTATACTCGAGTATATACGGTATTCACTGAATACTGCAGTGCCTGTGTACACAGGCCTGATGAACTGTATGCACACAAGAGCACTGAGCTCTGAAAGAGTGCTGCCAACAAAAGAGAAACTGTTCAAAAACAGATATAGGTAACTCTGCTACCTGGCGCTATATAAATAAACATATACATTGGACTTCCCTGGACTTAAGGCTCCATACTGATAGCTGCCAGAGTATGTATAACAAATCTAATGAGTAAACTAGATGGGTAAAATGTTTTCATTCCACCATTACTCAATAATGCAATATTTCAATTAGCTTTAGTGATACTAATCATTGGCTCAGTTTCATATTATTAATAATCAATTAAAGGGCAACATTAGTGCTAAAGCCAATTTTCACTTTTAAACCTATATTTCCCAGGAAAGTGCTCCAACCTCACAAACTGTAAAAACACCATTGGTACAGAAGGTGACAGCTCTCAGTCTCCTCGCCTGACTCCATTTTGACTCTCCCTCCCCTTTCTAATGGAATCACACATATGCATGTATTAGGGGGATAAAAGGGAGAGCTGTCAGCTGCCAATGCTTAGATGACAAAATGTGAAGTAGTGAATACTTTCTTCAAGAACAAATTTAAGGCTGGGTACACACGGTAAGATATTTTCGGCTGACCAACCAATAGTGCTGTGTATCGGTCGGTCGGCCAAAAATATCTTACCATGTGTGCGGGGCAGACATGACCAAGCTCGGTTGCCCATTTGTATTGATCGGTAAATCAACACATTATATTCTATTCACTGAACTTCTTGAAACTTAGCACAGAAGGGGTTGATTCTGTATTCATAGGTTTGTAGAACAATAGGATTAAGGTCTTTTTCTCAACTATTTATATGTTATAACATTTTTGCTGTGAAGAAGTGGCATGTGATCTCTGCTGAGCTTTGAGAACTGCAAAAGTAAACCAAGCATCTGTGATAATATCTTGTAGGCAGAGAAACTGCCCAATAGTCTTAGAAAAACCTCTGGAAGAGCACGATATTGTGAATGGATTCATGGAATTTATATACATATAACATATACAGCCTTATTCTACATAATTAAAAAAAACTAATCTTTATTTCATGATGGAATAACCTTTGGATGGTAATATATTTTCCTCAAAAAACATTTTAGTTAAAAAAAAAATCCGATTTAAATGTTTTTTTTTTTTTTTTTAAATCATTGATTTTTATCCACTCTGATAAATTCTATGAATAAAGTACAAGTCATTTGCATAATTCTGATAATCTAAGTAGAAAGTGAATTATGTACCTGATTATTTTCAGATTCTACTAATCTGAACTTTTCATGATCGTTCTCTTTTATTCTCAGAAAGTCGTTGTATTCCCTGTTTCTCTCAAGTCGTAGTCTTTCCTTTAATATGATATAAAGATAAAGAATTTAAATGACCTAAATGCAATCACTGAAGTTTAACATCAACCCAGATGTTTTCATTATGGCAATCTGCTGTGGAACAACCACATTGGAAAAAAGTACAGCAACTTTACACTGGGCCACTGTACTAGATGAAACAACTATGAAACAAAAATGCTTTCTTGTCGTTCCACCCTTAAGATAGGTACACACCTAGCGATTTTTCCTCCTGACCGACCGTTCGATACTTTCGACTGGTGGCCAGGAGGAAGGACTGTCGGTTGCGGCAAAAGCAGCCGCGTCCGATAGTTACCGCGACTGATCGTGCGGTCCATAGAGGACTGATACACTGAACTATCGGTCGATCAGACCGAAATATCTCATTGTGTGTACCCAGCTTTAGATCTTCATATCAGCTCTCCGTGCATTTAATATAACAATGGGTTTACAAAATAATATTATAGCAGCTAAAACAGAAATAGCATTTAGTAGCCTAAAGTAGAGAAAAGTGAAGGCTTTTGAGAGGAAAGGAAAAAGGTAGAACATAATTTTTCTGCATTAAAGGAAGTCCTACAGCTTTCTAATTAATGTAATTTTGGGAGGGAGGGAGGTTATTTATAAAAAGGACTTCTTCCTGTCATGTATAGTTTATGTCATGTATCATGCATCGAATCAACCAGTTAAAGGGACACTATAGTGCACAGAAAGTTTTTTTTTTAAAGCAGTTACTTTTTAAAGTACCTGGAAAAGGGAGGTAGGATTAAATATTCCAACCTCCAAATATTGTTTAATTTCCTTCCAGCTTTACACCTGCCAGGCTTCCTCCTGACTTTAGCACTAACTTTAATACAGGAAAGCCCAAGGCCCTAAGCCTGGCAGATAGAAAACATTTTTTTTCCTTTTATGCTGGCATTCCTTAAAGGGCATGTCCCCCCAAACTATAATCCCCCCAACTACTGGCCCCCCAACCATGTAGTGTAGGTTAATCCTTATCCCAGCTCCATCTGGTTCTCCTGTAGTCCCCCCCCAAAGTCCCAAAAACTGACCACCAGGAGGCTAGCAGGTCCATATAGGACACTGCCTGCTACCTGGCCTCCCGGAGATTTCTGCCATGCGTACTGCAGCCCTTCTCCCCCCTCCCTCCCCCTCTCCCTCCCGTTCTGCTATCCCTCCCCCTAGCGTTATTTCCCTTTAACACAGCCTTCCCCCATGTCCCCCAGCCCCAACCGCATACTTTTTATTTTTAGAAAGCTCCCCAATGTTTTACTTACCTCTCCGCTTTCCTACGCGGAAGTGAGCTGCCGGCAGCCGCGTCCGTGATTGGCTGCCGCTAAGCCAATCACAGACGGGGCTGCCGGTCCCGCCCCTCTGCTTGCATTTCCTCGCAAGCAGAGGGCCGGGAGCGCAGCGAAGGAAAGAGGGGAGGTAAGTAGAGTTTGGGGGGCTTTCTGAAATTAAAAATTACGCGGTTGGGGCTGGGGGACATGGGGGAACAACATATAAAATTTTAATTTTCAGGGTGGACATAGCCTTTAATATAATTATATTGGGGTGATTATCAATCTTACCTCCCTGCCCGGGTACATTTCATTTGAAAAAAAAAAGTTAATTTTTACATAGTGTAGTTGTCCATTAACAGTACACAAACAGTATTGGGTTTATCAGGATCCTCTCAGTGTATCAAGAATGTTCTAGATTTGTAAAACATTCTAAATCTATCACATAATTTCCCACCCCAGGTTACATTAATAATGATGTACATATATCTACAATTGTTCTCCTGTGCCCATCTAAGTTTCAAAAGAAAGCTGGATGAGTTTCTGCAAACAAGGAATGTTACAAGTTACTGGTATTGATACATAAAGTAGAGTTGATCCAGGGAAATTTCCTATTGCCACTTGGAGTCAGGAAGGAATTTTTTCCCCCTTCATAAATTTGGTGGATGTTTTTTGCCTTCCTCTGGATCAACAGTTCCGAGGATATTGCTAGATGGGTTGGACTGGATGGACGTATGTCTTTATTCAACCTCAAATACAATACTATACTAATTATATCCAAAGTATTTTTCCCTTCGCACTCCTTTAGTTGTAAACCTGCTAAGGTGCTTGAACTCTCCAAACTGCTAACCACAAACAGTATAGGGATAATCCAGTATATGAAAAGGTGGGGAGACGCGCTTTTAGTGGATATAAACTGCTTTATAAAAGTCTCCCCACCTTTCCATATACTGGATTATACTATACTAATCCAGCCAACAATAATGCAGGTCTGTATATTGCAATTCAGTTTTTATGTTTAATGCCAGCCTGGTGTTTAAGGCCTGCGAATGGTTAGTACCTATTTTGTAGGTTGGGCATTGGCACATTTTCTCAAACTGCAATTCCTTCTCAAAGGTGTGCTAACCTACGTGCCTCGAGACAAAAATGTGTGGTTGCGGCTTTTATTTACTTACTCCTATTGTTTTGGTGCACAAGATTGCTTTTTGTATCACTTAGTTTACTGCAATGAAAGTTGGTAAAAAAAAAAAAAAAAAGTAAACATCCATATGGTAATCCTTATTAACCCATAGCATACTACTAAAAGGAATTCTGTGTTTCTTTGCCCATTTTTTACAATAATACATAACATACCTATGTTTGTCTGACTTAATTGATCATTATGTACAAGCCAGCAACCTATTGTGGTAATATAATAAAAATAGAAAAAGAGAAATGCTGTCTAGTAGCTAATCTAGTGGTTCAGTAAATAAAAGTAATCAATACTTAGACAAAAGGTTCAGCATACCTTTGCAGAAAGTCTTTCACCAATCGGAAGAGACATGCCCTGAGTAGAAGGATCTAGTTCCCCTGTCATTCTCAAATGCTTCTAGACAAACAAAAGGTTTCTTAATATAGAAAAGTTACATTCATAAGCCATAAAGAGCCCTGGACACGTTTCTGTATTTTTCGTTTACTCAAGAGAAGTTTTAGAAAGGAGTTAAGGCTCGTACACACAAGATCCGCCAAGTCGGTCATTCAACGATCTCCGGACGAACGACCGTTTCGGTCGATAAAGTGCCTACACACGGGCCGATTATCCGCCGAAACGTTCATTCCTACACATCGTGCATCGCAGGTTGGGACCCGCGATCGCACGTGTGTATGAGTCTTTATCCTTTAGATCCCCCTTGGATGGTAAAATGTTTGTCAGTTTATTGATTGGTAGCCTGTTGGCCACAAAGATAGATCCAAAATGAAACCATGTGTACCAGTCTGAACACAGTACTGGGAAATAGTCAGACTGCTTTTAAAAATGGAAATGATCTGCTTGTTGCAGGGCTTTTCAGAAATTGTTCATAAAAAGACATTTTCCCTGAGTATATCTCCTGAGAAGTGGTAGTGAGCTTGCTAAAAATGTTATTATTGCTTTCTTAATACAATAGGTATACTTCACAGTAAAGGGATAATACAAGCAAATGACAATGACTAATACAAAATTATAATACATAGGGATAAGGCTCCAAATATTTGTTCTCAAAGGAAATCTTTTTTTAAATCCCATTTTACCAGTCACTTTTTATAAGGTTTCTTTACAACATACAGCAATATAAGAACATTATCCATTCTTTTCACTCCCCCTAGTAAAGAGGGATACAAAACAGCTGAATCAAAGATGTTGTTCTTTTCATAGATGGAGCTCACTGAGCATGCCCAGGTCATAACACAGAGTAGGGGCAGATACTAGGGGCCTTTACGTGAAAGAAAGTAAAATAATAATTATTATAAAGTAATAATTATTTTAAATAAACAGTGTCTGGGTTAAAAGTAAGGGGGAGTACGGGAAAATAGATTTGAGCTTTACGGCTTTAACAGGAAAAGTCTTAAAACAAAAGTCTTAAAACAAAAATTCATCACAATTCAGTAGAAATACATTAGAGATACACACACATATTGTGGTTTTGCATATTTTCTAATTACCAAAAATAAAAACCAAAATATTAAAAAACAGATGGTAAAATGATGTTGGACAGTAGGTTTGTATCATGCAGAAACAGATGTTTTAACAAATTAGAAGGCAATGCAGAATGTAAGCAATTCAATGATGCATGCAAGAACATACTAATTCAATGGAACACTATTAGCAGATTTGGCTACTGATTATACAGCGGAAAGCTAAGGAAGCAAAATTGGAATGCGGATGGACTCGGTTTAAAGCAAGCAAAATAAAATGCAGAGAAGGCCAACTACAAAGTATCTGCATCCAAAAAGCAAATACTACTAATTCAAATGATTGGTTTTGCAGCGGATATTAGTAAAAGCCAGAATGCCAATTATTCAGCATGGCTGCCTACCTTCCTTTTGGCCTGAGCATTATCCTAAAAATCAGGAAAATAGAATGTTACACCAATTCAAATATGACAAAAACGAACTTGCATAACAGACGAACGCTGTTCTTAACCCTGTTTGTAATAGCACTGCCTCAGTGGGTGGCATGGTAACATGAAATATACACATCACTGCTGAGCTTGGTGATCATTAATGTGAGTCTCCAGGTGAGTAGGCAGTCTGCTGAGAAATTCCCTATGGAGAGATTCACAGCCAATTTGCATCACCGTCATAAGGCTTGCAGTTCAATCAATGGCATTTTTTTAGCTGGTTACCAGGATAACCATATAATAAATAGAATAATATACAGATACTGAACAAATTTGGGCTTTTTTAAGTTAAAACCAGAGGTTCCCAAACATTTGACTATTGACCACTTCATGGAATCCCTTTATGGAACCCTTAAAGGGCATGTCAACTGTTTTTTTAATTTACGTTATTCAGATTAACTCAGAAGAACAGGAGGTAAATGCGCTGTGTCTTACCTTCCATTCTTCAGTAAAACTTGCAGGAAAGGAGAAACCTATCCACGAACATTCCAGCGCTGCTGTCAGATTCCAGACGCCACTGAAGTCTTAGACGCATCCACAGTCCCTTGCACTGTGCACGTATGTGCACACAGTGCCAGGTAGCAAGGAGGTGTGTCAGAGAAGCTGGTGCTGTTTAGTTGTTTCAGTAGTTTGCCTTACCCTCTCCTTCTATATGACAACTACATCCTCTCCTATTTATAATTCATAATTGGTACGCATTATCATCAATTGACTAATTTGCCTTACCCTCTCCTTCTATATGACAACTAGATCCTCTCCTCTGTATAATTCATAATTGGTACAGATTATTATCATCCATTGACTAATTTGCCTTACCCTCTCCTTCTGTATGACAACTACATCCTCTCCCCTGTATAATTCATAATTGGTACGCATTATTATCATCCATTGACTGCTTTGCCTTACCCTCTCCTTCTATATGACAACTATATCCTCTCCTCTGTATAATTCATAATTGGTACATACCATATATACTCGAGTATAAGTCGAGGTTTTCAGGCTGTAAAAACAGCCTGAAAACTGAACCTCGACTTATACTCGGGTCAGTCACTAACTTAGGAAGAAGAATCCGGCTGCCACATTTCCCGATAGTCGTATTCACTGACGTCACTACTCGGCGCCTATCTTACTTCCCTGCACCGAGTAGTGACGTCCGTGGATGCGACGATCAGGAGATGCGGCAGCAGGATTGGACTGACATACCAGCAGCGGGAATCCCGGTGGGCCCAGGACCTTTGGATCAGAGAAGAGGTAATTTATTATTTGACTGCTCCTTTTGGCCTGGTCTGGCCTGCTGCCTCTGGGCCTCTAGGGTTGAGGGTATGGGGTTATGGTGGGGATAAATAATGATGGTGGGTCTTAAAGGGCTTTTGTATAGGGAAGAAGGGTTAGGACTATGTGGTCATTGAGCCTGCTGGGGGATATGGTAATTGTCTAAAACCTCGACTTATACTCGGGTCAATCACTTTTACTCATTTTTTAGGTAAAAATAGGTACCTCGACTTATACTCGGATCGACTTATACTCGAGTATATACGGTATTATCATCCATTGACTGCTTTGCCTTACCCTCTCCTATATGACAATTACATCCTCTGCTCTGTATAATTCATAATTGGTACGCATTATCATCATCTATTGACTGCTTTGCCTTACCCTCTCCTTCTATATGACAACTACATCCTCTCCCCTGTAAAATTCATAATTGGTACGCATTATTATCATCCATTAACTGCTTTGCCTTACCCTCTCCTTCTATACGACAACTACATCCTCTCCTCTGTATAATTCATAATTGGTACGCATTATCATCATCCATTGACTGCTTTGCCTTACCCTCTCCTTCTATACGACAACTACATCCTCTCCTCTGTATAATTCATAATTGGTACACATTATCATCATCCATTGACTGCTTTGCCTTACCCTCTCCTTCTTTACGGCAACTACATCCTCTCCCCTGTATAATTCATAATTGGTATGCATTATTATCATCCATTAACTGCTTTGCCTTACCCTCTCCTTCTATACGACAACTACATCCTCTCCTCTGTATAATTCATAATTGGTATACATTCCTATCATCCATTGACTGCTTTGCCTTACCCTCTCCTTCTATACGACAACTACATCCTCTCCCCTGTATAATTCATAATTGGTACGCATTCTTATCATCCATTGACTGCTTTGCCTTACCCTCTCCTTCTACATGACAACTACATCCTCTCCTCTGTATAATTCATAATTGGTACGCATTGTTAATTGCAATACTGTGTATTATTTTTCTGAACAGTTTGCTATTAATCCTGAAATATTTTGAATAGGGTCACAGTTAGTTAAGCCTCGTACACACATGCGATCGCAGGTCCCGACCCGCAATCGCAAATGACAAATTAATAAATTTGTCATTCTTATGAGATATTTTGGATGTATATGTTACTGTACTAAGATATGAGAGCGTGGTATATAGAGAGTATATATTTATAAGTCTCTTGCTAACAAACACACTTTTATTCATGACCTGCTCTGTTCTAACGCCTTTCATCTCCTGGCTCTTACGGAGACTTGGATCTCCCACCATGATACTGCGGTACTGGAAGCTTCGATTACACATCTTTCTCTCGTTCCTCAGGACAGGGTGGAGGGGTAGGTCTTTTCTTTTTCCCTATCTGCCGATTTAAACTTGTTTCTCTTCCACCCTCTGTGGCTTTTTCCTCATTTGAAGTCCATGCTGTTCAACTTTTACACCCCTTATGTCTACGATTAGCAGTCGTATACAGACCCCCTTCTGCCCCAGCCACTTTCCTTACAGAGTTTGAAACCTGGCTCTCAACTTTCTTTCCTCCGGCTGTCCGGCTATAATTTTAGGTGACTTCAATTGTCACATTGACGACGTTAAGCAATCCTGGCCCTCTCGCTTTCTCCACCTAACTTCCTCCTTCTCCCTCCAGCAGTGGACCAACACTAGCACCCATAAGGATGGTCACTTCCTGGACTTGGTCTTTACTAAAAATCTTTCTGTCTCTCAGTTTGCTAGTAACTCCTTCCCACCTACCACCTACTCTCCCCTCTCCTCTGACTCTCCATCTACTGTCCTTGTTCACAACACCCATGCAATAGACCTTCCGGCTCTATACTCCTCTCTCTGTTCTAGCCTTGCTGCCCTCATGTCTGACTCTAACCCAGATTCCATAATACATTCGTATAACTTATCCATTACTATTGACTGCTTTGCCCCCCTACAAACCAACAAAAATCCCTGTCCTTGGCTGAATTCAGATAGCAAGTTCCTACGCCACTGTACTCGTGCAGCTGAGCGGCTGTGGAAAAAGTCACGCAGTCAGGCAGACTTTAACCATTTCAAGCTCATGTTGTCGTGTCTTAATTCGGCTCTTTTAGCAGCTAAGCTATTTAACACTCTCTTGCAGCCCTCCTCTACAGAAACTCTTCATCCCATTAAGGATTTTGCAGACTACTTTAGAAATAAAATAGATATCTGTACTCTAATCCTCTCACTCCAGGACAATTCTCTCCTTTTTTTGCCTGCCCCACCACCTGCAGCTCTGGAATCTTTCACCCCTGTCACCCATTCTGAAGTCTTCGACCTCCTGTTGTCCTTGCCGCTTACAATGTGTACTCTTGATCCCCTGCTTACTTAGACACTGCACTAAAATCCTTTCCCCGGCTCTTTCTCACATTTTTAATTCCTCCCTGACCTCTGGGATTTTTCCTGCTGCATTTAAACCTGTGTGTGTCAAATCTCTTCTTAAAAACCCTCTCTGGACCCTACCCGTCTCTCAAACTACCGCCCTGTCTCCCTTTTACCGTTTGCATCAAAACACCTTGAACGTCTTGTCTCTACGTGCATTACTAAATACCTCCATGCTAATAACTTATTGGACCTGTTACAATCAGGATTCCGACCGGATCATTCAACTGAAACGGCCCTCTGCAAAGTCTCAAATGACCTACAAGCTGCCAAAGCTAAAGGACAGTTCTCAGTCCTCATTCTCCTTGACCTATTGGCTGCCTGTGGACCACTCTCTTCTTATGCTGATTCTATATTCTCTGGGCATCCGAAATCAAGCTGCGGCATGGTTGTCTTCTTATCTCTCTAACAGATGTTTCTTTGTCTCTTTTGATAACAAGACTTTTTCTCCTGTTCCTCTTAGTGTGGGGGTCCCCCAGGGCTCGGTTTTAGGACCCTCGCTGTTCTCCCTCTACATTATCTCTCTGGGAGAAATAATCAGTTCTTTCGGTTTTAAGTATCACTTATATGCTGATGATACCCAAATTTACTTGTCCACCCCCCGCATAACCCCTGAAGTTCAATCCCAAATCTCTAAATGTCTGCTCTCTCTCTCTTCCTGGATGGCACACCGCTACCTTAAACTCAATCTATCCAAAACGGAATTAAACATTTTCCCCCTAAACTGGGACCTAGTCCACCCTTCTCCATCTCTATTGACATATTTAACCCAGTTGAATCTGCATGCTGCCTTGGAGTTATCTTTGACTCCTCTCTTTTCTTCCATCATCACATTAACAATGTCGCTAGGACTTGTTGTTTTCTCCTTCGCATTATTGCAAAGATCCGCCCTTTTCTCTCTCTCCACTACTAAGATGCCCATACATGCACTTAGAATCTCCCGTCTTGACTACTGTAACATTCTACTTCTTGGACTCCTGGCCTCTCATCTCTCTCCTTTCCAGTCTATCTTAAACTTGGCAGCTCGGATCATCTCGCTCTCCTCGAAACTGATGTGAGTCCATAGTATGGCTTCACATCAGACAAAGAATCATAATTAATATCTACTTTTAACCTTTAAATCCCTTCGCTCTACTGCACCTCCCTACTTATGTTCCAAGCCGTACACCCTCCGTTCCTCGCAAGGAAATCTTCTCAACAGACCCCCAACTAACACTGCTGCCTCCTGCCTTAAATCATTCTCTCTTGCTGCTCCCTACCTAGGAACTCTCCCTCTCTTGCTTCGTCTGGTGACATCCATTAATGCTTTCAAATCTAGACTGTTATTTTACTTTTCTGAGCATCAGCAGAACAAATGACTTATAGCCCTTTTAAGCACTTTGTACCCACACACCCCACACTTGTATCTGTATGTTGTCCCTCCCACATAGATTGTAAGCTCTTCGGGGCAGGGATCTCATTCCTAATGTGTCAAGGCTTGTTGCACTTATATCAATTTATACATAATTTATATATATGCATTCTTAACAGATGTATAAAATTGTATTTAAAGGAACACTAAATCAGGAAATCAGGATTTTAAAGTATGTAGAATCCGTTTCTATTATTGAATAATAGGTCGCTCAAAGTGGCGCTTTATAAATAAAATTATACATACATACATACTGTACATTTGTGTAATTATTACTATTTAATTAAAATCATCATAACAATATACAAAGTCTAGTACTACTACTACCTACTACTGAATTACAAAACAAATGATATACAATTAATAAAGTATACTCACTTAACTGGACACCCCTAAGTTTGAATGCAAAACTCAAAATGGTAGGTTTAGCCACACCTCTAGGATTTCTACATCCAATGAGGTTCTGATATTACACTGTTAGCAAATCAAAAAATTCTCTAAGGCATTGTACATGACAAGACAGGAAGTGTAAGGAAGTTCCTGTATTACACCCAGTTATGTGCTGTTTGTAAAACATGTGACAGTCTTAGCCAATTAGAAAATTCTTCAGACTCTCACATTTACTCCATCCCCTCTCCATATATAGTAATGAGACAATCCAGTTTCTGTTTGCTAGACAGAAAGTAATGTCTGTATGTAATAAAATTACTGTGTATGTCTCCCCAGAATTCTTAGAGAAATAGCCAGTTTTCCCCTTTTTTCCACTATTGATAACATGAGTCTGTGAGGTACCTTCTGTTATAGGAAGGCTCTACTTCGTTTTACACTCTGTGGGGAGCTTTTAGCTCCTTTATCCATACCTCTTCTTAACTTGTAAAGCTAATCACTATCCTGTGTTTTCAAGTCCTAACCCTATAGAAAGTGTAAATCTGGAACTTGCTGTGGTAAATACCAGTGTTCTCCCTAGGGTCTTTTAGCTTTTTCATGCCACCCGACTGGAAAAACTTTCTTGAGAGACCACTGTACTGTTGCAATTAAATAAAGAATTAAGATGTAGGTTTACTAGTTTTTGCAAGATCCCTAAGGCTGCAAAAAGGTGGCACCTCTGTATGTGGGTCGCATTTGCTTGTGCTGTTATGTTACATCTGGGTTACCTTCAGATGTTTCTTAAACTAAACTACAACTCCCTGCATTCTGCAACCAATTTTTCAAACATCTAGTTAGACATCCCTAACCTATATAATGAGCATGATGCAAGGCTGATCAGTATTCTCATTAGAATATGAGGAATCCTGTATTGTTTCAATGTAGTTATACTGCATGAGTTTAAAGGGCATGTCAAACCTTAAATATATTGGAAAATAATTAACTAGTAAAAATAGAGCACATTTTCCCCACCACCAAATTTCCCCGTCCTGTCCCACCCGGCTACTTTTTCATGCCACCCGGCTGGGAAAAAATTCTGGGGAGAACACTGAATACTAATATGTATGAACCTAGCATGTTAATCTGGATCCTGTATAGGGTCTCAGGTTGTCTAATGGTGTTGTCCAGATTGAGACGCACATTTTGGCAGGATTGCATGGGTCTGGTTTCAGATCAGCAGGTTAATACCACTTAGGCTATATTCACACAACACTATCGTTCGTCCTAACTGCGTGCCTGCATTGAGCAAGAGCTCTGCAAGGACAAATGACTGTTAGTGACTGCGGTCAGCACTGCGTACAACTGATCGATCATTCAGACACATAGGGAGCTGCACGGACGTCCGTGATTTACCAACGGACCCGTTTGTCTGATACGGGTGACCGAACTCGGTCGCGGCTGGCCGACCCACACCATCAGATATTTCCGGTCGACTGATTCATGACAGTATCGGTTGGTTGCTGGTGTGTACCCAGCCTTCGACTTCATAAATTATATCTGCCAGGTAGGTGGTTTTTGGAAGTGAGGGCAAATATGGTAAGGTTTATGACTCTAACAGGGAGATTCACCCAGAGGCGCAAACTTTTTTTTGGATTTAGCAGAGGCTGTGCGACTCTGGGTGAATCTCAGCAGCACAAAGTATTTAATGCCAGCTATTAGCTGGCATTAAATACTTATGCGTAAAGAGGCGCACAACCTCTGGTAAATTACTTTGCAATGGTAAAGTGCCTCTTCTGGTACTTGTGCTGCTGCCGCAAAGAGAACCTTAACATCACGCTAACTGATCATAAATCAGTGCGACGTTAAAGGCTGAGAGGAGAGCTGCATAGCCGCAGAGCTCCTCGCTATATCACCCTGCTACTGCATTAAGTGACCCATATAATCCAATATTGTAATGGCTATGGATGTAAGGGAAGGGCAGATGAATCACTTGCATGTTCAAACCCTATTATATCTAGGCACACGCCTTTGCCACAGGCTATAAATCAGACACTTTGCATGTCCCCACCCATTTCTTTAAGTGAGAAATATGTGTTTATATGTTACATTATTAGGGCAATGCTATTATAATAACATGATTCTGTGAGGTACCTTCTGTTATAGGAAGGCTCGATTTCATTTTATACTCTGTGGGGAGCTTTTAGCTTCTCTATCCACACCTCTCTGTAACATGTTTATTTAATAAGTATCCTGTGCTCCCAAGTCTTAACCCTATAGTGACTGTAAATCTAGAACTTGCTGTGGTAAATACTAATAAGTACGAACCTAGCATTTGGATAAAGTATAGGGTCTTAGATTGCACAAAGGTGCTGTATAGAGTGCCTGGGTCAGTTCAGATTGCCCATGACTGTTCTCAGACCTGCAGGTTTATTCCACTTAGACCCTCTATATTCTAGCTGGCAGGTAGGATAGGTAAGGGGGGTATGTGTGTATGTTTGTTCATGTAATATGATATGATTGTTTGGGTCTTTTTTAGGACCTTCAGGCTAATTTTATTTGGGCCCCCTTTTCCACTGTGCACCATCGGGCACACTTTTACTAGTATGTATATATATATATATATATATATATATATATATATATACAGTAGTAAAGCAGCAGCACTGAAATCTGAGTATTTGTGTGCGTATCTCCTAAAGGTCCCCTGCTTGACCAAAAATAGGAAAATACAAAGTGAAAAACGGAGCCGCACACTGTTAATCAGCAATATCAAAAAGTTTTTATATTTTTTCACAAGAACATGGCTGCCCACATGCTAATACGACATTTCGGGAGACACAACTCCCTTTATCAAGAGATGGGCAGTAAGTGAACACAGTTAACAACTCACATTTTATACAAAATCAAACCAGAAGTGATGTCACCCTAGTTCAGCCCAGCCTCCATACATACCGGATATCCTGATATCAGAGAGACATAAAGGGTAAGAGTAACCACAAAGGCACATAAGATTACTCAGTTATCAATCAAGAACACACTCACATTATCCAAATGTACATGGTAATAGATACAACAGTAAGCATCTCAAAGGAATAAAAATAAATCATAATCTCTGTTAAGTCCCATAGGGGCCAAAGTTTGTAATTTTTTAACCCAGACTTCCTTTTTCTTTAGTCTATCCTCCCTATTGCCATGTCCTTTCTCCGGAATGACTTCCAGGACCATATATCTAAGGTCATCAGCAGAATGACCCGCATCAACAAAGTGACGTGGTACTGACAAAGCTGTTTGTCGCAAATTAATAGAAGATTTATGCTGTGAAATCCTAGCCTTAACTTTTTGTATAGTTTCACCTATATAAAGGAGACCACAGGAACAAATAAGCACATAGATAGCAAATCGGGAATTGCAAGTATAAAGACCCCTTAAAGGAAATTCATTCCCAGTACGGGGGTGTATGAAACTGGTCGTCTTAATGACTGAGCGACATTGCACACAATTGTAACAGGGAACCATGCACTTCTTAGTACATCTAAGCCACATCTGATTTTCTTTCAAGTTAGTATCTTTCTCCCCCAACCGACCTGAGCGATTAAGTCTAGAGCCAATGGTCTCCCCTCTTCTGTAGGAGAACATAGGAAATGGCTTGAACTCTGCAACATTAGTATATGAATTTTTCAATAAATTCCAATGTCTAGTTAAGACATTCCTAATTGAACAGCTTTGCTGATTATAGTCTAAGACAAAAGGGATTCTCTGCATAGACTGAGTTCTTTCACTTTTACCTTCACCTCCCTGGTGTGTATCCCATCTCTTCTGTAGTTTATCGGTAACACCAGACAACACGATATTAGGATAACCCCTGCTCTTAAATTTCTGACACATCTTGCTAAACTGTACCTTCTTTTGTATCGGGACACTAACCAGCCTATCAACCCTGCACAGCTGACTATAAGGTATAGATCGCTTAATATGTGCAGAATGTTGGCTGGTAAAGTGTAAAATTTGACTACGATCAGTCGATTTTACATATAAATCAGTAAGTAATGCATTATCTTTTTTAGTTATACAAACATCCAAAAAATGGATAGTATCAGGATCGCTGCTTAAGTCAAATTTAATCGATGGATGTATTCTATTAAGTCTAGCGTGGAACTGCGATAGGGTAGACACGTCACCCCGCCAGAGGATGAACACATCATCAATATATCTCCACCATGCCACACAGTGGTCATGATAGAGATCATCATGATAGACGTGCTCATCCTCCAAGCCTGCCATAAAGGCATTGGCATAGGCTGGAGCGACGTTCGGCCCCCATCGCAGTCCCACGCACCTGGAGGTAAAATTCATTCTTGAATTCAAAATAATTTTTAGTGAGTATAAACTCTAAAATTTGCATGAAGAAATGGACCTCCTCTGACCGTATACAACCACACTCAGTAAGAAGTTTTTTGGCAGCTGTCATTCCATCACTATGTGGGATAGACGTATACAGACTGGCCACATCCATTGTGGCCAGCTGTATGTCTCCCCAATTACTGACATTAAGTTCCTTAAGTTTGGACAAAAAATCTGCAGTGTCCCTCAGGTATGATTTGGTGTTACATACCAAGGGACCCAATGTTTTATCAAGCATGGTAGCAAGTGGCACAAACATGGAGTCAACCACGGAGACGATTGGACGCCCGGGGGGATGACGCTCATCCTTGTGTATTTTAGGTAAGGTATACAATACATACATACATACACACACAAGTTGGTGCACGCATACCCTGCAATCCTCTAATCACTGTAAAAAAGAGTCAAGCTGTGCAGCACTCAATAGGAGACATTTTTTTTAACCATTGAAACTTTATTTATGTAAATTTAATTTATGTATAATGGCTTGCACTTATCAGCCTGTTTGTATACTCTGTATTTTATAATGTACAGGAGCTGTGTACCCAAGTGGGTATGTACATATACATACATACATGTCCCCGCTGATAAATATATGTTTTCAAGTGCTGACTTAATGTTTGCAAGACCCCTAAAAGTGTTCATTAGGGTCTCGGCCACTGGTCTAAACATATCTGACTAGTTGAGTAGAAGTTACTGTTAGTTACATTTTAAAGGAGAACTAAACCCAATTTTTTTAAACTCCAGAATCTGAACATATCCCCTCTAAAACACAAATAAACTGAAAAATCCCACTATAATAAAAAGCATTATAGTAAATGTAAACCCCTGAAGAACTGGATGAAATAACTGTGTGTATGGACAATGACTGGCCCCACCCCTCTTCTCAGTCACATGTTTCCTTGCCTAATCGGTCTTATAAAAGGATTGGCGAGAGGCTACTAGTAGGTGTGACCAATTGTAAAAAGTTCCAGCAGTATCTTTGGACTGAGCATGTGTAAAGAAGACAATGGTCAGTGACCACACTGAGTGATAAAACACAAACCCCAAGCTAGAAAGGTACCTTAAATATCCCAACAATCATATCAAAATGAGAGGTGAGAAACAGATTACTGCTTTTATATTAAGGTGCTCTTCCTTCTGAAAGAGTGTTGTTCTGAGGCTTTAGTGTGCATTCTGTAAAGGACCGTAGCAGAACCTGGAATGGCAGCTCACTATTCTGATTAGAGGTTTCTCATTCGTTGTTTCTCTGTAAGATTCATTTTATTTTAATATTCCTTCTCCAATTTCTTTATACTAGTCAAATTTGTGCATAAAGAAATTTATAAATAACAGAACTCAACAGGCTCTCCTTCTTTGCAAGCCCAGGAAAGAAAGCTGGAAGAAGAGTTGTCAACTGTGGAAATTTCTCTTTAAAGGACAACTGTGGTCCCCAAACAACAAGAGAGTCTTCACATTTCCTGCTTCCAGTTGGCGACATCCCCTTACCTCTGCCCCGGGGGAGAAGCATACTCAGAAAAGACTTAATGGTGGGGAAAACAGAAAGTACCTGGGGAAAAATTGACAGCTGAGAAGGGGAGCCTATTAATGCAGGCAGATGCTGGTGACATGGCTGAAAACAGGAAGGGTTCAAGCAGGGTTGAAGGTATGGCAAAAGGCTTTCCAAAACAACCCTTAGTTGTTTGGAAAAATTGGAGACCACAGTTTCCAATTCCAATTCCCTAATTACCACCAAACTGACTACGAATTATTATACTGACCATCCAAAATTTACTGACATGTCTGATCATTGTTTTTGACTAACTTCTGTTCTAAAAGCGATAAATTACAGTGCAATAGAACGATTAGGATGAAATATCAGACTGTGTTTATCAGATCCGAGAATGTATTATATATGACCCCATTTTTAATCCTAGCCATTTATTAACCCCCTGGAATGCCCTATTAATCCCTTGGGGTCAATATTCACCATTTTGTGAACCCATGGTTTAGACAGAGAAAAGGCAGCTTAAGTAAATTGTTTATATTAAACATGATATTCATACCTATGCCATGAAATGTTCAATAGTACATCTAGGAAGTTACATTAATCCAGTATGTTTACCTCCAATATTTTAGCATATATTTACGTTTGGTTTATTCTATCTACCTTATTGAGGTACTGCCGGTAATCCTGACGCAATTCTTGCTTAAGTTTATGCTTTTTCCGTTCATAGTCTTCTCCAAGAGGGAGGCTTAAACCATAATTTATATCTGAAAGTAAACAAATGACTTGGTCAGCTGTAAGAGGTTACTTCCCAATCAGACAAGATAATTGAATTTATAGGGAAATGTTATGCTGACAATAGGTTTATAGCGGTTGGGGCTGGGGAAGCTTTATCTAGCTGGGGAAGCTTTATCTATCACATACTGAAAGGGTTTGGAGCTAGGGGGAAGGAGAAAGAAATGGGTGGGAGAGGGAGGGAGAGGGGAGGCCTGCAATGCGCATGGCATAATTCTCCCGGAGGGGAGACAGGAGGCCTATATGGACTCTGCTATCCTCCTGGTGGCCACTTTTTTGGACTTGGGGGGGGGGGGGATTACAGGAGAACAATTTGGAGCTGGGATGTAAGGTAGGATTTTATCACACTACAGAGTGAGGCCAGTAGTGGGGGGAATTATAGTTTTGGGAGTGGACATGCCCTTTAAAGGTCAGCAATGGGGAAGGGAATTTCCAGTCATGCATTTCACTGATACCAACTGGGGAAGTGGTGTAAAAATAATGCCATAAGTATAACTACCAGGGAGCAGGGGGAGCAACTGCAGGGGGTCCAGGAGCCAAGGAGGCTCTATCTCCTTATCCTATCCTATGATAGATATAGCCTTCTCTAAGAAACCCACTGTGGATGAAGCACAGATAGAGGCCCCATCATAGTTTTGCTGGGGGCCCAGTGATTCCTAGTTACGCCACTGAATAATGCATCAATCTTTCCAATCCCATTCAAAATTAATAATTCATTAACCTACCTCCAGATTGCATCTTCTGTGTGCCTTCATTCTGATAGTCTCTCTTAGGTGGAATATTTTCCTTAGCAATGTGCAATTTTTCATCTGGAACATCTGGCCTTTTACTCTAAAACACAATAAAACAAGGTTTCAAAATAATTATTGTAAATAGTGATTGCAGTATTTTAGGACACATAAAAGGGCTGCTAATAATAGTCAGCAGACATATTATATTATGTCTGCAGAGGTTTTTTAAGGTAATATTGCCAACACCTCCATTAGGAAACGTTGTCATATAGATTTACTGGCATAAATTATTGGACAAAATTTGATGTTGGCCATGTCTCTAATAGAGATGGTCAAACTCCGAAAGTTCGGTCTGTTTTCGAACTTACGAACTATATGGAGCGTTCGAAAACGGACACATTAAAGTCAATGGGAGTCAAATAGTTCGAAAAGTTCTAATGAAATACAATTAAAATATCAATGGTAACTTAAAGGACAACTCCACCCTCATAAGAACATCTTTTACAAAGAATGGCCTCTTTAAAATATGTTGATATATCATAGTTTGTCCTATTAATTCATTACTGTTTGCCTGCTATGCTTCTGGATGCCTCATGGAAACTAAGCAATTTAGAAACCTGTACTGAGCATTTACTGAGCCTGGGCATGCTCAGAAGAGGCAGACAGGGGATTAACATTCAGTCATTGGCTGTGATGTCAACTGTCAAATCCATAACTGACAGTTGCAAACTGGAAGAACCAGGAAGCAGAAGCAGGGCATTTATGCCCGTATTCCAAGTTTGTTATCCTTCCCAAAGATGATTTGGTGATCATCTTTGGGAATGATCCCCAAAAAAAAGGGGAAATGCACACAAAAAATCTTAAAGTGATACACACACCTTTTTTTTTTTTTTTACCCTAAAACTATAAATTAGCAAAAAACTTTGTCTTCTCCAAGCTTCCCAATGTCCCCGGTGATATCGGTAAACTAAACGCGAATCATTTATTTGTTGGATTTCAAGGGAAACTAAGCCTATTTTAGTAGGAAATTTTGCAGAGGTACCAAAAAAAGACCGGATTGAATTTTTAGGATCAGTAAAGTGTGCAAAAACTTGTGTGACTCTCCGTACTAACTGGTTTTCACTATAATACCACTAAAAGAGGGAGTGGGGATAGGGGTGGGGGGTGGGTTGTGGCGTTTTTTTATTTTTTCTTGTAATTGCAATTGCGCATGGATCCCATTTGAGCTAGTTGGTGGCCCAGTCTCTGTTTGCACCCACCCATATGGCATACCGTTTGATTCAGGACATGTGGGAGATTGCCATATAGTGTTTTTTTTTACTTGCCAAGTGGGTTTAGGTAGGATTTCAACCATTGAGTCCTCTTATTTTATTTTTTCACAAATATGAAAGCATGATACCATCACAAAGCTGAAGGTGTGTAGCTTCCAAAAATATATAGTTTGTGGGGGGTATTTCCATAGTTGATAGGCTGTTCAAATTACAGAAACCTTTGACTTTTTTCTTGTAATTGGACTTGTGCATGTATCCCATTTGAGCTAGTTGGTGGCCACGTCTCTGTGTGCACCCACGCATATGCTACCGTTTATTCAGGACATGTGGGAGATTGCCATTTTAGTGTTTTTTTTTACTTGTCAAGTGGGTATAGGTAGGATTTCAACCTTTGATGTGGGAGAGTGATATTTAGTGGGGGGGTTTATTTGTGGGGGGCATTTCCAAGTTTTGGGGCTGTTTGAAATTACAGAGAACTTTAATTTTTTTCTTGTAATTACACTTGTGCATGTGTCCCATTTGAGCTAGTTGGTGGCCACTTCTCTGTGTGCACCCACACATATGGCATACCATTTGATGCAGGATATGTGGGAGATGGACATTTAGTGAGTTTTTTTTGCTTTTCAAGTTGGTTTAGGTAGGATTTCAATCCTTGAATCATCTTATTTTTCACAAAACCTCAAAAACACAGAGTTCTTTGGATCACTGGGTCTGGAATTCTTCATTTATGTATGACACATGGCACCATAACGTAGCTGAAGGTGTGTAGATTCCAAAATATAGTGGTGGGGGAATTTCCATGTTTCGGGACTGTTTCCTTAGAAAAAGGGTAGGCTGTTCAAATTACAGAGCAATTTGATTTTTTCTTGTAATTACACTTGTGCATGCGTCCCATTTGAGCTAGTTGGTGGCCACGTCCCTGTGTACATCCACGCATATGGCATAACGTTTGATTCAGGGAATTTGGAAGATTGATAATTGACAAGTTTTTTTTACATGCATGGAAATTTGCCATGATTTTTAACTTTAATTGTATTTTAATAAATTTTTCCTGAAATCTGGTAAAAAAAGCAAAATTTTACATCAAACTGTGCCCACACCATTCGTGGTATGCATAAAGGAATCACACCATTGTGTAGCTGAAGGTGTGTAATTCCAAGAATATATAGTTTTGGGGGGGTATTTCTAATATGAGGGGTGTTTAGTCTGACAAATCTGAAAAGTTGCTGTAATTGGGCCATTGTTCATTGGCTCACTTTGTGGCTGTGTTAATTCCCGCGTTTGCGTGTGTAACCATACATAGGGCATACCGTTTGATTCAGGACATTCAGGGATTGATATTTGGTAACTTTTTTTTACATTACTTGGGATTTTGGCTTGATTTCTACCTTGAGAGTGTTTTTTTTCAAAATTTTTAGAAAATCTGCTAAAACTGCGAACTTCTCACGAAGAACTGCGCCCACACCATTGATGCTACGAATGAACAAGCTACAGAATTTTCGTAGATAAACGTTGTGGATTTGAAAAATATGGTTTGTGGGGAAAAATTGCAGACTGTTCAAATTCAGTTTGGATGAATATTTTTGCTGTTTCTGACCATTGTGCATTGTTTCACTTTGTGGCTTTTGGCTTCCACGTCCACGTGTGTAACCACACATATGGCATACCGTTTGATTCAGGACATTTGGAGATTGATATTTAGTAACTTTTTTTTTACATTTCATGAGGTTTTGGCATGATTTCTCCACTTTTGAAGTTGTTTTTTGTTCATTTTTTTCAGACAAATGCGAATTTCTACGAAGAATTGCGCCCACACCATTGATGGTATAATGAACAAACTACATTTTTACATAGCTGAAGGTGTGTAATTTCAGGAATATATAGTTTGTGGGGGGTATTTCTAAGTTACAGGGGGTTTTTGTGGAAAAAACTGCAGACTGTCCAAATTCGGGGTTGGCTAAATTTTTCGCTGTTTCTGAGCCATCGTGCATTGTCTCACTTTGTGGCTTTTCGCTTTCACTGTCCGCGTGTGTAACCACACATATGGCATACCGTTTGATTCAGGACATTTGGGAGATTGATATTTAGTACTTTTGTTACATTCCATGAGGTTTGGCATGATTTCTACCTTTTGAAGTTGTTTTTTGTTAATTTTTTCAGACAAATGCGAACTTCTACGAAGAACTGCTCCCACACCATTGCTGGTATGAATGAACAAATGACAGTGTTCCATAGCTGAAGGTGTGTAGATTTCAGGAATATATACTTTCTTGGGGTTATTTCTAAGTTACGGGGGTGTTATGTGGAAAAAACTGCAGACTGTCCAAATTTGGAGTTGGCTAAATATTTTTTGCCGTTTCTGAGCCATCGTGCATTGTCCCACTTTGTGGCTTTTTGCTTCCACGTCCCCTGTTTAACCACACATATGGCATACCGTTTGATTCAGGACATTTGGGAGATTGATATTTAGTAACTTTTTTTTAGATTCCATGAGGTTTTGGCATGATTTTTACCTTTTGAAGTTGTTTTTGTTAATTTTTTTCAAAATGCGAACTTCTATGAAGAACTGCGCCCACACCATTGATGGTATGAATGAACAACTACAGTGCTACTAGCTGAGGGGTGTATATTTCCGGAATATATAGTTTGTGGGGGTTATTTCTAAGTTACAGGGGTTGTTTTGTGAAAAAACTGCAGACTGTCCAAATTCGGAGTTGGCTAAATATTTTCGCTGTTTCTGAGCCATCGTGCATTGTCCCACTTTGTGGTTTTTTTGCTTCCACGTCCGCGTGTGTAACGACACATATGGCATACCGTTTGATTCAGGACATTTGGGAGATTGATATTTGGTAACTTTTTTTTACATTCCATGGGTTTTTGGCATGATTTCTACCTTTTTGAATGTTGTTTGATGTTCATTTTTTGGAAAATCTGGTAAAAGTGCAAACTTCTACGAAGAACCTGCGCCACACCCATTGATGGTATGAATGAACACTACAGCGTTACATAGCTGAAGGTGTGTAGATTTCAGGAATATATAGTTTGTGGGGGGTATTTCTGAGTTGGGGGGGTGTTTTGTGGAAAAACTGCAGACTGTTCAAATACTGTTTGAATAAAAGGCAAAATGTAACCTATACCCGCCTTATATCCACTGTATATGTGGTGGTGCTGTGGGTGTAATAAACAATGACACTAACAACAGAGTGATAGGGAAGAGAACTCCCCATCGCAGACACCCATTCAACTCTGCAGATAACCTGTAGAGCACTCTAAAGGCATACATTAGGAAATGTATATCCCCCCACCTTCCCGGGAGCCAGGAATAAGGTGCAGGCACTGAAATGTCACTCAACCAACCTATGTATATAAAATAACAACTTTATTATAAATGCACTATAAAACACTTAAATTTCTATCAGACAAACCTAATATGATACATAAGTAAATATAAATGGTTAACTGCTTGCAACCTAGGCGTCCCTAGGTGCTAACAGAGAAATCTAAAACTAGTGTCCAGGTTGGTAACACGCGCAAGCGAGATAGGTTAATAGCCACTTGTATAATAGCAGCAGTCAGTATCTATAACTAGAACAAACACGGCAGAAAAGAGGTAAGCAAGCGTATTAATGACCAACAACGCGACTGATGGGCCCTCCCGCGCAACTCTCTCGCGGGGTCGGGGTAACCTCACCTAAGGAAGCAAAAAACCAACAGAAAATAGCTTGGCTCAAATGGATCATCTGAATCAATGGTCGTACGTCAATAAACATAATTACTACTGCTATCCAGAATACTTAAGTGTCTGCCGTATAGATTCATGCTTCATCGTCCGTTATATAGTCCAACCTTGCTCATCTCAGAGTCTTCTATAATCTATGGCTGCACCGATGCTGTTCGCGATCTCCCAGCTATAATCCACTGGTATACATACGTCTCCACCTGTTACCGTCCACCATACCACGCACTACCAAGACCGACGCACGTTTCGAGAGGCCCCTCCTCTCTTCTTCCGGGTCTCAGTGGATTATAGCCTGGGAGATCGCGAACAGCATCGGTGCAGCCATAGATTTATAGAAGACTCTGGAGATGAGCAAGGTTGGACTATATAAGCATGAATCTATACGGCAGACACTTAAGTATTCTGGATAGCAGTAGTTATTATGTTTATTGACGTACGACCATTGATTCAGATGATCCATTTGAGCCAAGCTATTTTCTGTTGCTTTTTTGCTTCCTTAGGTGAGGTTACCCCGACCCCGCGGACGAGCAGAGGTTGCGCGGAGGGCCCATCAGTCGGCGTTGTTGGTCATTAATACGAGGTTGCGCGGAGGGCCCATCAGTCGGCGTTGTTGGTCATTAATACGCTTGCTTACCTCTTTTCTAGCCGTGTTTGTTCTAGTTACTAGATACTGACCTGCTGCTCTATTATACAAGTGGCTATTAACCTATCTCCGCTTTGCGCTGTTACCAACCTGGACACTAGTTTTAGATTTCTCTGTTTAGCACCTAGGGACGCCTAGGTTGCAAGCAGTTAACCATTTATATTTACTTATTGTATCATATTAGGTTTGTCTGATAGAAATTTAAGTGTTTTATAGTGCATTTATAATAAAGTTGTTATTTTATATACATAAGGTTGGTTGAGTGACTATTTCAGTGCCTGCACCTTTATTCCTGGCTCCCGGGAAGGTGGGGGGATATACATTTCCTAATGTATGCCTTTAGAGTGCCTCTACAGGTTATCTGCAGAGTTGAATGGGTGTCTGCGATGGGGAGTTCTCTTCCCTATCACTCTGTTGTTAGTGAGACTGTTCAAATACAAAACTGGCTAATTTTTTTTTGCTGCTACTGACATTTGGCACTGGTCACGCTCTGGGTTAGTTGGTAGCCATGTCTCTGGGTACACCCATGAATGTGGCATACCGTTTTATTCGGGAGGGGTTAGGCTTTCATATTTGAGATGCGTTTGAACTTTCCGCCACAGTTTTTAGCTGAAATTCGCATTTGATTTTGTCTCTGATTTTACAGTCGAGGAAAAAAAGGAAAATGTGAGAAAATAACTTACAATTGGACGAAGAGCTGCGCTTGGGTATCTGCATTTTGATCGAAACTTACCTCAGTCATAAAATCTTGTGGGTGTGTAGTTTCTAAAAATATCTCACTTGTGGGGATATTTTAGTTAATTTGGAAGATATTCTATGTTAACTGTCAGTAGTTGTTATACATTTTAATTTGGTGTAATATTCTAGAAGGTGCAGTTTTAGTTTGGGGGGGTCTCCTGTACAGGAAAAGTCGGGTACCTACATATATCTGGTATCGTTGTACTCGGGAGTATCAGAGCTTTTAGAAACAGTGAGATTTTTGTGTGTAACCTTAAGATAACTATAAGTAAAAATGGGAAAAATCCATGAAAATTTGCTAATTTTTTTTACATATTTTACCCATAATTCCAGTAAAATTTCCAGAAAAGTTACAAAATTCTGTTACCATGTTAAAGTACACTTTGTGCTGAAAAAAACAATGTATAATATTCCTGATTTACTGCAAGGTTTCCTACTGTAAAATTAGTCTAAAGCGATTAAGGGCAAAATCCTGAAAATTCTTCTGGCAGTTAACGAAAAAAAAATATGAAATTCTCCTGGCATTGAAAGGGTTAAAAAAAGAATTAAAAAAAATAAGTTTCTTTCTCCTTTAATGCTTCCATGCAAATCCCAACATCACCATTCTAAGCGTGACTTTCACTTATAAGGACTGGGCCCATTCCCTATTGTGGCTTGCATCGCAGACAAGAATACCAGCTCTTTAAATTCCAATACTGAAAATTCAAAGTTCCAGGTCTGCTGAGCATTACAGACTTATTAAACCACGATCCACTTAAAGGATTAAAAATAACAGAAAGCAAACCTTCTAAGGTCACAATTCAATGTTACAGTCGTTACTGGGTTGTAAAATGATTTAAATCTAACCTTAAGTGTAAAGCAACACACAACAGATTTTACTGATAATTATTTTTTTAAGAAAATGTAAGCGAACTCCAGAAACAGAGTGTGAAAAACAAATCCGCCCTCACTGCTTTTATAGGAATTAAGTGGTAAGTAGCAGCTAAGTGATGCTAATTAAATTCACTTGATTTACTGATGAGAGATGCCCCCCTCTTTAAAAGCAAAGGTTTAAAATCGCTTTAGGCCCAAGCATCTCAAGCCATTGGAGTTACCCCCATGACACATGTAAAAATGTTCCGCCACACTAGTTATTGTGACATTGTTTTGGCATCCCTGTCAGCTGTTCTAATAGAAGAGAGATGTCTGGAGAGTCTGTTTCAACTTTTTTCATGTTTTGTCTACATAAAACTTATCACATGGGTAGATTAACAAATAAATTACATTTCAAGAATTGCAGTATTGTTACTTTTAAATTTCTTTTCCATTATACGGTAATAAATGATGTTCAGTTTGTCCATGAATTGGCAAAATATACATTCCCCACAGGCCCTCCCTTGGGATTTCTGGTGTCCGGTTTAGTATTCTTGGGTTATACCTTTGATGCAGTGTATTGGCATATGTACTTAATGTCTCTTTGCTATTGGAGTCACACATGATTTACTTTGATGCAATTTATATAGGGTCCTCTCCTGCATGGCTTAATGGACAATTCAAAAAACTCTCTAGTGCATTGTTCACTAATCGGTCATATCAGAGGACACATGGACATTTCAATTGGAAAAATAGAAGTTTCATCTTAAGGTTAGGGAAGGTTTCTTTACAGTGAGAATGGTGAAACTGTCTTCCACTAGACTGTGGGAATTACTGGTATTAATACATATACTGTTCTGGCTGATCCAGGGATAATTTCCGATAGCCTGATTGCTGTTTGGAGTCCCAATAATCCCTTTTTTTTAGCTGGGGTTTTTTTGCCTTCCCCTGGATCAACTCTTAGGTAGGGTTAAAAAAAGAGGGTGATAAGGTTGGACTTGACAGACGTAGGTCTTTATTTAACTTCATTTACTATGTTACTGTGCATAGTATAGTATTACAGTACTTGTTTTGCTCAAGCTCATATGCCCATCCAGTCCAACCTTCTCAGCAATACCCACATTTCCTGCATATCTGTTGATTTAGAGGAAGGCAAAAAAAGAAGAAAAACACCAGAAATATGAAGGGGGGGAAAAAAGTGGCAATTGGAAATATTCCTGGTTCAACTCTAATTTATCTATCAATACCAGAAACCTGCAAAATCCCTCGTCCAGCTTTTTTTAAACCTGCAATCACCACATCCAATGGAAGACCGTTCCATAGTTTTACCATTCTCACAGTGAAAAACCTTTCCTAATTTGAAGACTTAGTTAGAGGTTGAATAAAGACATACATACATCCAGTCCAACCTACTAGTTAGAGGTTGAATAAAGACATACATACATCCAGTCCAACCTACTCAGCAATACACAACCTACTCAGCAATACCCACATTTCCTGCCTAACTGTTGATTTAGAGGATGGCAAAAAAACCCAAAAAACACCAGAATTATGAAGGGGTAAAAAACTACCTTCCTGACTCCAAGTGGCAATCGGATCAACTTTCTGTATCAATATCAGTAATCTGTGGCATTCCTTGTTTTTAGAAACTCATCCAACTTTATTTTTTTATCCAATGAACCTGCCATCACCACGTCCAATGGGAAATAGTTCCATAGTTTTACTGTTCTCAGAGTGAAAAACCTTACCAAACTTGAAGACTTAACTTCCTTTCTTTAAGTCTTAAAGGGTATGTACACTGAAAATTTTGTTTTTTTAAATTCTCTATTAGTGGAAACTATAATTCATCCCAACTATCACTGTACCATTTTGTTGTTGATCTGACCCCTATTTCTTTAGATATCCAATCTGAAACATCTTACGTTTTAGCATTTCTGTAAGCAATTTTGCTGTAGTTGGAATGGTTTGACAGTTGGTGTGCTGTATACTGTTTGCAGTTTTGACAGTTGGTATGTGGGAAAATTGTCAGGTCAGTGGTCAGAGCTTGAGCAAAACAAGTACTGTAATGAAGGAATGCAGCAACACACACAACTCAGAGTAAATTCTACTTACATGTATTTACCATATAGGACTCTGCCTCCTACCTGGCCTCCGGGAGAAGTTTGGCATGCGTACTGCAGCCCTTCTCCCCCTCCCTCCCTCTCAGGATTCCCTCCCCCTAGTGTAAAACCCTTAATATATATGATTCCCCCTGTCCCCCCAGCCCCAACCGCTCCATTTATATTCTTAGAAAGCTCCCCAAACTTTACTTACCTTCCCTCTTTCCCCTGCCAAAATGAACTCCTGGCAGCCGCGTCCGTGATTGGCTGGCGCTCAGCCAATCACAGACGCGACTGCCGGTCCCGCCCCTCTGCTTGCATTTTCTCGCAAGAAGAGGGCCGGCAGCGTGGCGGAGGAAAGAGGGGAGGTAAGCAAAGTTTGGGGAACTTTCTAAGAGTAAAAATATAGCGGTTGGGGCTGGGGGGACAGGAGGAATCATATATTAAAAAATGGTTTTAAGGGTGGACATACCCTTTAATATCCGCGTGTCCTCTGATATTCTCTATTGGTGAACAATGCCTCGGGCCTGTTGATGTATTTATACACAGTAATTATATCCCCACGTAAATATACATTCTTGAGGATAGACTTGCCTGTTAGCTATGTGTATAACCAATTATTTTGCTGATTGTGTCCCAAGGTGTAGAGTCCTGTTTTTAATCTGTATATACGGCTATATTTATATTTCACAGAATTTTCCCACTTTTTGATATTGGTCTATAAGAGCAGTCTCATTTTGATAGGCTTCCTAATGCACTTTCCTGTCACGACTATATAATACTATTGTTACTGCTCAGTTTCTTTAGGTATCCAGAGAATAAATACAGTCAGGCCCATAAATATTGGGACATCAACACAATTCTAACATTTTTGGCTCTATACACAACCACAATGGATTTGAAATGAAACAAACACTATCAGGGAGATTTACTAAAAGTTCTTATCATTAAAAATGGTGCTAATTTTGCCCCAACCAATCAGATGTAAGCTTTCAAATGTTAAATAAGATCTCATTGGCTGGGGCAAAATTTGCATAATTTTTAATAATAAGAACTTTTATTGAATCTCCCTGAATGTGTTTTAGCTGCAGACGGCCAGCTTTAATTTGAGGGTATTTACATCCAAATCAGGTGAATGGTGTAGGATTTACAACAGTTGTCTTCAGTTCCTGCTTGTTCTTGGGGTGTTTTCCCTTCAGTTTTGGATTGGATTCAAGGCCAGGTGATTGACTTGGCCACTGCATAACATTCCACTTCTTTCCCTTTTAAAACTCTTTGGTTGCTTTTGCAATATGCTTTGGGTCACTGTCCATCTTCACTGTGAAGCGCCTTCCAATGAGTTCTGAAGAATTTGGCTAAATATTAGCAGATAATATTGCCCGAAACACTTCTGAATTCATCCTGCTGCTTTTGTCAGCAGTCACGTCATCAATAAATACAAGAGAAGAGTTTCATTGGCAGCCATACATGCCCATGCCATGGCACTACCACCACCATGCTTTACTGATGAGGTATTATGCTTAGGATCATTAGCAGTTCCTTCCCTTCGCCAACTGTTGCGAAGGGAGTTTTCTTAACCAGGGAAACAATTCTTCGGTCATCCACCACAGTCTTCCATGTCTTTTGGTGTTGCTAAGCTCTCCAGTGCATTCCTTTTTTTATGTTACACATGTGTAATCATGGCTGCTGACCCGCGACGCACGATGTGTACGAACATTTGTTTCAGCCGATAATCGGCCCGTGTATGGGCACTTTATGGACCGAAATGGCCGCTTGTTTGGAGATCCACCCGGCGGATTGGGCAACAATCTCCGAACGAACAGGCATTTAGGCCGATAAAGTGCCCATTCACGTTCCAATTATCGAACTAAACGGCCGTTCGTACACATCCTTCAACTTTGAACAGTCACTGCAGGAGAACCATTTGGAGCAGAGATATAAGGTAAGGATTTATTAAAACTACACGGTGGGGCAAGTAGTGGGTTAAATTTTAGTTTTGGGGGTGGACATGCCCTTTAACATTTGAATTAAAATTACATTCTCCTAATTATAGTGTGCAATCTGAAAAAAACTAAAAAGGCCAACTACTGTGTCCTTGACAACCCCTCGCCCTTTAAAAGAACTCAGGGTGTGGACCTAAACAGCTCAGTCCTCATTCCCGGGGTTCAGCCTCTAAGTCCTGTATTTAGCTCCCGAAGTTCTGACTGCTGACGCGATTTTCCCCACCTCCCACTCCTTTCCCGGGCTTCACCAATAGGAAGACACGCTTCTTCTACTATTGGTTAGCTTGCAGACTGTAAGGAGGAAGCTGGGAACCTTTCAAACAAGCCAATAATGATGTCCCTAGCTTCTCTGGTTCTTAAGTTATAGGCTTTAAAATTACATGCAGACAGTCAGGATGTACATTGAAGTGTGTGACAGTCACATGATGTGCCTCTTGGTGCATCACCCTGTATATATATTTATGTAGATTCCTTTATCACTTTTAAAGAAATAAAAAAATCAGTGAATGTTGTTAATAAAAGTCACATACCAAAGAAAATACATTTTTGATAGCAGGAAAGCAATGATGTTTAAAAGTCACAGTGTTGTTACCCTTATTTCCATATATGGTGGATCCCTTTCCATCTCTGCTTTGTCCCGTGCAAGTTTGGCTTTTTGCTCTTCAAGGAACACATCAAAGTCTTCCTCCATCTTACAAAATAAATAAAATAAAAAAAACACAGTCCAATTAAAATTCACATTCACATCGTTTTACACTGAGCCTAAACTTGCTTGGAAGCCTGAAATGGACAATAAGCAAACTTTAAAGGGCATCTCCACCCTAAATAATCACTTTCGGAAAGTGGTAGGGCATCCCTTCCCACCCCCAACCACTATATTAGATTTTTTTTAAAAGAAGCAGAACTCTACTTACAGCTCCTCGCTCCTGCACCGCTCTGATCTGGGCTCTGTTTGCCAAAACTGCTAATGGAATCGAAGTATCTTTTGTCTTTCTACGTAACTATACCTGTTGTTTGACAACTAATCTTCCATTACAAAGACTTCTGATTACTTTTGCTTTCCACTTTATTTTAAACACTGGGGATGAAAAGTAGCTGCACATCATCTCAAGTTGCTTACGTTCTATATTGCTATATTATTGTTACATTATTGTGTGCCCTGCTCTATGAATAAACAAATAAGCATCAGGAGAGGGCCGCCATAGAGTTTTATTGCCTCATGGGCACAGTGCCACTGAATCCATGGTATAAGGAGTTTCCCGTTTGAGCTATATTCCAACAACTGCCTGGCCCGGTCATTTTGTGATTGTTATTATGATCATAAAATCAATCACAATTATTATCTTAAAAATGATCAAGGCAAGAAACATCAAGAAGTAAAACATCTGCTCCTTTCCACATTACAGTCAATCCAACATTCATCTCAAAATTAATATCTAATCTGTATAATGTCCAGGTAGTGTATGACCAGCTTAAGGGACCTTGTCAAAATAGAATGAAATGCCAATCTAATGTATAGCAAATAATGGTTATCTATAGTAGCCAATAATTTTTATGGATTTATTTAGCACCAACATCCACTGTAGCACTTTACAATTACATGGATACAAGCACATTTATATGACACATACACCTTATCTGCATGTCTTTATGATGGTGGGGGAAAAGGAATGCCCGGATGAAACACACGCAAGCACAGGAAGAACATACAAATTCAGCACTAGCTAGCCACCGAGCTACCATGCTGCCCCAAATAGGAACATTTCATACATCACACATTAATACTACAGAGTGGTTCCCCTGACACTAGATAACCAGCTTAAAAAAGAAACTAGAGTGTTCTGAAAGCTTGCTATGATTATCTTAGCCAATAAAGGTATCACCTTTATCCAATTTGTGTTATTTTTTATTTCAAAAGGTTACCCTGTAAACATATGAAATCAATATCTCTTTTTTGAGTTTAGATAGTATTTATGTTATCTATCTCCCATACAGCAACCAGAGACCTATCACCCCATACAGCACCCAGAGTACTATTCTCCCATGCAGCGCCCAGAGTACATATCACCCCACACAGCCCGCAGAGTACATATCTCCCCATGCAGGGCCCAGAGTACATATCTCCCCATGCCGCGCCACAGAGTACATATCTCTCCTACAGCACCCAGAGTACATATCTCTCCATACAGCACCCAGAGTACATATCTCTCCATAACAGCACCAGAGTACATATCTCTCCATACAGCACCCAGAGTACAATATCTTCCATACGCACGCAGAGTACATATCCTCATACAGCACCCGAGACTATCTCCCACAGCACGCACAGAGTACATATCTCCCATACAGCACCAGAGACATATTCCCCCATGCCCACCCAGAAGTACATATTCCCCATACAGCACCAGAGTGCAGGTACCCTTGTATGTACACCTGATTATTCACAGTCACCGTTCTGAAAGCTTGCTATGATTATCTTAGCCAATAAAGGTATCACCTTTATACCAATTTTGTTATTTTTTTATTTCAAAAGGGTTACCCTGTAAACATATGAAATCAATATCTCTTTTTTGAGTTTAGATAGTATTTATGTTTATCTATCTCCCCATACAGCAACCAGAGTACCTATCACCCCATACAGCACCCAGAGTACATATCTCCCCATGCAGCGCCCAGAGTACATATCACCCCACACAGCACGCAGAGTACATATCTCCCCATGCAGTGCCCAGAGTACATATCTCCCCATGCAGCGCCCAGAGTACATATCTCTCCCTACAGCACCCAGAGTACATATCTCTCCATACAGCACCCAGAGTACATTTTTGTGATCAATATAAAGCCACAGGGGCCAAAAGGTCATGCGCGATCGCTACAGGAATGACAATCTAGATCAATATGATAGACCATAGCTGTGATATCACTACTGATACACCATTCTCTACTCCATCCCCGTTAAGAGCTCTGTGCAGTTAATCCAGTTAAAACACAAACAATTAAAATTCAATGTTCCACCAATACATTACACGAATAATATATCTATAAACATCTGCCTGATGTAACCATACTGCGTTAAAACATATTGTGTTCATGGCATGTTCTTTTGTACCATCCTTTCTGCAAAATTTCTCTGACTGACATTTTCATTCCCCTATGATGCCACCTAGCATACTACGCTTGGCTTATTATATGTGGTTGAAAAGGGGTCAAAAAGATCAGTAAACACCATTATTAGACCATGTCAGCGGTGATATTAAAACTTGCCCCACACCTCTCCTTCCACCTTCCACCAGTCTGGTACATGTTACGGTATATCAACTTCCTGCAAGCATTTAAGTCGAACAAAAATCCTCCAACCATTTTGAAATCGAAAAAAACACCTATTTAAAGTTTCCAGAGACTATTATCGTTTTTTTAATAACTAAAGCCCAACATTAAATGGCTTTAATTAAATTGCCTATATGTACTATAAGCAACAGTCTATTTGTACATTATAATATTTTTCTGGCTATAAAGTGCAATCATAAGACCCCTCAAATGGAGTGATTTTAGGCTAGGCCCTAGTTCAGTGTTCATTGGCAACAAAAGAATTATTCGATTGTTAGAATATAAAGACATATTTCTGCAGCTCTAAAATCTCCAAAGCGCAATCTTAGCTTGCCTTTTGCCTGCAAGGGCCCATGCACATAAGACAAGTGTGACCAATTCACAGCAGCTGGCAGTATTAAAGCGACAATTATAACTTACCTTTTCCCCGATCCATTCATAGCAAAGTAGCGCACAAGGATGATGGACCTATAAAACGCTTAAGGCCTCACCTCTGGTTTTTTTTGGTACTTTACCAAAAGTGCTGACAGACTTACTTCGTATAGCTCCTCGTCGCTTCCGCGTCAGATCCCTCCCACTGACCTGCTCAGGCCAAGCGGAGGCAGCAAATGCGGAGTAGAGTGCCCGTGACTTCCTTAACCTGGCTGCCTCCGACCGACCTGCTCACTCAACTAGAATGCCCAGTGGGGAGGATCACAAGTAAGTAGTGCTAGCGACTTTTGTTAAGTACCCAGAGGTAGAGGGCTTAGCGGTCGTTTTCAGTCCCTCCTCACCACCTGGGTATCTTGCAGAAGGGGATCAGAAGGCGGGGAAAGGAACAGTCGCAGCGGATTGGTGAGATATAATTGTTCCTTAAACCTGGTATTTCCAGGCCTGCGGCGTCTAACACGGGATAAGAATTGTACTGCATCCACACAACTAGTGAGTCCAGTCAGCCGGGCACATCTATATGTATCACCTCATTGATCTGTTGCAGCAAAAATGTTAGTGTTCATGTAACCCCAGCATTCAAGCTGACAAAGGCCCAAAAATGCATGGCAAATCAATATAATGAAATTTAACTCGTATATCTGAATATGGCCCAAAATGTTTATTACCGTAAGATTCATAAATAACCTCAATTACTGTTTATACAAAATAGCTCAATTTTATTAAGAGCTAGCTCTTAAAACGCCAAAAAGCACTTGATTTTGTGGGAGCTCTATAAAATTACTGTAAGTGAGCATCCAAAGGAAAATTGCCATACTTCTCGGGAATGGACTGTTGCAGGAGTCTGAAATAGAACAGCTTGCCAAGACCACAGCAATGCAATGGGCTTCTAAATAAATTTTCCCTTACTAAACGAGGGAAGGAGAATAACAGAACATATGCTGGAATATAAATTACCAACTTAAAAATAATACATTTGCACCTGACACTGCCCCCCTTAAGGCAGTTAGAGACTGCTATTTTGCAGTGTAAAGTAGCTAGCCTACTATTAAAAAAAAACAACAGCGCCTAACCGATAGAACACTTATAATCTAGGTACAGTTACAAATTCAAGCATTAAGAAGAAGGTTCAGACCCTGAAAAATTTATATAGAAATGCCTAGTATGATACAACCCGGTGTGGAATCACAGACGATATCGATGGGCCAGCTTGGTAGGCGCCTCTGGGCACTTTCTAAAAACAAAGTCTAAAGACTATGAATAACGGATGCCATGGTCACACAGCCACTCTAGCATATTGTACAGGCTCGTAAGTAACTTTGAATTCAAGATTTAGTGGAAAGTTTGCAACAGTTAAAGGATGCGCCTTAAAGTCGATTTCTGAGCTTTAAAGGTGCCAGTATACTATTTTTTCAGTATTTTATAAGTGCAATCCCTAGTGACCAGCCCCAAAAATTACATTTACACCCCCACTGCTGCCGACTCCCACTAGCAGTGTTTAAAAATCCTTACACTACCTCATCTGCTCAACATGAGTTACTTCTGCACATTTTGTACTTGTCCAAAGTCCCAGTGAGCCATGTGAAAAGCGTTTACCGCACCCTCTTTCTTTCCTCTGAAGAGGTTTTGGGTTTGCTCACTGGAATACCTTGACCCCCCCTCCCTTCCCTCTCAATCCCTGTTTGCTCGCCTGCGTACTGCCCTACCTTGAACTTTTTTGTAGTTGTAGCGCAAACCCACCACCCAGCCAGTTATTTTTGCCAAAAAAATAATCGAGTAATGTACTACAGAGCTTCCATTCCCGCGCTAGTTCTGCACTATGCGCAGCCATGATGTCCTTAGGATTAGCCTAAAAATAGCCTCTAGTGACACTGGATGCACTACCCATTAGGAGAAAGAAAGGAATTAGTAAGCATGTGTGTCTGTACATCCCAAACAGCCAGTGTAAGGGATCAAAAATATTATTATACTCAAATACCAATAAAATTTGGGAAGTCGATTAACCTTCCTGCGTTATACTTTATCAAGCACTCAAGCACTTGTCCATATCGGCCGATAGGTGCCGGCCAACCTGCCTCCATCGGCCAAAGCAGCTTGTAGGTGCGGCACACTAGTTCAAGCACCTGGCATAGGAGGACCGTACAGAAACAGGCCTGCAGTCGCCTTTCTACGATTCTTCCAACAAACATTGCAGTTGGGGGTGGGATACACTACACATACAGAAAAGTTGGTTATAGATGAAGTGGAGATATGGAGAAAGGAAAAAAAAAACTGTTTTAAAATTATTTTGCTCAAAAGTCAGGCAGGGAAAAGGCTTACCTGACACTAGCAAGTCAGGGCAGGGAGAAAGGTTACCTGCACTAGCCAAGTCAGGCAGGGAAAGCCTTACCTAGACACTAGCAAGATCATGGCCAGCGGAAAAGGCTACCTGACACTTAGCAATATATGTTACTTATAAACTCAGCCAGGAGACTGAAAGTTGCCAAACACTCATTGACTAAAGCAACAAAAAGGGGTGGAAGGAAAGCTTACTTGTGCCTCCTACAGAATAGTAGATTATATTTAGGGGAAGGAAAGTTGTTTTCAGAGTATAGTGAACCCTTAAACTGATCCATTCAGTCAGGTCAGTTGTGATGACCGCGAAATGATCCTACTGTTACTCAGAATTTTTTCCCCTTTCCATTTTTTTAAACAGGACAACACACATCAGCCACAGCCAAGCAACCTGATACATATCTATATAAAAGTCACTGATTGCATTCAGATATTACAGCAAGCTTTTCCCTTGTACAACTGGGAGGTATGAGAGGTGGAAAAGAATACAGGTCTTCTGCCAGTGAAAGATTTTCACACAAATATATCTTTGTAAGGACTTAAGCCTGGGTACATCCTTTATCGCTAAATGTGTGTACAGCACTTACGAGTGTTCCTGAGAGGCCAGCTAATGTTCACTGTTGGCCTTGGGAGCGATTCGATGAAAATGCCCCACAAAATGTACCTTGTCCACGGCTGCCTCCTTTTACTAAAGTAAAGGGAATCGGCTGCTGATGATAGTAATGATGAAGTAGAGCTAAAGTCGAGCCGTGCAGAGCATTCATAGAACACCGCTCGGGACTGTGTGTAGTGCAGTCTTTTAAAAAAATTACTGACAATCTTTTTAAGAATCTTGTGTGCCTACAAGATTAAATAAGAAAGGCAAATATATACTGTCTGGAATTAATTAGCGTTAAACTCAGAGCTGCATCGATGACCGATCTGCACTGTAAACATGCAACACCAAAAACAGTTATAGAATCAGTTACTACTCTAGTACAGAAGGCAAAACGAATTTTTTGTGTTCAAACAACAGATCCCATGCCGATTGGGATTAGGTAACGGGCAAATACCAGTAAGTAGTTTGAGAGATCAAATGACAATTGTGTATGAGAAGACTAAAAATGTAAGGAAACCCCACATAGCCAGTATGCCAAAAACAATGCCTGAATTTGACTTCATACACAGTCGGTAGGTAGAGTCATGTTTATAACAAACAATACTTAAAATAATGATTCTGCAAGTTAACTTTCAACACAAAAGGAAAAACATTTATACATGTCTGGCAAAACAAAGCCAAGCATAGTGAAAATATCATATGCAGCGAAGCCACCCAACTAAGTCAAGAAAGATAGATCTGGGTGGGATATAATAGTCACATAAAAAGGATTTTTTCAGCAGTAAAGGATCACTAAAACAAATTATTTTAAAGGGCCAACTGTGTGCTGGTCACCAACAAGTTAGAGTTATAATAAAGCCTGCAGTCCTTCTAGGCAGTAGCCGAAGAAATGATATTGTGGATGAATGTTCAAATTTCTGCTTCTAGTAGATTGAGTGACATCACCTTACCTCTGCTCCTCCCCTCAGCAGCAGGGGAGGAGCAAGCATGCTCAGTTAAGGCTTAATCCTGAGGAAAACAGCGAGGAAGTACCTAGAACAGACAAGAATAAAACAAATTGAAGAAGGTAGAGGCTGGCCACATGAGATCTCAAGCTGGTCACACACGGCTGAAACAGAAAACCTGCATGAACCGTTCCAGCAATAACGAATATTTTTTTACCCTGCGGAAGGAAATGGGGATTTGGGGTAATTTTAAAGATATGATGGATAGGATATATAACCCCTAACTAGTTTGGAGAAAAAATAGAGACCACGGTCTTACTCGTTAAATCAACTGTATAATTTAACGATAATTATTTCTTTACTCCTAGTTTATTTACATGTTTCTATTAGCCAACAGAAATTGCTGCTCATGGACCATCTGATTTCCCTCTCTTCTGTCACACCCCTCCTTCACAAAATACCTCCCTTTCTCTCAAACCATGAGTGTGTGATAATAGGTTAGAAGTAAAGTGGAAGCTGGAGAATACCTGTTCAGTGCCTCCACAACTCAGAAAGCCATTGCCAATGTCAGACTATGTAGGAAAAAACAAGTGTCAAGAGTAATAACTACCTTCAATTGCTTTACTTCACTATGCACAAAGCACACAAACGTCATATGAACTTCTTGCTAGCGACAGAAACCCTAGCGCATCAGAAACCTTCCTGCAAATGACAGACTGTAATATGGGCTAGTCATTTAGGTGTGACACATAAACAAGTTCTTTTACCCACCCATTGATGATATATATCATACGATTTATGTAGCGGTACAACCTAAATGGCTTTAGGTCAAAAAAGGTTACAGATATAAAGTAATATCAGAGGAAAAAGAAAATGAAAGTGAAAGTGTTGTAGAGTGTGGTGGGCTACTAAAAGGCTCTTGATGAGGAACCACTTGTACCTGGAGTGCTTATTTCCCATTCAGGGCCGAGATGACTACGGGTAATTCATTTGAGAATTTACATACAAAATAGTGTATTTTGACCTGACAAGGTTTAAGTCAAAATATTCTAGTTTTGTTTGTCATACAACTATAGCTAATCTATTAAGGTGTAAGAACTTGTACACATCTGTCCATTTTAACAAATCACGTTATCTTGTCTCCACTATGTGGGTGGCATGCAGTTCCAATGCATGTAATCATTTTACATGAGGATTGAATGTGATTAATTGCTTTGTGTGAGTTATCATTGGAAACTGTTGTATTCAGTTAGAATTGTAACGAATACAACAGATATACCACAGAATGATAACTTCACAAGCATATAAGTCCATTTGATCTAACGCTGAATACAACAGATATAACGTTGTGATTTAATGTTAGGGACTAGAAAACACATGGAAAATGCCAACAAAAACATACAGGGACCAACAGATTGAAACAGGTTATAGTGGTGCCCGAGAACCATGGTCAGTGTCACGTTATTCCCAATATTTTGTTCATAATAAAATAAAATCATCAAACTGCTACCATGACAATTGTACACACAACTACATTGTCCCTTCAGGCCACAGAATTGCCCCCCATTTATACTAACCATTCGAGCAATTGCTACGGCCAAATAACCTATGAATGACCTTGCCATTCAGCCGACGCGCACCAATGACTAAAATAATCTATTTATTAGTGCCCATACAATGCCACAATGAACCAAAAAAGGCCAATAAGTGCAAAGACAAATTTATGCTACTTTCTGTACAATAATGCATATTACATGATAAACTATCAGCATTCCCCAAAGGAGGTCAATACTGGATAAGGATAGACAAAATGCATTTCTGAATATAAGAGGGGAAAAGCACAATTTAGAAGAATGTTAAATGCAGTGGGAACACATTTAGGGTCAAGCCTTTTCACATTTGGTTTTAGCCAATTACATTTCAAAAATATTCACAATTACAAAGCATTTAAATGAATCAAAAGACTGGAAGGCCAGCAAAGAAAATGTTACATTTAAAATAACAAGTTAGCAAAATACTATGCATGCAAGAATTCTATAGACCTATATCCAAAGCATGTGAGCAAATGAAAATAAATGGGCTTTGTCTTTCACATATAGAACCAAATCAATTAAACATAATAACTGTGTCCATGTTTGTACTGTGTAAGATTACAGATGAATGTCAAATAAAACTTACTTGCATACTGTCACTAGCTGCTATAAAAATTCAAACATAATATCCAGATTTTTACTTAGTGCCCCCTTTGACAAAACTGCTATTTATAGCCATATCAGGATATGCCTTACAGTAAGCAATAAAAGGGAAACAATGGAGCAAGAACACTCATTTAGCCACATTGGGGCTGTTTCTAAGGGCGGGGCAGGGCCAAGGCAGCCGCGAGTGGGCAGGGCCAAGGCTAGCGCGGAGTGGGGCAGGGCCAAGCAGCCGCGAGTGGGGCAGGGGCCAAGGCAGCGCGGAAGTGGCAGGCAGCGGCCCAAGGCAGGCCGCGGAGTGGGGCAGGGCCAAGGCAGCGGCGAGTGGGGGCAGGCCAAGGCAGCCGCGAGTGGGGCAGGGCCAAGGCAGCCGCGAGGGGGGCAGGGGCCAAGGCAGCCGCGAGTGGGGCAGGGCCAAGGCAGCCGCGAGTGGGGGCAAGGGCGGCAAGGCAGGCGCCGAGCGAGTGGGGCAGGGCCAAGGCAGCCGCGAGTGGGGCAGGGCCAGGCCTGTAAGGGAAGGGGCCAAGGGGGGGTCATGGGGCTCATGAGTGGAAGGGACCAGGGGGGCTGCAAGAGGAGGAGGAAAAGGGCAGATTGACCATCATCCATGACATGGTTTTAGGAGCAGGAAGTGCAGGGGGACCTGGTGATTTGCTGCTGCCATATCAAACACAAAAAAATTTAAATATCTTTAAAACTATGGCAAAATAAACAATGAAAATATATTTATAATAATTGCAAAAATTCTCAGGAAAGCAATTCCCATCAATTTACCTAAAGTCATTTTGGGCCATAGTTCCCCTTTAAAGCACTATCAGGCCTACTAAGAGTTCAGTTTGCATGCATATTCTTGGTATTCTGGTGTCCGGTTATTTTGGAGTGCATTTGTTGCATTTCTGTACTTTTTCCCCTGGTTTGTGTTCCTGCACTTTGTGTGTTTAGATCACTTTTTGCATGGAGGTCTATGGTAACCAAGCCGTCAATGCAGATTACAAACAATGCACACAGACGGTAAAATACAGCAGTGCGGCCACAGCAGAATTTAATGATTAATATACATGGTATTCTGCTATCCTGGATTTTTTTGTTCTAACCACTGCCTGGATGGTAGGAATCCAGACAGACAACATTTAAAAGGATATAGTACATACAAAGGTTTTCAAACGCAGTTAAAATAAATAGTAGCTGGGGGTAGAATTGGTAATTTCTACCTTTCAATATCGTTTTTACAAAGCAGCAGCTTGAATAAAACTGCTTCTGCCAGGCCTCCTGAGTGCTTCAGCACTATCTTAAATACAGGGAGGCCCAGGGCACTAACCTGGCAGGTGAACTGTATCTGCTTAGCTCCTAAACTCCTGGGAGTTGGGAATAATCAAACTACATATTGCATCTGAATAAATCTGTATAATTCCTTCTTATTACAAATCATTTTGCGATAAGGCTTGTCAATTTAGAAATAAAAAATATGTTTACTCGCATTTACAAAGATGCTCCCAGACTGTGTAAAGAACCTAACAAACCCACGATCCATTGCCGCAGCTCCCAGCTACTTCCTGATAAACAGCCGTCAGTCACAGCTGTGGGATAGACATCACGGCCAATGATTGATATCATTATTGAATAGCCTCTGCTACTGCTGCTAATGCTAGTAAAGGGCACATGCAGCAGCAAGCGAAGCATGGACTAAGGGTGATGGACTGTGGGTTGGTAAGGTTCTTACACAGTCTGGAGCATCCTTGGTAAATGTGATAAAAACGAACCTGGGTTTTGGGGGGTTCTGCGGTTACATTCTAAATTTTAGCAGGAGGGTGGACATGCCGTTTTTAACATTGCAAACGCATAATTAAAAGAAAACCATTAATTAAAAAAGCGTTTTAGTATAGTGGTTTCTGACCTTGTGGGGACAGAAGGCAACACAAAAATCCCTCCAACAAAATCATAATACATTCTGGTGCTGGGATGTGTTCCTTTCATTTATCCTCCTAGATGGAGATGCCATCCTCAGTAACATTATTTGGCTAGGACCAAAGATTTAGGTTTTTAAAAACTTGCACTTCTAGTATGCACTGCATTTCCTAATATAGGGAATTTCTATTGAGAGTTTCCCTTTAACAAAATTAGAAATTGTTTGAAATGAAGGGAACACTGAAGCGCTGCTTAAAGATTCATTTTCATGGGCTGTAGAGGACAATCATTTTTAAGCAGGATTCAGGGCTAGGCCAACTAGCGCGTTTTTCGCCGGTTTGCGCACCCGTTTCGCGCTCGCTGCCCGCGATTTTCGCTAAAATGGAAATCGCGGGAACGCAAAAATTCCCGCGATTTCCGATTGCGCATGCGATGCGCGTCCGTTCGCGTTATGGTAACGCATGCGTTCACCCATTTTTGGTGCGTTAACGCATGCGTTTCCATAACGTGAAAAGGCGAAAACGCATGCGCAAAACGCGAACGCGCGAAACGCGCACACAATCGCGTGCGATAACGCTCGCGATTTGTGCGCGATTCTGTGCGTTGCATGTGAGTGGCCTCATCAGAGTATAAATATATCAGTGTACAGGAACTAGCTACAGGGATTGGGAATTTTCTCACTCACTAGGACCCCCGAAAAAAACATGTAAAATAAATATTTTTAACGGTCTAAAAACACACTAAATAGTGGAGGCAGACAGGATGAAGCTGACCTTGCAAGAGTACTCTGCCATAGCCATTGGAGAAATGACTGCTTTACATGTGCATGACTTCAAGTTGCACATCTACAAATAGTGCTTCTCATAAGAAGTTTGCTAAATATTAATGGATGTCATTGCAGCACATCAGTCATGGGTCCAAGGGGATTTTAATCCCTGTCTTATTTCAAGTTACTGCATATTACATATACTGTAATGGTAATAATAGACTTCTGATGATAAAACTTTTAATTTACAGTAAGTAAGCAGGACATTGTTAAGCTTCCTGCATCCCCATGCATCCCGCACTAACAAGGTTCGGGATCCTACTCCTTGCTAAAATAGCTACCCTGTCACTGAACTCGTAGCTTCTCTGGTCACAAATCAAAGAGAAATTCTGGAGTCTGCAGTAGACTGCCTGGACTGTTACAAAAGTATGCCTACTTCTTGTCTGCTCATTCCAACCCCATACTGGTTAATGATTACCCATTGCTGTGCCAGATTCCTTCTTTGTATAGTATCGATCCTCATATAGTGTCCATTCCAATAACACCTATATGCCATTCCTAGCAATAATCAAGCCGCCCCTTACACTTGGTAGCCTTCATCAACTGTGGCATAGTGCCAACCAGTTCATGTAAAGTTGTCTTCACAACACTAAACTAGTGCCCATTTCTAGAGACATCTTTTGGTATCCTTGGTTCCAGTGATATATGCCTACCTCTCATTTCCACATGCTCTAAACTAAATAGAGGTTTATGTTGGGACGTTAGTTTGATAACATCTGCTGCTTATATTGCACCAATGTGAATGCACACAGTGTATGCTTGTGGGCACGTGTGTATCAATATGTATATTGCATAGCAAACTATGTATGTGCGTATAATAGTCTATGCTTGTGTGTGTAGGAGTGTATGTAAGGATTTCAGTGTACCATTGTATATATTATGAAGCAGAGTAAACATGTGAATTAACTTACACTGCAACATTTGGTTGGTGGGCACAGTTCTGCATTTTCTGAGTGCCACTTTGTTGTAAATATGAATTGTTTGGAGTTAAAGATCAAGAGGAAACTGCTTTATAATGAAATCGTTGTGAGGAAAAAAGCTTGTTAAAAAAAGCACAGAGGAGCCAGCAGAACTGGACTACACTGGTAGAAAAGCTAGAGTTTATTTAATCAGGAGACGGGAAACAGGAAGAGGAGCACAAAAGACTACACAAAAAGTTGAGGATTAAGTTAAGATAAAAGAAATTTAAGTAAGAATATCAAGAATTTGACGTTGGGGTGTATGCAACAGGAGAGTCATTAGACCTGGTCATTAACATCTGCTTAGCATCAACAGAAAAAATTATTTTAAATTAGGCTATCTAACAGGATGACATTTGGCAATTATACTAGAAGGGGTGAACTGGAAAGTGTGAAAATAGACAAAGAAATTAGAAGCGAGAGGGACCGAATGGATGACAATACAGAGAAACAAAGACTAAATAAGCAGTAGGAACACATTAACATTGAAATTTTTCAGACTAGGGCTTTTTGCCTTCCTCTTGATGACTTGTTAGCCAAAGATTATTGGTAGGGTAAAAGGTCACATGGATATGTATGTTGTTTTTTTAACCTCCTATACTATGAATGTTAGTTGTGTAAATATAAATATATAAACAAATGCTAACACCTGTCTTCCTTTTTAATGGAACTAATCTATTATAATGCAACATTAGATAAAACGATCTAATGAGTGAATAGTCTTCTATTTTAGGAATGATCTCCATACTAACAGCAGATCATCATGGCACTAAAGCTGGCCACTGACTTCTGCTGAACACTTGCAGCACAGAATCCATAGGCATCAGAATGCAATATGCAACAGGCATAGGGGAAGGATGGCCAGGTGAGAATTGGGCTCAAAGCATTAGTCTCCCTTTATTTGAAGTAAAGGCAGCTGATGGAAGTCCAATGGAAATTTTCCATCTAGATCAATCCTAGATCAATGCAGATTGCAGTATTTCGAAAATTTCAAAAAACATAAGACTATCAGTGAGTGGTCAAATATTCTTAAAAAATGGATATTTATTTACGGACAATGAAGATAGTTTATAGCATGTTTGTTTTTGTAAAAAGATCTTAACTTCATATACAGCATTGGGTACTCCTAGAATACAATTAAAGCTCTAATGGAGAAACTAGTTATCAGTGATCATAGCTGCCGTAAGAGATACAAAAAATAAATAAATGTAGGTTCCCATATATAAGTCCCACCCAATAATGAACCAGAAAATTAGTTGCATGAGTCCTGCAAAAAAAACTTAATTTGAGAATAGCAGTGAGAATTGTGAAATGTACATACATTAAAATACAGCACTAAACATTTAAACTTTCATCTTAAAAGGTTTAGCAATATGAATCTAAGCAAAACGAAAACCCTTTTAAAGAGTGAAAATGAAGGAATATTTTATTGCAGTGAATACAAAATACCTATACAAACAACTTAAACAGAACATGACATCATGTTCACAAGTAAAACCTGTAACCGATCATACAGACGGTACAATTTCCTGTTTTACAGGATAACACCAACTTTCAATATGAAATAAGTGCTTTGGTGTGCACACAGGGCAAATTCTGCATATTTCAAACAAAGTTGAATACATGTAATACCACATTTTCATTAAGTAAATAAACCCCCCAAAAATAGACAGGAAAGACCCCAGCAATATTAGGTTATCTGAAAAAATAAAAGGGGAAAAATTGATTCTGTGTTTACATACTGATTTCGATGTTCCGCTCAGTGGATCTGCACGACTTCTAGAAAGCAAGAGAGAGGGAATAAAATTAACATTTCTAAAGTTCTACCAAAAAAGTTGTTTTAAAGCACTAGTAATCTAAAATAAACAAGAAATTGGAACTAGCCAAATTATACAGCAGAGGAAAAATTTCAGCGCTATAAAAGGGTTTCTATCCAGATTCAGAATAGCACATTTAGCACAACTTATAAGTAGAGATGAACTCGAGACGAACTTATCGAGTTCGAACAGACTAAATTCTCGAACTACCCGGACCCAGATTTCTCAGACTGGTCATTAATAATCGATTCGAAAATCAAAACATGTTTGAATCGTTTATGGATAAAAATCAAAAATTGAACGTGGAGCTCGAAAGCCACGTGCATGGAAATAAAATAGATTTTTTGAACGTTCTGGATATTCAAGTGTGTTCCCCCAACAGTTTCCCAGGTCCCAGAGCCATTTCATTAAGTTACCATTGAATTTTAATTGTATTTCATTTGAACTTTTTGAATCCCATTGACTTTAGGGTCAGTTTTCAAACTTTCCATAAGTTCGAAAACAGACCGAACTTTCAGAAGTTCGTCCATCTCTACTTATAAGGTTACAATCTAGTATGCGTTTGTTCACATGTAGTTATGTGTTTTTTAACATGTACTCATCTTTTTATCAGCACAAAGCCCAGCTTTTATTTATTCATTACTTTTCCTATAAGTCAGTTAAAGGACATGATGCTTTGCAGCACGGAAGTCTTGAGTTCGATTCCACCCTTGGGACACATCTACAAGGAGTTGTATGCTCTCCTTGTGCTTGCGTGGTCTCCTGAGGGCACTCCAGTTCCCCACAACCATAAAAAATACTGATAGGTTGTTGTGTCAAAAGTGCTTAGACTGTAAAGCTTTCGGGGCAGGGCCAGATGTGAATGATTAACACGTAATTGTAAAGCACTATGGAAGATGTTGGTGGTATATAAATCCAAAAATTATTCACAGGGAGGTGAGAACGCTTATTCTCACCCCCTGGAATAATAGTTTGCTCAGGGGACACAGCGGCACTTACCTAACCTGGCGCTCTGCTCGCGCTCTTCTGAACAGACAACCGCGCTGTCTCTCTCCCGATCGCATGCCTATTTTTGTATTGGCGAGCATGCGCCAAAGATAGGCGCATGGTCGTGAGACAGGGGCAACGCGGCTGTCAGTTCAGAAGGAGCGAGCAGAGCGCCAGGTAAGGTAAGTGCCGCTGTGTCCCCTAAGCAAACTATTATTTACAGGAAGTGAGAAAAGTGTTCTCACCTCCCTGTGAATAATAGCAATGATTGGCAAACACCTATTTTTTTAGGTTTACAGTTCCTTTAATGGCTAGCCTTAGAAGCAAGGGGGGACAGGTGAACTCTAGATTGAAAGTTTCAACAAACCATAGTGTTAAAAATAAGCATACTAAAGTGATGTACGAACACTTACCAAAACTAAACCTCTAATGAAAATATTGATTAATTTAAAAAGGTTTAAGCATGATAAGCGAGTTCATGAAGGCTAAAAAGGTTGGATGAGATGGACATCTTTTGTTCAACCAAAACTATTTAATAATGAATTAGATAAAAAGAGGGCTCCGATGCACATGCCAGAGGACAAGGAAGCAGCAGGGACCAGATGACTCAGACAGGCTCCTACTCTCACTTTTTTCAACTTTGGACAGGCATTGCAGGAGAACATAAGGAGCAGAGATGTATGGTAACGATTTTTACACAACACAGTGGGGCCAGTAGCGAGGTTTAAACTTTAGTTTTTGGGGTGGACATGCCTTTTAAGCGGCTTCTAAAACAAAATAGTGGAGGATGGACAAGCCCTTTAAACTAATAAATCCATGACTGTACTGCGAACTAATTATTGAAAAAGGGTGGCACAAGAGAATCATGAAGATCTAAAACAGGGAAAAAATATAGTAAATATGGCATCACTGCAGACTAACTAGAGATACTATTCACTTACATGACATAACTCTTGCTTGCAGTCTTCACACCTCCTATGGGAATCCTTCGCACAATAACAGAGGAGTTCTTAGGAATTAATACGCCTCATCTGTATATTCTAAAAGGAACAAAACAATAGATTTATTGACTTTAGAGAGCGAGGTAGAATGTTACTTGCAGCAGAAGTCAAAGTGTATGTCACCTTGGCTACAACCTATTAGAATGTAGGAAAAATTGGATCCAAAAAGCAATAAACCTTTTCTTACAAATGAGCAGTAATAAGATGACTAAATAAAACAGATATTCTTGCACTAAAAAATATTGACAAAGTTAAAAGAACGATCCCTGGAGTACATTTATGGTTATAGAAGTGCTAAAATTCAGTTTACAACTTGGAGGTACAAACACCCCAAAGAAAGCTTAGCCTTAAACCTTAACATGCAAGTCAGGGGATGTTCAACCTGCGGATTTCCAGATGTATGAAAACCACAACTTTCAGTGTTCCCTGGTTCTGCCTCTATTGTTGCGGTATGCTTGTGAAGGAAAACTGTAGTTGGAAATCCCTAAAGTAATGATGTGATGGTACCGATTTATAGTCCTGTTGTAAATGGTTAGCTTTCAATATTGCCTTAAAATGGATTTAAGTGCATAAAAAAAAATGAAATTTATAAAAAGCTGCCTAAAACTTAGCACTTCAGATACTGTATATAGTTTAGAATACAAATATGTAAATTAGGGATTTTAGTTAGAGAATTACTCTTACAGTAACAGACAATTTAAGCCCCTCCTCCCTATTCCTCATTAACATATGTTCTCAGTGTCATGGATGGGAGAATGGTCAGCGACAATGATTGTGGGAGGATCCAGAAAGAAGTCGTTACTGCACGGTAGTATTAAGTTTTCTACTGTAAATGTAAATTCTTGTACCAAAAACTAACTTTAGAAGAGAACATTATGCCATGATACGACTGATAACACCGCAATCGACTAAATTGCAATCACACTCAGTCGAATAAAAAAAAATTAAACTTTTGGTACTTAAGACGTGTTTAGAAAAGGGAGATTCCCAGTCCTCTCACTTGCCTGATCAAAAGTGAGGAGCAGAGCAACTCCTGCTGCCCACTAAACAGCTGATGAAGCAATTCCCTATTGAGTTGGGTTATTTTCTAGCGAATTATACAACAAAAAGCTTTCCTATAGCAATGTAAAAACTGATCATTTAAGCATGTTTAATATAGGCCTTGGGCAAAAGTCCCACTGAATCGGTGTGAAAAACGGATAACTAGTGCATTTATAGAGTAATTGTCTGCTCTTTTTTTTTTTTGCATACCCATAGACGCTAAACGTACAGAATAAAATGAAATACACATATTGGGAATGGTTCCCTCAATTTCATTTAAAAAAAGCAAACCACAAGCAGACAAACGCACATAGCCGGACCTAGACATAGTGGGAGCTCAAAGTTGTCTGCATACATGGAAATTACATGGGGGGGGGGGTGTTTAACTTAAAGTAAAAGTAAAACGTAGAGCTCATGCATCTTCCCAAAGAAATTATGATAAAATACTAAGATGGCATGATAAACTTAAAGCAATGAATTATATTATAACTGTAATTATACTAAATACTCCAGCAATCAACCCTGCATATGAGAAGTGAAACCGTTTAGATATTTGCATATAGCTTGCCATAAGGGTAATTATTTGCACTAATGATAACATTTTACACATTGTTGTATTGTTTGTACAGACATGCGTAAGCTAATGTACCCCTGCAAAGCAGTGTTCCACCCAGTCCTAGCCAGGTGAGAGATGTAAAAACACCAATAGCTTGTCTGTTTGATATGACCTTTCCAGAGAGCCATTTGTGCTTAGTTACAAAACGCTTGACTTTCTTTAAAGGCTGGAGAAACAAATATTCACAGCATATATACATGCGTGTGTAGGTATATATGCACCCACAAACCCACAATTAACGCAAAGCCTGTGTAAGTTTATAGGTATACTGGATGGTGTTTCAGCTACAGGAGGATTGAAGAGGATAATTTAAGAAAGGACAAGAATAGGCTAATGGTTTGACTTCGGTAACCAACTTTTTTCACTTAATTTATTAGCATTTAAGGCTATTTCTAGATAAAAAATCACTGTTGATTTGAATTCATGAGCATGTCGCTTAACCATAAAAATGAGACATCCTACATAAATATCCGACACATGAACAGGGAAAAACTGATTTAAAAATACTACCAATAACTAAAAAAAAATGTTTGCATTTATTTTGAACTTTTTATCTAAGCAAATGAAAATTACATTTAAAATAATGCTGAAAAATAATTAAAGGGCAACCGTGGTTCAAAACAAGTTAGTGTTAAATAAAGCCGCAATACCATCTCTGGCTGGAGCTGTGAGACATTACATTGGGGTGAATGTTAAAACTTCTTGCTTCCAGTAGGTTGAGTGACATCACCTGACCACTGCCCGCCCCGGGGGAGAAGCATGCTCAGTTAAAACTTAATACAGGGGAAATCAGAAAGTACCTGGAGAAAAAATAGACAGTTGAGAAGGGGAGCCATTTAATGCAAGCTGAGGCTGGTCACATGACTACAAGCTGGTCACATGGCTTAAAACAAGACATGTTCGAGTAGGAAGTAATATTGCTGAACCTTTTCAGCAATAAATTCTCCCCAATTTTATCTAGAGATGTGATTTAAGTTTGATTTTGAAGGAACGATAGAAGCCTTTTTATATAATTCTTAGTTTTGATGAATTTTGAGACCAGTTACCCTTTAAGTCTATTGTTTCTTTTTAGGAATTACACTAAAAAAAGCAAAGTGACCTTGGTGTGGCCAAGAATCTTCTATCCGGATTATAAACATTTAAACATTAGTGAAAATGAATGTAGTAAATGTTTCCTGTTAATGTATGAAGGATGTAACATTTATAAAGCAAAAAAGTTGTTTTAAGAAATTGGTCAAGGTAAGAAAATAAGCCTATACTATCTGGATTATATCGGTTGTATTCAGTTAGATCAACCAGACTTAAAGTTTAGTTCTCGAACATGTTTTGCTAGTCATCGACATGGCTTTCTCAATTCACAAATTGAATTAAGACAGTCAGATGACTAGCGAAACGTCTTTGAGAACTAAACTTAAGTCAGTTGATCTAACAGAATACAACAGAGTACCATGACCTGGATGACTGACAACCTTTACAACATATCGGGATTATGGACTGATCAGAAGAGATTCAAGCTCAAAACTTGCATTGATAAACACTTGAATATTGTAGTATTTGTAAATTACTTTTTCTTCTACCCTTGAGTAATATTGCTGGTAATCCTTACTAGGGACCATTGTCCTCACATCATCCCATTTAAATCAAAGTTTGCAAAGCAAGCCATGGGCTGCTAATGCACACACAGTTAGACAATTCTCATATGACGACAATCACTGGCTGACAATCAAAGTTAGGACTCCCTGAACTCTTTAGTGACCGGTCCTTTCCAATATCAACCTGAATAATACCAATACTCACTCGGACCTGTGGTGATCAATTTGTTTTAACCTGGACCCTTCACTGTTGTCCATTCTAGGGGCACTTTCCATATAGGATCTATCCATAAACATACATGCTGCAAATAATTTTTGGGTGCACAACTCACCCATATGTTGGGGTGGTCTGGGGGCCTGGACCAGTGCTTGGTCTTGTAACCCCTCTCCTTGCTCTGTAGGGTATCTTGCACTCTGTATACACACTGGTATCTCCATAAAAACTAGCTTTATTAGACAATGGATAAATCCACATCGTTTGTCTTATGTGTTTTGGGCACCTCTGCACCCTTACTCACGGGCTTTTTGTTTTATCTTTTGTCAGATAAAATCAGATTGGTAGTCTGATTTTATCTGCCCCCCCCCCAAAAAAAACACAGCAGGAGCATAGCACCAAGAAATCTACGGCTTTGCTACAACAATTGTGTCCAATTGTGTGTATTTTTCAGACTAAGTAAGAAACAGCAGCATATACATGGTTCCTCAATTCGTAAAACTACCCTTATGACGTTTGGTAATTTCCCCTAAATATTACAAAAAACCTTGAGCGATTGCGTAGATATGTTTTGACCCTACGTTCCATTCATACCTTCCTGCGTCTGGGCATTAGTGATCTGCAAGTCACAGTCTGTTGCCTTCAATCTCTCCCGGCCCATGATCTGCTTCTTCAGGTCACACAGAGATATGACAGCCCATCAAAAAAGTCACGTGTCATAGTTCAGTTTGGAGGAAAATTTATAATGTACACACGACATTTTAGCAGTGTAAAGCATTGGAGGTTACAACAGAAAAAAAAATAAAGAAAATCCCCAATCACTCACTCACCACAAAAACACACACACAACCCCCCACACACCACGCAACGAGCACCACACTGGAGGAGATGAAGTAAAGTCAGATTGATGTGTTAATGCCAACAACAGATTGTCCATCGGGTGGGCAACAAAGCAAAGTCCTGGTATGGTGGGTAACAGTTTAAAAGGCCAAATCGGCTCCCCCCTTCCCCCACGTTCCACGGCGTAACAGTGGGTCCAAGTCCTGGTACCAAAGTTCAATTTGCGGATAAGTCCGTGTCCGAAGCGTTTCAATCCGGTTAGCAGTCCGTGTCCCAGTTAGCTCCGGTTCTGTCACAGTCCGTGTCCCAGGTGGATCCAGTCCGGGCTTCAGGGAAGCCAGTCGATACAACTACGCCATCTTCTCCCTCACGCCGTCGGTTTCCTCTCTCCCCCAGGATCGACGAGGTCTCTGGGCAGAAAAAAAAGGCGGTTGAGGCCTAGCGGCCGTCACAGACAGGAAGGAAATTACCCCACGGTCTGTTTCAATTCCAGACGCTGAACAAAATTAAAACTACCGAACCAAAAATAATAAAATAAAGAGAAACGCCACAAACAGTCCGTGGCTGTGAGTTCCGGAGCCTCACAACAAATCCCTCCAGCGGCGGCCCTAGCCTACAGCGTGATCATTCCTTCACAGAATGGCGGATCCGACGAACAGCTGAAAAAAGGGGTTTCCAACAAGGCAACGACGTCACGCGTATACTTCCAGCGTAACCAATCAGAGTTGAAGACGCAGGACGCGTTGGATCACAGCGTTTGGATTTAATTATTTCCCCTTCCCATCTCTTGGTGGTTACAGTGTTTCTATTGTAATAGGCAAATAGGCAACTTGCAGATCTCCAGATGTTTGAAAACTACAGCTCCAGCATTCCTCTAATGCACCCTGTTATCAGGGAATGCTGGGAGTTGTAGTTTCCAAAACATTGAAGATCTACTAGTTGCCGATTCCAAAAATATACAGGGAGATTCAATAAAAGGTCTTATCGTTAAAATGGTGGCTAATTTTGCCCCAACCAATCAGATGTTAGCTTTCAAATGTCAAATAAGATCTGATTGGTTGGGGCAAAATAGCACCATTTTTAACATAAGAACTTATTGAATCTCCCTGATAGTGTATTGTATTGGAAATAACATGTACTGATAGCAGTGCTGGGCTGTCTTAGTAGAATTAGTTACTACCATGTTGGCCATACACTACAGTACCTCCTACTGTAAACTTAGAGTTCTGTGACCTTATGCAAGTATGAGGCCATAGACTTGGGGTCCATACACGCCTTCCGATAGGAGTGTGTATGCATTCTGCCACTGCGGATTGACGAAAAACCAAAAGCATGCACATGATATAGGCTTTAGAGCTCTAGTTAGGGCTGTGGTGAAACTAGCAACGTACGGTAACATGCGTGAAAAGTGCGATTACAATGCAGAGCGTTATCGTGGGTTTGTGCTGCGATTTTGCCAATAATCTGTTGTCAGAGTGCATGGAAAAAATTATACCTTTGCTGTTCTCTGCTGTTGACATTAGTGAGCTAATATTAGGTTCTGTAACGGTCCTTCTTCTTCCATAATGCAATTACCTTGGAATGTTCCTAACACTAATTTCTATAATTGGCTGTTGGATGGGTCAACATGCTCAGATCTCTACTGAGCAAAGAATCAACCCAGGCGCTGGGTCAAGGGCAAGACCATAACGTCTCTAATAGGGGTCCTGCAAACAGGAAGTCAGTTTTTCGGAACATTTATTTATACACAAAATCTTACCCTGGGCGTCCAATAAACACCTCTTAGCCACTATCCAATCACGCCCTAACACTTGGCTGTGATATGCTAATTGGGATTTTCCAGGGTAACATAATTGCCTAAGATTCTTGTACAAGTCATTCTGAATTGAGGAAAGCCAATCGGATGACTAGCGAAACGTCTTCAAGAACTAAACTTCAAGTCCAGTTGATCTAATTGAAACAACAGATATTCTGATTCTGCATTGTTTTGAGGTTTTAGTTGAACCTTTAAGGGCTAGGCCCCACTACAAAGCACTAAATCGCGCACGCAATCGTGAGCGGTATCGCACGCGGTTGTGTGCGTCATCTGTGTGTGTTTCCCGTTTGCGCGTGCGTTTTGCGATGCGATTTTGGCATTTTCCGTTATGGCAACGCATGCGTTAATGCACCAAAATGGTGAACGCATGCGCTACCAAAACGGAAACGGATGCGCAATCGCAGCGCATGGGAATCGCGCTCCCACAATTTCCATTATAAACAAATCGCATGCGCTTTTGTGGACGCAAAACGCATGCGCCAACGTTTAAAAAATGCAGTGTAAGTGGGGCCTAGCCCTTAATGGACAGCAGAATCCCATACATTAGACCTATACAGTAATAGCCATACTGCATTTTGCTATTAACATGCTGTCCATTTAAAGGGCAATAAAGCCTCAAAACAATACAGAATCAGAAGGCAGTAGTGGTCATAATTTCTACCCTCGACATAACTCAAGCCATTCATGCTTTACTCAATTTTCAGGTTAAAAATAGGTATTCGACTTATACTCGATTGACTATATTCGAGTATATACAGTAGTTTTCTTGGTTTTTTAAGTGAATAGGCTGTGGGCCCACTGTAGGATTCCTCTGTAACCCTGTGGGCCAGTCTGACACTGCATAGTTAGAGAGTGGGGGAGTGTCAGTGAAAACGAGGGGGGGTAGTTTAGGGACTTACCTAATTATACCATTAAAAAATAAGTAAAAAAAACAGAAGGTATGATAGTGGACAGCCATGAAGAATACCGTTAGCTACTGGCACTAAATACAAATTGGTGATCAGGTTTTAGTATAACAAGTAGAGATGTTCGAAACGTGTTGAGTTTTGTTATTTTGAAATTTTTCGGAAATTTAGAAAGTTCGAGTTTAAATTTTTTCGAAAATCATCTACTTTAACTTTTCAAAAATCGTCTATTTTTGAAAATCGCCTACTTTCGATTTTCGAAAATTATCTACTTTCAATTTTCGAAAATCGTCTACTTTCGATTTTTGAAAAACATCAACTAGATAGTATAGTATTTGAGGTTGAATAAAGACATACGCCCATCCAGCCCAACCCATCTAGCAAATCCTCATTTCCTGCCTAACTGTTGATCCAGAGGAAGGCAAAAAAAACATTCCTTGTTTGCAGAAACTCATCCAGTTTTTTTAAACTGACCAATGAACCTGCCTAACAACGTCCACGGAAGACAGTTCCATAGCTTTACCGTTCTCACAGTAAAAAACCTTTCCGAACTTGAAGCCAAACCTTTTTTTTTTCAAGTCTTAAGGGATGTCCTCATGTCCGCTGACATGTTCTATTGGTGAACAATGCCCCAGATAGTTTATTGTATGGCCCATTTATTTATAAACAGTAATATATCCCCACGCAGTGCCTTTTCTCCAGCGTACATAATTGTAACTTTTCCAGTCTATCTTCATATTCAAGCTCCCCCAATCCCCTATAATTTAGTTGGCCTTCTCTGAACCCTTTCCATTTCAAAGATGTCCTTTTGTACACAGAATTCCAAAATTGCACTGCATATTCCAAATGAGGCCTTACCAATGCTTTGTAAAGAGGGAGAATAACATTTTCTCCCTTGAATCCGTACCTCTTTATACAAGACAATACCATGCTGGCTCTGGCTGTTGCCGCCTGGCACTGTGCTACCTTTAAGTTTGTTATCCACCAAAAACTCCAAGATCCCTTTCCAACAGGGATTCACTTAACACAGAGCCATTTATAGTATAAGTAGCACAAGGATTTTTAAGTCCAAAATGCATCACCTTACATTTATCAAACATGAATTCATCTGCCACTTAGCAGCCCAATGTGACAATCTATCTAGATCCCCTTGCAACGATGCACATCCTCTGGAGTTTTAATGGTCGAAAAAGTTTTGTGTTGTCTGCAACACCAGAAACCTTGCTGACAATACCCACTTCCAAATCAGTAATAAATAGGTTAAATAAGAGCGGCCCCAACACAGAACCCTGTGGCACCCCACTTAGCACTTTAGTCCATAAGATGAAGCCCCATTTACAACTACTCTCTGCATCATATTCATTAACCAATTTTCTATCCATTACTTTCGATTTCGAAAATCATCTATTTTGATAATCATCTACTTTTGATTTCGATAATCATCTACTTTCGATAAAAATCGTGGACTCTGTAAATTCAGGTTTCCGAATCCGAAAGTTTCGTTGGGACTTCGAAACCTTCGGATTCAATTTGAAACTGGGTTCTATTAGAACCCACAGTACATCTATTTAACAAGGAAGTTATAGTGGCAAACAGGCATAACTACAGGGGAGCAACTGCAGGGGGGCCCTGGAGCCAAAGGGGAACCATCTTCCTTTTTCCTATGAGACATATAGCCTTCTCCAGAAAACCACTGTAGATGATGCACGGATAGGGGCCCCATCATAGTTTTGCTAGGGGGTCCAGTGATTCCTAGTTACGCCACTGGTGGCAAAGGGTCACTATAAAGGTCTCCAGACAAACGGTATAAAACGTTTTTTTTTTTGGAAGAGCTGTTTCCACACTGCGGCTACGCATTCCACTGGGATGGGGACCCTGATGATACTGGGCCCTAGGCAGCTGGCTAGGTAATGGATAATGCTGCTCTGCTATCCTGACTCCCACCCACACCCAGGAGCTCTCCTCATTTTACTCAAGAATTAAACCACTCACCACATTCCACCAAAGTCTGTGGGTTGCAGGATCTATGGAATGAATGAATGGATGAATTTTTTTCATCATATTGCTTTGATATGTATTTGTATGATAATGGATTTTTTTTTTCAGATATATTGTTGCTTTTAAATTGTTTACATCACTTTTGTATCTATATCCCCGCCATCATTTTCTCTATACTAAGGCTGAGGCCACACTGCAACGCACAGGAATCGCGCACAAAATCGCAAGCGTTATCGCACGTGATTGTGTGCGCTTTTGTGCATTCGTGTTTTTCGCTTTTTCGTGTTATGGAAACACTGTGTTAAGTGCACCAAAAATGGGGAACGCATGCGTTACCAAAACGCGAACGGACGCTCAAATCGCATGCAACGGAAATCGCGGGAATTTCCCATTCCCGCGGTTTCCATTTTAGTGAAAATCGCGGGCACAATCGCGAGCGCGAATCGCGGCGCAAACGCGCGAAAAACGCGCTAGTGGGCCTAGCCCTAAGAGATGAGTACTGTAGGATAAGGAGATACCTTTTATTATGGATAGGGCACAGACCACACTGCACGCAAACGCAACGCACACGGAATCGCATGCGATTTCATGTGCAATTTCTTGCGTTTGCGCATGCGTTTTTTTCATTAACTATTGAAAAACGCATGCAATTGCGATTTAAAATGTGGAACGAAATCGCAACTCACCCGAAAACACACGTTTTCGGGTGTGTTGCCGTGTTTCAATGATAGAAAAAACGCAATCGCAAACGCAAAAAAAAAAAAAAACGCAGCAGTGTGGCCTAGCCCTAACAGTTGATTTTTACAGACAAGCTTTCGAGAGATACACTTCTCTCTTCCTCAGATCAAGCAGTAACACATTATGTTAGGAATGTAAAACAGGATAAGCAAAGTATAGCAGTAAAGCAATAAAAAACAACAACAAGTAAACATTAGGACATAATAAGTGAAAGTAATTAGTTGGATTCTACATTCCTAACATAATAAGATTTCCAAAAAAAAAGGTTGCAACTCTATCAACTCTAAAGATGTGATGTACCCTGTGTTTCTTAGTACTGCTTGACCTGAGGAGGAGAGAAGTGTATCTCTCGATAGCTTGTCTGTAAAAATGAACTGTTAGTCCATAATAAAAAGGTATCACCCTAACCTACAGTGCTCATCTCTTAGTATATGCTACTGGACTAATACGGCTACAACCATTTTATCATTTTCTCTATGTAAGGTATGGGAGATAAGCAGAATCCTGGTGCACATCCAATTCAAACTTGTTTATTCCCTTTATAATGCTGCTTTAAAAAGCTCGCGCCTTCTCTCTGGATAAATAAATTAGTTTGGTAAAATTATTTTAAGTCTAATTACTTTTCAGTTGGGTCCTACTCTAAAACATGTAAGAAATTTGATGGATGTGCACTAGGCTTCTATTTGTATGTCTTAACTGATTAATTGGTCACCAGTTGCACTTATAATGTGTGGGTGTATTCTATCCCATCTTTATATATTTACCATGTGAGACAAGGGTTGTCGGCCTATGATGCAGTGACCTGACGTATAGTAACGCATCAGGCACCTTCCTTGTCCTTCCCGTGATGAATAGCTCTGCAGACGTGTGAGTGTTGTAATGTTTATCGGAGTAAAGATCGATTTTAATGTTTATGATGTGTGCAGCCCACTCCCAATACTTGTGTTATTTGTAGTAAAAAGGTACAATTCTCCATATTTAATGGTCAAGTAAACAAAGGAAAAGTTGAGAGGAGAAATAGAAAAAGGCAGACACAAATAGTTTTTAAAATGAATTAATTTTATTTATTTTACTTATTTAACAGTTAATCCAGAGGAAGGCAAACCCCCCCTATAGACAATAAGCTTCAGGGGGAAAAATTCCTTCCTGACCCAATTGGCGATCGGATTATACCCGGATTAACTGGAGCTAAAGGTTTATAAAAAGGTTAATACTATATGGTCTTGCTCCTAACTTGTTTGTCTCTACTTGCTCCAGCAGTCACCTTCATCTGCCCTCTCTAGTACTCCCACCTAGGGCCTGTTCCCTCTGGTCCTGTCCACCTTTCAGCCTGCTGCCCATTTGCTCCTGCCATTAGGCATAAGCAACCTAGGCCAAACCATAGGGCACTTAGAGGCTAGAGGATGAAATATAACTTTTTTTTGTTTCCCTTGGGCATGCCCCTCTGTGGTTTTGCCCTCCCTCTATTCTAGCCCTTCTCCTGTCTGCCTCCCTTTACTCTGTATGCCGTCAGGTCTGCCCCACCTCCAGTCCAGCTCCTCTTTAGACCTGCCCTAACTCCAGCCCAGCCACCCTTATCCCAAACTATGCTCCCCAACTCACCTCCTTTCCCTTTTCCAGCGTTTCTTTCCATCCTTTCGTCTGATACCCTGCCGGTCTTCCCTCCACATGGTTCTGCCCCCCTTTGGTCCACCCTCCTTCAGTCATGTACACCTTATGACTTCCCAATTAATGGTCTTAGCCCCATTTCGACCTTCCCCCCCTCTGGTCCTGTCCCCCCTTTAGTTTTGCTCCCCTTTGGATCTTTCCCATTTGGTTCGGCCCTACCTCCAGTCTTTCCTTCTTTAGGTCCCGCCCCCATCTGGTTCTTTTCTGTACGGAAGTCCTGCCCCAATCTATGTCTCCCCAACTCACATCCTTTCCCTTTTCCAGCGTTTCTTTTCCATTCTTTCGTCCTGATACACCTGCCGGTCTTCCTCCACATGGTTCTGCCCCCCCTTTGGTCCTACCCCTCCTTCAGTCATGTTACACCTTATGACTTCCCAATTAATGGTCTTAGCCCCATTTCGGCCTTCCCCCCCTTGGGTGCTGTCCCCTTTTGTCTTGCTCCTTTGGGCTTTCCCCCATTTGGTCGGCCCTACCCAGTCTTTCTTTCTTTAGGTCCCGCCCCCAATCTGGTTCTTTCTGTACGGAAGTCCTGCCCCAATCTATGTCTCCCCAACTCACCTCTTCCCTTTTTCCAGCGATTTTTTCATTCCTTTCTTCCTGATACCCAGCCGGTCTTCCCTCCACATGGGCCTGTCCACCCTTTGGTCCTGCCCCTCCTTCAGTCATGTCACGCTTTAGACTTCCCACTAATGGCTTAGCCCTACTTGGGCCTTCTCCCGCTCTGTCCTGTCCCCCTTTGGTCTGGCTCAACCTAAGTGCTTTTGTCCCTGCTCTTCTTCTCTTCCTTCCTTTTTTTCTGCTTTTTCCCCCCCTCTCTTCTACTTCTATCCATTCATCCTGATTCCTGGCAGTCTTCCTCATTATTGGCCTGACCCACCTTTGGTCCTGCCTCCTTCAGTCCTGTCCTCCCTCTGGTCTTGCCCCCCTTCAGGTCTTTCCCCTTCAGGTCTGCCCTCCCTCTGGTTTTTCTTCCTTTTTGTCTTGCCCCCCCATTGGTCCTGCCCTTCCTTCAGCTGTCCTACCCTTGGTCCTGCTGTATCTCTGTCCTTTCCTTTTTGGTCTTTTTCCTTCTTCCCTTGATCCTGCTCTATCTCAAGTCCTTTCTTTTCTGGAATTCTTCCTTCTTTCCTTGGCCCTGATCTATCTCAAGTTCCCTTCTTTTTCTGGACTTCCTTCTTCTTGGTCCTGCTCATCTCAAGTCCTTTCTTTTTCTGGACTCTTTCTTCTTTCCTTGGCCCTGATCTATCTCAAGTCCCTTCTTTTTCTGGACTTCCTTCTTTCCTTGGTCCTGCTCTATCTCAAGTCCTTTCTTTTTCTGGACTTCTTCATTCTTCCTTTTTTTTCTCATTTGTTTTTTTCTCCTCTTTCCTTCTATTTTTTTCTGTTCTTTTAGCTGTATGACTGCATTGAAAGAGAAAACTGTTAATATCAACATTACAAAACCATTTATTCAAGTGGTAGAATACGGTTGACTTTATAGGTTGATAGTAAATGTGAGATGGGTCCCCCTGCCCTGAGGTAACAGGAGTAAGATTAGAATTAAACAATTACAAATAAAACTGGATTGCTACACAAACTAAAGAATATATAATATGGAGTCAGGACCAAACTATAAATAAAGGGTTATTATTGTCAGGTTTTGCTATTTGTTTTTAATAGTGTATATTAATACAGTTTCTGTAGCAGTGTGTGTGTGTATAACAATATAGTATGTGTAACAAAGGGTATATTAACCATCAATTTCTCCTATCTGATTATATTACTAATATTTGAAAATGAACGTTTAGCTAAAAAGAATTAAATATTAAGGTTTACGTTCTAATTATTGGAAGGTAAATTGAGATGGGCTATTTTAGGTATCAGTTCATATTTAATGCGAATCCCTATTTCTAACTGTATATCCCTACTATCTCTAGAAGCATAAATAGGAAGAAGAGTAACAGCCAATACCAGGTTAGGAATCACAAGTAAACCAATACTGTAAGGATTACATTACCTTCCAATCCTGCCCCAGGATGTCAGTCATTTTCCACTCGTGTAAAGAAGGAAATAATTAATGTCACTGTAGATATAAAATATACAGGCTCATTCACGGAGAGCTGCAGCGTCTCTGCTGTGCTCTCCTAAGAAGTTAAATGATAGGAAATAGGAAAATGGCCGCGCGCTTCCTGGTTTCACTTTATTTAAACACTAATATGAAAGTACATTGGATTTCACATATTACAGCATATGTGCACTTGGTTTTTACTTACTTCCTTCACAGCTGGCTCACAGACAGAGCCTTCAGCTGGAGGCTAAAAAATAAAAGATAAAATTATTAAAAATACAATTGTACATATGAAAATATATTATTATTGTACAATTAAAGGTCAGGATTACATTGGGTTGGCAGTAGACAGGTGAATGCCCTTTCAAAATATTATTGCTTCTTAAGGTCCATACACTGTATTTCACTTTCCAATGCTCCTGTGACATTTTCCCAAAAATTTGTGAGACGTCCCAAGAACCATCTAGTCCATCCTTTTTTGCATTCATCTTCTGATCAGCAAATGAATGGGCCAGATGTAATGTCACAGGAACATCAGAAAGTGAAGAAAAGTTGTAAAGTAAAACTGTTCTATGACATTAGATAGATTAGATGTTTGTCTATGGAGTAATGTCTAATCTATCTCATGTCTGCCTAGTGTATGGCCAGCATTATAGACACAGGGAAATGGTCTATACATGCATATATACTATATTTAATACAAAACATTATGCATTACTTTCCTTCTCAAGACACCAATACCACAATCTGCATAAATGCTTTTCAGTCTGGATTGCATGGTAAGTGTAGTGCTGTATCCGGAGAACTCGGGAGAGAAATCTTATTATTTCAATTCAAGTGCACTTTATTTATTAACCGAAAACTTTATATTTTCTACTTACTTTCTAACATCTGGGTCTGAACTGTGCGTCCCATCAGCTGGAATCTAAAAATGTTTTATATGAGACATTAATTATTTAACAAAGTGCATTTATCATTCAATGCTAGGTACGAATTACCAAATTTAGTGGCATATAGGCATAAAAGGAAAGTTAATTTAATTTTTATTTAAACATAAACTTTTTATTGTCTACTTACCTCTCAACAGCCGGTTTCACACAATTCAGGGTCCTCAGTTGGAGTCTGAAGATAAAAATACAAAATGAAAAATAAAAACTGTAAATGAATAATATGTATTTTATCCAGGAATTAAGGGGGATGGGAGAATGTCTACAGAATTTTATAATCTATTACGGCCTCCACATTAAGTCATTGTTATGCTTTAATAATATCTCATTTTCTACTTACTCCCTCAACAGTGGGATTTCTCCCTCATCAGCTGGTATCACTCCCTCAGTTGGTATTTAATTCCTCATCAGCGGGGTTTACGCCCTCATCAGCTGGTATCACTCCCTCAGCTGGTTAATTCCTCATCGCGGGTATTGCTCTTCCAGCTGGTAGTCACTCCTCAGCTGGTATTAATTCCTCATCAGAGGGTATTGCTCTTCATCAGCTGGTATCACTCCCTCAGCTGGTATTAATTCCTCATCAGCGGGTATTGCTCTCTCATCAGCTGGTATTACTCCCCAGCTGGTATCCTCCCTAGATGGTATCACTCCCTCAGCTGGTATCACTCCCTCATCAGCTGGTATCACTCCCTCAGCTGGTATTAATTTCTCGTCAGCGGGTATTTCTCCTCATCAGTGGTATCAATCCTCAGCTGGTATTAATTCTCGTCAGCGGGTATTTCTCCCTCATCAGCTGGGATTACTCCCTCAGCTGGTATTGCTCCCTCATCAGCCATTATAGGCTCTTCCAGTTCTACAGCTGGAGGCCTAAAAAGAAATAGTTGAATATAATGAGAAAATACGACTGAACATAAAAAGTGTATACATTTAGGGATTAGGATGAAAAGTTTCCCAAGTAGAGAAGAGAGAAAAATCTAGTTTTTATTCAACATCTTATTATACAATTAAGTAATAGGATTGGAGAGGTTTGATAGTATAGAAGGAGATGAAATGTTTAGAAATCTCAACTATTATTAAGTTAGTTCGTGTACCCTGTATAAAAGCTTCCCTAGAAAAAAACTAGACAATGGCTGTGCAATGCTGGTGGATGTGTGATCTATGGACAGATATCTAATCTAATGTCTGCCTAGTGTTTGGCCAGCATTAGATAGCCACAGGGAATGGCCTATACATACACCGAGGAATGGGAAAGTATCACAACCCAATGACATAGGGTTAGATTAAATCACCTCAATATAACATTTAAATAGTAACTCCTTACTTACATTCTCAACAGCCAAATGGTCCACTATTCAGCAATTGGAAGCTAAAAAATACAATTATATTATATCAATTACAATTGCAGGAAGAGACATTATATTTATTATAGTTTATAATATATGGATTTTAGGACTGGGAAATAGAAAACGTGTGAGATATGTGTGGATGTTTTAATCATATGTTATTCCCTGTATATCAGTCTTTACAGTCAGGACATGTATCAAATGCAACTGAGATTGTGTTGGTGTAAGAAGTTCTCTAAACCTCACAAGCTATACACTAAGGTTTAGGACTGGGACAGTGTAGGTTATATGTGACTTTGTAATCCCACAGATAATCTTTTCCTACAAAGTGTGAAATTGCTGGGATGTAACATGGGGCACTATGGGTGTACTGCATTCTGATGTTCCGGGGCAGGGGACAGTGATAGCAGCTCCCGTACATCTCCCTGATGCCTGGGAAACGAACATTGAGCTGGAAACTACAAAACAATAAAGAACTAGGACTCAAATTGTTTGTGTTTTAAAGCAAATTATAAGACAAATACATTATTTTAATTCTTATTACATGTTCAAAGGCTGGAGCTTCCACTGTACATTCTGCAGGTGGAGGCTTTATAAATAATAGGGATAAAAGGAAATAAGGAATAGACTCTCGCACATGAATAACTGGTAATGTATTATAGATTTATGATAATGAATGGGAGGGATTGTGTTATAATAGACGGGAGAAGGTCTGATATATTCACAATCTGTTATACTCTCCATGTTCCTATATATATTTATATATTTTTGTTTAAAGGCCATGTCCCCCCCTCTACAAAAATTGAGATGTGACAGACACCCCCCAAAACCTATTTTACTTACATTCATCAAAGATGCTCCCAGACTGTGTAAAGATCCTTACAAACCACAATCCATTCAGCTTAGTCCACACCTCCGCTGCTGCTGCCACGTCCCTTCAGTGCAGCATTGAGGGCTCATTCAGTAACGGCCATCAGCCATTGGCAGTGATGTCACTGTCACGGCTGTGACTGACAGCCATACCAGAAAGAGCTGAGAGCCGCGCCAATGGATCATAGTAGTTTTGTATGTTCTTTACACAGTCGGGGAGCATCTTTGGTAAATGTAGTAATAAAAGAGAACCAGTTTTGTGGGGGGGTGTCCGTTACATGCTCAATTTTTGTAAGAGGGGTGGACATGCCTTTAAGGATGGACATGCCTTTTAAATCCCACACAAACATTTATAGAGGCACAGCCAATTTATATTCGAAGGACAACTTTTATATGGTTCATATGGGATCGTAATCTACGATTTTGGTAGCGTAGATATTACAATGGTATCGTAAATTTACGATCTCTGATCGGTTTAACGATCGTAAATTTACTATCGATCGTTTTAAAGCTGCGGTGCCCATTGTCCATTCATTGACTTGTTTCCTTTTTTGCCTTGTTATCAATAAACTCTATTTGATTCAAAACTTTGTCTTACGGTTTTTATGAGTCAGCCTAAAGTTAAAACTTTCATTTCCATACCGACTTCTCCTCACAAAGATAAACTTTCTATACATTCCTGTTACCTGTGTCATTACTGACAATAATTTTATCTCTTAGCCCTGAAATTCCCCCCCCCAGTCCTTATAAAATGTCCTTCCTGTCCTGAATTAAAGGGCATGTCACCATAAAATGAACTTTCTATTATTGAAAGCTCCCCCCTGCCCACCCCATATTATTTACTTACAAAAACATTCAGATTGATATGCCCTTCACTCAACCTCACATTGTTCTGGCTCCTGCTTGCCGGACTTGCCAAGCAGGGGGCCCGGACCACCAGCTGCCTCTAAGACTCAGCCCATCACAGAACGGATGACGTCACGGAAAGTAGACGGATACGAAGGGCCGTAAGTACCGATCCAAATGATTTTTTAATGAGCTAGTATACCGTGATGAAAGAATTTTTCGCTAGGTGCAAAAATGAAGATGGATGGATCCGGAAGTGGGGAGGGAGGGGGAGAAAGGGCGCTCACCAGCGCCGATGTCACTTTCTCCCGGAGGCAACACAGAAGGTAGAAACATTTGAGCAGGAAGACAGCCACTACCCTTCAGTTTTCTCCACATCCATGCTCCTGATGGACAACCATAAGGAGCACGGAAGTTAAGGTAAGGTTTTCTAAAATGTACAGTGGGGCCCAGATGTGGGTTAAAGGACAACTCACCCTCATAAGAACATCTTTTAGAAAGAATGGCCTTTATAAAATATGTTGATAAATCCTATTTCGTCCTCTGAATTTCATTACTGTTGCTGCCTGCTTGGATGCCTCATGGAAAAACTGAGCAATTTAGAAACCTGTACTGAGCTGGTACTGAGCCTGGGCATGCTCAGAAGAGGCAAACAGGTGATTAACATTCAGTCATGGCTGTCAACTGTCAAATCCATAACTGACAGTTACTAACTGGAAGAACCAGGAAGTAGAAACAGGGGAAACAGGACATTGGGCAGGATTTCAGTTAGTTTAGACTTATATATTTCATACTTCAAACTATTACCGTTTAGGGTTTTGGGGGGTGATTTACCTGTATGGAGTTTTCATTTTGGGGCTGGATTTGCCCTTTAAATATAGTTTGGGGGGTGGACATGCCCTTAATAACAGCCCCCATTAAACCATATAGTCATAAATCACTAATGTCCTTAGGAGTAAAGTTGACTGCTTGTTGGCGGTTTTTGGAATTTGTTGGAAGGTGTTGAACTCAATGGACAATAGGTTTTATGTTAACCTCCTTGGGCATGAAGTGAATAGAAATAACAGAGATCAGAATTTCTACAGTGTTTAAAACAGGTTTTCCTGTAGCCTACGCAGATAGATAGACTGCCCATTGATTTGCACACATACATACTACTAAAATTACAATCCCCTGCCAGTACATTACCACCAGTTAATCCCTACACGGAAAGTTGACAGTTTCAGCTTTCACATAAACTACACAGTGTACATTTCACATGGCTGATAAATATACACACCTTAAATATATTGGGTTGTATGAAGTCCCTTTCTGTGAACCTTCGTGTTTATGTGTTTACGTCTAGGAGCCTGTGGACGGGACTCCATCCCAGTAGAGGGAAGCATAAAGATTTTACAGTTTCAGCTTTCAGACAATCTAGGATGTCACCCTTTGGGCTAGGCCACACTATACGTGTTTTCGCATTTTACAAGTGTGATTTTGATTTAATGGAAATCGCGGGAACGTGAAAAATTCCTGCGATTTCCAATGCGTTTTAATCGTAATTGCATGCGCTCCATAATCGGAATTGGGGAATCACTAGCTCATCCGTTTGCGTTGCAGTGTGGCCTTGCCCTCAGTTGGCAACAATTAGCAATACGGGGTGTTCACTGGAAGTTAATGTCCTTTGCTGTATTTTATAAAATTAAATAATTAAAATCATAAAGTACATATGTAAAGGAGGGGGGCTACTTCCAATGTGTGAGACACTGGGTTATCCATCCATCCTGAGCCCAATATTATCTCAGGCTGTGGCCTCACTGAAGCATCCACAAGCCCACCGGAAAGGGCGAATGCTCAACGTTTCAATCATCGAGCTCGATTTGAGCAAAGATGCGGATGCATGTGCTCCGTTTACCGGATCGCATATGCAGTGCACGGCAATGCACTACTGTGGACACACCATTGGCCCACACTAGTGGCCCGGATCGACATCGCATCAGAGAAAAGTGCACTAGTGTGGCCTAGCACTTACTTGCCAGGACCTCTTTCATGGAATAAGAGACAACAATACCTTTCCTTATTGTTACCATACAACTCCTTATATAATATATATGTAAAATATATATATGTCTCCTAAGGCACAACTGCCTGGGTGCTTTCGAAGGATCCAACAATACAAATGAAGAAATACACTGAGCACTCCAAGGACTTGCATAAAGGTGGGTTTATTCACACATTAAACTTTTCGGTCCCTGGTCTTGGACCTTTGTCAAGCATACATAGGCTTGACAAAAAATGTGATACCCCTCTCATAAAGGATTGACACCCTCATCTGTGACAACTTCCTGTGGGCAGAGCCCTCTAGATAGATAATAAAACATATAAGGGCTATGTGCCGAGAGCCGCAAATGGCTTTTTCACCTTAAAGTCACCTTGCCATGTACCAAAGGTTAACGTGACTGTAAGACATAACCTACGGCGATGGCGGTGGCACACAATCTACGCAAGGTATGTACTGAGCCGATAACGGCTCTTTAAGACAGATATTTTAATGCCAGTAGATAGTGGGCATTCAACTTTCAAAGGGGAAAACCCCATTCATGCACTGAGAGACGTATCAGGCAATAGAGAGCAATACCCTATAGTATCTAGCCCACCAAACAGACCAAAACATAAAGATATCAATAAAAAGTGCTAGAATTGAAAACCAGAGGGGTCTCCAGTTAAATATAAAGTGCAAAGCAAGCAAAAAAGTGCATATCTTCTAGGAATGGATCCCTCTCCTACACCTAAAGTGACTGAGTGGCTAAAAAACATCTAAAAAATGGTGTAAAAATGCTCTGTAAGCATTGGGAAGGTGATGGCCTACATAGGCTACAATAAATATGACTTATAAATAAAAGAATGAATAACCACAACTATAAATCAGCTATATATTGGCTTCTATTTGATATACATTACAATTACACACTGTTTATATAAATCTGATTAACTAACTCAAGGAGATAAAAAGTGTCTTATCGTCTTTTAAGAAACACCTAAATGAACAGTTCTCATTCAGGCCCCTAGGGGCTACTGTGTCATGTCTGCACCAAAAGGTTTCCCTCTTGAAGGAGTAATGTGATCTGTTCCAATGGCATCTTGGGATAGGTACATGATCGATTGCCCAGAACCTGAAATCAGATCATTTATGTCTACAATCCTAAAAATGTTTGGCCACTGGTTTAAAGTATTTCTGACGCGTACGCCGTATTAATAGCTGTGGACAGAGTAGGTATTAATACGGACCTCCGTGACAGAAAAACTTTAAAGGGTATTGTCAGGAAAGTGTGTAATGACTTGGCCAAAGAATGGGTTAACTATTGGTATTAGGACCAATAAAAATACACATTCCAACCCTGGAAAGTCTATTGTTTATATTATGATTAGGAAGGGAAGCCAGAACAGATCTTCTTTTCCAGACAATGTGGGGGCCGAAACCGTGTATGTGGAATTCTCTTCGAGCTAGGGTCTGGTGGGTACAAAGAGTCATTTTAAGGACAACATACTGAAAATAATGTATTATGGTATTGGAATATGCAAGACAGAAAACCAATATTATATTGTGAATGGAAAAGTAGGCCCATTAAAATGGATACCCAATATGGAGCCCTTATTTCCTTGCCAAGGCGAGTTTTAATATGTTGGGAAATAGGATTACACACAGGGATTGTTTGGTATTGGAGGAATTGATAATTAATACAGGAGAGGAATATGTGATCAATATCCCAATACAATGTACATATCTACATTATATGGAATCTGCCTAACGGGGGGGAATGAATGCTTTTGGTCAGTCGTAAATTGGACATTCCTAGAACTCCCACCTCATGCATACAGGATGGGGGTTGTTCATCAAATGGTTTAAAAATCCTTGTAGCCCCTATAACTGTGTTCATACTGAGGGGACATGCTAAAAACGTGTGTATGGACCCAATGTTTTTCCTGCCCGGGATACAGGACTTTTCTAGTGAGTAGGGTCTGTGAATATGGTTATCCTTTTTATTTTATATGCTGTACTCTGTATGTCATTTATTATAACACCATTTTCTTTTATTTTGTATTATATGCACTGTCCACTTTTGGAATATTAAAATCTAAAATGTATAAGTTTTGTCTTGATGCTCTAAAAGAACTCAGTTAGCCTCTGATAAGTTTATGTGGTTGAATGGAGTGTTGCAGTGTAAATGCTAATTAACTCTGTGACTGCTTGTGAAGGACTGATGCTAATTAACCAGTTAGTGTGGAGTGAATGGTGTAGTGTAACCATTAGCTGCCAGGACGGGGTGTGCATAGACAGTGGAGTCAAGAGTGTTTTTGGGGTGTCTTTAAGGCCATAACTTAAAGTGGTGGCAGGAGAGGAGTACTGATTGATTGGTCAGTCACGTGCCCAGCAAAACTGACCTTCGTGACAGGTATGTCCACCTTAAAATACATATTGTTGCTATAGTGTAGTCTCCCCCCTCCCAGCCCCAACCGAATTGCCATTTGTAATGGACATCTGATTTCAGGTTCTGGGCAATCGATCAGTACCTATGCCAACATTCAGAGAGAATAACAATTACTCCTTCAAAGGAAACCTTTTGGATCCAGACCTGGGACTTTAGGTGTTTTCTAAAAGACAGATAAAGACATTTTATTCTCCTGGAATTAGTCATTGTGGATTTATATAAAGTGTGTATAAATAATATGTATTATCAAATACAACGTCCACTTATATTAGGCAGTTATAGTATGGTTATTTAATTCTTCTATTATATGTCAATATTTATTGTAGCCTATGAATCAGATGTTAGTTTTCAAATGTTAATATGGAATCTGATCGGTTGGGGCAAAATTCGTACAATTTTTATGATAAGAACTTTATGTAATCTCCCTGAGATTTTTATACAAGTCATTCTGAATTGAGAAAGCCAGTCGGATGAATAGCGAAATGTCTTCAGAACTAAACTTCAAGTCCAGTTGATCTAATTGAATACAACAGATATACATGACCTGGATGAGATGAGAACCTTCACAAGCATCTATTTATATATATATATTATTATCTATCAAGAGGAATTCGCCCACAGGAAGTCACAGAAGAGGTGTGTCACTTAATCCTTGAAAGAGGATACTAATATTATCCTGATGATGGCCACACTAAAGATGGCCAAAATGCATTGAAACTGTGAGTATTAATAAATACGTTCTCATTCAAACCCAAGAGTTCTCCGTTTAATACTCTGCTTTACATCGTCCAACGGCAGCACCTGGGGCTCCTAGCAACAAGTAAACATATATGTTTATATTCTAGGATGAAAGGTTACACCAAAAGGGAATTACACCCTAAAGTACATTTTACCCTGATTTCTAACCAGACATTTTATTATAGAAAAAAACTAAAACAGTTACTTCCTCATCAACTAAATCAGTGAGCAGACATGCTCGTATGATTGGTTCAGGAAGATAAAGTAGAATTTTCCATACAGCACCCTGTCTAAAGGGAAAGGGAGTAAAATGAAAAGTGAAATAAATGGAAAGCATTCTGTGTTGATTTTTTTTTATTGATTTCAAAGGTATAAAGGGTATGCCAACCTGAAAACCATTTTTTAATATATGATTCCCCTGTCCCCCCAGCCCCAACTTCTCTATTTTTACTCTAGAAAGTTCCCCAAACTTTAATTACCTTCCCCTCTTTCGTCACGCCACGCTGAGGGCCCTTGCTTACCGAGAAATGCAAGCAGAGGGACGGGAACGGCAGTCGCATCTGTGATTAGCTAAGCGGCAGCCAATCAGACGTGGCTGCTGGAGTTTCATTGCGGCGGGGGAAAGAGGGAAGGTAAGTAAAGTTTGGGGAGCTTTATAGAATAAAAATGGAGCGGTTGGGGTGGGGGGGACGGGAGAGGAAATCTCTTTGCTGGAAAGGGATTTACACTAGGGAGAGGGAATCAAATCGGGGAGGGAGGGGGAGAAGGGCTGCAGTACGCATGCCAAACTTCTCCAGGAGGCCAGGTAGGAGGCAGAGTCCTATATGACTCTGCTATCCTCCTGGTGGGCAGTTTTTGGATTTGGGGGGGGACTACAGGGAGAACCTTAGGAGCGTGGATGTGAGGTAAGGATTAAACTACACTACATGGTGGGGCCAGTAGTGGGGGGATTATAGTTTTGGGGGTGGAATGCCCTATAACTTTCTCTGTGTATAAATACATAAATACGGGCCATACAATAAACTATCTGGGGCATTGTTCACCAATAGAACATGTCAGAGGACACGAGGACATCCCTTAAGACTTGAAGAAAAGAAAGTTTAGGCCTCAAGTTCGGAAAGGGTTTTCATGTGAGAACGGATAAAGCTATGGAACGGTCTTCCAGGTGGACGTTGTAATGGCAGGTTCATTGGTCAGTTTCAAAAAAAAAGCTGGATGAGTTCCTGCAAACAAGGAATGTTACAAGTTAACTGGATTGATACATCAAGTAGAGTTGATCCAGGGAAATTTCCGATTGCCACTTGGAGTCAGGAAGGAATTTTTTCCCCCTTCATTAATTTGGTGGTTTTTTTTTGCCTTGCTCTGGATCAAAAGTAAGCCAGAAATGAGGATATTGCTAGATGGGTTGGACTGGATGGACATATATGTCTTTATTCAACCTCAAACCAGGATATAGCCTGGTTTACAGTGAGAGAATGCAATACTATTGGTTATAACTGTGGTAAATCTAAGGGTCACTACTCTTTGCTTTTCTTCTTGGCCACCCTCTGCTTCTTCAGACCCTGGCCTCCTAGGTATCAGGATACTGCACTTTCTTGGATATCTTCCTATCTCTCCAGTAGGACCTTCAATATCTGGACTTAAAGTTTAGTTCTTGAAGACATTTCGTAGTTATCCAACTGGCTTTCTAATCCAAAATGACTGAATCTGTTGGCAATTATTTACCCTGGAAAATCCCAATTAGCATATCACAGCCAGTGGGTAAGGGCGTGATTCATTGGGGCTAAGAGGTGTTATAGGAACTGCCCAGGTAGGTGTCAAAACAGCATTGTACATGGCAGAAAGTTGTTGTCGAACACCCCCACTTCTATTCAAGCTTGGTTTCTTTATTTCACATAAATGGCTCCTTGACACCTCTCTTAAAACCAGTCATGTTCCTTTGCCAAGATGTTAACATTACAATCTTCAAAGTATGCCCTTTATCCTTAGAGAAGGTACACGGCTGAGTCCTGACCTGAGGAATTGTCCTCTCTGTGCGGGCATATGTTGGTGCATTTGCTGTTTGGTCTCCCCCACATACAAATCAGAGCATCTTCACGCACTGCGTATATCATGTCGCTTTTTTGTGTTTTGTGTAGTTTTGTTACTTTGCACCTCTTCCTCTGTTAAATTTATGTGTTATGGCATCATTGATGTGTCTTTGTGAATTTGTACTTCCTTCTAGTGGTATTTATAACAGGTGTCACCACATATCTAAAACAGTGGCTGGGTGCTATGCCCTTAAAGGGGAGTTCACAGCAAAATCATATTTTTTAAGAAAATGAGCAGTATTTTTCATCCCAATGAGCCTTAAACTGCCCATTCACATTTTGTATAAATAAATGCAACTGAATAATGCACTTCCTGTTTGCAGGACCCCTAATAGAGACCGTTATGGTTTTGCCCTTGACCCAGCGCCTGGGTTATTCACTTGCCAGTGAAGATCTGAGCATCTTTGACCCATCCAACAGCCAATCAGTAGAAATTACTGTTAGGACATTCAAGGAGTGGTGCATCCTGGGAAGAAGAAGGACTGTTAGAACCTGAAATGGCAGCTCACTAATGTCAACGGCAGGGAACAGCAAAGGTATGAAATCACTCGATTTTCAAAACAAGGAGAGAATATGTAGAATAGCTAGGTATGCACAATACAAACCAAGAATTTGTAAATATAATATTTTCCACTGAACTTTCCCTTTAAAGGTATTTATGCGCCGTGTTTTCAATTCCTCAATGTAAAAGTTGGCCACAATGGGTGTTAATTGGTAAATAAAAAACTGGGATTATTATTGTCAGGTTTTGCTATTTGTTTAATAGTGTATATTAATACAGTTTCTGTAGCAGTGTGTGTGTATAACAATATATGTATGTGTAACAAAGGGTATATTAACCATCAATTTCTCCCTATCTGATTATATTACTAATATTGAAAATGATACGTTTAGCTAAAAAGAATTTAAATATTAAGGTTTACGTTCTAATTATTTGGAAGGTAAATTGAACATATCTCTCCAAACCAGACCCAGTATACATATCTCTCCATCCAGCACCGCAGAGTAACATATCCCTCCATACAGCACGCCAGAGTACATATCACCCATCATACACACGCAAGAGTACATATCTCTCCATACAGCCAGAGTACATATCCCCATGCCGCACAGCCAAGTACATATCTCCCCATACACACCCAGAGTACATATCACCCATACAGCACCCAGAGTACATATCTCCCCATACAGCACCCAGAGTACAATATCCCCATACAGCACCCAGAGTACATATCTCCCCATGCCGCACCCGAGATACATATCTCCCATGCCGCACCAGAGTACATATCTCCCCACCAGCACCCAGAGTACATATCTCTCCATACAGCACCCAGAGTACATATCTCCCCATACAGCACCCGAAGTACTACACCCCATACAGCACCCAAGTACATATCTCCCCATGCAGCACCCCAGAGTCCATATCACCCCATGCAGCACCCAGAGTACATATCTCCCCATGCAGCCCCGAGTACATATCTCCCCCCAAATGCAGCACCCAGAGTACATATCTCCCCATGCAGCACCCAGAGTACATATCCCCCATCAGCAACCCAGAGTACATTCTCCCCATGCAGCACCCAGAGTACTATCTCCCCATGCAGCAGCACCCAGAGTACATATCTCCCCATGCAGCACCCAGAGTACATATCTCCCTGCAGCACCAGAGTACATATCTCCCTACCTCATCCCCCATGCAGCACCCAGAGTACATATCTCCCCATGCGAGCACCCAGAGTACATATCTCCCCATGCAGCACCCAGAGTCAATCTCCCCATGCAGCACCCAGAGTACATATCTCCCCATGCAGCACCAGAGTATCATATCTCCCCATGCAGCACCCAGAGTACATATCTCCCCATGCAGCACCCAGAGTACATATCTCCCCATGCAGCACCCAGAGTACATTGTACTACTCCCCATGCAGCACCCAGAGTACTATCTCCCCATGCAGCACCCAGAGTACATATCTCCCCATGCAGCACCCAGAGTACATATCACCCATACAGCACACACGGTAACATATCCCCCATACAGCACCAGAGTACAAATCACCCATACGCACCAGGTACATATCCCCCATACAGCACCAGCGTACATATCACCCCATACAGCACACACGTACATATCCCCCATACAGCACCCACGATACACATCACCCATACAGCACACACGGTACAATATCACCCATACAGCACACACGGTACATACACCCTACAGCACACGTACATATCACCCACCATACAGCACACACGGTACATATCACCCCATACAGCACACACGGTACATATCACCCCATACAGCACACACAGTACATATCACCCCATACAGCAACAGGGAAATAACAACCCTTCATCATGAGTGAACCAACATTTAATCCGCAGCACTCTACATGTTATTAACCAGACAATGTTCATCGCTTCTGTCCGTCCTCCAGCTACTTCTCCCAGCTTCGATCCTGTGTTGGGGATCCGTTATCTGTCTCTGTGGTACAAAGCTCCGCCCCCTTCACGACTTTTCCAGCTCGATTACTCCAAGTACTTCCGCCCCCCAGTCACAAAGGATGAGTAAAACTTCCGCCCTCACAGTCAATGTTGTGCAAACCACCCCCACGCTGTTTCTCAGGCTGCCCCAAACTGGTTCTTGCACCACTGCTTAAAAAATGCACTGAAGCCTTGCCAGGAAAGGTTTAAATAATTGAAACAAACTAAAAGAGTTTTACTTTCCTCTTCCAGTCTTACTGCACCCAGAAAATAAATCATTGCAGGTCCACTTCCTGTAGAGGAACTCAACTGATCAGCCCAATGGAGGGGGGCGTGGCAGGGTTAGAGAGAAAGATACCTCACTGGACTGTGTACCCCTGTGGCCTGAGGATTTCAATTCTGTACAGGGGGGGCGTGAGGGTATGGTGTGTGATGCAAGGGGGGGCAGTGAGGGTATGGTGTCTGCATGGGGGGTGTGATAGCAAGGGGGCAGTGAGGGTATGGTGTCTGCATGGGGGTATGATGGCAGGGGGTAGTAGGGTTGGTGTGTGATGGCAAGGGACAGTGAGGTATGGTGTCTGCATGGGGGGTGTGATGGCAAGGGGGCAGTGAGGATATCGTGTCTGCATGGGGGTGTGAAGGCAAGGGGGCAGTGAGGGTATGGTGTCTGCAGGGGTGTGATGGCAAGGGGGCATGAGGGTATGGTGTCTGCATGGGGTGTGAAGGCAAGGGGGCAGTAGGGTATGGTGTCTGCATGGGGGATGTGATGGCAAGGGGGCAGTTAGGGTATGGGTTCTGGGTATGGGTGTCTGCATGGGGGGTGTGATGGCAAGGGGGCAGTTAGGGTATGGTGTCTGGGGTATGGTGGTGTCTGTCATGGGGGGTGTGTATGGCACAGGGGCCAGTGAGGGTTGGTGCCTGCATGGGGGTATGATGGCAGGGGGCAGTGAGGGTATGGTATCATCATGGGGTGTTGGCAAAGTGGTCAGTGAGGTTATGGTGTCTGCATGGGGGTGTGATGGCAAAGGGGGTAGTGAGGGTATGATGTCTGCATGGGGGTGTGATGGCAAAGGGGGCAGTGAGGGTATGGTATCTGCATGGGGGGTGTGATGGCAAGAGAGCAGTGAGGGTATGGTGCCTGCATGGGGGTATGATGGCAAGGGGGCAGTGAGGGTATGGTATCATCATGGGGTGTAATGGCAGAGGGGTCAGTGAGGTTATGGTGTCTGCATGGGGGGGTGATGGCAAGGGGGCAGTGTGGGTATGGTGTCCGTGCGTGGTAGGTGTGATGGCAAGGGGGCAGTGAGGGTATGTTTTCTGCATGGGGGGTGTGATGGCAAGAGGGCAGTGAGGGTATGGTGCCTGCATGGGGTATGATGGCAAGGGGCAGTGAGGGTATGGTATCATCATGGGTGTAATGGCAAGGGGTCAGTGGTTATGGTGTCTGCATGGGGGTGTGATGGCAAGGGGGGCCGTGAGGGTATGGTATCTGCATGGGGTGGTGGCAAGGGGGGCAGTGAGGGTATGGTATCTGCATGGAGGGGGGTGTATGGCAAGGGGCAGTGAGGGTATGGTATCTGCATGGGGGGATGATGGCAAGGGGGCAGTAAGGGTATGGTGTCTGTGCGTGAGGTGTGATGGCAAGGGGGAGCAGTGAGGTGTAGGGTGTCTGGGCTGAGGTGTGTGGCAAGGGGGAGCAGTGAGGGTATGGTATCTGGCATGAGGTGTGTGATGGCAAGGGGAAGCAGTGAGGGTAGGGATCTGCATGGGGGGTGTGTGGCAAGGGGGCAGTGAGTGTATGGTATCTGCATGGGGGGTGATGTGCAAGGGGAGCAGTGAGTGTAAGGTAGCTGCATGTGGGTGTAATGACAAGGGGGCAGTGAGGATATAGTGTCCTCATGGGGTATGTGATGGAAAGAGGAGGTATAGTGTCTGCATGGGGGGTGAGGGCAGTGAGCGTATGGTATCTGCATGGTGTGGGGTGGAAAGGGGGCGTGGTTGTATAGTGTCTGCATGGGGTGTGTGATGGCAAGGGAGGCCGTGGAGGGTAAAGTTTGTGCTATATCTCTCCATACAGCACCCAGAGTACATATCTCTCCATACAGCACGCAGAGTACATATCCCTCCATACAGCACGCAGAGTACATATCTCTCCATACAGCACGCAGAGTACATATCTCCCCATTCCATACAGCACCGCAGAGTAACATATCCCCCATGCCGCACACCAAGTACATATCTCCCCATACACACCCAGAGTACATATCACCCATACAGCACCCAGAGTACATATCTCCCCATACAGCACCCAGAGTACAATACTCCCCATACAGCACCCAGAGTACATATCTCCCCATGCGCACCCGAGTTACATATCTCCCATGCCGCACCCAGAGTACATATCTCCCACCAGCACCCAGAGTACATATCTCTCCATACAGCACCCAGAGTACATATCTCCCCATACAGCACCCGAAGTACTAGCACCCCATACAGCACCCAAGTACATATCTCCCCATCAGCACCCCAGAGTCCATATCACCCCATGCAGCACCCAGAGTACATATCTCCCCATGCAGCCCCGAGTACATATCTCCCCCCAAAACATACGCAGCACCCAGAGTACATATCTCCCCATGCAGCACCCAGAGTACATATCCCCCATGCAGCAACCCAGAGTACATATCTCCCCATCAGCACCCAGAGTACTATCTCCCCATCAGCAAGCACCCAGAGTACATATCTCCCCATGCAGCACCCAGAGTACATATCTCCCACTGCAGCACCCAGAGTACATATCTCCCTCACCCTACATCTCCCTCATGCAGCACCCAGAGTACATATCTCCCCATGCGGCACCCAGAGTACATTCATCCCCATGCAGCACCCAGAGTAAATCTCCCCATGCAGCACCCAGAGTACATATCTCCCCATGCAGCACCAGAGTCATATCTCCCCATGCAGCACCCAGAGTACATATCTCCCCATGCAGCACCCAGAGTACATATCTCCCCATGCAGCACCCCAGAGTACATTCCGTACATATCTCCCCATGCAGCACCCAGAGTACTATCTCCCCATGCAGCCACCCAGAGTACATATCTCCCCATGCAGCACCCAGAGTACATACACCCATACAGCACACACGGTAACATATCCCCCAACAGCACCAGAGTACAAATCACCCATACGCCCAGTACATATCCCCCATACAGCACCAAGCGTACATATCACCCCATACAGCACACACGTACATATCTCCCCATACAGCACCACGCTATCACATCACCCCATACAGCACACACGGTACAATATCACCCATACAGCACACACGGTACATACACCCTACAGCACACGTACATATCACCCACCATACAGCACACACGGTACATATCACCCCATACAGCACACACGGTACATATCACCCCATACAGCACACACAGTACATATCACCCCATACAGCAACAGGGAAATAACAACCCATTCATCATGAGTGAACCAACATTTAATCCGCAGCACTCTACATGTTATTAACCAGACAATGTTCATCGCTTCTGTCCGTCCTCCAGCTACTTCTCCCAGCTTCGATCCTGTGTTGGGGATCCGTTATCTGTCTCTGTGGTACAAAGCTCCGCCCCCTTCACGACTTTTCCAGCTCGATTACTCCAAGTACTTCCGCCCCCCAGTCACAAAGGATGAGTAAAACTTCCGCCCTCACAGTCAATGTTGTGCAAACCACCCCCACGCTGTTTCTCAGGCTGCCCCAAACTGGTTCTTGCACCACTGCTTAAAAAATGCACTGAAGCCTTGCCAGGAAAGGTTTAAATAATTGAAACAAACTAAAAGAGTTTTACTTTCCTCTTCCAGTCTTACTGCACCCAGAAAATAAATCATTGCAGGTCCACTTCCTGTAGAGGAACTCAACTGATCAGCCCAATGGAGGGGGGCGTGGCAGGGTTAGAGAGAAAGATACCTCACTGGACTGTGTACCCCTGTGGCCTGAGGATTTCAATTCTGTACAGGGGGGGGGTGAGGGTATGGTGTGTGATGGCAAGGGGGGGCAGTGAGGGTATGGTGTCTGCATGGGGGGTGTGATGGCAAGGGGGCAGTGAGGGTATGGTGTCTGCATGGGGGTATGATGGCAGGGGGTAGTGAGGGTATGGTGTGTGATGGCAAGGGACAGTGAGGTATGGTGTCTGCAGGGGGGGTGTGATGGCAAGGGGGAGTGAGGATATCGTGTCTGCATGGGGGTGTGAAGGCAAGGGGGCAGTGAGGGTATGGTGTCTGCATGGGGTGTGATGGCAAGGGGGCAGTGAGGGTATGGTGTCTGCATGGGGTGTGAAGGCAAGGGGCAGTGAGGGTATGGTGTCTGCATGGGGGTGTGATGGCAAGGGGGCAGTTAGGGTATGGGTTCTGGGGTATGGGTGTCTGCATGGGGGGTGTGATGGCAAGGGGGCAGTTAGGGTATGGTGTCTGGGGTATGGTGTCTGCATGGGGGGGTGTGATGGCAAGGGGCCAGTGAGGGTATGGTGCCTGCATGGGGGTATGATGGCAAGGGGGCAGTGAGGGTATGGTATCATCATGGGGTGTAATGGCAAAGGGTCAGTGAGGTTATGGTGTCTGCATGGGGGTGTGATGGCAAAGGGGGTAGTGAGGGTATGATGTCTGCATGGGGGTGTGATGGCAAAGGGGGCAGTGAGGGTATGGTATCTGCATGGGGGGTGTGATGGCAAGAGAGCAGTGAGGGTATGGTGCCTGCATGGGGGTATGATGGCAAGGGGGCAGTGAGGGTATGGTATCATCATGGGGTGTAATGGCAAGGGGTCAGTGAGGTTATGGTGTCTGCATGGGGGGGTGATGCAAGGGGGCAGTGTGGGTATGGTGTCTGCGTGGTAGGTGTGATGGCAAGGGGCAGTGAGGGTATGTTTCTGCATGGGGGGTTTGATGGCAAGAGGGCAGTGAGGGTATGGTGCCTGCATGGGGTATGATGGCAAGGGGCAGTGAGGGTATGGTATCATCATGGGTGTAATGGCAAGGGTCAGTGGTTATGGTGTCTGCATGGGGGTGTGATGGCAAGGGGGGCGTGAGGGTATGGTATCTGCATGGGGGAGTGTGTGATGGCAAGGGGGGCAGTGAGGGTATGGTATCTGCATGGAGGGGGGTGTATGGCAAGGGGCAGTGAGGGTATGGTATCTGCATGGGGGGATGATGGCAAGGGGGCAGTAAGGGTATGGTGTCTGTGCGTGAGGTGTGATGGCAAGGGGGAGCAGTGAGTGTAGGGTGTCTGGGCTGAAGGTGTGTGGCAAGGGGGAGCAGTGAGGGTATGGTATCTGGCATGAGGTGTGTGATGGCAAGGGGAAGCAGTGAGGGTAGGGTATCTGCATGGGGGGTGTGATGGCAAGGGGGCAGTGAGTGTATGGTATCTGCATGGGGAGGTGATGTGCAAGGGGAGCAGTGAGTGTAAGGTAGCGCATGTGGGTGTAATGGCAAGGGGGCAGTGAGGATATAGTGTCTGCATGGGGTATGTGATGGAAAGAGGAGGTATAGTGTCTGCATGGGGGGTGAGGGCAGTGAGCGTATGGTATCTGCATGGTGTGGGTGGAAAGGGGGCCGTGGTTGTATAGTGTCTGCATGGGGTGTGTGATGGCAAGGGAGGCCGTGAGGGTAAAGTGTGTGCTCAGAGTACATATCTCCCCATGCCGCACCCAGAGTACATATCTCCCCATACAGCACCCAGAGTACATATCACCCCATACAGCACCCAGAGTACATATCTCCCCATACAGCACCCAGAGTACATATCTCCCCATGCAGCACCCAGAGTACATATCTCCCCATGCAGCACCCAGAGTACATATCTCCCCATGCAGCACCCAGAGTACATATCTCCCCATGCAGCACCCAGAGTACATATCTCCCCATGCAGCACCCAGAGTACATATCACCCCATACAGCACACACAGTACATATCACCCCATACAGCACCCAGAGTACAAATCACCCCATACAGCACCCAGAGTACATATCTCCCCATACAGCACACACGGTACATATCACCCCATACAGCACACACGGTACATATCTCCCCATACAGCACACACGGTACATATCACCCCATACAGCACACACGGTACATATCACCCCATACAGCACACACGGTACATATCACCCCATACAGCACACACAGTACATATCACCCCATACAGCACACAGAGGAAATAACAACCCATTCATCATGAGTGAACCAACAGTTTAATCCGCAGCACTCTACATGTTATTAACCAGACAATGTTCATCGCTCTGTCCGTACCTTCCAGCTACTTCTCCCAGCTTCGATCCTGTGTTGGGGATCCGTTATCTGTCTCTGTGGTTACAAGCTCCGCCCCCTTCACGACTTTTCCAGCTCGATTACTCCAAGTACTTCCGCCCCCACAGTCACAAAGGATGAGTAAAACTTCCGCCCTCACAGTCAATGTTGTGCAAACCACGCCCCATCGCTGTTTCTTCAGGCCTGCCCCAAACTGGTTCTTGCACCACTGCTTAAAAAATGCACTGAAGCCTTGCCAGGAAAGGGTTAAAATAATTGAACAAACTAAAAAGAGTTTTACTTTCCTCTTCCAGTCTTACTGCACCCAGAAATAAATCATTGCAGGTCCACTTCCTGGTTAGAGGAACTCAACTGATCAGCCCAATGGAGGGGGCGTGGCAAGGGTTAGAGAGAAAGATTACCTCACTGGACTGTGTACCCCTGTGGCCTGAGGATTTCAATTCTGTACAAGGGGGGGCAGTGAGGGTATGGTGTGTGATGGCAAGGGGGGGCAGTGAGGGTATGGTGTCTGCATGGGGGGTGTGATAGCAAGGGGGCAGTGAGGGTATGGTGTCTGCATGGGGGTATGATGGCAAGGGGGTAGTGAGGGTATGGTGTGAGTGTAAGGTATCTGCATGTGGGGTGTAATGACAAGGGGGCAGTGAGGATATAGTGTCTGCATGGGGTATGTGATGAAAGAGGAGGTATAGTGTCTGCATGGGGGGTGAGGGCAGTGAGCGATGGTATCTCATGGGTGTGGGGGTGGTGGAAGGGGGCAGTGGTTGTATAGTGTCTGCATGGGGTGTGTGATGGCAAGGGAGGCCGTGAGGGTAAAGTGTGTGCATGGGGGTGATGGAAAATGGGGGCAGTGAGAGTATGTATCTGCATGGTGTTGGTGTGATGACAAGGAGGGGCAGTAAGGGTATGGTATCTGCATGTGGGGTGTGATGACAAAGCAGGGCAGTGAGGGTATACTGTCTGCATGGGGGATGTGATGGCAAGGGGGGCAGTGAAGAGGATGGGTCTGCGCGGGGGTTATTGCAAGGGGGGGCAGTGGAGTATGTTGTCTTATGGGGGGTGTGATGGCAAGGGGGTGGAAGTGTGGGTATGGTATCTGCATGGGGGTGGGATGGAAAGGGGGCAGTGAGGGTATGGTGTGGGTACATGGGATGATGGCAAGGGGGCAGTAAGAGTATGGTGTCTGTATGGGGGGTGTGATAGCAAGGGGGTGGAAGTGTGGGTATGGTATCTGCATGGGGTGGGATGGCAAGGGGGCAGTGAGGGATGGTATCTAAAGTGGTGTGATGGCAAGGGGGGGCAGTGAGGTTATGGTATTTGATTGGGTGTGATGACAAGGGGGCAGTGAGGGTATGGTATCTGCATGGGGGGATGATGGCAAGGGGGCAGTAAGGGTATGGTGTCTGTGCGTGAGGGTGTGATGGCAAGGGGGAGCAGTGAGGGTATGGTGTCTGTGCATGAAGGTGTGATGGCAAGGGGGAGCAGTGAGGGTATGGTATCTGTGCATGAGGGTGTGATGGCAAGGGGAAGCAGTGAGGGTAGGGTATCTGCATGGGGGGTGTGATGGCAAGGGGGCAGTGAGTGTATGGTATCTGCATGGGGGGGGTGATGGCAAGGGGGAGCAGTGAGTGTAAGGTATCTGCATGTGGGGTGTAATGACAAGGGGGCAGTGAGGGTATGTTGCCTGGCCTGGGGGTATGATGGCAAGGGGGCAGTGAGGGTATGGTAATCCATCATTTGGGGTGTAATGGCAAGGGGCCGTGAGGTTATGGTGCCTGCATGGGGGGGTATGCAAGGGGCAGGTGGGTATGGTGTCTGCGTGGTAGGTGTGATGGCAAGGGGGCAGTGAGGGTATGTTTTCTGCATGGGGGGTGTGATGGCAGAGGGCAGTGAGGGTATGGTTGGCCTGCATGGGGTATGATGCAAGGGGGCAGTGAGGGTATGGTATCATCATGGGATGGGATAAGGCAAGGGGGTCGTGAGGTTTATGGATGTCCTGCATGGGGTGTGATGGCAAGGGGGCGTGAGGGTAGGTATCTCTATGGGGATTGTGTGATGGCAAGGGCAGTGAGGGTATGGTACTGCATGGAGGGGGTGATTGGCAAGGGGCAGTGAGGTATGGTATCTGCATGGGGGATGATGGCAAGGGGGCAGTAAAGGGTATGGTGTGTCGTGCGTGAGGTGTGTGATGGCAAGGGGAGCAGTGAGGTGTAGGGTGTCTGTGCATAAGGTGGTGATGGCAAGGGGGAGCAGTGAGGGTATGGTATCTGTGCATGAGGGTGTGATGGCAAGGGAAGCATGAGGGTAGGGATCTGCATGGGGGGTGTGATGGCAAGGGGGCAGTGAGTGTATGGTATCTGCATGGGGAGGGTGATGGCAAGGGGGAGCAGTGAGTGTAAGGTATCTGCATGTGGGGTGTAATGACAAGGGGGCAGTGAGGATATAGTGTCTGCATGGGGGTATGTGATGGAAAGAGGAGGTATAGTGTCTGCATGGGGGGTGAGGGCAGTGAGCGTATGGTATCTGCATGGGGTGGTGGAAAGGGGGCAGTGGTTGTATAGTGTCGCATGGGGTGGTGATGGCAAGGGAGGCCGTGAGGGTAAAGTGTGTGCATGGGGGTGATGGAAAATGGGGGCAGTGAGAGTATGGTATCTGCATGGGGGTGTGATGACAAGGAGGGGCAGTAAGGGTATGGTATCTGCATGTGGGGTGTGATGACAAAGCAGGGGCAGTGAGGGTTACTGTCTGCATGGGGGATGTGATGGCAAGGGGGGCAGTGAGAGGATGGTGTTGCGGGGGGTATTGCAAGGGCGTGGGGGGAGGTGAGTATGTTGTCTATATGGGGGTGTGATGGCAAGGGGGTGGAAGTGTGGGTATGGTCATCTGCATGGGGGTGGGATGGAAAGGGGCAGTGAGGGTATGGTGTGGGTACATGGGATGATGGCAAGGCGGGGCAGTAAGAGTATGGTGTCTGTATGGGGGGTGTGATAGCAAGGGGGTGGAAGTGTGGGTATGGTATCTGCATGGGGTGGGATGGCAAGGGGGCAGTGAGGGTATGGTATCTAAAGTGGTGTGATGGCAAGGGGGGGCAGTGAGGTTATGGTATTTGATTGGGTGTGATGACAAGGGGGGGCAGTGAGGGTATAGTATCTACATGGGAGTGTGATGGCAAAGGGAGCATGTGAGGGTATAGTATCTGTCATGGGGGTGTGATGGCAAAGGGGCAGTGAGGGTATAGTATCTGCATGGGGGTATGATGGCAAAGGGGGCAGTGAGGGTATGGTATGTGCATAGGGGTGCAAGTGTACAGCCTCTTGAGAAGAAAGAACAGCAGAGCCTATATATTTTTTTGCCAGAAGGGAAAGATGTTTGCTTCTTGAACCTATTGCCTCTGTCTCTATACACTGTGTAAAGACATGCACTGTGCCATAAATATGGAGGGGGCACAGAGAGGAGTCCTGGCAAAGATTAACCTCTCTGTTCCACTGCACATACCTGGATATTAATGGAAGCACACACATGTCAAAGATAGCTACAGGGGCTATGATCAGCAAACATACAAACGATTCCATGGGAATTTCTTACTTCTATATCTATACATACTTTATTACAGGTATATCATGATTGACCACTATACATATCCAATTGCATCTTAAATTGTCTTCTAAAGAGTATACAGAGTTGCAGTTAGATGGGGGAACAGTATGGGCTTGCATAAAAGGACACTCACCAGATTTTGTTACATTGTTGTAATAAACTCTTTAATGTCTAGGGAGGTAGAAGTCAGTGGTGTAACTAGGAATCACTGGGCCCCCAAGCAAAACTATGACAGGGCCCCTATCCGTGCTTCATAAGAGGTTTTCTGGGAAGAGGCTATATCTGTTTTAGGAAAAATGAGAAGATTGCGGCCTCTTGGCTCGCTTGCCCCCCTGGTAGAAGCCCATTATTCTACATTATTCTACATCCCTGTTTTTACCTGAAACCCACAAATGAACACTTTAGTGTACACTGTGATTACAGCTTCTTTCGGTAAGTATGTTCAGATTGGTCTTAATAAGTATGTTCAAGAGTGTTGGATGAAAGGGTAAGTATTGCATAAGTTAGATTTGGGGGGGACCTGTTTGTGAACAAACAATTTTATTGTGAGGCTGGACTTTGGTGGACAAATTAATTTTTGTGTAGCACGTTCCATAAATATGAATAAAAAACTTCTTAAAAATGAGTTTACCGGGGCGTGGCTAGGATGGTGATCTGACACAGATGCACTTTCGGAGCTCCTCTGCACAACTCAAAATCCTGTATAATATCCTGAAAAAACCGCAATCTTATCTCACCCCAAATGGGTAGAAATAAAGATAAAGATAGAAGGGGGAAACCCGAAACACGCCAGCAGAAAAACTCAGCAGATTCGCTAGACAAAGCGACTCGGAGCCGGAGCACCACGTGGCTGCGCGGATGTTAACTACCCCAGCCGCCAACTCTCACGCCGCACAAGAACCAACAGATGACTCCGAATCGGAAAGTGAACTCACTTACCACAGCTCCAAACAAGTCTCTTACAAGCGATCCGGGAGTCGAAGGCAACCTAACGGTCCTGATAGAGGAGGTCCGAAGTGGACGTGGGGCTGCTCCGACAGGATTTACAGAAAGTGAGACAGAGAGCGGGTGAGTTGAGACAGAAAGCAGAATAAACACGATAGAATACGTGGTCCAAACCATAATACCAGAGGAACTCAACAACCTGAAAAGAGAAGTACAAATGTACAAGGACAAGGCGGAAGACCTGGAGAACCGATCGAGGCGCCAAAATCTTCGCCTCGTGTGCTTCCTGGAAGGATCCGAAGGGACGCAGAAAGAGAAAACTTTGTGGAAAAATGGCTGCTATCAACGTTCGGTAAGGAACACTTCAGCACAGTATTCACAGTGGAGAGGGCACACAGGGTTCCAACTAGACCACCGCTGCCTGGGGGCAGGCCCCGGCCCATAATAGCAAAACTCCTCAACTCTAAGGATAGAGATATGGTACTCCAGAAAGCACGCACTGAACCTAACCTGCAATACGGTAATACTACCATAGCAATCTTTCCAGATTACTCCCCAGATCCTCAAAAGAAGAGAGCAACGTACATGGCGGTAAAGCAAAGATTACGCAAAGCAGGATTGGAATATGCAATTTTATACCCAGCTAAGCTCCGAGTTGTGCGTCAAGACAAAGTGTTCTTCTTCCAGTCTCCAGCAGAAGCCTCAGCGTGGATGGACGAAAACCGAATCTAAACTACAGGAACGATTACCCGGTGTCGTGAGTAACACAAGATAAGATATAATAAGCTAAAAAGTTAAAGGAATCTTGGGGGGGCTCTAGGTTATTTGGGAGGGGGGAGATAGGGTTACTCTGCCATGGGAACATGTCCGAGGCCTACCCACCTAAAACTGGAGGGCCCACACACAATGCATAAGCTCAATGGAAACCTATGTATTAACAAAGGTAAACTCTGGTAAATGGCGATAACTTTAACATATACAAAACGTTGACTATATGGCAATGTAACTCACCTACAAAAGAGACATGAAACTATACCCAACATGGGTTCCCCCATGAGATACCGTGGCCGCGGTCCTACCCCAGTCCCCCCCTCAGGGAATAAGGCCCAATATGGGCCACCATAGAACTTGAAACATCAGACACAGGGGGAAGGGGAAAATGCACCAAAAATGTGATCACAGAACATTACAGAGAGGTAACCCCCTGCTGTCTTGAATAACTTACAAGCTAAATGATATGTCTATCTGTGATATGATGTCTTAGATAAATCTGATAACAAAGGGGTATAAAATGTAATAATATATACTGGTTGAAAATATACAGAAATTAATGTGTATGAAAAGAGCAACACATAAACCCTAACATGATGCATAACTAAAACACCTAACCTCCCGGACTGGATATGCCCCCTGCTGGTCACCCCTAAGTAAAAACGACCGCCACTGGGGGAGGATTAACCCCAATAGACGGGCATCGCTTTATATGAGAGGGAAGGTAATTAGGAAAACAATAGATACGATCTAACAACCATCGCACCCACTGAAAATAAATGATGCCTAATAAATAAACCCAAGAGATATGACCTGAAGGAGGAGATGTACCAAACAAAACAAAATAAACACTTTGGATCCCCCCAAGGGGGAATATTAAATGCTAAATGGGTTATTAAATTTCATATCCAGCAAGGTGGACGCTATACCCCCCCTTGAACGTGGTACATGCACTACAACTAGGCCCACCTACATAAGGTGAATATATGGGCGGGAACACCCCAAACCCAGACAGCCTAAGCTATAATGTTAAACAATGGGTGGAGGAGCTCCGAAATGACACAACCTCACTAAACTCAGGTATATAGATTGTACACTCAATCCCTGAGAGTTATGTTGCAATACTATCAACACGGCCTTTTTTGTTCGAATGTTAATTATTTACTGTTTGTGTTTTATAAGGTTATTATTGTCATACCTAAACCTATGATCTTTGCTCAGAATACATTGATTGGAGGAACAACTATGATGGAGCCAAGTATGTACCGAAATGGGGAAAGCCTAAGTGACCGGGATGGCACCTGGGGACACATACATTTGACAGTATCCAAAACCTTCCACCAGCCAATATGAATCGAGTAGTTAATCAATAATGACCTGGATGGAATGTTAGAGGCTTGGGACTCGCGGAAAAACATATAGTGTTAAGGGGGGGGGGGGGGGGGATTTGGGTTAGCGAACAGGTCACAAGCCAGATAGATATCATGTCCCAGGAGAAATGGTGGGATTGGCAGTTTCACGAGTTACCACTCGTCATAGCTAGAGGATCTCATATTGCTACGCAAAAACACATACATGTGAAATTCTACTCAAATAAAATAGAAAGAAGGAAATATGTATTCACGCTGTAAAAAGAGACAACTCACCGTATTGATACTGGGGATTCTACAACCCACCCCACCAACATTAAACTATAACACAGGCATTGAATTTTAGGGCCAAAATCCCAAACACCCCCGCGATTAGTATGGGAGACTTTATATGGTGATGATGAACAATGGGGACAAACTCCCCATCAAGATTACTTCCACATCAATACCCACTCAAACCAAACTAACAATTTTGCATCAGATCACGAATATGGATGGATATATGGAGATTCCTCTACCTTCCACAAAAGGAATACTGCACTCAACTACCCATACTACGCCTCATGTATAGGACTATAGATTTATAACACCAACACTAGCGAGTACACTGCCAAACAATTGAAAATACACAAAGGGGGCCCTAGAACATGCCCCCTCTTGGCAGAAAAATGACGCTAACACAACCAACATATCATATATGCGCAGATGGAGGCTGAACCCCTCCTGGATGTTCCCTTTTCCCCGAACCGGACAAATAAAAATAAATTGGAAAAAACTATCTAGAGATAGATCACGGACACATCTCCAAAATTAATTACAATGGAAACCTTAAAGGCATACTTGAGAGGAATCCTAATTCAACACCGTTCTAATATATAAAAAGGAAAGCAGGGAAGGAGGAGGGGAGGACAGAAGAAACCAGAGGTATTAAAAGCAGAATCAACTATAGATCAAGCCCCACCTCCGAAAACTACCAAAAATGGCAATGAGACAAAGAAAGTTCATCACGCTTAAAGAAAAGAAAACCCCAAAAGCCTTCTTTGCCAAACAAACCCAATTCGAACTTGGTTATTTTTTTTTCAATCGGCCAAAATTCAGCATATTTAACGAAGAAAAGACCACTCCACACCACCAATCGTCAAAATTCAAGAATCCAAAAAAGAGGAACCACTAACTGAAACAAACGAGTTTATACTACACAGTTTTAAAGAATAGTTACCAAGGGACCTATACAATACTAAATGAATAACAATGAACAACACCGAAATCCAACTCTATTTCACAGACACACAATTTCCACACTGAAACCTGAGCCACCAAGAAGCTCTAGACAAACAAATTACAAAGAAGAAATTCAAGCTACCATACGCAATAAAAACGCAGGAAAAGCACCGGTTTAGAGGTATTCCGAATAGCACTACAAAGATACTCGACCTACAAGTAAAACCCCTTGAGGACACATATATGGACGCTTTCCGGCGGAACAAAGACCCCTCCATGAACGAAGCCAATATAATATACCTACCAAAACCTGCCAAAGACCCCAACCCATTAGACTCATATAGACCCATCTCACTGTTTAAATTGTGACTATAAGGATCCATCGCAAAAACTCACTAGCAAACAGATTAAAAAACGTTATACAACAATAATAGCACCAGACCAAATGGCTTCATTGCCCAAAAGTCAACCTCAAACCTATAACTAAGAAAAGCCTGACACAAACCCAAATTCATGACACCGTAGGGGCAATTAGAGTATTGTTCACGGAGATCGCCAGCAAGGCTTTTTGTTCATGGGTGGGTGGGAGTTCTTGTGGGGGCTGTAAGGAGATATGGATTTGTCATTAACTAGTGTTTATTCTTTTTATATCCGGGCTCCAAATATTATATAACAAACCAATGGGCTGGTCGTCCTGCCACAAAACGAAACCTCAGAAACTCTTTAAACTTCAAAGGGGAAAGAGAAACAGGGCTGCCCCTCTCACAGTCTTTTTGCAATGTGATAGAGGTAACTGGCCATTAAGATTCTAGGGGGAGGGAATCCGCGTATCCAGGCCTCAAACTGGGACCACATGAAGAAAAAAGGGCCTATATGAGGATGACATAATACTTTTCTAGATGAGCAACATGGATCAATACAAGCAAACTATCCAAGAGATAACTAGTATGGCCACTATCAGGCCTAGCTATAAATTGGAGTAAACAGGTATAACACAACTACGACGACAATGCAGTTCATCAGGAAGACATACCAACATATTACCAATAGAAATAAGTTAAATACCTGGGAATAATAATTACAAAATCTAAAAAGCGAATTTGCTAAGCACAACTTACACCAATGATAAAATTTTTATCAGAAAAAAAATGACAAAGATGGAAAACTTTACCAAACCTAATTGGTCGAATAAATCTGATTAAGATATTTATCTACCTTTAAAATACTTTATGTCATTCAACATACACTCGCATAGATCCAAAATTTTTTTTGGCAAAAAATAACGTCTAAGCACTTCATTCCTATGGGGAATGGAGGGCAAGGGTTCGCCTGAAACAACTACAAGCACCAAAAAACAGATGGAGGACTTGCCTCTTCCAGATTTCCGTCGTATATATCTGGCAGGACATTAAAAATATCTACGATTGCTGGGTTGGCTGAACAGGAAAGAACCATCACAATCGGAATCGGATGCTAGAAAGCTATTGAGAGGATCAAAATATGGCAGATGTCTAACGATTCTTAACAGGCAAGTCCAAGGCCCAAAACCACAATGCTTAAACTAAGATATCAACGTATGGAAAATAACAAATAAAAATCCTGAAATACGAGGGGCATACCGAGAGAAAACTCCCATTATGGAATAATAGTACATATCCACAACTTCTAGTCCTCACTACAGGCAAAACTCTGGAGAAACTGGGAATCTTCAAAGTTGGGACATATCGAATAAAAAACCAAACTGCTAAAAAAAAAAAATAAGTTGAAGAGATCCAGAGAAATTTAAGATAGAAAACAATACTTCTTCAGGTACTACAGCTACGGACATTGTATTTAAAACAGAATTCCCGGAAAAAATACAAAATATACAGATACACCCAATCCTAAAATATTAAGAAGCAACCTCAAAGAAAATTTAATATGCCATCATATACCAAACCCTCCTACAGACATATTAATCTAAAGAAACCACCACACTAATAAACAAAATGGAAGGGGAGATTCAAAACCTAGATACCGACCATGGCTGGAGAATCACAAATTCATAATACGGCCATCCCCTGCGCAAAAACAAGCTCATTACAATTTATATACTGAACCAAAGCGTGACTTAACCCCAATAAGGCTTATACGGGCAAAAAAAAAGACCAAACCCCAGCTGCCCAAGATGATGGAGCGAGCACGCAGATACAATACACATACTGTGGGAAATGCCCCACGACCAAAAACATACTGGCACAAACAGTAAACAATTTTATTAACCCCATTTATCTTTGACGATTCCGTATAATCTTGAAACTTTTATCAGGGAACTTTAGACCCCGAGACATGGAACAAATATAAAATTACTTATGTTAAGAGAACTCTTCTCTACGATAGGAAAAATATAGGTGTTAAATGGGTGGCACCAGGAAACACCCAACATCCAAGATTGGATCCAACTGGTAACAAAAAGACTTACCATACAACGAATAATTAGATTAAACCATACAGGCTGCTCAGGAGACAATACCAAAAAATCTGGGGTTTGTGGTACGACTCGGACGTCACACATCAACGACGTAGCTTTCCTCAAGGGAAGGAGGGTACCAATATAGAGATAGGTGGGACACCATGGGCCATGCTCCCCGAACCACGGGGGATACAAATGTTGTAAAACAAGCCAAAGCTTTGAGAATAACTGCAATGAATTTGAACCAATAATCGACTAACTGAACCCCACCCCCAGGCGCTGGTCGGTCGCGCGGTTTTAACTTAAATTAACTTAAAATACTAGGACAATGAGGCCAATATGAAAACATGCCTAATGAGACGATGTTATAAAATAAGAACTCAACAACATACAAGAGGCGTATGAACGAATGTTTTATTGTTAAAGTTTAAAGAGATATAATAATAGTAAATAATAAAGGGTCTCATACAGACAATATGGAATAAATAATATTTACTGTAGTAAATAAGTGTGCCAAAACTATCGTATGTAATATATGGAGACCAGTTTTGAAAATCAAAACGAGATTGAAAAAAAAAAAAACGATTAACCAGGAGAACACCAATTATTTTTAGATCTCAGAACCTTTAATATCTTTATAAAATGTTTTTAGTGCAGATTGTGGAAGCAGCCATACATGTCTTATAGGATGAATACCATTTTTTGCCTAGGAGAGAAGAAGCTTTTCTAATACAAGAGTAGGTACACAGTCAGTTTGGAAAGCCACCCCCCCCCCCCCCGCAAGATCGGGAGGGCCGAAGCCCTGACCTATCATTTCCAGAGCATCCGCTTAGCGTTTTTAAACACTTCTGATTCACACGTGGCTGCAGTAAATGATCCGTCAATAAGTGTTTTAAAAAGGACGTACGGACCGGCGACCTTAGTAAGCTGATACGGGAAGGCCCTATTATGCCCACTGTACACAGTTGTGAAATAAGGTGGGACAATGTTTTCCTTTGGTTGATCTAGAACCATAATTGTTTCAATTACAGCCGTGCAGTAAAAAAATCTTACACTGATGGGTTGCTCAGGCAAATGACACTGAACAAATGTAATGTACTACATAATCCAATAAGTCTTAGGCTGAAAAGGGAATTTTTGTTAATGTTATGTTCGATAATAAGGTAGTTTCTTTGTTCTGTACGTGGGTTAACTTTGCTGCTGTCTTTGCAAGTTAGGGCAGTACTGTATGAATTATTTTGCCCTGAAATTTGCACAATGTTTATGTTTCAGCCCTGGGTAAATAAGCCCTATTATATTATGTCTTTTCCCCCACAGTTAAATATTTGGAATAAAAAAAAAAGGCGGACCATGTTTTGCACCAGCGGGAAGATTAAACCTAAGGAGCTGTAGGCACACAAAGCCTGGTGGCCCTTAGCCCCACCCCTCCTAAACAAGACCACACCCATTTCTCTTTTTTTATGAAGACAATAAATATTATACCTTGGGGGTAAGGTTGTAGGGTGGGGGATATTGACAGCCGCCCCCTCCAACCACAGACGCCTAGCAAATGCCTGCCTGTGTCTAATTGTAAATCCAGGCTGGTTTGCACGGGTTAGATAGTGACCCCACTATTCCCTGGGTATTCATCAATGGGAATCGGAAACGTGAACTATTTCTTTAAGAACTGCCTTGCCTGGGCCAAATGGGATAATCTGAAGAACCACTGTTATAAATGTGGTTTTATACCTCTACAGACAAATGTCTAATCTACCTAAATTATTGCCTGTGTATGGCCAGCATTTCAACAGCAATCCCCTCACGATAGACACTCTTCAGCTGCTGTAGTGTTTAAAACGAGCAATAGCAGCCAGAGGATTTGCTAATGGCCAGGGAGGGATTGGGATGTGTAAGTAATGATAAAAATAAAGCATTTGGTGTTGTAGATGTCGTGTAGATAAAATTGTGTAGGGGAGGAGGGGTTGGGTTAAACAGCTTGTAAATGTGTGCAGTGAGCTGGACATGTCCTGTAAGTGTGCAATCGCCAAATAACCATTTTGTCCAGATTACATTATAGATCTGAACACGCAATGCAAGGAAAAATAGAAATGGCAATGCAGCTGTAATGATGGGGCCATTACCTAGCTACTGATGGAGAATGGAATTGCGTTCTTGTCTGCAATAAACTTCCATACGCTTAGAATGTTATAGTTGACCTTCCAAATTCAGAATGGGGTCCTGACTTTATGTATGATCTTTGCTCCATATCTTGTAGGTGCCACTGTTGTCTTTTTAGTGTCCATAGGTGGCATGAGAGTAGGCTTAACGTCCCATGCTATATGTTGGCACATAGACTGAACCATTTGATATGTGATTCAAGGTTTATCACTAGGAACAGCAACATTTATCCGGGTGGAAAGGATGGATGTTTTTTGAACATTGAGTCTGTAGGAAAAGATAAGTTTACAGTGTATGGCCGGCTTGTAGTCTAGTGATTATGGCTTTAAATCTTGGGTTTTAAGCTTGGTTCTGCCTTATTTGCCTTGTTAGAATTTTCCACCAACACTGCGATTTGATATATTCACTTTTTATGTTTGTTTGTAATAAAATCAAACTGATGGCGTACATCACACAGAAAAGAAAGGTGAGCGAAACTGTTAGGGGGGTACCAATCAGGGGACTTTTTGTACTGACGGCGTTCGCTACTCGTTTTGGGAGCGGTCCGCCGGGGACAATGACGTGGGTCACGGCAATAGTGGCTGCGGCAAAAAAGTTTGGACGGACTGCCCGTGATTTACTAACAGTCCCAGTCGTCCAATATGGTGATCACGCTTCGTCCCGCGCCGCCCCCAACCACACCATGCAAATCATTTAGCAACTATTTCAGCACTGGGAAAAACTAAACAGATAAGGATTGTGGTGTTATGGATAAGGCAAGACAGAGGCGCAGTGTTTCTAGTAGCAGGTTGGCAGGGGTAGGCAGTTGGGCGTAACCACTAGGGGAGCAGAGAGAGCGACTCCAGTGGGCCGGGAAGCTATCTTCTTATTCTTCTATGACCGATATAGCTCCTCGCCAGAAAACCACTGTGGATGCAGAAGGATAGGGGCTCATCATAGTTTTGCTGGCTGGGCCCAGTGATTCCTTGTTACGCCACCAGGCTGTGGTTATGCCATTTGTCTGGGGAATTGTTCGGGTAGAAAGCTGGGTGGGTGGAGGTCTGACTACTTGGATTGGGTATGTTAATTTCGGGTGCGGGGAGTTTGACCTAACTTGCCATGGGTTCTGTTCAGTTCGGAGTGCAAGGTCTGACTACTTACGATTGGTTCTGTTAAATTCGGGTGCAGGTCTGACTACTTGCCATTGGGTTGTTTAACTTCGGGTGCCAGGTCATGACTACTTGCCTATTGGTCTTGTTAATTTGCGAGTGCAGGTCTGAATACTTGCATTGGGTGTTAATTTTGGGTGAAGGGTCTGACTACTTGCTTGGGTCTGTTAATTTCGGGTGCAGGTTCTGACTATGCCATTGGGTCTGTTTAATTTCGGGTGCGAGTCTGGACTTACGTGCCAGTGGGTCTGGTTTATTTTCGAGTGCAGGTTGACTCTTTCAATTGGTTGTTTAATTGGGTGCAGGCTGACTATTGCATTGGGTCTAATTATTTTTGCGGTGCCGGTCGTGACTACTTGCCATTGGGTCTGTTTACATTTTGGGTACTTGACTATGCCATTGGGTCTGTTTAATTTCGGGTGCAGGTCTGACTACTTACCTGGGTATGTTTTAATTTCGGGTGATTGAGGCGTGCAGGTCTTTCTGAATACTTGCCAAATTGGGTCTTTTATTTTCGAGTTGCAGTCTGACCTACTTGCGTTTGGGTCTGTTAATTTCAGGTGCAGTTCTGACCTACGGCCATCATTGGGTCTGTTAATTTCGGTGTTGCAGGTCTGGACTTACTGCCATTGGGTCTGTTTATTTCGGGAGGTCTGACTACTTGCCATTGGGTCTGTTAATCAGGTGCAGGGCTGAAATATTGCAGTGGGTTCTGTTTAAATTTCGGGTGCCGGTTGGACGACTTGCCCATTGGGTATGTTTAAACTTCAGGTGCAGGTCTGACTACTGCCCTTGAGTCTGTTAATTTCGGGTGCAGGTCTGACTACTTGCCATTGGGTCGGTTTAATTTAGGGTGCCGTTTCGACTCCTTGCCATTGGGTTGTTTTTTCGAGTGGCTCGTCTGACTACTTGCAATTGGGTCTGTTTAATTTCGGGTTGCAGGTCTGACTACTTGCCATTGGGTTTGTTTATTTTCGGGTGTGCAGGTCTGACTAATTGGCCATTGGGTTTGTTTAATTGCGGGGCGAAGGTCTGACTTTAGCCATTGGGTCTGTTTCATTCGGGTGAGTCTGACTACTGCATTGGGGTCTAATTATTTTTCGAGTGCAGGTCTGCATACTTGCCATTGGGTCTGTTTAATTTGGGGGGCTGCAGCGTCTGACACTTGCCATTGGTCTTGTTAATTTCGGGTGTTGCAGGTCTGACGACTTGCCATGGGTCTGTTAATTTCGGGTGCCAGGTCTGACTACTGCATTGGGTCTGTTTAATTCGGGTGCAGGTATGACTAATTCTCGGGGTCTGTTTTAATTTAGGGGGTGGCAGGTCTGACTACTTGACCATTGGGTCTGTTTAATTTGGTTGCAGGGTCTGACTACTTGCCATTGGGTCTGTTTTAATTTCGGGTGCAGGTTTGACTACTTGCCATCGGGTCTGTTTATTTCGGGGAGGTCTGACTACTTCTTGGGTTGTCTTAATTTCGGGGGGGTGCAGGTCGACTGACTTTGCCATTGGAGTCTGTTTAATTTCGGGGGCAGGTCTGACTACCTGCCATTGAGCTGTGTAATTTTGGGTGCAGGTCTGACACTTGCCATTGCTTTTACCAATATGAGTTATCTGAAACTGATCATGTGTGTTGACTGTAACTGTTTGGAGCCAAAGTATTAGGGGCATTATTTATAAAAGAAACGAAATTAGCGCCCCCAAAAAATTACCGCCGCAACTCGCGTCCGCCGAAAATAAGCGCGTCTGCGTATTTATTAACGGCGAGCGGCCCCATTTCCCACCACGCATAAGCTATCGACGGTCCCCCGCGATGTTCGTCTCCCCTGCGGCTTAATTATGACCCCTTGAGCGGCGATCCCAGTTATCGCCGCGAAGGGAGTCTCACTTAAATTATCCCCCTTAACGACGCCTCTCCTCTCAAGCGGCCCCCACCGGCCCCGCGCCGGGGCATACGCCCCACCCAAAACCACCCCTCTTCTTGCCCCTCTTTTTGGCGGCGCGAGAACCACACTACGACGCCCGCCGCACTTCCCCAGCAGCCACATCCCAACCCACCCGTCCCCCGCATTGCCCGCCGCCCCTCAATTTCTCTAGGATTTTAATGGCGAGGATAGGATGGGCAATACGGGAAGGGACGGAGCAGTTGTGGTCGCTAGCTCCATACACCATCCCCGCCACACAGCTTTTTCCCCCCCCCGCCCGCTCCCGCCCACCCCACCCCCTATACCCGGCCCAACCCCTCCCAAGCCACCCCCCCCCCCTTGTCACTTCCCTCCCCTCCACCCCACCCACCCCCACCCACCCCCTCGGGCAGCCCTCCCCCACGGGCGAGGGGACCCAGGAGAGGGATGCCGTCTGGCCCGAGGCGGCTGGCACCCCCCGGCAACAACATCTATAGATGGGTGGCCCTGCGAAGGGCCTTTTGGGGCTAGGGGGTCCCGCTAGCCCTCGACCAACGGGCCACCCCCCCCCTCTCCAGCCGACGGTACAGGGACCGTTTGCAGGGCACTACAAGGCGCACCCCTCGCGGCCTCGTGCACCCCCATTAAGAGACCCCCTTTGGTCGGCTTCTTTTCTTCTCTACCCCATTAGTGGGTTACCGACTTTCCACTCGGGAAACAGGGAAACCCTCGCCCCCGGCCCCCTCCACTATCCAGGGCCCTTTGCCCCCCGGACTTAAAACGTGCCCTTGCGGCTCTAATTCAAGACCGCCCTGTGCGGGCTTCCCCCTCTGAGGGGTCCTGACAGCTCACAAACCAGGACCCCGTCCCGCCCCTCGGCCTAAAGGTCCCTTGCGGCACTGACACAGTTGCTTGGGGGGCTCTAGGGGTCCGAAGCTCAAAAACCGGGACCCCTCACCGGCCCTTGTTAAGGGCCATTGCGCAATGACAAGGCCTTTGCGCGGGGGTCGTCAGCTCGAAACGGGACCCCCAGTTGCCGGGGTTTTAAAAAGAAGAGCCCCCCTGGGCAACGGTTCCTTCAGGCGATGGCGACACTAACTCCCCCCCCACTCAGGTCGTTCCACGTATGCCAGGAGATCCACTGCGGCGACAGTGAGCCCGCTTTGGACACCGCCGGCTTCTCAAGAGTGATCCGATTGTGCCAACCGCCCTTCTTCTTTCTTCAGCCATATATGCGATGGCTATCTGCAGGTTCGCAAGCCGAGGGTACACACTCGTTCTTATATCAGGTTCGTCAGAACAAACCCTATTATTTCTTGATTGGCTATTATTATTTTTTACTGCCTTGGTTGCATGCACTTAGTCATTCTAACCCACATCCCCAGATTCACAGAACTTGAAAGTAATTCTGACTTGGTAAGGTAAAGGTCCCGGTCCTGCCTCCGCGTCCTTCGAGTTCTGCGCGGCAACCCTACCGCCCTCAAAGTCCAAAGGCCGCTACTTTGGTAGACGCCCGCATTCGGGCACCCTTGTAAGTGCCGCAACAGGCCTTTGATAGGCCGGGCCCCGCACGGGGGCACCCTTCCCCCCCGCCCCCGTTTTGTCCCGGTTCTGAGTTTCGCCCCATTCCCGGGACCAACCTCGAAGCCCCAAACCACGGGCACATTGTCAGAGCCCAATCGGGGCACTGTAAGTGCCGCTACAAGTCACTTCTTTTACATAGTTGGCTACCGGCCCCGGTGGGGGGTCCCGGTTCCGATCCTAGCAGGGAACACCTAATGCCCCACCAAACGGACAACTTCTTTATGGCCCTTGGGAGGGTCTTGGCCTAAACCCTTTCAGCGGCTCCTCCCTTCACCCCACTCCCACCTGGGATCTCTTTCAGCGGCACCGCGGCGCGGGGCGCGCTGCTCCGCAGGCCGGGGGAAGCCCGGGAGGGGTGGCACCTGGCGGGGGCTGTTTGCGGTCTGCGACACTCCTAGATGCTGGCCACCTCCCGGCAGCCCTCCTGCCCTTTCCGTTACGAGCATTGTCCTGACGATCCCTCGAGCCCCGGGAGGGCTTCGGGACGGGGATGAGTTATGGGATACGACCTTTATGGAGGCCGGGCTTTGGTCTCTTGTGGGAAGGTTAGGTGGGACTTGCTCCCCGGTGGCTAGTGCGATCCACCGCTCGCGGAGAAGGCTAGTATCAGATGACTGCTCCACCTTCAAGGGTTGGCTAAGTTAAAAACAGACGATACTTATAATAGACAGCTTTTGCGCGGTCGGGTTATCCTTTCCCGGCTTATTAAGGTAATGGATCTGACTTGCGAAAAACATAGGGGGGTTAAGCTCCATTAACTTTACCTCACTAAACTCAGGTATATAGATTGTACACTCAATCCCTGAGAGTTATGTTGAAATACTATCAACAAGCTTTTTGTTCGAATGTTAATTTATTTTTACTGTTTGTGTTTTATAAGGTTATTGTTCATACCTCAACCTATGATCTTTGCAGAATAACATTGTATGAGATGAACAACTATGCTGGAGCCAATGTATTGGTACCGGAAATGGGGAAAGCCTCACGTGACCGACTGCCCTGGGGACACATACATTTGAAGTATCCAAAACCTTCCACCAGCCAATATGAATAGAGTAGTAAAAATAATGACCTGGAATGTTAGAGGCTTGGGGAACTCGCGGAAAAAACATATAGTGTTAGATGTAGCGAACAGACACAAGCCAGATATTCTATGTCTCCAGGAGACATGGGTGGGATGGCAGTTTCACAGTTACCACTCTTCATACGCTAGAGGAGTCTCTATATTGCTACGCAACACACTACGATGTGAAATTCTATCAACTAAAATAGACAAGACAGGAAAATATGTATTCATCGCTGTAAAAATAGACAACTCACCATATCTGATACTGGGATTCTACAACCCACCCCCACCCAACATTAAACTACTAACACAGGCTATTGAATTTATGGCAAAATTCCCAAACACCCCAGCGATTATTATGGGAGACTTTAATATGGTGATGGATGAAACATGGGACAAACTCCCATCAAGATTACTTCCACACTCAATACCCACTCAAACCAAACTAAATAACTTTGCATCAGATCACGAATGGATTGATATATGGAGATTCCTATACCCTTCCACAAAAGGATATACATGCCACTCAACTACCCATACTACGCTCTCATGTATAGACTATATATTTATAACACCAACACTAGCGAGTAAACTGCAAACAATGAAAATACTACCAAGGGGGCCCTCAGACCATGCCCCCCTCTTGGCAGAAATGACGCTAACACAACCAACATATCATATGCGCAGATGGAGGCTGAACCCCTTCTGGATGTCCCTTTTCCCCGAACCGGACAACATAAAAATAAAATTGGAAAACTATCTAGAGATAGATCAAGGACAAATCTCACAATTAATACAATGGGAAACATTAAAGGCATACTTGAGAGGAATCCTAATTTCAAAAAGTTAATGGAGCTTAACCCCCCTATGTTTTTCGCAAGTCAGATCCATTACCTTAATAAGCCGGGAAAGGATAACCCGACCGCGCAAAAGCTGTCTATTATAAGTATCGTCTGTTTTTAACTTAGCCAACCCTTGAAGGTGGAGCAGTCATCTGATACTAGCCTTCTCCGCGAGCGGTGGATCGCACTAGCCACCGGGGAGCAAGTCCCACCTAACCTTCCCACAAGAGACCAAAGCCCGGCCTCCATAAAGGTCGTATCCCATAACTCATCCCCGTCCCGAAGCCCTCCCGGGGCTCGAGGGATCGTCAGGACAATGCTCGTAACGGAAAGGGCAGGAGGGCTGCCGGGAGGTGGCCAGCATCTAGGAGTGTCGCAGACCGCAAACAGCCCCCGCCAGGTGCCACCCCTCCCGGGCTTCCCCCGGCCTGCGGAGCAGCGCGCCCCGCGCCGCGGTGCCGCTGAAAGAGATCCCAGGTGGGAGTGGGGTGAAGGGAGGAGCCGCTGAAAGGGTTTAGGCCAAGACCCTCCCAAGGGCCATAAAGAAGTTGTCCGTTTGGTGGGGCATTAGGTGTTCCCTGCTAGGATCGGAACCGGGACCCCCCACCGGGGCCGGTAGCCAACTATGTAAAAGAAGTGACTTGTAGCGGCACTTACAGTGCCCCGATTGGGCTCTGACAATGTGCCCGTGGTTTGGGGCTTCGAGGTTGGTCCCGGGAATGGGGCGAAACTCAGAACCGGGACAAAACGGGGGCGGGGGGGAAGGGTGCCCCCGTGCGGGGCCCGGCCTATCAAAGGCCTGTTGCGGCACTTACAAGGGTGCCCGAATGCGGGCGTCTACCAAAGTAGCGGCCTTTGGACTTTGAGGGCGGTAGGGTTGCCGCGCAGAACTCGAAGGACGCGGAGGCAGGACCGGGACCTTTACCTTACCAAGTCAGAATTACTTTCAAGTTCTGTGAATCTGGGGATGTGGGTTAGAATGACTAAGTGCATGCAACCAAGGCAGTAAAAAATAATAATAGCCAATCAAGAAATAATAGGGTTTGTTCTGACGAACCTGATATAAGAACGAGTGTGTACCCTCGGCTTGCGAACCTGCAGATAGCCATCGCATATATGGCTGAAGAAAGAAGAAGGGCGGTTGGCACAATCGGATCACTCTTGAGAAGCCGGCGGTGTCCAAAGCGGGCTCACTGTCGCCGCAGTGGATCTCCTGGCATACGTGGAACGACCTGAGTGGGGGGGGAGTTAGTGTCGCCATCGCCTGAAGGAACCGTTGCCCAGGGGGGCTCTTCTTTTTAAAACCCCGGCAACTGGGGGTCCCGTTTCGAGCTGACGACCCCCGCGCAAAGGCCTTGTCATTGCGCAATGGCCCTTAACAAGGGCCGGTGAGGGGTCCCGGTTTTTGAGCTTCGGACCCCTAGAGCCCCCCAAGCAACTGTGTCAGTGCCGCAAGGGACCTTTAGGCCGAGGGGCGGGACGGGGTCCTGGTTTGTGAGCTGTCAGGACCCCTCAGAGGGGGAAGCCCGCACAGGGCGGTCTTGAATTAGAGCCGCAAGGGCACGTTTTAAGTCCGGGGGGCAAAGGGCCCTGGATAGTGGAGGGGGCCGGGGGCGAGGGTTTCCCTGTTTCCCGAGTGGAAAGTCGGTAACCCACTAATGGGGTAGAGAAGAAAAGAAGCCGACCAAAGGGGGTCTCTTAATGGGGGTGCACGAGGCCGCGAGGGGTGCGCCTTGTAGTGCCCTGCAAACGGTCCCTGTACCGTCGGCTGGAGAGGGGGGGGGTGGCCCGTTGGTCGAGGGCTAGCGGGACCCCCTAGCCCCAAAAGGCCCTTCGCAGGGCCACCCATCTATAGATGTTGTTGCCGGGGGGTGCCAGCCGCCTCGGGCCAGACGGCATCCCTCTCCTGGGTCCCCTCGCCCGTGGGGGAGGGCTGCCCGAGGGGGTGGGTGGGGGTGGGTGGGGTGGAGGGGAGGGAAGTGACAAGGGGGGGGGGGTGGCTTGGGAGGGGTTGGGCCGGGTATAGGGGGTGGGGTGGGCGGGAGCGGGCGGGGGGGGGAAAAAGCTGTGTGGCGGGGATGGTGTATGGAGCTAGCGACCACAACTGCTCCGTCCCTTCCCGTATTGCCCATCCTATCCTCGCCATTAAAATCCTAGAGAAATTGAGGGGCGGCGGGCAATGCGGGGGACGGGTGGGTTGGGATGTGGCTGCTGGGGAAGTGCGGCGGGCGTCGTAGTGTGGTTCTCGCGCCGCCAAAAAGAGGGGCAAGAAGAGGGGTGGTTTTGGGTGGGGCGTATGCCCCGGCGCGGGGCCGGTGGGGGCCGCTTGAGAGGAGAGGCGTCGGTAAGGGGATAATTTAAGTTCCCCTTCCGGCGATAACTGTAGATCGCCGCGTAAGGGGCCTTAAAATTAAGCCGCAGGGAGACAACATCGCGGGGCCGTCGATACTTATCGCGTGGGAAGGAATGGGCGCTCGCCGTTATTAAAACGCGATGAGCGCTATTTTCGGCGGACGCGGAGTTGCTGGCCGGTAATGGATTTTTGGGGCGCTAATTTCGTTTCTTTATAAATAGCCCCTAAGACTTTGAGCTCCAAACAGTTACAGTTCAAACACACAGTGATAGTTCGATATCATTGGAAGCGGCAATCAACCTAATAGCCGGGGTAAACCCCCAAATAAACGACTCATGGCAAGTAGTAGACCTGCACCCACCCAAATTAAGACAACCCAAGGAAGTAGTAGCAGACCTCCCCGAAATTAAACAGACCCGATGGCAAGTAGATCAATCACTGCACCCGAAATTAAAACAGACCCAATGGCAGTAGTCAGACCCTGCAACCAATTAAACAGGACCCAATGTCAAGTAGTCAGACCTGCACCCCAAATTAAAACAGAAACCCCAAGTAGAACTTGCACGATAACTATTCAAGCAGTAGCCTGACCCACCCGAAATTAAACAGGACCCAATGCAAGTAGTCAGACCTGCACCCGAAATTAACAGACCCAATGGACAAGTAGTCAGACCTGCAAACGAATTAAGAGACCCAATGGCAAGTGTCGACCTGCACCCCCCGAAATTAAACAGACCCAATGGCAAGTATGCAGACCTGCACTCGAATAAAAGAATTAGATCCCAATGCAAGTGAGTCAGACCTCACCCGAAATTGAAACAGACCCAAATGGACTAAAGTCGACCTGACACCCGAAATTGAAACCAAACCCAATGGCAGTTAGTCAGACCTGCCACCCGAAATATAAACAAACCCAATGGCAAGTAGTCAGACCTGCACCCGAAATTAAACAGACCACAATTGCAAGTAGTCAGACGAGCACTCGAAAAAAACAACCCAATGGCAAGAGTCAGAACGCACCCAAATTAAAACGACCCAATGGCAAGTAGTTCAGACCTGCACCCGAAAAATAACCACGACTCAAGGGCAAGTAGTCAGACCTGCACCTGAAGTTAAACAGTACCAATGGCAAGTAGTCCAGACCGCACCCGAAATTAAACAGAACCCAATGGCAGATATTTCAGACCTGCACCCTAATTAACAGACCCAATGGCAAGTAGTCCAGACCTCACCGAAATTAAACAGACCCAAATGGCAGTAGTCAGACCTGCACCCGACATTAACGACCCAAGAGCAGTAGGTCAGAACTGCACCTGAAATTAACAGACCCAAACGCAAGTAAGTCAGACCTGCACTCGAAAATAAAAGGACCCAATTGGCAAGTGATCAAAAGACCTGCACGCCTCAACACCCGAAATTAAACAGACCCAAGGTAAGTAGTCAGACCTGCACCCGAAATTAAACAGACCCAATGGCAAGTAGTCAGATGTACCCAAAATTAAACAGACCCTAATGGCAAGTAGTCAGACCTGCACTCAAAAATAATTAGACCCAATGCAAGTAGTCAGACCTGCACCCAATTAAACAGACCCAATGGCAAGTAGTCAGACCTGCACTCGAAAATAAACAGACCCATGGCAGTAGTCCAGACCTGCACCCGAAATTAAACAGACCCAATGGCAAGTAGTCAGACCTGCACCCGAAATTAAACAGACCCAATGGCAAGTAGTCAGACCTGCACCCAAAATTAACAGACCCAATGGCAAGTATCAGACCTGCACTCGAAATTAAACAGACCCAATAGCAAGTAGTCAGACCTGCACCCGAAGTTAAACAGACCAATGGCAAGTAGTCAGACCTGCACCCGAAATTTAACAGACACCAATCGTAAGTAGTCAGACCTGCACCCGAAATCTGAAAGACCCAATGGCAAGTAGTCAATGCACCCGAAATTAAACAGACCCAATCGCAAGTAGTCAGACCTCACCCACCCAGCTTTCTACCCGAACAATTCCCCAACAAATGGCATAACCACACCTGGTGGCGTAACAAGGAATCACTGGGCCAACCAGCAAAACTATGATGGAGCCCCTATCCGTTCTTCATCCACAGTGGTTTTTGGGAGGGCTATATCGGTCATAGGAAGAATAAGAAGATAGCTCCCGGGCCCAACTGGAGTAGCTCTCTCTGCTCCCCTAGTGGTTACGCCCCAACTGCCTACCCTGCCAACCTGCTACTAGAAACACTGCGCCTCTTTCTTGCCTATCACACCACAATCCTTATCTGTTAGTTTTTCCAGTGCTAGAAATAGTTGGCTAAAGGATTTGCATGGTGTGGTTGGGGGCGGCGGGACGAAGCGTGATCACCAATATTGGACGAATGGGACTGTTTAAATCACGGGCAGTCGTCCAAATTGTTGCCGCAGCCACTATTGCCGTGACCAACAGTCATTGTCCCGGCGAGCGCTCAACAGTAGCGAACGCCGGTCAGGACAAAAAGTCCCTGATTGTACCCACCCTAACAGTTAGCTCACTTCTTTCTGGTGATGTACGCCATAAGTTGATTTTTTACAACGAAAAACATAAAAGTGAATATCATCAAATGTCGCAGTGTGGGAAATTCTAACAAGGCAAATAATGGCAGAACAAAGCTTAAACCAAGATTTAAAGACATAATAAATAGACTACAGCCGGCCATACACTGTAAACTTATCTTTCCGACAATACTGCAATGTTCAAAAAACAGTCCATCCTTTCCACCGATAAATGTTGCTGTTCCTAGTGGATGAACCTTGAATCACATAAACAATGGTTCAGTCTATGGCCAACATAAGCATGGACGTTAAGCTACTCTCATGCCACTTGAACACTAAAAAGACAACAGTGGCACCTACAAGATATGGAGAAAGATCAGTACATAAAGTCAGGACCCCATTCTGAATTTGGAAGGTAAACTATAATCATTCTAAGCGTATGGAAGTTATTGCAGACAAGACCAATTCCATCTCCAGCAGTAGATAGGGTATGGCCCCATCATTACAGCATGCATTGCCATTCTATTTATTCCTTGCATTGCGTGTTCAGTCTATATTGTAATCTGGACAGAAATGGTTATTGCGATTGCACACTTGAAGGACATGTCCATGCTAACTGCCACACATTACAAGCATGTTAACCCACTCCTCCCTACACAATTTATCTACACCCAAAAATGCTTTATTTATCATTACTTACACATCCCAATCCCTCCCTGGCAGTTAGACAAATCTCTGATGCTATTGCGTTTTAAACACTTACAGCAGCTGAAGAGGTTGTCTATCGTGAGGGATTGGCTGTTGAAATGCTGGCCATACACAGGCAGAATTAGGTAGATTAGACATTTGTATGTAGAGGTATAAAGACCACATTTAAAGCAGTGGTTCTTCAGATGATCCCCATTTGGCCCAGGCAAGGCAGTCTTAAAGGAAATAGTTCACTGTTTCGAGTTCCCATTGATGAATACCCAGGGAATAGTGGGTGTCACTATATTACAGTGCAAACCAGGCCTGGATTTACAATTAGACACAGCAGGCATTTGCTGGCGTCTGTGGTTGGAGGGGCGGCTGTCAATACCCCACCCTACCCACCCAATGTATAATTTATTTCTTCATAAAAAAGAGAAATGGGTGTGGTCTGTGTTTAGGGGTGGGGCTAAGGCACCAGGCTTTGTGTGCCTACAGCTCTAGGTGTTAATCTTCCCGCTGGTGCAAACAATGGTCCTTTTTTTTTTATTCCAAATATGTAACTGTGGGGGAAAAAATAATATAATTAGGGCTTATTTACCAGGCTGAAACAAAACATTGTGCAAATTTCAGCAAAAATAATTCATACAGTATCTGCCCTAACTTGCAAAGACAGCAGCAAAGTTAACCCACGTACAGAACCTACCTGAAATTATCGAACAAACATTAACTAAAAATTCCTTTCACCTAAGACTTATTGGATTATGTAGTAATTACAGTTTGTCCAGTGTCCATTTGCTGAGCAACCCATTAGTGTAAAGATTTTTACTGCACTGCTGTAATTAAAAACACATTATGGTCTAGATCAACGCACAGGAAAACATTGTCCACCTATTTCACAACTGTGTACAGTGGGCATAATAGGGCTTCCCGTGATCAGCTTACTAAAGGTCTGCCGGTCCGTACGTCCTTTTTAAAAACTTTTGACGGATCTTTATGCAGCCACGTGTGATCAGATGTTTAAAAACGCTAATGGGATGCTCTGGAAATGATAGGTCAGGGCTCGGCCTCCGACTTGCGGGGGGGGGGGGGGGGCTTCCAAACTGACTGTGTACCTACTACTGTATTAGAAAAAAGCTTCTTCTCTCCTAGGCAAAAAATGGTATTCAATCCTATAAGAACATGTATGGCTGCTTCCACATCTGCAAATAAAAACATTTATAAAGATATTACAGGTTCTGAGATATAAAAATAATTGGATGTTCTCCTGGTAACTGTTTTTTTTTTTTTTTTAATTCGTTTTATTTTCAAAATGGTCTCCATATATTACAACGATTAGTTTTGCATTATTTATACAGTAATATTATTTATTCCATATTGTCTGTATGAGACCCTTTATTATTTACTATTATTATATCTTTTAAACTTAACAATAAAACATTCGTTCATACCTCTTGTATGTTGTTGAGTTCTTATTTAACATCGTCTCATTAGCATGTTTCAATATTGGCCTCATTGTCTAGTATTTTAAGTTAATTTAAGTTAACGCGGACCGACCAGCCCTGGGGGGGGGTTCAGTTAGTCTATTATTGGTTCAAATTCATTCAGGTTATTCTCAAAGTGGCTTGTTTTACAACATGTGTATCCCCGTGGTTCGGGGAGCATGCCATGTGTCCCACCTATCTCTATATTGGTACCCATCCTTCCTGAGGAAAGCTACGTCCGATTGATTGTGAAGTCCGAGTCGTACCACAAACCCCAGATTTTTTGGTATTTCTCCGAGCAGCTGTATGTTTATATTAATTATTCGTTGGTATGGTAAGTCTTTGTACAGTTGGATCCAATCTTGGATGGTGGGTGTTCTGGTGCCAGCCATTTTAACACTATATTTTTCCTACGTAGAAGAGGAGTTCTCTACATAAAGTAATTTTATATTTGTTCCATGTCTCGGGGTCTAAAGTTCCAGCAGATAAAAGTTTCAAGATTATACGGAATGTCAAAGATAAATGGGTGTTAATAAATTGTTTACTGTTTGCCAGTATGTTTGGATCGATGGGGCATTCCCACAGTATGTGTATGTATTGCTTCATCGCTCCATCATCTTGGGCAGCTGGGGTTTGGTCTTTTTTTTGCCGGTATAGCCTTTATTGGGGTTAAGTCCGCTTGGTTCAGTATATAAATTGTATGGCTTGTTTTGTGCTGCAGGGGATGGCCGTTATTATGAAATTTGTGATTCTCCAGCCATGGTCGGTATCTAGGTTTTGAATCTCCCCTTCCATTTGTTTATTAGTGTGGTGGTTTCTTTAGATATATATTTCGTGTAGGAGGGTTTGGTATATGATGGATATTAAATTTTCTTGAGGGTTGCTTCCGTTATATTTAGGATTGGGTGTTCTGTATATTGTATGTTTTTCCGGGAATTCTGTTTTAAACAATGTCGTAGCTGTAGTACTGAAGAAGTATTGTTTTCTAGTCTTAAATTTCTCTGAGATCTCTTCAACTATTAGCAGTTGGTTTTGTTATTCGATATGTCCAACTTGAGATCCCAGTTTCTCCAGAGTTTTGCCTGAGTGGAAGGAATAGAGTTGTGGATATGTACGATTATTCCATAATGGGAGTTTCTCTCGGTATGCCCTCGTATTTACAGGATTTTATTTGTTATTTTCCATACGTTGATATCTTGTGTATGTATTGGGTATTGGGCCTATGGAATGCCTGTTAGAATCGTTAGATATGCCATATTTGATCCTCTCAGATAGCTTTCTAGATCCATTCGATTGTGATGGGTTCTTCCTTTCAGCCACCCAGCATCGTAGATATTTTTAATGTCCTGCCAGATAGTATAGACGGAAATCTGGAAGAGCAAGTCCTCCATCTGTGTTTGGTGCTTGTAGTGTTTCAAGGCGAACCCTTGCCCTCCATTTCCCCATAGGAATGAAAGTGATTATATCGTTTATTTTTGCAAAAAAAATTTTGGAATTATGCGAGGTATGTTGAATGACATAAAGTATTTTAGAAGTAAGATAAATATCTAATCAGATTTATTCGACCAATTAGGTTTCTTGGTAAAGTTTTCCATCTTGTCATTTTTCTGATAAAAATTTTATCAGTGGTGTAAGTTGTGCTTAGCAAATTCGCTTTTAGATTTTGTAATTATTATTCCAGGTATTTAACTTATTCTATTGGTATATATGTTGGTATGTCTTCCTGATGAAACTGCATTGTCGTTAGTTGTGTTATACATGTTTACTCCAATTATAGCTAGGCCTGATAGGGCCATATCTAGTTATCTCTTGGATAGTGCTTGTATTGATCCATTGCTGCATCTAGAAAGAGTATTATGTCATCGCTATATAGGCCCATTTTTCTTCATGTGGTCCCAGTTTGAGGCCTTGGATACGCGGATTCCCCTGATCTTAATGGCCAGTACCTCTATCACATTGCAAAAAGATTGGGGACGGGGGCAGCCCTGTCTCGTTCCCCTTTGAAGTTAAAGAGTTTCTGAGGTTTCGTTTTGTGCAGAGACGACCAGCCATGGTTTGTTATATAATATTTGGAGCCCGGATATAAAAGTTAGGACAAATCCATATCTCCTTACAGCCCCACAAGAACTCCCACTCCACATGAATCAAAAGCCTGCGGGCATCTCGTGAAGCTAATACTTATTGCCTACGTTGTCATGATCATTTGGGTTTGTGTCAGGGCTTTCTTAGGTTAATTGAGGTTGACTTTTGGGCATGAAGCCAGTTTGGTCTGGTGCTATTATTGTTGTATAACGTTTTTTAATCTGTTTGACTAGGAGTTGCATGGATCTTATAGTCACAATTTAACAGTGAGATGGGTCTATATGAGTCTAATTGGGTTGGGGTCTTTGTCAGGTTTTGGTAGTATATTATTTGGCTTCGTCATGGAGGTGGGTATAGTTTGTTCCGCCGGAAAGCTCCATATATGTGTCTAAGGGGTTTACTTGTAGGTCGAGTATCTTTGTAGATTTCTATTGGATACCGTCTAAACCGGTTGCTTTCCTGAGTTTTAGCGGTATGGTAGCTTGAATTTCTTCTCTTGTAATTTGTTTGTCTAGAGCTCTGGTGGCTCAGGTTTCAGTGGGAAATTGTGTGTCGTGAAATAGGATTGGATTCGGTGTTGTTATTGTTATTCATTGAGTATGTATAGGTCTTGGTAACTATTCTTTAAAACTGTGTAGTATATCGGTTGTTCAGTTAGTGTTCCTCTTTTGGATTCTTGAATTTTGACGATTGGGTGGTGTGGAGTGGTCTTTTCTTCGTAAATATGCTAGAATTTTGGCCGATTGAGTACCAAGTTCGAATTGGGTTTGTTTGGCAAAGAAGCTTGGGGTTTTCTTTTCTTTAAGCAGTGTATTAATTTCTTTGTCTAATTGCCATTTTTGGTAGTTTTCGGAGGTGGGGCTTGATCTATAGTTCTGATTCGGCTTTTAATACCTCTGTTTCTTCTGTCTCCTCCCTTCCCTGCTTTCCTTTTTATATATTAGAACGGTGTTGCTATACACTACTCAATTGAACCATAACAACACCGAAATCCAATCCTATTTCACAGACACACAATTTCCCACACTGAAACCTGAGCACCAAGAAGCTCTAGACAAACAAATTACAGAAGAAGAAATTCAAGCTACCATACCGCTAATAAACTCAGGAAAAGCACCAGGTTTAGACGGTATTCCAATAGAAATCTACAAAAGATACTCGACTACAAGTAAACCCCTCTTAGACACATATATGGAAGCTTTCCGGCGGAAACAACTACCCACCTCCATGAACGAAGCCAATATAATAATACTACCAAAACCTGACAAAGACCCAACCCAATTAGACTCATATAGACCCATCTCACTGTTAAATTGTGACTATAAGATCCTAGCAAAACTCCTAGCAAACAGATTAAAAAACGTTATAACAACAATAATAGCACCAGACCAAACTGGCTTCATGCCCCAAAAGTCAACCTCAATTAACCTAAGAAAAGCCCTGACACAAACCCAAATTGATCATGACAACGTAGGCAATAGAGTACTTCTGTCACTAGATGCCCGCAAGGCTTTTGATTCAGTGGAGTGGGAGTTCTTGTGGGAGGCTGTAAGGAGATATGGATTTGGTCCTAACTTTATATCCTGGCTCCAAATATTATATAACAAACCAATGGCTTGTGTCTCTGCACAAAACGAAACCTCAGAACTCTTTAAACTTCAAAGGGGAACGAGACAGGGCTGCCCCCTGTCCCCATATCTTTTTGCAATGGTGATAGAGGTACTGGCCATTAAGATCAGGGGGAATCCGCGTATCCAAGGCCTCAAACTGGGACCACATGAAGAAAAGATGGGCCTATATGCGGATGACATAATACTCTTTCTAGATGCAGCAAATGGATCAATACAAGCAACTATCCAAGAGATAACTAGATATGGCCCCTACTCAGGCCTAGCTATAAATTGGAATAAATCATGTATATACCCACTAGACGACAATGCAGTTCATCAGGAAGACATACCAACATATATACCAATAGTAAATAAGTTCAAATACCTGGGAATAATAATTACAAAATCTAAAAGCGAATTTGCTAAGCACAACTTACAACCACTGATAAAATTTGTATCAGAAAAAATGACAAGATGGAAAACTTTACCAATAAACCTAATTGGTCGAATAAATCTGATTAAGATATTTATCTTACCTAAAATACTTTATGTCATTCAACATACACTCGCATATATCCCAAAATTTTTTTTTGCAAAAATAAACAGTATAATCACTTCATTCCTATGGGGAAATGGAGGGGCAAGGGTTCGCTTGAAACAACTACAAGCACCAAAAACAGATGGAGGACTTGCTCTTCCAGATTTCCGTCTATACTACTATCTGGCAGGACAATTACAATATCTAAAATATCTACGATGCGGGTGGCTTAAAGGAAGAACCCATCACAATCGGAATGGATGCTAAGAAGCTATCTGAGAGGATCAAATATGGCATATCTAAACGATTCTAACAGGCATTCCATAGGCCCAAATACCACAATACATACACAAGATATCAACGTATGGAAAATAACAAATAAAATCCTTAAATACGAGGGCATTAGGCGATAGAACGTCCCATTATGGAATATCGTACATACTCCACACTCTATTCCTTCCACTCAGCAAAACTCTGGACAACTGGATCTCAAGTTTGGACATATCTAATAAACAACCAACATGCTGACAGTTGAAGAGATCCAGGAAATTTAAGCTAGATAAACAATCTTCTTCATGTACCTACAGCTACGCCATTGTTATTAAAACAGAATTCCCGGAAAAATACAACTATACAGACACCCCAATCACCTAATATAAGGAAGCAACCCTCAAGAAAATTTAATATCCATCATATACCAAACCCTCCTACAGAAATATATATCTAAAGAAACCACACCACACTAATAACAAATGGAAGGGGAGATTCAAACCTAGATACCACGACATGGCTGGAGAATCACAAATTGTCATAAACGGCGCATCCCTGCAAGCACAAAACAAGCTCATACAATTTTATATACTGAACCAAGCGTACTTAACCCCAATAAGGCTATACCGGGCAAAAAAAAGACCAAACCCCAGCTGCCCAAGATGTGGAGCGATGAAAGCAGATACAATACACATACTGTGGGAATGCCCATCGATCCAAACATACTGGCAAACAGTAAACAATTTTATTAACACCCATTTATCTTTGACGATTCCGTATAATCTTGAAACTTTTATCCTGGGAACTTTAGACCCCGAGACATGGAACAAATATAAAATTACTTTATGTAGAGAACTCCTCTTCTACGCTAGGAAAAATATAGTGTTAAAATGGCTGGCACCAGAAACACCCACCATCCAAGATTGGATCCAACTGGTAAACAAAGACTTACCATACCAACGAATAATATATAAACATACAGGCTGCTCGGAGAAATACCAAAAAATCTGGGGTTTGTGGTACGACTCGGACTTCACAATCAATCGGACGTAGCTTTCTCAAGGGATGGGTACCAATATAGAGATAGGTGGGACACATGGGCATGCTCCCCGAACCACGGGGATTACCAAATGTGTAAAACAAGCCAACTTTGAGAATAAACCTGAATGAATTTGAACCAATAATAGACTAACTGAACCCCCCCCCAGGAGCTGGTCGGTCGCGGTTAACTTAAATTAACTTAAAATACTAGACAATGAGGCCAATATTGAAAACATGCATAATGAGACGATGTTAAAATAAGAACTCAACAACATACAAGAGGTATGAACGAATTGTTTTATTGTTAAAGTTTAAAAGAGATATAAAATAGTAAATAATAAAGGGTCTCATACAGACAATATGGAATAATAAATATTACTGTATTAAATAATGCAAAACTAATCGTTGTAATATATGGAGACCAGTTTTGAAAATAAAACGAATTTAAAAAAAAAAAAAAACGAGTTACCAGGAGAACATCCAATTATTTTTAGATCTCAGAACCTGTAATATCTTTATAAAATGTTTTTATTTGCAGATGTGGAAGCAGCCATACATGTTCTTATAGGATTGAATACCATTTTTGCCTAGGAGAGAAGAAGCTTTTTTCTAATACATAGTAGGTACACAGTCAGGTTGGAGCCCCCCCCCCCCCCCCCGCAAGATCGGAGGCCGAGCCCCTGACCTATCATTTCCCAGAGCATCCGCAATTAGCTGTTTTTAAACAGCTGATCACACGTGTGCAGTAAAGATACGCTCAATAAGTTTTTTAAAAAGGACGGTACCGGACCGGCAGACCTTTTAGTAAGCTGATCACGGGAAGGGGATCAGCCCCCCCACCGTTGCAGGCCCTATTATGCCACTGTACACAGTTGTGAAATAAGGTGGGACAATGTTTTCCTGTGCTGTTGATCTAGACCAATAATGTGTTTTAATTACAGCAGTGCAGTAAAAATCTTTACACTTAATGGGTTGCTTCAGGCAAATGACACTGACAAACTTTACATTTTACTACATAATCCAATAAGTCTTAGGATGAAAGGAATTTTTAGTTAATGTTATGTTCGATAATTTCAGGTAGTTTCTGTACGTGGGTTAACTTTGCTGCTGTCTTTGCAAGTTAGGGCAGATACTGTATGAATTATTTTTGGCTGAAATTTGCACAATGTTTCTGTTTCTAGCCTGGTAAATAAGCCCTAATTATATTATTTTTTCCCCCACAGTTACATATTTGGAAATAAAAAAAAAATGGACCATTGTTTGCACCAGGGGAAGATTTACACCTCAGGAGCCTGTAGGCACACAAAGCCTGGTGACCTTAGCCCCACCCCTAAACACAGACCACACCCATTTCTCTTTTTTTATGAAGAAAATAAATTATACATTGGGGGTAGGGTGGGGGATTGACAGCCGCCCCTCCAACCACAGACGCCCCTAGGCAAATGCCTGCTGTGTCTAATTGTAAATCCAGGCCTGGTTTGCACTGTAATATAGTGACACCCACTATTCCCTGGTATTTCATCAATGGGAACTCGAAAAGTGAACTATTCCTTTAAGAACTGCCTTGCCTGGGCCAAATGGGATCATCTGAAGAACCACTGCTTATAAATGTGGTCTTTATACCTCTACAGACAAATGTCTAATCTACCTAATATCTGCCTAGTGTATGGCCAGCATTTCAACAGCCCAATCCCTCACGATAGACACCTCTTCAGCTGCTGTAAGTGTTAAATACGGCATAGCAGCAGAGGAGTTGTCTACTGGCCAGGGAGGGATTGGGATGTGTAAGTAATGATAAAAGCATTTTTGGTGTAGATAAAATTGTGTAGGGAGGAGGGGTTAACATGCTTGTAAATGTGTGCAGTGAGGATGGACATGTCCTTCAAGTGTGCAATCGCCAAATAACCATTTCTGTCCAGATTACAATATAGACTGAACACGCAATGCAAGGAATAAATAGACATGGCAATGCATTGCTGTAATGATGGGGCCATACCCTATCTACTGCTGGAGAATGGAATTGGTCTTGTCTGCAATAACTTCCGATAACGCTTAGAATGATTATAGTTTACCTTCCAAATTCAGAATGGGGTCCTGACTTTATGTACTGATCTTTCTCCAATATCTGTGAGGTGCCACTGTTGTCTTTTTAGTGTTCAAGGTGGCATGAGAGTAGGCTTAACTGTCCCATGCTTTATGTTGGCCATAGACTGAACCCATTTTTTATGCTGATTCAAGGTTCAATCCACTAGGAACAGCAACATTTATCGGTGGAAAGGATGGACTGTTTTTTGAACATTGCAGTATTGTCGGAAAGATAAGTTTACAGTGTATGGCCGGCTGTAGTCTATTTATTATGGCTTTAAATCTTGGTTTAAGCTTTGTTCTGCCATTATTTGCCTTGTTAGAATTTCCCACACTGCACATTTTGATGATATTCACTTTTATGTTTCGTTGTAAGAAAATCAACTTATGGCGTACATCACACAGAAAGAAATGTGAGCTAACTGTTAGGGTGGGTACACATCATGGGACTTTTTGTCCTGACCGAGCGTTCGCTACTAGTGAGCGCTCGCCGGGACCAATGACTGTTGGTCACGGCAATAGTGGCTGCGGCCAACAGTTTGGACGACTGCCCGTGATTTACGAACAGTCCCATTCGTCCAATATTGGTGATCACGCTTCGTCCCGGCCGCCCCCAACCACACCATGCAAATCCTTTAGCCAACTATTTCTAGGCACTGGGAAAAATAACAGATAAGGATTGTGGGTGTGATAAGGCAAGAAAGAGGCGCAGTGTTTCTAGTAGCAGGTTTGCGGTAGGCAGTTGGGGCGTAACCACTAGGGGAGCAGAGAGAGCTACTCCAGTTGGGCCCGGGAGCTATCTTCTTATTCTTCCTATGACCGATATAGCCTCCTCCCAGAAAACCACTGTGGATGAAGAACGGATAGGGGCTCCATCATAGTTTTGCTGGTTGGGCCCAGTGATTCCTTGTTACGCCACCAGGTGTGGTTATGCCATTTGTTGGGGAATTGTTCGGGTAGAAAGCTGGGTGGGTGGAGGTCTGACTACTTGCGATTGGGTCTGTTTAATTTCGGGTGCAGTTCTGACTACTTGCCATTGGGTCTGTTTAATTTCGGGTGCAGGTCTGACTACTTACGATTGGGTCTGTTAAATTTCGGGTGCAGGTCTGACTACTTGCCATTGGGTCTGTTTAATTTCGGGTGCAGGTCTGACTACTTGCCATTGGGTCTGTTTATTTTCGAGTGCTCGTCTGACTACTTGCCATTGGGTCTGTTTAATTTCGGGTGCAGGTCTGACTACTTGCCATTGGGTTTGTTTAATTTCGGGTGCAGGTCTGACTACTTGCCATTGGGTCTGTTTAATTTCGGGTGCAGGTCTGACTACTTGCCATTGGGTCTGTTTAATTTCGGGTGCAGGTCTGACTACTTGCCATTGGGTCTGTTTAATTTCGGGTGCAGGTCTGACTACTTGCCATTGGGTCTAATTATTTTTCGAGTGCAGGTCTGACTACTTGCCATTGGGTCTGTTTAATTTCCGGGTGCAGTTCTGACACTTGCCATTGGGTCTGTTTATTTCGAGTGCAGGTCTGACTACTTGCGTTTGGGTCTGTTTAATTTCAGGTGCAGTTCCTGACTACTTGCCATTGGGTCGGTTGGAATGTCGGGTGCAGGTCTGACTACTTGCCATTGGGTCTGTTTAATTTCGGGTGCAGGTCTGACTACTTGCCATTGGGTCTGTTTAATTTCGGGTGCAGGTCTGACTACTTGCCATTGGGTCTGTTTATTTTCGAGTGCTCGTCTGACTACTTGCCATTGGGTCTGTTTAATTTCGGGTGCAGGTCTGACTACTTGCCATTGGGTTTGTTTAATTTCGGGTGCAGGTCTGACTACTTGCCATTGGGTCTGTTTATTTTTCGAGTTCTCGTCTGACTACTTGCCATTTGGTTCTGTTTAATTTCGGGTGCAGGTCGACTACGTCCATTGGGTTGTTTAATTTCGGGTGGCATTCTACTACTGCCATTGGGTTTTGGTTTCAAATTTCGGGTGTCAGGTCGACTACTATCCATTTGGGATCTGTTTAATTTCGGGTGCAGGTCTGACTCACTTGCCATTGGATCTTGTCTTTTTAATTCGGTGGCAGGTCTGACTACTTGCCATTGGGTCTGTTTAATTTCGGGTGCAGGTCGACTACTTGCCATTGGGTCTACTTATTCTTTTCGAGGCAGGTCCTGACCTACTTTCCTTGGGTCTGTTTAATTTTGGGTCAGGTCTGACTACTTGCCCATTGGGGGTCCTGTTTAATTTCGGGTGGGTCAGGTCGACTACTGCCATTGGGCAATAGTTTATTTCGGGTGCAAGGTCCTGCTACTTTGCCTTGGGTTTCATGTTTTTAAATTTCGGGGTGCAGGTCTGACTACTTCTTGGGTCCTGTTTTAATTCGGTGCAGGTCTGACTACTGCCATTGGGTCTGTTTAATTTCGTGTCATGATCTGACTCTACTTGCATTGGTCCTGTTTAATTTCGGGTGCCGGTCTGACTACTACTTGCCATTGGGGTCTGTTAATTTTGGGTGCAGGGGTCTTACTACTTGCCCATGCTTTTTTACCCCTATTGAGCCCTCTGAACGATTCCTGTGTGTTGAACTGCTAAACCTGTGTGGAGTCACAAGTCTTAGGGGCATTTATAAAGAAACGACAATTAAGCGCCAAAATCATTACCGCCAGCACATCCGCGTCCGACGAAAATAGCGCTATCGCCGTATTTATAACGGGAGCGCACTTCCTCCCACGATAAGTATCAGGGCCGGATTGTGCGGTAAATTTTAAGCCCCTTCGCGGCCGATACTATACAGTATCGACGGAGGGGACTTAAAATCGCTTCCGACGCCTATCCTAAGGGGGAGGGGGCCATACCCCCACAACAACCCCCTTGCTTTGGGCGGGGAGGACTTCCTTCCCAGATAGCCCCTCCCAACCCGTTCCCCGCTCGACGGTATATCGGAACGGGAGAGTAGGAGGGGCTGACGGGAAGTGGGCACAGCAGGGTCGGTCGGACCACCCGACCGCACCCCCTCCCCCGGCAACCCTCAACCCCTGCTCCCAGCCTCTCAGGGGGGAGGGGAAGCGGAGGGAGCCGCTGGGAGGGGTGGAGGACCCTCCAGCGGCGCGGGGCCCGTTAGAAGGGCCCTATTTGGGGCTTACGTGGGTCCCGCAGCTCGAACCTGGCACCCCGCCTCCCCGGCCCTATCATGGGCCTTTGCCCCGGACTTATACAACGTGCCCTTGCGGCTTCTAATTCAAGAGCCCTGTGCGGGCTTCCCAGGGGTCCTGACAGCTCACAACCAGGACCCCTCCCGCCTCCTCGCCAAACGTGTCGCCTTGCGGGCCGCACTGACAAGTTGCTTTGGGGGCTCAGTGGTTCCCGAACGCTCAAAACCGGGACCCCTCACCCCGCCCTTGTAAGGCCATTGCGGCATGACAAGGACCTTTGCGCGGGGGTCGCTGCAGCTCGACGCGGACCCCCAGTTGCGGGGTCTAAAAGAGCCCCCTGTGGCAACGGTTCCTTCAGGGATGGCGACACTAACCCCCCCACTCAGGTCGTTCGCACGTATGCCAGGAGACCTACCACTGCGGCGCCTAGTAGAGGGGCCCGCTGTGGACAGCCGGGGGGGGGGCCGGCTCGGGGTCAGAGTGACCGATGTGCCAACCGCCTTCTTTCTTCAGCCGATATACTGCGATGGGTGCAGTCTGCAGTTTCCAGCGAGGGACACCTCGTTTATATAGGTTGTCAGAACCCCTATTCATTCTTGATTGCTATTATTTTTTTTAAATGCCTTGGTTTTGCATGCATTTCATTCAACCCAATCCCAGATTCAAGAACTTGATAGTAATCTGATTGTTAATAAAGGGGGCCTGGTTTCGACTGCTGGACCCCTAAGCCCCAAAGGGCTCTTGTTAAGAGCGCAAGGGCGAACTTTAGTTGCCTCAAAGTCCCTGATAGGGCCGGGGAGGGGGGGGTCCCTGGGTTCGAAGCTTTTGCGGGGGGGACCTCGGGGCCTTAATCCGCCAAGTGCTCTTGCCAGAAGCCGCAATGTCACTGTTAAGGGCCGGGGGGGGGGTGTCGGCGGAAGGCCCTTACAGAGTGTGGCCGGGTGTGGGGGGGTTTGGTGGTGTTCCCTGTTCGACTGCGGGACCGCCCTAAGCCCCAAATTGGGCTTCCAGGGCCACCCGCTTGAGGTGCCTTTCTCCCCCCCTCCCCATCGGCTCCCTCACCTTCCACCTCCCCGGGATCGGCGGGCGGGGGGGCTTGGGATGGGTTTCGGGGAGGGGTGCGCGGGCGGGGTGGTCGCGACCGACCTGCGTGCGGCCCCCCTTCCCGCAGCCCCTCCTAGCCTCGCCGTTCTCGAGATTGCCGCGATCATGGAAGCTGGTTGGGAGGGGCGCTATGAAAGAGGCGGTGCGTGTTTTGTCTCGTTTGGCGGTGTGGGCAGTGTCTCCCTCTCCCCCCTGGGCAGGTGTCGATCCACCCGCCCGGCGGGAGGCCGTAGTAATCGGCTGACCTTCTCCACCGCTTCCGGTGCTAAGTATAAAATCTACTATACTTTACTAAATAGATAGGCGGCGGTAACAGGTAATGTATCGGGGGGACGAGGTTTAACGCTTCAGTAACTTTTCTGCTGGCGCGTTTTCGCACATTTATAAATCGGCGTTTAAACGCGTGTAGGTTTTATGGGTCAGTGAAAACGGCCGCATCAACTTACGAAGCTTTATGAAAGCCCCTAACGTGGTCCATGTGCTTCCGTTTTAGGTTTCCTGGATACGTAATGATAGGGAGGGGGTAGAGGCGGCCGGAGCAGTCGGGCGTTGGGTGTCGGGGGAGGTGGGGGGGGGGGACCTACTGGATTCCATCAGTTGAAATCTCGCTCAGGTGGGACCACATCGATTCGGTGTTGTCCTATCTCGGCCCGATTGGAGTGAGTAGTCCTCAGGGAATTTACTCACATAGCATCGGTCCTCCCCCCCTGGATCTGTCTTCTCTCGAACGATGTGTAACAAGTCACCGCCCTGATACCGAGTACTAGACTCAGGGGATCTGATGATGAACGTCTCATGTAACTGTAGTGAATCCATTTTATTTACTTGTCTAGTCGATACATTTCACTGACTACGGTACAGTGATCGGAGGGGATATAAAGCTCTTTTGGTAATATGTTTCTTTTTCGTGTGCCACTTACGAGGGGAGGTGACGCCACCGCGGCTTTGTAGGAGTTGATTTTTGTTGGGTTGATCAGTGTGCGGGGGTTTGGGTTGTGGAGCTAATTTTATGGAGCGATTTGATGGGTCGTCTGTTTTGGTAATGCTAATGGGCGTTAAGAAGAATTTGTCCTGTATTTGGGTTTTATATTGCATCTATTTAGTTGCGTGACTTTGTTGTAGAGGGGCCCTTGGCAGGTGACATTGGCTTAACCATGGAATATGTGAATTCAGCTCCTGGGTCACACAGTGGACAGATTTATTGTCCCAACTCGCACCGATAGAATTTTAAAAGGTATCGGTTCAGTTGGAGCCCCAAAATCTCTTGCGCGAATCGGTGCACCAGCCTAACTATGCTGGGAAAGCCGTTCCTCTGCGCATTGAGAGGGTTAAAACACAAACATTTCCACTTCAATTCAGAAGCCATGGACCGAGGATTATCGCGCGCACAAGGGCCCTGAGGCAAGGCTCTGGGGCCTGCGGGTGTGTGCAGGGGGTCCCGTCGGGAGCCGTTTTTGGCCAGGGGCCCCAATTGTCTAGCATATAAAATGTGTACAATAGGTTTGGGGCAATTAATTCTGTTCATTTAACCATGCCATAGTCCAGATAGCGCTGTTGCAATGCCGGCTAGCGTATTGATTAGATTTGCTGAAGTCGCAGAACGGGGCCCGTGCCGCTGACATTCCAATCCAGGGAGGAGCGAGGACATCGGACTTTAACAATCATGACTTTGCGCTTTGTTGGTGGCCCCATTTGGTCGTTAATCCGGCTCTGATCAGACTTGCCCATCTGAGTCTGAGTGTTGGTCATTCTGCCGCTGTTTGATACTAGTCCTATCTGACTTTGTTTTGTATAGTGATGTCAGCTCGTCTGGGCGGGTAGGGCTTGTCGGTCAGAGGCTTGCCGCGTAAGTTTGGCGTAACCCAAGGCCGTGCCCGATGCTTGAGCCTGAAGTGTTACAACACAACACTGTAAATACACTTCCAGACGTGTATTCCCCAACTGGATACGTAAGTCTGAATCTGATCCTGCAAACCCCAGAGGTTCAATGATAACCCCATCTACTTTCAGATCATCATTGGGGGGGAGTGGGTAATTTGGTTGGTTTGTGGTGTGGTGGCATGGGGTGGGGGGGATGGGTGGTGTGGTTGGGGTTAAATGGGAAGATGCAAACATCATGGTGGCTATCGGTCTGATGGGGGGAGAGCACCATCATTCAGGGGTGCCGAACACGGGCCATCATGGCATGGGGGGAGATCACCATCATGGGTGGGCATCATGGGTGGGAGAGCACCACAGGGTGGCATCCAGTGGGGGGAGAGCACCTCATGTGGTGCCATCCATGGGGGGGGAGAGAGAAATAGCACCATCATGGGTTGGAACATCATGGGGGGGAGGCAAAAAACCCATCCGATGGTGTGCCATCATGGGGTGGAGAGCACCATCATGGGTGGCATCATGGGGGGGGGGAGAGCACCATCATGGGGTGGCATCATTGGTGGGAGAGCACCATCATTGGTGGCAATCATGGTGGGGGAAGCACCATCAGGGGTGCTATCACATGGGGGGGAGAGCACCATATTGGGTGTCCCTATCATGGGGGACCGTGTACAATACGCGCTATTTGTGGTAATGGTGAACGTAGGGGTGGCCCAAAAATATCTGACTTGGTCTTGGGCCCCATTTGGTCGTAATCGCGGTCGTCGATTCAAGTATTGTCATCTGCAGGCTTGTTTTTTGAAAACCCCCTGGCCTCTATCTGACTTTGTATATTTCACGTTGTTAAATTCTTCTAAATTTTAGTTAGCCTGGCGCATCACTTCCAATCAACCAGTTCCCTATGGTACACGGCAGGAACGTCACACAACTAGTGGCCACGGCCCATAGAGACACTTTTACAGTTGATAGAATAGTTGGTTGGCCACCCGCGCCTCTGGTTGGTCTTTGTTTTTCCTCCTCTGTTCCCTGTCTATCCCCTCCCTTCCGCCCCCGTGGTTCTCGTCACTTTTGTTTCCGTTTTGATCCATTTCTTCCCCTGGTGATGTATTTCATAATGAAAGACAAGCGTTTCCCGCCTGGAATGAAAATGTTAAGTCCAATCAACTATGAATGCTTCAACTAGGGCCATTTGATATTGGGGACCAGAAAGCCACCGGTAAATATAGGTGCCCCTTATTGTGTGTGTGGGCAAAAACATTCATTTTGTGAGCCTTTCAAGTGAAAAATGCGGAAGTGGCTGGGTTTTCGATGTTTCGTGGATGTTTCCCAGTTACATTTTAAACAGGCCCCCCTGGCAGCACGTTCCAAAGAAGCAAAGAGACTCTCTTTAAAAGGGACATAGAGACTTTTGTTCCTAACGGACAGAAAGACAGAGAGACTTCCTAAGACAGAGAGACTTCCTCGAAGACCGGAGACACATTAAAGTGTAGCTCGTGACGGTGAGGAAAGAATGCAGGTTTTTTTTTTGTTTAATTTTAAAGTGCAACCATCCCCTCCCCCAAGCGCCCCCCCCTGGAGCTACTTTTCTACCTTTGCCCTCCCCAGAATTCCCTTCGTTTGATTTGCAGCACATGGGAGAGTTGTGCAGTTCTGGGGGTGGTATCTTCCCCTGTGCTGAGAGTGCTGTCACCAATGCTGCAAATACATCATGGTATCAGACACACCCACTTGTGCTGCAGTAAGAAATCCTTTGTTTGTGGGTCTAACTCTGGAGACTTGGTTTCATAGGGATTACTGGAGATATGAAGCAAATCTGGTAATGGATGGGTGAATGGGATTACCCTGATTACTCCTGCCTTAATTGCTTAAAAAAAACTTAAGTCAGCAAGCTGCTGTTGCTGTCCATGTGATTATTCCTCCATTGGGGATCACGTGAACTCAGGTAACGTGTGTGTGTGTGCGTGCCGTTGCGTGGTCCTGATCATACAGACGAGCATTCCCCGACGGAATCCTCTCACGGGGGTTCTGCGCATGCACGAAAGGAAAACAAAGGCGTCGGACATTGTCCCATGGCATGCAGTCACTGAAAGTGGGCGTACCGTGCACAGTCCACTCCATTCTGGGGAAACTCATTGGATTCTTCTAAACGACACTAAGCTACGCTCACATACACAAGGATCCTGCAGGTACATAATCCACCTTACACATATCTATATCCTTACAACCCAGGTGAATTTTATCAGTGGAGATACCCTTAAAAAAGGAGCTAATCGATTATGGTCTCCGTAAGTGATTACTTAGCATAATTTCCATCCTGCTGCCCGCAACTCTAAATACTGGGGCTGTCAGGAGTGCGTGTAGATCAGGAAAGTCGCACACGCATGTAGGGGGCGCAGTTACAACACCTCCATCTTCATGGAGGAGCACGTAAGTAGCTCTGACTTCTCCTGTTGGTAAAATTAAGCCACCATTTGTTTAAAAGCTTCCCTTATGGCCTTAGGAGGTGGGCAGATGTTTTTGGCCTACAGGTAATAAAGTTTTTTAACCTTGTCACTCCTTATGTTTAGACTACAACTCCCATCAACCAAACATGCTGGAGTTGTAGTTTCAAAACTCTGAAATGCCAAGGATTGGGGGTTACCGGTAACTTATTTGGCTATTACTGTATGTCATACAAGTGTTTTTTATTTTATTAAAAAGTGGTGATAATTTCGTTTCTACCTCGGCTTATACTCACAGTCAATTAGTTTTGTCTTGTTTTTGCCGCTAAAGTATGTACATCTGCTTATACTCGATCGACTTATATTCGAGTACTATGTAGGGTAAAATAATCTTTTACAATATTGAAGTTTTATAACTTCTCACCCTAAATTCCTAATTATTCACACACAGGAATGCTAGCAAGACTTACTGTAATGGCAATTTTTTTAAAAAAAATTTAAATATATATAACACAACCTGTTCTGACTGCCTCAAAGGTGCAAAAGTTTTGTCTGTGCTATGACCTGCAACAACCAATCAGGTGCTAATCTACTGAATATCCCATTACAATAATTAGCATCTTGATAGGTTGCTACAAGGTTGTCCTACAAAAAATACGCACTGACAAAGTGTATCCTATACATCGCCCCAATGTATCACCCAAAGCTAGATACACTTAAGTACATTTCTACCCCCCAAACTAATTCACCAACTATTTGGCCCCCAATTTGCAATTTTAAAAAAAAATCCTTACCATACCTTAAACCGTTTCCCTGCTCCTTATGGTTCTCAACTGGTGTGGCTCTCTTCAAAGGTCGCGTGCTGAAACTTAAGGGTAGGAGCTGTGTCTTCCTGTCCGCTTCCTGCTGGCAATGCACAGGGAGCCCTTCCCGCCCCCTCCCTCCCAGTACCCTCCCTGGCGACACTTGATTTTAGATCTTGGCAGGCCATGTGCCCTCCACCCCCAACCCTATATGGTGAACTCTACTTACAGAACCCCACTCCCGCATGCATTCTGTATCTATGACCAGGCGTGGCCTGATATTGGCTTCTTTCAGTCCGATCACATCCATGGCTGCCAGTCTGCGTCCCCTTGCTTGTAGTAAAGTTCGCAATTTGGTGGTTGGGGGGGGGGGGCATGGCCTACAATATAGCAAAGTTATTTCATAGGGTGGAGATGGCCCTTTAAGATAGGTACTATACAAATCTTCGCTGCAATTAATAGGCACTCTAAATCAGTTTTTGTGTATGGGGGTCAGATCATTATGCCCTACTGAGCTAGCTATAAGCAGGACCACAATTGTTAGCCCATAGACAACCATCAACAGACACTCATCTGGCATCACAATTGACATTTATATCATACTGGGCAATAATATTCCCTGGGCCACATACGGCCCTTTGGCTGCTCCTGACTGGCCCCCTCAATACTCCATAAAATCTTAATATTGATTTTTTTTAGTCTGGATAAATGATCAATTGATTTAGTTTGGTAGAGTAGGATCTAAATATTACACACCTTTACAAATTGCAGACTTGCAATAAAAAAAAATCCAATTGACCAGGGATATTAAATTAATATTTTAATAAAATCCCAGTTTGCAATCTCTATAATGAGAATTGGAATTGAACCCTGGTCTGGCCTTCATGACATCCAGTTCTGCTCGTCCACCCGTGAAATTTAATAGCCCCTCCCCCCTGATCTATACCTAGCTCGCAATAAAACCAGGAAACCCCAGTTTTCTTTTCTTCTTTAATTAAAAAATTTTGCAAACCATTGTTGACGATGAGGTGGACAACCACTGTGTGCGGTTTCGGTATGCACACACAAGGTTGTTCTGTGCATATCATTAAAACCCTTTAATTATTTATAGGATCCAATATTAACGGGTATCCCGTTGAAATAAAAAAATAACAAAAGGAAAAAGCGGTATGGAGGTGATACCTTTTTGGCTAGATAACTCAGTAGCAAGCTTTCAGAACCTTTTAGTTCCTGTTCAAGCAGATTTACAGGTAAAACCGCTTGAAAAGGAACTAGAATTTCTGAAAAGCTTGCTATGATATCTTAGCCAATCAAGGTATATCCCCCCCCCCCGTTCATACCGCTTTTGTTTTTTTTTTATTTCAAACATGGTACCTTTAATATTTTGACTGGCTAGCGCACCTAGTGTATTCACTTCACACTTTCATCACATTCAACACGCGTCAGTCAAGGGGACCCATGCACCGCAGGGGGTTATTCACCTCTGAGGAGCGGACACTTGAGAGTTTAAAGATTTTCCACAGGCTCAGTGTGCCCTCGCCCTTACCTTTATATAGCACAGCACCAGGAGCCTGCTTCAGTTCTGGGCTTCATATTCTGCAAAAAAGATCCTGGGAAAATTGGAGTCCAATTCCATTCTTTCCAGCTCTGCCCCAGACACACCCCAGCACAGTGGGCTGTTTCACACGCACCCTCACGGACAGGGTACCTGCATGGCTGTAAACATAGCCTGATTCACCCCCGGTACTTCAATCTCCATGGAGTCAAGGTACTACTTTTCTAACCTCGCCTCTCCTAAAGTTCTGGTAATTTTTCGCACATCACGGATCAGGGGGGCACCTATTGAAGGACCCCGCGGTCCGTTCCCATGCGGCGGGAGCCCACTCCCCCGGCTGGCGGAATCTCTTCTTCCTGGAGCGCTTAGTCGGGGGTGGGTCTTCTGGATTCCTCACTTCCGTTCTCTGCCTCAGCTCCTCTCTATCCTTTCCCCCTCGTCAGCTCTGCTTCGACCGCTCCAGGCTCAGGTCCTCTCTCGCCCTGCCGCATTTCCCTTCCTCCTTCTCATACATCTCCTGTCTCTTCTTTGCAGGGGTTTTATTTCATTTTACGCCGCATCCCAATTAAGTCAGTTTCTTCCCCCTGAGGCCATGCCGCACCTCCCCACCCAAAAAAGAAAAAAAAACTATTTGTCCTTTCTATCAAATCACCAGTCCGCAAGGGGTTGTCCCCTCCCGCCACAAAGGAACAAGTCCCCTCCGCCCCATCTTCTTGTGCGCACAGTTTGCCCATCTCAATGCCCTCTGGCCATTCTGGCCCCAGATGGGTGCCTCGTGCAGGCGCTGCCCATGAGCACTCTCTGGCTCTAGTGTGACTGACCAGAGCCCACTTGGGCATAGATCAATGTCGAGAGTCATTAGATTCTCCTCAAATCTACAACGGCAGGTACCCCCAGACGCAGCCCTCTCCAGATCTCCCTCAGGAGCACAAGCAGCATTGGCAAATTCTAGCCTCCTCCGTGCTTCTCTGTCTGCCTCTATTTTGGGCAGTTCCTCTACCTACAATCCGGACAGCTTGTAGCTTCAGACAGGGCCGTGCAGACCAACCTAGTCTCAGGGAGTCCCCGTCCTTCATGGTTGAGGATCCAACCCAGGAACGATATGCGCCCCTGAAGGTGAGCTGGAGTACACGCTCCTGACAGGAGCCACAGACAACTTTTACACAGCTGACGCGATTCGACTGCTCTCATAAGGTCAGTACGCCCTTAACCTCCTGGATTTCTGAATCCCACAGAGGACCGCTCAAATCTCTTTTCACCAGGGCCAAATATCCTCATTATTCCCTCGTTATGAAAACTGATAAGATCGTGTTTCTGCGGAATGGTCTGCCCCGAACGCGTATACAACTATCCCACCATTTTAATACTATGTTTCCCTTTTCGAAATTCTGATGTAAATAATGGTCCTTCCCACCCACAGTCCGGCCCCCCCGTAGCTCGCTATCCAAGCTCTCTATTTCCCTTTCTGAGGCGGCAACCTATAATGACCATAATGCTAGGGCGCATAGAGGCCTTTTCCTAAAACTATACTTTGTTTTCAGCAGCATGTCAGCCCTACGCCCACCTTTGCTTCGGCATGGTGGCTAAGGCCATGGAAGTATGGCCACCAACTTCTCAAGAGATCGGATCATTCCGACTAAGGCCCACCTATAGGATATGATCCAAGAACTTATCCGACCCGCAGTGTATATTGGGGATGTGGCCCATGGGATACTCGCAGGCTCAATACTAGAGCTTCAGCGTCCGCGGAGGGTCTTAGGGTTGAAAGCGTGGGCTGCAGATTCAGGCTTCCACGAAAGCTCTCACCACCTTCCATTCTCAGGGGGACATTGTTCGGCGTGATAGCGCGTAGTTAGATAAAAATATTTCTCAGTGCAACACAGGAGGGAAAGAGTTCCTTCTCCCCAAATCAGGGCTCGTAGACTCCCCTCTTTCACGGTATCCTTCCTTTCGGCCTTTTCGTTCCGCACCAAGGCTTCCTTCGACCAACACCCACCGCAGGCCCCTTCCCCTCCCCCATAAGAGGCTCATCCCCTCGCCCTCGCCCCTGCTGGCCCACCAACGATGCTCCTTTCGATCTATGGGACTAACGCCCAATAACATGACTAACCTTCCCTCAACACTGGGTAGGAGGTCGCCTGAGATGTCTTCTTCCACAAAAACTGGAATTGTTGTCACAGATGCCTGGTGACCCAAAGGTCATCTCCCAAGGATAGAATTTTTCATCCCCTCCACCCACCGCTCCTTTCCATCCAATCTCCCCCGGTCACCACACTCCAGGCGCAGGTCCTTCAAAAGCCATAAAGAGGAACTACTTTTATTGACATAAGTCATAGTACCGGATCTTCCATGTCCGCCCACAGGTTTCGGGGTTTTTAACTCCAACCTTGTTCCTCTTTCCGAAAAAGGACGATTCCTTTTCCCGTTCTAGGACTTGACGGGAACTAAAACAGATACATCCAGACAACGTCAATTTCTCAAAATGGTGTCCCTCAGGTCTGTCATTCTAGCCATATACCAGGGTACTTTTCTGGTCGTCCCTCAATATTTTTCTGGTCGTCCTCAATATTCAGGACGGGCTATCTTCATATCCCCCATATGGCAAAAGGCCACCACCCGCTTCCTCATGTTCGCAAATCGGAAACCTTCACTATCAATTTATCAGCTCTACCCTTCTGCCTATCCTCGGAACCGCCGCGTCTTTACCAAAGTGATGGCTTGCCCAAGCAGCTTTCATTCGCCTTCAAGTGCTTTTTCTCCTCCCAAATCTTGACAATCTTTTACTCAAAGCCACTCAAGCCCCTTCCTCCTTCCACTTAGCCTCAACTCAGGTCAACTCGTGCCTGCAGGACCTAACCTCCTCGGCTGGATAGTCAACCAAATAACGCCAAAAGGGTCCCCCCGTCCCTGCATCTCCAGTCCTCGCATGACATTTTTTCTCCCCCGGAGAAGAGATCAGCACTGCGCGCCTGACACGCCAGCCATAACAGAACCACTGGCTATCAATCCGCCAGCTATGAACTAGAAAATGTTTCCCTTCCGCCTGGAGTGCTTCCCATACGAGATGTTTCAACTTACGCCCGCTCCAGCGCCACGTATTTAACTATCCTGGAACAGGTCTGATTGGAATCCCTAGATTTCCAAAATTTCTCTTCTCACGGCGATCAAAAACGCTCTTTGGGTCTGGCTGGACGGAGAATGATGCCAACCTACGAAAAGGAAACTCCTTTGGATCCCTCAGGGACAGTATATCCATGGATCAAGTTTTACTAGGTTGGGGGGCAGTGTACGGTCACAAACAATCAGGGGAATTGGAGCTCCTCATGAATCCCGCTTAACCGATCATTGGTCTTGGAACTAGACGAGCCCTATTTTCTGCCCTAATCATTGGACCGCGGGCCCGACAAACAAAGTTGTCATGGATTTCAATCAGACTAACGCCACCCACGCAGTGGCGTACTCAACCACCAAGGGGGCACAATGTGCGATAATGCCAGGAGGAATCACACACTCGGATCTCCTCATGGGCAGAACACAACATCCAAGCCATCTCAGCATTTTCATTTCCTTGGGGTACTGAATGTGGAAGCTGACTTTTCTTTCTCAGCCAACACAATTCTTGATCTGGGGAATGGTCCCTCCCGAAGAGGTTTCGAGAACCCTGTTCAATCAGTGGGTGATCCCGGACATGAACATGATTGGGGTGTCGCGTTTCAATCGGAAGTTACCTGCCTTCTGCTCTCAACGCGAGATCCTCATGCATACCTAGTAGATGCACTAGTATATCCATGGACATTCTGGCTGGTGTATGTCTTTCCCTCCGAATCGCCAGGATTCCTCGAGTCCTCAAGAAGGTCACACTGGAAAAGACGCCAACGATTTCAAATTCATGGCGTCGCCCTAGGTTGGCCAAGAATCCTTGGTTCACGGACTTACTAAAAAATGTCGTGGAAAAACCCGGGGCTTTCTACCTCTCCGTCCAGATCTCATATCTCAGGGTCATCTCCATCTGGGCCTCAAATGTCTCAGTTTTGACGGCGTGGCCATTATCTTCCATCCTAAAAAAGAGATGTAACTAGTAACAGAGTATTTAAGGTTAATACAGACAATACGTCCTCATTCCAACCTATCCCCCTACTTTTTTATTTTTTTTTATTAACCCTCCTACAAGTTGATCCAGAGGAAGGCAAAAAAAAACCCAGCTACAAATGGGGAAAAACAATTCCTTCCGACGTCCAAACGGCAATCGGAAAGTATCCCTGGGATCAACCGATCTATATTCAATTAATACCAGTAATTCTCAATATTATTTAGTTTTAGTTAGGACTATCCAGGCCCTTTTTTAAAGTTATTCAATGAACTTGCCATTACCACATCTGCTGGAAGACCGTTGCCGACAGTTTCATCAACCGTTCTCACTGTAAAGAAAAAACCTTCCTAACCTGAGTGAAAGCTTCTTTTCTTCCAACCTCTAAGATGTCATGAGTCCTCTGATATGACTATTAGTAAACAATGCACCAAAGAGTTCATTGTATGACCATTCATATATTTGTATAAGGTTATCATGTCCCCACGCAAACGTCGTTTCCTTTCTGTTCTATTCTTCTCCAATTAACCAGCCCTACTTGTCTAATCTGACGGCATATTCAAGCCCAGCCATTCCTCTTATTATTTGGTAGTTGCCCCTCTCTTAACTTTGAACTGCCCTCAATTTTCCAAGATGTCCCTTTTGTATATGGGATTCCAAACTAACTGCACACGCATATTCCAATTGGCCTTACCAGTGCCTTGTAAATAGGGAGACAATATTTTTCTCTCTTGGAATCTATTCCCTCTTTATACAGACAATACCATTTGCTACTCTAGCGTTGCTACCCTGCATTTTTTTGCTATATCTAAGTCTGTTATCAACCAGAACCCCCCAACTTTTCCATTCTCAGAGCACTCAACACAGAGTTAGTTTATGGTGTAGAGGTGGCACAGGGGATTATGTAATTCCCAAATGCATCACCTTACATTTATCATCACTGGCCTTCTGCCCCATTTTGGATAATCTTCTAGGGTCTCTTGCAGCACTTGTCACATCCTAGAAGTTTTCCAAAGCTCTGCATAGTTTAGTTCAGCATCAAACCTGATAACCCTTGCTCTCAATGCCCCCTTCTCAGTCATTTTAAACAGATTACAGAGAAGCAGCCCCAGTACAGAACCCTGAGCACTCCGCTTAGAACTTAGCCCACATAGTGTCTCCATTTACCACCACTCTCTGTTTGCGATCTCCATAACCATTTCTCTAATCCTTAACAAATGTTTTCTTCAAGGCCAACAGTCCTCAGTTTATACAATTACATTGTCGCCTATGGGTGGACGTATCAAAGCTTTCGCAATCCAATATACCACTCCACTGCTGTTCCTGAATCTAACTTCTTACTTGCTTTCTTCTAAAAAACCATTAAATTTGTCTGGCTGATCTATTTCTCATAAATCCATGCTGACTACTCCTTATAGTATGAGCTCGGAGACAAAGTCAAGGAATGATCCCGTAACAAGTTCCAGCAACCGTTCCCTAACACTAGATTTGAGGCTTACAGTCTATGTTTACCAAGGCTGTGGAAGCGACTACTACCTTTTTTGAAATATTGGGGGTATTATACATTGCTTCGTCCGTCCAACTCAACCATGTTTGGCGGAAGAAGCCTCTTGTCTGCTAAGATTTTCTCATCGCATTTGCAACGATATTTCTCCTGGGCGAATCCCATCACAGGGTTTTCCTTCCCTCCTCCCCGCTCTTTCGTTCTGTCTCGATTTCTAAAGAATTCCTAATTGGGGCTGACTAAAGGGTTGTCTCTGATGCATTTAAAGTACAGATCTCGGCACTCTCGGTCACTTCCATCTAACGACTGGCAATCACGCCATAGAGGGACGTCAGACTTACTGGCAGGGAGTGGCTATCTTCGCCGCCTTTGTCGCAAGCAAAATCGGGTTTAGCCACTGGGACCATCTCACTAGTTCTACGGGTCCTCCAGAGCCTCCTCCCTTTGAACTCTATAGCTTCTGTTGGCCGACCTGCCCCTGGCATCTGGAAACCTCTTTTCCCTGTGGCCATTTCCTCGATTTCTGGAGAGTTCTGAACTCTCAGCTTCTACTGTGGGATCCGTCATTTTATCCTTTCCATAAGGATAAAGCAGTACTCTGACCTCACCAACCTTCCTGGCCCAAGGTTCGTATCCCTACTCATGACATTGTCGTCCCCGGCCTTGTTTCCTCACCGTCTTACCAAGGAAAAAGCGGCTATCACTCCCTGGTGTGGTTTAGAGCTTCCCCTTCGTGTATACGTGCCAGAACAAATCTTTCCGTTCGTCAAACGTCCTGTTTCATTCTCCTAGCGGGACCTCTTAGGGGATCCAAGCGTCTTCTCATACCCATCCAGACGGATCCGGCATCTCATTCTGCGCTGTTATGCAGAGGCAGGTGCTGCTCCTCCCGTGCGGGTCAGCTTCATTCAACTAGGAGCTGTCCTGTAAAATCTTTTTCTCCCAAGTCAACAGGGGAACCAAGCACAAAACCCTCCCCTAAGTTTAGTAATCTTGTTGTCCGTTTAGTATTGTTTCTACTCAGTGTTCTGGTTTGGGCCTTGTTGCCACTAAGTTTATATATTTTTCGCTTCATATTTCTCTCCTTCGGCTATCTAAACTTTGGGACAGACTGAGCGCTCCTGTGCCTGTGCTATATAAGGTAAGGGAGGAGCACGCTGAGCCTGTGAAAATCTTTACTCTCAAGTGTCGCTCCTAGAGGTGAAGGCACTAACCCTGCAGTGCCTGGGTCCCCTTTGACTTTCGGAGTAAAATTTTTAGCGGTTATAACATAATCTCTTTTTTTTTCCTGCTCTATTAGAATACCTAATACTAATCAATATAATGCATGTTGCACAAACAAATGCTATCAATTAAACCAGTTAACACACGCAATAGTTATAAACTATAATTCATATAATGTTCTATTAATTAGACCATATGATAGCTTGACTAAGTCAAGCCTCAAAAAATTCATGTAAACTCAATATTGGTTCCCCCCTCTCCACGGAAATCTTTTTAGTAAAAGTCGAAAGATGTTATTTCGTGGCATGAAGAGAAACAGAGTATAACTTAATTCCAGTAACCGACTGCATGGGGTTATATGCTGACTGCAGACAAACTATGGGCAAAAAAAATGTTCGATAGCTTTAAAATCCAGTTCAAAAGAGCAACATTCAAATCTTTGTTTCCTCATAACAACAAAATGTACAATAAATGACTCCTTGGAATATAGATTTTTGGAAAGAAGAATGATAAGCTATAATGGACTGGGGCAAGGCATCATGGGTATGCAAATGCGTGGGGTGAGGATGCAACGTCGAGGGAAAGTGACAGCAGCTTTTCTTTCTTCGGGTATACGTTCACGGAATGAGCAGTGAGAACCGACTTTCCTCTTCCAGGAGTGCACAGCAATGTATTTATGTTATACTGGGTACACACAGTACAGAGCGGTGAAGATGAGCGCCAGGATCTGCAAGACATTTGGACGCGTCCATCTCTGTGTATATCACTTATACTGCATTGAATAGTATTATCTATTACCTTGTAGCATTAATGGTACCTGCTGCCAGGTACTAGTAACACATAATATCTTCACAAGATTACAATAAAACATTTACAGCTATGATTCAGTTTCTGATCTATTTTATGACAATAAATAGCTTGACATAAAGTCAAGCCTCAAAAAATTTAAGAAAACTCATAATTGTTCCTCTCCACGGAAATCTTTAGTAAAAGGCGAAAGATTTATTCGGTTTGAAGAGAAACCTAGAGTATAAAGCAACCACTGGTAAACCACTTGCATGGGGTTACGGTTGCCCTACAGACAACTATGAGCAAGAAATGTTTAAGATCTCTTTAAAATCAAGTATCAACAAAGCACAAAATTCTAAATCTGGTTCCCTCATAAAACATGTACGAATAAATGATCTTTGATATAGAATTAGAAAGAATGAAATTAAACTACATGACTGGGGGGCAAGGCATCATGGGTATGCAATGCAGTGGTGGCGTTTTGCACGACATAAGGCAAATGACACAAGCTTTTCTTGCTGTATCCTTCACTGATGAGCAGTGAGAAACCAACTTCCTGTTCCGGAGTGGCAGAGCAAATGTTGTTTGATTAAACATCCTTTATTATACATAAAAAAATATATAAAACAAACATTCATACCATGGTACGGGTGTCACAGCCAGGCTGGTAGCAATACACAAGCCTCATGTGGTGTCAAAAACAGATACAAATAGATCCATCACTACTCATTCACTTTCTACTTTGCTGTTCAAACTGGGGTATGCGGGGGGGAGGTGTGGGCCTGGGCCGAGGGTAACATTACATAAGTGAAACACAAGAGGTGGTCAGGGGGCAGCATTACACAATCGACATTTATACATTACTTTTAAATAAATAAAAGTGTGATGGGGAATAAAAGGTGTAAGGGGAGGGAACATTTTGCCCCAGCTTTATTTAAAACAGACTCCAAGTGAAGGAGGGGGAAGGTAGAGAAACAATTCATCACTCCTTGTACCTCCGCTCTGTCCATACTGGAATAGTCTCTGAGCACACTATTGATTGCTTGAGGCAGTCCAGAGGACCTCCTCGTCCCTCTCAGTACCAGGCAAATTCCTGGCATCCATAGCGTCCTTAAAAAACGTTCAAAAAGGCTCCATGGCATCCTGATCGCCTGGTCTCCAGGGAATATTCCAAAAGTACCGAGATGGGAAGAAAGGCTGTTCCTGTGCACATGTCTCTGAGGTTCATGTGTTCCAGGCATCCAAAAAGAACCTGTGGCCATCAGGACAATGCCCAGAAGAGATCAATGCAGTCTCCTCCTGACATATGCTAATACAAAATGTCCCTGTAGCGCACAGGTTGCGAGCATGATGAAAGTCCTGAGAGCAATCCTCCTGACAGACATCCATATCACGCAGAGGGTCTTTATTCTTGTGGTGAGCCTGCTGCTGGCATATGTCCCAAAGCAGTCTCTGCGTATCAGCATGAGAGCCCTGGAATGACACCACTAAATGTCCTTACTCTTTTAGCTTAGAGGTGATCTTTGGACTTCCACAGATACTTTTGACGCCCCCCAGTTGGTGTTCCCTTACGAACTTGTAACATCCGGTATAACAAGATGTGTCTCATTTGTAAGGGATGGAGCTGTCCCACTTGTCCCAGCAAGGCCGTCGCCATGAGTTACAGGAGAAGCGTGATATGGAGTTTCCGTTCCGCGGTTGCACAGCTTGATTGTTTCCTACAGATGCAGGTTACTTACAAAGAAAATCCGTAGCATGGTGGGGATGTCAGTGATTTCCTTCCTCCCCTGCTGTGTCCTTGTACATCACTGACCACTTTCCCCTGTCAATCTTGGGGAGCCATCTTGGAGCCCCAGATAAGTTAAACACGTGACACTGACTAGTGATGGCTCCTTGCGCAGTGGAGGCCAGGCTTGGCCATATACTGGCAGACAGGACTATCTCATTCTGCAATACTAGTTTTTTAACCTTTCGAAGGGAAAGGTCTCTGAGGCTCCATAGGCCAAACTTCTGTCTCATCTTTTGATAGTCTCCGTCATCCCAGTATTTCAGGCCGCTCCCTCTCCATCCAAACTAGCTTTTGATAAGAGTCTGGTTTTATGGTGAGGGCATAGAAGCATGGACTTTTGACAGAAGCGTCTGCCAAAGTTCCATCCATTCTTGACGAGTGCTGCATTGACTGGGCGTCTGCGCAGAAGATGGTGACTCCATCCTTTACATCGAGCAACTTTGCCTCTTGACGGTTTGGGTCCTGCAGTGTCAGTGTCCCTCTGATCCTCTGGTTCCACCTGATGCTAATAGCTCTATACACAGACAAAAATAAGAGGTGAGAGAGGGCAGCCCTTGTTCCTGACTCCAGAGCAAGATTGGAAAGGGGTCAGTTTTCCAGCCATGTCACTATACAAAGGAGCTGACAATATCAGCGGTACATCATGCTAACTACGAACAAATCTATCCACCTAAACCAAGTCTACGTGTGCCCTACTCATAACCACAAACGCCTCTTCTGGTCAAGACGGACTCAGGCCGCGGCTGATGCGGGCCGTCCGAATGGTAATGGACCGTATCTCTGATTGAGCAATACTATCTGCGATTCTGCCCCCGGTGATGTCCGCGGCTGGTCCGGATGGAACATCTAATTCCGATGACAGCCTTTAGCCGGTTGGCAATTACCTTGGGCGGGATCTTGTAGTCACTTCAGGAGAGAGATTGGATGCCAATTTTTCAGGTCCAATATCTCCCCCTCTGCTTATACAAAGATCGTATCATCCTTTTCCTCAGTTACTGTGGCATTCTGGTCTTCATCTTGCATCTCCCCTTGGAACGTTCCAGCAAGTGCGGGACAATGAGATCCCACAAGCGGCAACAGTAGAGCTCTCGCTGGGATACCATCGACTCCTGGGTCCTGCCAATTCTAAATGATATTTGGATCCGCAGAGTTGAATGCTCCTCTAAGCGACAAAGGGGCCTCTGTTACTTGCTACACCTATGGGTAGTCAAGCTTGTTAGTAATACCCGACAGAAAATTTCCTTGCCGCGTCGGTGGTTTTAGGAGGAGTAGATGGGGCTGTATAGTCGGAAGTGCAGAGCAATGTATTTATCTTAGAGAATAATCCACTGGTCACCTATGTGCTTGCACCAAAACTGCTGTGAGCAGGGAAAGCAAAAACACAAAAAGAAAAACAACTGCGCTAAACCTCTATGGTAAGGAACATTCCGGCGGGAAATTTATAAACTTTGTTATCGTAAATAAAGATCCTGTTATTTTACGCAGTGTTTTGTAAAATAAGAAATGAACTTTTTGCCCTAAATTGCCTTTTAATTCACACACAGGAAATACTAGCAGAGCTATTGTAATTAAATGTTATTAATATCTACTTACATATACAGAGCATGCCTGTATTGTAAAATATAAAACACTATACGGTTTGTGATGCTTAAATAGGTGCAACGTGTGCCTGGCTAATGACCTGAAGAACCAATGGGTGCTTATATACTGCAGATAATCTCATTACAAGTTACCAATCGATTGGTTGCTACAAATAAATAGCCTGACAGTGTATCCTATTACATCAGCCCCAATTTTATCACCCAACATCTAGCACACTTAAGATAGTGCTGAAGTGCAATCCTGCTGCGACGAATGGTATCTATGGTAGTTCGTGTATGGGTCAGATCATCATGATGCCCACTGAACCGCTATTCAGAACCCTTGTTAGCCAAAACAACCATCAGACAGACAGTAATGCCGTTCACAATTGAACCTCTACTTAGATTGGTAAGCTCTTCGGAGCAGGGCCTGATGTAAACGTCTACATGTAATTGTAAGCACTATTGTAGATGTTGGCACTATAATCAATCCACATAACAATAAACCTCGCTCAGCATAAACCGGAAACCTCCGTTCTTCAATTATAAAAATTGCAACCCCACGCTGTTGAAAGGTTGTGGACTCACCATTGGGCGTTATGGTGAGCGGAAGGTGGGAGTCCGTGCATTTGATTAAAATCATTCCAATTATATAAGAGGATACCAAAGACCACCTCCATATGTTAATGCCTTATGAACACAACAGTTACTAAATATTAGAGATGGGACATTATCTCAAACTTCCACCATTTTCCCGATCCATTCCTTTCAAATTCCCAGGGTGGGGACCAAATCGCCAAAGTCCTCCCTGGTACTTTGCAGCTAATATGGGAAAGGAGAGGGGAGGTGAATACACTTGTCCCTTAAATACTATACTGTTTTGATATGAAAAAAAATGCAAGCGCAAAAAGCCACAGCAGTGTGTCCTAGCCCTTGGTCCAGTTAAAAGTATCCATAACAATACTCTACTTTCTTTTTTCAACTTATATTAAACTAGTTCACTTACACACAAATATATTTACTATGATTTATACAAGTTATAATTTAATTCTATTATTCATTAACACTCAGTAGCTTGACATAAAGTCAAGCCTCAAACATTGCAGAAAACTCATGAGTTGGTTTCCTCTCCACGGAAATCTTTTAGTAAAAGGCGAAGATTTATATTCGTGTTCTGAAGAGAAACGAAGTAAAGCTTAGTTAACCCCTGCATGGGGTTACAGGTTGGCCTGCAGACACATGAGCAAAAAAAAAATAATTAAGATTTCTTTTCTTTCTTCAAAAAAAGTATCATCAAAATGACCAAAAATTATAATCTGGTTCCTCAATAAAAACAAAGTAGCAGACTAAATAATTTTGATAAGAATTAGAAAGAATGAAAATTAGCTGCAATTGACTGGGGCAAGGCATCAATGGTGATTGCAAATGCAGTGTGGGGCTGTTATTCAACGACCAAGGGAAATGAACACAGCTATTCCTCGCAGTACCCTTCAGGCAATGAGCAAGGTCAGATGAATGCTCAAACAATCAATAGGTGTATAGCATGTTATTAAGCACGGTTCTGGGACACATTCATTAGCCATATAACATAAAGAGAATTATGCATTCGTTTGCATCTTTGCCCCTTCTCTGGGAACCTGGGAGTAAGAATTACTTTGTTCTTAGATTTTGTGGGCACTGCTTATTCATATAACATGAGACCGCAAATGCCTTCTGTTATCAAAAGTTCCTGCTCCATTTTAATAGAAATATCGTAATACCACCAGCACCATAGACTGCCAATTGCTCATTCAGACTAATATTTAGTGAGAGACTGGACAGAACCAACTGAGCAAGGAGGAACTCTCATATTCACAATCTACTGTGGGTCCGTGCCTTTGTTGTAAAATCATTCAAATTTATATATATAGGATACCAAGACACCAGATTTATTCCTTAAGGAACCCAACAAGTACAACAATTAAATGACCAATTAGTAACTCACCATTTCCCGATCCATTCCTTCAATCCCCAGCGTGGGGACCCTAACCATCCCAAGTTCTCACCTTGGTTACTTTGCAGTAATAGGGGGGAACGGGACAAGATGGGAGGTGAATTACACTTGTGCCCTTTCATAACTTTATTCAGGTTGATATGAAAAACATGGCAGGCAAAACAACAGTGTGTCTTTGCCCTTATTCCTTAAAATAATCACAGTACTCTATTTCTTTCAAAATATATAACTAGTTAATTACACAAATATATTTACTATATTTTATATACAATTATATTTTAAAGTTCTTATTAATTTACACATCAGGTAGCTTGACATTCAAGTCAAGCCTCAAAAATTGCAGAAACTCATGTTTTTCCTCTCACAGCGGAAATCTTTAGTAACAGGCGAAAGATTTATACGTTGAAGAGAACCAAGTAGAAATCCACTTTAGTTAACCCCTGCATGGGTTGACGACGTTGCCTGCCGACAACTTATGAGGCAAAAAAAAATAAATATACATTTCTTTCTTCAAAAACAAGAGAAGTATCAAATTGATCAAAAGTATAATCTGGTTCCTCAATAAAAACAATTTAACACGGATAATAAGTTTTTGATACAAGAATTTATAAAGAATGAAATTAAGCTGCATTGACTGGGGCAGGCATCATGGGTATATTCACATGCAGTGGGGGCTGTTATGCAGCGACAAAGGGAAATGACACAGTCTTTCCTCGCGAGTAACCTTCACTGAATGAGCAGGTCAGATTAATCTCTAAAGCAATACATAGCTGTATAGCATGTTATTAAGCCAGCGTTTCTGGACACATGCAATTAGGGCTAGACATAAAAGGAGAATTTTGCATATCTTTGCCCCTTCCTCTGGGGAACCTGGAGTGAAGAAATTCTTTGTTTCTTAGATTTTGTGGCACTGCTATTCATATAACATGAGACCGCAAACTGCCTTCTGTCTGTTATAAAAGTTCTCTGCTCCTTTATATAACTATCTAATACCACCAGACTGGTGCAATTGGCTCAATTCAGGACTATGTAGAAGACTGGACACCCGAGGGGCAAAGGATTAACTCGTGCGATAGATGTCACATCAACAACTATGAGTGTCCCGTGGGTGGATGCCCAATCCTGCACAAAGGGACACAGCCTGAAATACCAAAGTCATGGTGCCTCATAGGAAGTTTAGATCGCCAAAAGGAGAGTGTAAGAATGTGAATGTAAATTTGTGTGGAATTTCTGGACTCAACAAAGTTTCTAACTTTATGTGTCACATATGTTTTCTAATCTAAGATGTCAGTAGAACTAATCATAGCCCAGATTCCTCAAAACCCACCTGTCGGAAAGTGTAGTACTTGGTAAGAATGGGTTAAACTAATTGGTATTAGTTCTTATGACCAAATACAAAAAATACCCTCCACACCCTGGAACGTCCTATTGTTTATTATTACGATTAGTGGAATGCATGGAACCAGATCTCCTTTTCTAGACATGGGGTGTGAGCCGAACCGTGCCTCTGGAATTCTCTACAGCAGGGGTCTGGTTGGTACTAAGAGGTCAACTTAAAGGACACCACCATACATGGTAAAATATGTATTTCGGTATTGGAATGTGTAAGATAGAAACCAATTTACATGATTTTAGGAATGGAACTAAGGCCTGCAATATGATACCCAACATGGAGTTCCCTTATCCCTTGCCAAGGCGAGTATTAAGATCTGGGGAACTATTTATTATACACAGTTCATATTTGGTATTGGATGAATTGATAATTAATAAGGCAGAGGAATATTGATCGTATACTCATCACTGTACAGCTACATTTAAATGGAATCTTGTCCTAACTGACGGGAATGAGTGCTTTGGCTAGTTGTAAATCTGGACATTGCTAGACACTCCCACCTCATGCAATCAACAGCAGGAGGATGGGGTGTTTTCATCATAGTTTTTTAAAAAAAGCCTGGTAGCCCAAATAATGTTTTTCATACTTGGGGACTGCTAAAAACGGTGTAGGACCCAATGTTTCCATTCTGCCCGCGGAACCGGACTTCTCAGTGAGTAGGGGTCTGTGGAATTGTTTATATCCTTTTTATTTTTAAACTGTTGTACCTCTTGTATAGTCATTTTATTATAACACCAATTTTTATTTTAGTTTTGTATTTTATTCCACTGTCCACCTTTTGGAATATTAAATCTAAAATTTAATAATTTGTCTTTGCTGCTCTAAAAGAACCCGTTATGCCGCTGGATAAGTTTTATGTGTGTGTGAGTGTGCATGTAATGCTAATTTCACTCTGTACTGCTTGTGAATGACTGATGCTAATTACCATTTGTTGCTGGAGTGAATGGTGTAGTTTAACCATTTACTGCCCGAGGACAGGGGGTGTTGCATACTCCCTTGAGCAAGAGTGGGTTTTTGGGGCATCTTTTAAGGCCGTAACTTAATAGTGTGGTGTGCAAGCGATATATCGATTTAATTAGTCAGATATCGCGTGCCCAGGCTAACTGGCGTTCGGACACCACCCAAAACCCATAATTCTCTTTATACCAGACTCTCCATGGACACTAAGAGTGAAGGCTGTCTGACCTTTTGTCTAACCTTGCTAATTATTTTATACTACTTCGATCATTGAATGTGTATTCACTGTTTTAATTTACAACAGGGACAACCACAGCCTTGCCAGCACTGTGGCAAAAGATAACATCTTGTGTAATGTCAGAAAGTCTTTGTTCTAGTATGTTAAAATAGTGTGCTTTTTTCGTACCCACCTTAGATTTTTGCCCCCCAGACTTTCGACCCTGACCAACCCCTGATCCCCTGGTGGATTGACCACGACCAACGATCGCACCATAGACATACGCGCAACTATCCAGGCCGAAACAGCGTGCAGGGAGTTTTGACTAGGATCGGGGTGTCGGGGTGCTTTGAGTCCTGGGGAAATCTAAGGTGTTACGAACAGTAATGCTTTGCAAAAGCTTGCATTTTAGTTTACCCATAACAGATTTTATTTGCTTACCCAAGCATGTCTCTACTTTCCATCAGTGGCTAGCATGGTCATAGATTCTCTACTACTACTGTATTTTGACAAATTGGTATGACCTTAAACAACTCTATATATAATTTATTATTTTATAACTCTGTACTTTTAATGGACTAACAGTTATTTTGTAGTTGACAATCTTTCGGGATCTTAACCTTCTTTCTCAGATACAGAGCATTACAGTATGCATATATATATAGATCTATATAATTTTTCATTTAGCGTGTATACAATATCTGGGCTTTTTACTTTGTTAACCTTTGTTAGAAACATTACTGCGGCTGACCTGATGAGAGGGTTTTAGCCCTCGAACTCTTGTCTAGCTTTAAATAAACTGTTAGTGCTAGAGAAAAAGTATCACTACTCATTATTTTTTACAATCTATATATTGGACTATACGGCACTAGCAATATATTTTCGCTACATTATGTGGGTCATATTCTCAGTGCTGCTTTTCTCTCATCTAGGCATCCTCCTCGCTCTCTTTACCCTCTCCCCCACCATCCTCCATCTCGCATTTGGGTTGCCATCATCGCGCCATTGTTACGCTGTTATCGTCTTTATTTTATTACGCCTTACTGCTTATTGGAATCCTTAGTATATTGGGTTGGGTGTTTTTTATTGGTTTTTTATCTTGTTATTAATGCATTGCTTTTTACGTTTCTGATTAAGCCTTTGTTTGCCATGGTCACAGTACTGGTCTTGCTCGACCTGAGGGAAAGGTATGGTAGATTCCCATGCGAAACTTGGTCTATCTTATAATAAAGTTGTTAGGCGGCATCGGGGCAAACGCATTGCAAAATATACTAGGCGAATCCGTGATTTCATTTCATTGTTGGCTTCGGCCAGTGCATAGCGGGGCTTTCAATTTAATATTGAAAAAGCATGCGATTTCACGCTGTAAAATGGCAGAAGCGCGATATCGGGGTGGGGGCAATTGCACCTCCGAAAACTGCGCCGCTATGACATTTTGTAGTTGGCCCTCCTGAGCCGGGCCGAGCTATTTTCATCGATACGTAAAGACTAAACTCAAGCATTAAAGTGCAAAAAGTGTGTCGGCGCAGGGCCATTATTCCTTTAAAGATATCATGCGAGCTACTCTCTACTTTATTTTCTACTAACTATTTTAACTTATCACAGTCAGCCGTTACTGACATAAATTTATTAAGATTTATTATACAAGGTTAATCTTGTAGTCTTATTTAAACACCTTCAGTCAGCTTGACTATTAAGTCAGCCCTGGTTCAAAATAATTCATGTAAACTCATAATTGTTCGCTCTTCGCACGGAAGATGCTTTATGTAAGGCGAAAGTATTTATTCGAATTTGAGTAGTAAACTCATGTAGTTATAAATTACTTCCATAGTAAAACACTGCATGGGTTACATATTGACTGCAGACCAACTATGAGGCAGACAAAATTTAGGATTATCTTCAAAGATAAGTATTGATAAAGTATGAAAAATGATAATCTGGTTCCTTAAAAAATAGAATAATGTATGTCCATTGTTCTTCTTTCATAAAGAATTTTCAATAAGAGATGTAATTAAGACCAAGACTGACGGGTGGACCTCGGGAGCAAGTACCCCCACCGGCATCATGGTATGCAAATGGTGGTGGGGGGCTGAGTACAACAATCAGATGGAAATGACACAGCTTTTCCTTGTGATACCCTTTCCACTCAAGTGAGATAGCCTAGTCTTCCTGTCCATGGGCAAGCAATGTATTTAATCTTAGAGAAATAATCGGCATTCATGGTCACGGCACTTGTGAAATATTGCTAATCTGCTATGGGGACTGCTCTTATTATTTTAATGGGCAAGCTTGAGCTTGTGTTATAACCGAAAACTGCTTGTGAGCAGGGTATAGCAAAAAGCTACAAACAAAGAAAAACACAAGCCTCAACCTCTGCGGATGTTGGGAAGGTTAATTCGCGTCTCTTTATTGTTTAATTTCGGGTGCAGGTCTGACTACTTGCCATTGGGTCTGTTTATTTTCGAGTGCAGGTCTGACTACTTGCGTTTGGGTCTGTTTAATTTCAGGTGCAGTTCTGACTACTTGCCATTGGGTCTGTTTAATTTCGGGTGCAGGTCTGACTACTTGCCATTGGGTCTGTTTAATTTCGGGTGCAGGTCTGACTACTTGCCATTGGGTCTGTTTAATTTCGGGTGCAGGTCTGACTACTTGCCATTGGGTCTGTTTAATTTCAGGGTGCAGGTCTGACTACTTGCCATTGGGTCTGTTTAATTTCGGGTGCAGGTCTGACTACTTGCCATTGGGTCTGTTTAACTTCAGGTGCAGGTCTGACTACTTGCCATTGAGTCTGTTTAATTTCGGGTGCAGGTCTGACTACTTGCCATTGGGTCTGTTTAATTTCGGGTGCAGGTCTGACTACTTGCCATTGGGTCTGTTTAATTTCGGGTGTTGGGTCTGTATAATTTCGGGTGCAGGTCTGACTACTTGCCATTGGGTCTGTTTAATTTCGGGTGCAGGTCTGACTACTTGCCATTGGGTCTGTTTAATTTTGGGTGCAGGTCTGACTACTTGCCATTGCTTTTACCCCTATTGAGCCTCTGAACTGATCCTGTGTGTTTGACTGCTAAACCTGTTTGGAGCCAAAGTCTTAGGGGCATATTTATAAAGAAACGAAATTAGCGCCAAAAAATTACCGCCGCACATCGCGTCCGCGAAAATAGCGCTATCGCCGTATTTATAACGGCGAGCGCCATTCCCACGATAAGTATCGCGGCCGCGATGTGTTGCGGTAATTTATAGCCCCTTCGCGGCGATACAGTATCGCCGCGAAGGGACTTAAAATCCCTTCCCGACGCCTCTCCTAAGGGGGCGGGGCATACGCCCACAACCCCCCGCGGCGGCGGAGACCACTCGCCGCCGCTTCCCAGCAGCCCCTCCCAACCCGTTCCCCGCTCGCGGTAATCTCGGAACGGGAGGCTAGGAGGGGCTGCCGGGAAGGGGCCGCAGCAGGTGGTCGCGACCACCCGCCGCGCACCCCCTCCCCGGCCCTTATAAGGGCTTTGAGAGGGTTTTTCAAAAATTTTTAGAAAATCTGCTTAAAACTGCGAACTCTACCGAAGAACTGCGCCCACACCATTGATGCTACGATGTGATGAACAAGCTACAGAATTCGTAGTAAACGTTGTGTTGTGTGGATTTGAGACAATATATTGGTTTGGGGGAAAAATTGAAGACGTGTTCAAATCAGTTTGGATGAATTTTTTGCTTTCTGAGCCATTGTGATTGTTTCACTTTGTGGGCTTTGGCTTCCCCTCCACGTGTTAACCACACATATGGCATACCGTTTGCTTCAGGAATTTGGGAGATTGATATTTAGTAACTTTTTTTTTACATTTCATTGAGGTTTGGCATGAATTTCTACCTTTTGAAGTTGTGTGTGTTCATTTTTTTTCAGACAAATGCGAAACTTCTACGAAGAATTGCGCCCACAAAATGATGGTATAAATGCACCCACAAATACAGTGTTACTAGCTGAAGGTGTGTTATTTCAGGAATATATAGTTGTGGGGGGTAATTGTAAGGTACAGGGGTTGTTTGTGGAAAAAACTGAAGACTGTCCAAAATTCGGAGTGGGTAAAATATTTCGCTGTTTCTGAGCACATGTGCATTGTCTCAACTTGTTGGCTTTTCGCTTTCCCGTCGCGTGTGTAACAACACATATGCGACCGTTTGATCAGGACTGGGAGATTGATATTAGAACTTTTTGTTACTCCATGAGGTTTTGGAATGATTTCTACCTTTGAATTGTTTTTGTTAATTTTTCCGACAAATGCGACACATTCACGAAGAACACTGCCCCACACCATTGCTGGTAGACATGAACAAACGGACAGTGTTCATAGATGAAGGTGTGTAGCTTCAGGACTAATATTGCTTGGGGTTATTCTAAGTTACGGGGGTGGTATGTTGTTGGTGTGTGGTGTTAGTGGAAAAAACTGCGACTGTCCAAATTTGGAGGTTGGCTAAATATTTTGCGTTTCTTTGAGCCATCGTTGCATTGTCCAACTTGGTGGGCTTTTGTTCACGTCCGCTGTTTGTAAACCAACACATTATGGATACCGTTTGATTCAGACATTTGGGAGATTGAATTAGTAACTTTTTTTAGATTCCATGAGGTTTTGGCATGATTTTTACCTTGGAAGTGTTTTTTGTTAATTTTTTCAGACAAATGCGAACGTCTATGAGAAGGCGCCCAAACCATGCTGGGATGAATGAAAGAACTACAGTGCGACATTAGCTGAAGGTGTAATTTCCGGAATATATAGTTTGTGGGGGTTCTTTCTAAGTCAGGGGTCTTTGTGAAAAAACTGCCAGACAGTCCACATCGGGGGGCTTAATATTTTCGCTGTTTATGAGCATGTGCATTGTCCACTTTGTGGGTTTTTGCTTCCACGGTCCGGTGTTTGTAACGGACACATATGGCATACCGTTTGATTCAGACCATTTTGGCGAGATGATATTGGTACCTTTGTTTTACATTGCCATGGGGGTTTTGGCATATTTCTAACTTTCGGATGTGGTGTGAGTTCATTTTTTGGAAAATCTGGTAAAAGTGAACTTCTACGAAGAACTGGCCCACCCATTGATGGTATGAGGAAAGATAAAGAAAAACTACACGCGTACATAGATGAAGTGGGTAGATGTAGATTTTCAGAAGAATATATAGTTTTGGGGGGATGTTCTGAGTTGGGGGGGTGTTTTGTGGAAAAACTGCAGACTCATGTTCAAATACGTTTGATAAAGGCAAAATGTAAACCTATACCCGCCTATATCCACTGTATATGTGGTGTCGCGCTGTGGGTGTAGAATAAACAATGACACTAACAAACAGAGTGATAGGAAGAGAAACTCCCATCGCGACACCCAGTCAACTCTGCAGATAACGGTAGAGGCACTCTAAGGCCTACATTAGAAATGTCTATCCCCCCACCTTACAGGGGAGCCAGGGAATTAAAGGTGGAGGCACGAAATCGTCCACTCAACCAACATTATGTATATAAAATACAACTTTATTATAATGCACATAAAACACTTAATTTCTATCAGACAAACCTAATATGATGTACAATAAGTAAATATAATGGTTAACTGCTTGCAACCTAGGCGTCCCTAGGTGCTAAACAGAGAAAATCTAAAACTAGGCCAGGTTGGTAACAGCGCAAGAGGAGATAGGTATAGCAACTTGTATTAAATAATAGAGCAGCAGGTTCAGTATCTCGTAGCTCGAACAACTACGGCTAGAAAAGAGGTAAGCAAGCGTATTAAGACAACAACGCCGACTGATGGGGCCCTACGCGCAACCTCCGCTAGTCCGCTGGGGTCGGGGTAACCTCACATAAGGAAGCAAAAAAGCAACAGAAATAAGGCTTGGCTCAAATGGATCATTCTGTAATCAAATGGTCGTAGTCAATAAACATAATTTACTACTCGCTTATCCAGATATACTTAAGTGTCTGCCGTATAGATTCATGTCTATCGTCCGATATTAGTCCAAACCTTGCTCCCTCTCCAGAGTCTTCTATAAATCTATGGGCTGCAACGATTGCTGTCGGATCTCCCGGCTAAATCCACGTAACATACGTTCTCCACCTGTGGTACCGTCCACCATACACGCACTACCAAGAAGAGCACGTTTCGAGAGGCCCTCCTATCTTCTTCCGAGGTCTTTCAGGGATTATAGCCTGGGGAGATCGCGACAGCATCGGTTGCAGCCATAGATTATAGAGACTCTGGAGATGGAGGCAAGGTTGGACTATATAGCATGAATCTATACGGGCAGACACTTAAGTATTCTGGAGCAGTAGTTATTATGTTATTGAAGTACGACCATGATTCAGATGATCCATTTGAGCCAAGCAATTTTCTGTTGCTTTTTTGATTCCTTAGGTGAGGTTTACCCGAACCCCGCGGACGAGCAGAGTGCGCGGAGGGACCATCAGTCGGCGGTTGTTGGTCATTAATACGATGTTAACTATTTCTAGCCGTGATTTGTTTTAGTTACTCGATACTGACCTGTGCTCTATTTACAACAGGGCTATTAACCTATCGCCGACTTGAGAGTTTACCTACGGAACATAGGTTTAGATTTCTCTGTTTCGCACCTAGGACGCATAGGTTGCACGCAGGGAACCATTTATATTTACTTATTGTATCAATATTAGGTTGTCTGATAGAAATGTAAGTGGTTTATAGTGCATTTATAATGAAAACGTTGGTATTTTATATACATAAGGTTGGTGATGACTATTCAGTGCCTGCACCTTTATTCCTGGCTCCGGAAGGTGGGGGGTATACATTTCTAATGTATGCCTTTGAGTGCCTCTACAGGATCTGCCAGAGTGCATGGGTAATGTCGCGATGGGGAGTCTCAGTCCCTTCACTTGTTTATTGTAGTGGATGTTCAAATACAAAACTGGCTAATTTTTTGCGCTACGACATTTGGCCACTGGTCACGATCTGGGTTAGTGGTAGCCATGTCTCTGGGTACACCCATGAAATGGGCATACCGTTTTATCGGGAGGGGTTAGGCTTTCATATTTGAAGATGAGTTGGAAATTTCCGCCCACAGTTTTTAGCTGAAATCGCATTTGATGTGTCTCTGATTTGTAAGTCGAGGAAAAAAAGGAAAATGTGAGAAAATAACTTACAATTGACGACGAGCTGCAGTTGGGTATCTGCATTTGATCTGACACTTTACCTAGTCATAAAAATCATGTGGGTGTGTAGTTTCTAAAATATCTCATTGTGGGTCTTTTTAGTGAATTTGCGAAGATATTCTATGTGACTGTCCGTAGTTGTTATACATTTTAATTTTGGTGTAATATTTCTAGAAGGTGCAGTTTTAGTTTGGGGGGTCTCCTGTACAGGAATAAGTCGGGTGGTACCTACATATATCTGGTATCGTTGTACTCGGGAGTATCAGAGCTTTTAGAAACAGTGAGATTTTTGGGTTGTAACATTCAGATACCTATAAGTAAAATGGGAAAAATCCATGAAAATTTGCTCATGTTTTACATATTTACCCAATATTCAGTAAAACATTTCCAGAAAAAGTTAAAAATCTGTTACCATGCTAAGTACACATTGTGCTGAAAAAAACATGTATAATTATTCCTGATTTACTGCAAGGTTTCCTACTGTAAATTAGTGTCTTAAAGGGGAGGTGATAAGGCAAATCCTGAAAAAATTCTTTGGCAGTTAACGAAAAAAAACATATGAAATTCTCCTGGCATTGAAAGGGTTAAACAAAAGAATTAAAAAAAAAATAAGTTCTTTATCCCCTTTAATGATTCCATGCAAAGCCCAACATCACAATTCTAAGCGTGACTTTCACTTATAAGGACTGGGCCCATTCCCTATTGTGGCTTTGCATCGAAGAAAAGAAGTACCAGCTCTTTAATTCCTAATAACTGAAAATTAAAGTTCCAGGGTCTGCTGAGCATTACAGACTTATTAAACCACGATCCACTTAAAGGATTAAAAATAACAGAAAGCAAACCTTCTACGGTCACAATTCAAGGTTACAGTCGTTGACTGGTTTGTAAAATGATTTAAATCTACCTAAGTGTAAAGCAAAACACAACAGATTTGACTGATAATTATTTTTTTAAGACAATGTAAGCGAACTCAGAACAACAGAGTGTGAAAAACAAATCCGCCCTCAATGACTTTGATAGGAATTAAGGGTAAGTAGCAGCAAGGGATTGCATTAAATTCACTGATTTACTGATGAGAGATGCCCCCCTCTTGTAAAGCAAAGGTTGAAATCGCGTTAGGCCCCAGCATCTCACAGACAATTGGAGGTTACCCCCATGACACATGGTAAAAAATGTTCGCCACACTAGTTATGTGACATTGTTGGCATCCCTGTCAGCTTGTTCTATAGAAGAGAGATGTATGGAGTTCTGTTTCAACTTTTTTCATGTTTTTGTCTACATAAAACTTATCACATGGGTTAGATTAACAAATAATAAATAACATTCAGAAATTGCAGTTAGATGTTACTTAAATTTCTTTTCCATATCGGTAAGAAATGATGTTCAGTGTGTCATGGAATTGGCCAAAATATACAATTCCCCACAGGCCCCCCTTGGGATTCTGGTGTCCGGTTTAGTATTATTGGTTATACCTTTGATGCAGTGTATGTTTGGCCTATGTACTAAGTTCTCTTTGCTATTGAGCACACATGATTTACTTGATGCAATTTATATAGGGGTCCTCTCATGCATGGCTTAATGGACAATTCAAAAAACTGCTCTAGTGCATTGTTCACTAATCGGTCATATCAGAGACACATGGGACTTTCAAATTGGAAAATAGAAGTTCATCTCCGGTTAGGGAAGGTTTCTTACAGTGGAATGGTGAAACTGTTCTTCCACTAGACTGTGGAAATTACGGTATAATACATATACTGTTCTGGCTGATCCAGGTATATTCCGATAGCCAGATTGCTGTTTTTGGGTCCCAATAATCCCTGTTTTTTAGCTGGGGTTTTTTTTGCCTTCCCCTGGATCAACTCGTAGGTAGGGTTAAAAAAGAGGGGATACGGTGGACTTGACAGACTAGGTCTTTTATTTAACTTTCATTTACTATGTTATGTGCATAGTATAGTATGACGTACTGTTTGCTCAAGCTCATATGCCATCCGTCCAACCTTTCAGAAATACCCACATTTCCTCATAGCTGTTGATTTAGAGGCAGGCAAAAAAGAAGAAAAACACCAGAAAATATGAAGGGGGGAAAAAAGTGGCAATGGGAAATAGTACTGGTTCACTCTAAATTATTCTATCACTTCCCAGAAACCTGCAAAAAATCCCTGTCCAGTTTTTTAAACCTGCAATCTACCACATCCAATGGAAGACCGTTCCAGAGTTTTACCATTTCACAGTCGAAACCTTTCCTAATTTTGAAGACTTAGTTAGAGGTTGAATAAAGGACATACATACATCCAGTCAACCTAATAGTTGAGGTTGAATAAAGACCATACATACATCCAGTTCCAACCTACTCAGGCAATACAAAACCTACTCAGCAATACCCACATTTCTGCCTAACTGTTTGGATTTAGAGGATGGCAAAAAAACCCAAAAAACACCAGAATTATGAAGGGGTAAAAAAACTACCTTCCCTGGACTCCAAGTGGCAATAATCGGATTCATACTTTCTTGTATCAATATCAGTAATCTGTGGCATTCCTTGTTTTTAGACACTCATCCACTTTATTTTTTATCAAGAACCTGCATCACCACGTCCAAGGGAAATAAGTTCCATCGGTTACTGTTCTCAGAGTGAAAAACCTTACCCAAACTTGAACAGACTTAACTTCCTTTCTTTAAGTCTTAAGGGTTGTACAAAACTGAAAATTTTTTTTTAAAGTCTCTATAGTGGAAACTATAATTCATCCCAACTATCCACTGTACAATTTGTTGTTGATTGACCCATATTTCTTAGATATCCAATCGAAACATGTAGTAGCATTCTGTAAGCAATTTTGCTATGTAGTTGGAAGGGGTTGACCAGTGGTGTGCTGTATACTGTTTGCAGTTTTTGGACGTGGGTATTGGGAAAATTGTCAGGTCAGTGGTCAGCGAGCTTGAGCAAAACACAGTACTGTCATGAAGGAATGCTTGAGCAAAAACACCAACTTCAGAGTAAATTCTACGTACATGTATTTACCATATAGGACTCTGCTCCACCTGGCCTCCGGGAGAAGTTTGGAATGCGTAATGCAGCCCTTCTACCCCTCCCTCCTCTCAGGATCCCCACTAGTGTAAAACCCTTAATATATTATGCTTCATGTAACCCCAGCCCAACCACTGCATTATATTCTTAGAAAGCTCACAAACTTTACTTAACTTCCTCTTCCCCTGCCAAATGAACTCCCGGCAGCGCGTCCGTGATTGGCTGGCGCTCAGCCAATCACGACGCGACTGACGGTCCCGCCCCTTGCTTGCATTTTCTCGCAAGAAGAGGACTGGCAGCGTTGGCCGGAGGAAGAAAGAGGGGAGTAAGCCAAGTTGGGGAACTTTCTAAGAGTAAAATATAGCGGTCTGGGCTGGGGGGGAACAGGAGCGAATCATATATTAAAAAAAATGGTTTTTTAAGGGTTGGACATACCCTTTAATATTCCGCGTGTCCTATGATATTCTCTAATGGGTTGAACAATGCCTCGGGCCTGTGATTATTTTATACACGTAATTATATCCCCACGTAAATATACATCTGAGGATTAGATTGCATGTTAGCTATGTGTATAACCAATTATTTGCTGATGGGTCCCAAGAGTGTAGAGTCCTGTTTTTTAATCTGTTGTAATACGGCTGTTATATTTATATTTCACAGAATTTCCCACTTTTTGAATTATTGGTCTATAAGAGCAGCTCTTTTGATAGGCTCCCTATGCACGTTCCTGTGACGACTATATAATACTATGTTACTGCTCCAGTCTTTAGGTATCCAGAGAATAAAATACAGTCAGGCCCATAAATATTGGGGGACATCAACACAATTCTAACCTTTTGGCCATACAAACCACAATGGATTTGAAATGAAACAACACTATCGGGAGATTAATAAAAGTTCTTATCATTAAAAATGGGCTAATTTTCCCCAACCCAATCAGATTGTAAGCGTTCCAAATGTTAAATAAGATAAAAATATCATTGGTGGGGGCAAATTGAATAATTTTTTTACTAATAAGAACTTTATTGAATCTCCCTGAATGTGTCTAGCTGCAGACGGCCAGCTTTAATTTGAGGGTATTTACATCCAAATCACGGGTGAATGGTGGGTAGGATTTACAAACAGTTTTTGTATTCAGTTCCTGCTTGTTCTGGGGTGTTGTACCCTTCAGTTTTGGATTGGATTCAAGGGCAAGGTGAATGACTTGGCCACTGCATAACATTCCACTCTGTCCTTTTAAAACTCTTGGTTTTGCTTTTGCAATATGCTTGGGTCAATGTCCATCTTCACTGTGAAGCGCCTTCCAATGAGTTTGAAGAATTTGCTAAATATATTGAGCTATATTGCCCGAAACACTTCTGAAATTCATCCTGCTGCTTTGCAGCAGTACGGTCATCAATAAATACCAAGAGAAGAGTTCATTGGCAGCCATACATTGCCCATGCCATGGCATACCACACCATGCTTTACTGATGAGTGTATTTATGTTAGGACATTAGAAGTTCCTTCCCTGCGCCCAACTGTTCGAAGGGAGTTTTCTTAAACCAGGGAAAACCATTCTTCGGTCATCCACCACAGTTTCAATGTCGTTGGGTGTTGCTAAGTTCTCCAGTGCATTCCTTCTTTTGTTACACAGTGTAATCATGCTTGGCTGACCCGCGAGCACGATGTGACGAACATTTGTTGCAAGCAGATAATCGGCCCGTGTATGGGCACTTTATGGACCGAAAATGGACGCTGGTTTGGAGATCCACCGGCGGATTGGGCAACAATCTCCGAAAAGAAAACAGGCATTTAGGCCGATCTGATAAAGTGGCCCATTTCACGTTCCAATTATCGTAAATAAACGGACGTTCGTTACCCACTTACACTGTGAACAAGCCCTGCAGGGAACCATTTGGAGCAGAGATATAAGGTAAGGGATTATTAAAAACTTACACGGTGGTCAAGTAGTGGGTTAAATTTTAGTTTGGGGGTGGACATGCCCTTTAAACATTTGAATTAAAATTACATTCTCCTAATAGTGTGCAATATGAAAAAAAAAAAAACTAAAAAGCCAAACTGGGTCCTTGACAACACTCGCCTTTAAAGAACTCAGGGTGTGGACATAACAGCTCAGTCCCAGTCCCGGGGTTCAGCCTCGAAGTACTGTATTCTAATCCCCGAAGTTCTGACTGCGAGCGGATGTTCCCCACCTCCCACTCCTTTCCCGGGCTTCAACAATAGGAAGGACACGCTTATTCTATCTTGGTTTAGCTTGAGACTGTAAGGAGGAAGGTGGGAACCCTTTCAAACAAGCCCCTAATGATGTCACGCTTCTCTGGTTCTTAAGTATAGGCTGTACAATTAACTTGCAGACAGTCAGGATGACATGAAGTGTGTGACAGTCACATTATGTGCCTCTTGTTGCCATCACCCTGTATTATATATTTATGTAGATTCCTTTATCACTTTTAAAGAATAAAAAAAAATCAGTGAAATGTTGTTAATAAAGTCACATACCATAAGACAATCAGTTTTGATAGCAGGAAAGCAATGCTGTTTAAAAAGTCACAGTGTTGTTACCTTATTTCCATATATGGTGGGATCCCTTCCATCTTGCTGTGTCCCGTGCAAGTTTGGCTTTTTGTCTTCTCAAGGAACACATCAAAGTCTCATCCATCTTCCAAAATAAATAAATAACAAAACACAGTCCAATTAAAATTAACAGTCCATCGGTTAATGACCTTAAACTTGCTTGGGGAAAGCCTGAAATGGACAAATAAGCAAAACTTAAAGGGCATCTCCACCCCTAAATAAATCACTTCGGAAAGTGGTGGGGCATCCTCCCACCCCAACCAACTATATTAGATTTTTAAAAGAAGCAGAACTCTCTTACGCTCCTCGATCAGCAACGCTTGATCTGGGCTCTGTTTGCCAAAAACTGCTAATGGAACGAAGTATTTTTGTCTTTCTACGTAAATATACCTGTTGGTTTACAACTAATCTTCCATTACAAAGACTTATGATTACTTTTGCTTTCCACTGTATTTTAAACACTGGGGATGAAAGTAGCTGCAATTCATCTTAAGTTGCTTTACGTTCTATAATGGACATTATTATGTTACATGTTGGTGCCTGCTCTATGAATAAACAAATAAGCATCAGGAGAGGGCCCCGCCATAGCTGTTTATTGCCTCCTGGGCAAGTGCCACTGATCCATGTTATAGGGTTTCCCGTTTGAGCTATATCACAACGGCCTGGGCCCGGTCCATTTGTGATTGTGATTATGAATCATAAATAATCCAATTATTATCTTAAAATGATCAAGGCAAGAAACATCAAGCAGTAAACGTCTGTCCTTTCCACATTACAGTCAACCAACATTCATCTCAAAATTAATATCTAATTGTATAATGTCAGGTAGTGTATGACCAGCTTCTTAAGGGACCGGGTCAAAATATAATGAATGCCACAATCTAAGGTATAGCCAAATAATGGTTACAAAAATCTATAGTAGCCAATAATTTTATGGATATTATTAGCACAAAATCCACTGTTAGCACTTTACAATTACATGGATAAAGAAACATATATGACAATACACAATGATATGCATGTCTTATGATGGTGGGGGAAAAGGAAGACCGGATGAAACACCACGCAAGCACCAGGAAAGAAACATACCCAATTTCAGCACTACAGCTAGCCACCGCGCTACCATGCTGCCCCAAAAATGGACATTTCATTAATCACACATTAATCTACAGAGTGGTTCCCTGACACTAGAAACAGCTTAAAAAAGAAACCTAGAGTGTTCTGAAAGCTTGCATGATTATCTTAGCAATAAAGGTAGTCCAACCTTTATACCAATTTTGTTATTTTTTATTTCAAAAGGGTTTACCCGGTAAACATATGAAATCACTATCTATTTTTTGCGTTTAGATAGTATTATGTTTATCTATCTCCCCTACAGCAACCAGAGTACCTATCACCCCATACAAGCACCCAGAGTACTTATCTCCCATGCAGCGCCCAGAGTACATATCACCCCCACCACAGCACGCAGAGTAATATTCCTCCACATGCAGTGCCCAGAGACAAGCTCCCCCATGCAGCGCCCAGAGAGGACATATCTCTCCTCCAGCACCCCAGGTACATATCTCTCCATACAGCAACCAGAGTACATATCTCTCCAAAAGACCAGATACATATCTCTCCATACAGCACCCAGAGTACATATCTCTCCATACAGCACGCAGAGTACATATCCATCCATACAGCACGCCAGAGTACATATCCTCCATACAGCAAGCAGGTACATATCTCTCCATACAGCACGCAGAGTACATATCTACCATTGCCGCACCAGAGGACATATATTCCATACAGCAACCAGAGTAACATATCACCCCATACAGCACCCCGAGTACATATCTCCCAATACAGCACCCAGAGGCACATATCTCCCCATACAGCACCCAGAGTCAATTCCCCATGACCGCACCCAGAGTACATATCTCCCCATGCCGCACCCAGGAGTACATATCTCACCATACAGCACCCAGAGACATATCTCCCCATTACAGCAACCAGAGTACATATCTCCCATATTACAGCACCCCAGAGGACAAACCCATACAGCACCCAGAGTACATATCTCCACATGCAGCACCCAGAGTCATATCACCCCATGCAGCACCCAGGAGTACATATTTCTCCCCATTGCAGCACCCAGAGTACATATCTCCATGCAGCACCCAGAGACATACTCCCATGCAGCACCCAGAGGAGTACATATTCTACCATGCAGCACCAGAGTACATTATCTCCCCATGCAGCACCCAGAGTACATATCTCCCCATGCAGCACCCAGGCGTAATATCTCCCATGCAGCACAAGAGTACAATTCCCATGGCAGCACCAGAGTCATATCCCCCATGAAGCAACCCAGAGTATCAGATCTCCCCCAGGAAGCAACAGAGTAATATCTCCCCATGCAGCACCCAGAGTTACTATCTCCCCATGACAGCCAACCCAGAAGACATATCTCCCACAGGCAGCACCCAGAGTAGTTACTATCTCCCCCCTCCTGCAGACCCAGAGTACATATCTCCCCAGCCGCACCCAGAGTCCATTAATCTCCCCATGCAGCACCCAGAGTACACTCTCCCATGCAGCACCCAGAGTAACTATCTCACCATGCAGCACCCAGAGTAACATATTCTCCCCCATGCAGGCACCCAGAGTACATATCTCCCTCATGAAGCACCCAGAGTAAATATCACCCCATACAGCACACACAGGAAAAGATCACCCCCAACAGCACCAGCGACAAATCCCCCATACAGCACCCGGACATATATCCCATACAGCACCACAACGCGTACATATAACCCATACAGCACACAGGTACATATCTCCCATACAGCACACCACGGTTACATATACCCCATACAGCACCCACGGGTAAATATCACCAATAAGCACACACTCTGGGCCTAAAATCCCCCCATACAAGCACACAGGTACATATCACCCCATCCAGAACACACTGGTAAACATATAACCCCATACAGCACACACGGTACATATCACCCATACAGCACACACAGTACATACTCACCCCATACAGAACAAGAGGAAAGAAAAACAACCCATTCTCATGAGTGAACCAACGTTTAATCGCAGCACTCGACATGTTATTAACCAGACCAATGTTCTCGCTATGTCCGTACCTTCCAGCTCTTCTCCAGCATTCGATCATGTGTTGGGGATCCGGTTTTTATCTGTCTCTGTGGTACAAGCTCCGCCCCCTTCACGACTTTTCCAGCTCGATACTCCAAGTACTTCCGCCCCACAGTCACAAAGGATGGTAAACCTTGACCGCCCCCTCAACAGTCAATTTGTTGTGCAAACCAGCCCAATCGCTGTTTCTTCAGGATGCCCCAAACGGTTCTTGACCACTGCCTTAAAAAATGCAACTGAAGCCTTGCAGGAAGGGTTAAATAATTGAACAAACTAAAAGAGTTACTTTCTCTTCCAGTCTACTGACACCCAGAAACAATCCATTGCGGTCCATTCCTGGTAGAGGAACTCCAACTGATCCGCCCAATGGAGGGGGCGTGGCAAGGGTAGAGAGAGAAAGATACCCACTGGGACTGTGTACCCCTGGGCACTGAGGATTCAATTGTACACGGGGGGGGAAGTGAGAGTGAGGTATGGTGTGTGATGGCAAGGGGGGGCAGTGAGGGTTATGGTGTCTTGCATGGGGGGTGTGATAGAAGGGGGCCAGTCGGGTATGGTGTCGCATGGGGGTATGATGGCAAGGGGGGTAGTGAGGGTATGGTGTGTGATGGGCAAGGGGGACAGTGGAGGTATGGGTTGTATGCAGGGGGGGTGTGATCTGTGATGGCAAGGGGGGCAGTTGGAGATATCGTGTCTTCTGCATGGGGGGGTGAAGCAAGGGGGCCGTGAGGGTTATGGTGGTCCATGTGGTTGTGATGGCAAGGGGGCAGTGAGCGGGTATGGTTGGTGTCTGATGGGGGCTTGTGTGAAGAAGGGGGCAGTGAGGTAGGTGTCTGCATGGGGGTGTGGTGTGATGCAAGGGGGCAGTTAGGGTTGGGTGTCTGGGGTATGGTGTCTGCATGGGGGGTGTGATGGCAAGGGGGCAGTTAGGGTATGGTGTCTGGGGTATGGTGTCTGCATGGGGGGTGTGATGGCAAGGGGCCAGTGAGGGTATGGTGCCTGCATGGGGGTATGATGGCAAGGGGGGCAGTGAGGGTATGGTATCATCATGGGGTTGTTGTATGGAAAGGGGTCAGTGAGGTTCTATGGTGTCTGCATGGGGGGTGATGGCAAAGGGGGTGGTATTTGAGGGGGGATGAGCCTGCATGGGGGTGTGATGGCACAAAGGGGGCAGCTGAGGGTTATGGTATCTGCATGGGGTGTTGTGATGGCGAGAGCAGTGAGGGTATGGTGCCTGCATGGGGGTATGATGGCAGGGGGCAGTGAGCGTATATGGTATCATCATGGGGTGTAATGGCAAGGGGTCCAGTGAGTATGGTTCTGCCATGGGGGGGGGTTGATGCAAGGGCCGTGGGGGTATGGTTGTGCTGCGTGGTAGTGTGATGCAAGGGGCAGTGAGGGTATGTTTCTGCATGGGGGGTTTGTGATGGCAGAGGGCAGTGAGGGTATGGTGCCTGCAGCAGGGGGGTATGAGGCACAGGGGCTGTGAGGGTATGGTATCATCATGGATTGTAATGGCAAGGGGGTCAGTGAGGTTATGGTGTCTGCATGGGGTTGGGTGATGGCAGGGGGGCCGTGAGGGGATGGTATCTGCATGGGGGAGTGAGAGTGTTTGTGATGGAAAGGGGGCAGTGAGGGTATGGTACTGCATGGAGGGGGTGATGGCAAGGGCAGTAGGTATGGTATCTGCATGGATGATGGCAAGGGGGACCGTAAGGGTATGGTTTTGTTGTCGTGGGGGTGATGGCAAGGGGAGCAGTGAGGTTAGGGTGTCTGGCATGAAAGGTGTGATGGCAAGGGGGAGCAGTGAGGGTATGGTATTGTGCATGAGGGTGTGATGGCAAGGGGAAGCAGTGAGGGTATAGGGACTGCATGGGGGGTGTGTGGCAAGGGGCAGTGAGTGTATGGGGATCTGCATGGGGAGGTGATGGCAAGGGGGAGCAGTGAGTGTAAGGTCTCTGCAGTGGGGTGTAATGACAAGGGGCAGTGAGGATATAGTGTTGCATGGGGTATGTGATGGAACGAGGAGGTCTAGTGTCGGCATGGGGGGAGGGCAGTGAGCGTTATATGGTATCTGCATGGGGTGGTGGAAAGGGGGCTGGCAGTGGTTGATAGTGTCTGCATGGGGTGGGTGATGTGATGGCAGGGACGGCCCGTGAGGGTAAAAGTGTGTGCATGGGGGTGATGGAAAATTGGGGGCAGTGAGAGTATGGGATCTGCATGGGGGTGTTGGTGTGATGACAAGGAGGGGGCAGTAAGGTATGGTATCTGCATGTGGGGTGTGATGACAAAGCAGGGCAGTGAGGGTATACTGTCTGCATGGGGGATGTGATGGCAAGGGGGGCAGTGAGAGGATGGTGTCTGCGCGGGGGTTGGGGTATGGCAAGGGGGGCAGTGGAGTATGTTGTTTATGGGGGGTTGTGATGGCACGGGGGGGAAGTGTGGGTATGGTATCTGCATGGGGGTGGGATGGAAAGGGGGCAGTGAGGGTTGGTGTGGGTACATGGGATGATGGCAAGGGGGCAGTAAGGATTGGTGTCTGTTGGGGGGTGTGATGCCTGCAAGGGGGGAAGTGTGGGTATGGGATCGCAGTGGGGGGATGGCAGGGGGCAGTGAGGGATGGTATCTAAGTGTGTGATGGCAAGGGGGCGTCAGTGAGGGTCTGCGTATTTGGATTGGTGTGATGACAAGGGGGGGGCAGTGAGGGGTTATAGTATCTACAATGGGAGTGTGATGGCCAAAAGGAGCAGTAGGGTATTAGTATCTGCATGGGGGATGTGATGGCAAAGGGGGCAGTGAGGGTTAGTTCTGCATGGGGGGATGATGGCAAAGGGGGCCAGTGAGGGTATGGTATGTGCCTAGGGGTGCAAGGTACAGCCTCTGAGAAGAAAGAACCGCCAGAGCTCTATATTTTTTTGCCAGAAGGAAAAAGATGTTTGCTCTTGTGAACCTATTGCGCGTCTCTCTACACTGTGTAAAGACAGGCACTGTGGCCATAATATGGAGGGGGCACAGAGAGGAGCCGGGCAAAGATGAACCGCGCTGTTCACTGACACATACCGTGGAGTATTAGGGTAAGCACAGCACATGATAAAGATAGCTATACATGTGGATAATGTAGCAAACCATACAACAGATTCCATTGGAATTCTTCCTAATTCTATATCTATACATACTTTATTACAGGTATATCATGATTGACCACTATACATATCCCATTGCATCTTAAATTGTCTTATAAAGAGTATACAGGTTGCAGTTTAGATGGGGGGGGAAGGGAACCGTATGGCTTGCATAAAAGGAACTCACCAGATTTTGTTACATTGTTGTAATAAACTATAATGTCTGGGAGGGAAAGTCAGTGGTGGTAACTCGGAAGCACTGGCGCCCAAGCAAAACTATGGACAGGGCCCTATCCGTGCTCATAGAGGTTTTCTGGGAAGAGGCTATATATGTTAGAAAAATGAGAAATTGCGGCCCTTGGCTCGCTTGCCCCCCTGGTAGAAAGCCCATTAGTCTACATTATTCTATCATCCATGTTTACCGAAACCCACACATGAAAACTGTCGTGTAAACACTGTGGATTAAGCTTCTTTCGGTAAGTATGTTCAGATTGGTTTCTTAATAAGTATGTTCAAGAGTGTTGGTAGAAAGTGTAAGGATTGGCATTTAAGTTAGATTTGGGGGGGACCGTTTGGAACAAACACTTTTATTGTGAGGCGGACGTTGGTGACAAAGTAATTTTTGTGCAGCACGTGCCATAAATATGAATACAAAAACTTCTTAAAAATGATGTTTACCGTCCCGGGCGTGGTGGATGTGATCCTGAACAGATGCACTTTACGGAGCTCCTCTGCTAAATCAAAATCCTGTATAATATCCTGAACACCGCATTCTTATCTCACCCAAATGGGTAGAAATAAAGGATAAAGATAGAAGGGGGAAACCCGAAACCACGCCAGCAGAAAAACTCAGCGATTCGCTAGACAAAGCGACTCGGAGCGCGAGCAAAACGTGGCTGCGCGGATGTTAACTACCCCAGCCGCCAACTCTCACGCCGCACAAGAACCAACGATGACCCGAATCGGAAAGTGAAACTCACTTACCACAGCCCAAACAAGTCTCTTACAAGACGATCCGGAGGAGTGAAGCCACCTAACGGTCCTGATAGAGGAAGGGTCCGAGGGGCGTGGGCCTGCTCCGACAGGATTTACAGAAAGTGAGACAGAGAGGCGGTGCTGAGTGACTGAGACAGAAAGCAGAATAAACACGATAGAAGAGTGTCCAACCCATAACAGAGGGAACGCAAACTGAAAAGAGAAGTTACAAATGTACAGGGACAAGCGGAAGACCTGGAGAACCGATCGAGGACGCCAAAATTTCGCATCGGGTGCTTCCGGAAGGATCCGAAGGGACGCAGACAGAAAACTTTGGTGGAAAATCTGGCCTGCTATCAACGTTCGGTAAGGAACACTCGCACACGATTCACAGTGGAGAGGGCCACAAGTTCCACCTAGACCACCGCTGCCGGGGCAGGCCCAGGCCCATAATAGCAAAACTCCTCAACTCTAAGGATAGAGATATGGTACTCCAGAAAGCACGCAAACCTAACCTGAAATACGGTATACTACCATAGCAATCTTTCCCGATACTCCCAGATCCTCAAAAGAAGAGAGCAACGTACACGGCGGTTTAATAAAGCAAAGATTACGCAAAGGCAGGATGGAATATGCAATTTTTATACCCAGCTAAGCTCCGAGTTGTGCGTCAAGGACAAAGTGTTCGTCTTCCAGTCTCAGCAGAAGCCTCAGCGTGGATGGACGAAAACCGAATCTAAACATACAGGAACGATTAACCCTGGGTTGTCGTGAGTAGTAACACAAGATAAGATATAATAAGCTAAAACTTAGGAATCTTGGGGGGGCCTAGTTATTTGGAGGGGGAGATAGGGGTTTACTCTGCATGGAACATGTCAAGGCCTACCCACCTGAAAACTGGAGGGCACACACCACAACAATGCCTAAGGCTCAATGAACACTATGTATTAACAAGGTACACGCTGGTAAATGCGCGATTAACGTTTAACTATACAAAACGTGACTATAGGGCAGTAAATCCCTACAAGAACATGAAACTATACCAACATGGTTTCCCCCATGATATAAACCGTGGCCGTGTCCTACCACTCCAGTCCCCCCTCAGGGAATATAGGCCCAATATGGGGCCAACCATCGAACTTGAAACATCAGACACAGTGGGGAAGGGGAAAATGCACCAATAAATGTTGAGTCACAGAAACATTACAGGAGGTAACCCCCTCTGTCTGAATAATTACAATCTAAATGATATGTCTATCTGTGATAGATGTCTTAGATAAATCTGATTCACAAAGGGGTATAAAAGTATATATATACTGGGTTGATTGAAATATACAGAAATTAATGGTAATGAAAAGAGAACACATAAACCCTAACATGAGAATAACTAAAACACCTACCTCCCGGAACTGGATCTGGCCCCTGGCTGGTCACACCCAAGTAAAAACACGACCGCCACTGGGGGAGGATTAACCCCATAGACGGCATCGTCTTCTTGATGAGGGAAGATAATAGGTCAACAAATAGATAACGATCTAACAAACAATCGCAACCCACTGAACTAATGACATGCTGAATAATAAAACCCCAAAGAGATATGACCGAAGGAGGAGATGTACCAAACAAAACAAATAAAAAACTTTGGTCCCCCCAAGGGGGAATAGTTAAATGCTAAATGGGTTATTAAATTCATATCAGCAAGGGTGGACGCTAGAACCCCCCTTGAGTGGTACATCACTACAACTAGGCCCACCTACATAAGGTGAATATATGGGGGGAACCCACCCAAACCCAGACAGCCTAAGCATAATCGTTTAAACAATGGGTGGAGGGCTCCGAAATGACACAACCTCACTAACTCATGGTATATAGATTGTTACATCTCATCCCTGAGAGTTTGATGTGAAATCCTATCAACAAGCTTTTTGTCGAATGTTAATTTCATTTTTACGTGTTTGGTGTTTTATAAGGTTATTGTCATACCTCAACCATGATCTTGCGAAATAACATTGTATGAATGAACAACTATGCTGAAGCAATGTATTGGTACGGAAAATGGGGAAAGCCTCACGTGACCGACGCCTGGGGACACATACATTTGAAGTTACAAACCCTTCCACATGCCAATATGAATAGAAGTAGTGAAAAAATAATGACCTGGAAGTGTTAGAGGCTTGGGACTCCGGAAAAAACATTATAGTGTTAGATGTAGCGAACAGACACAAGCCAGATATTCTATGTCTCCCAGGAGACATGGGGTGGAATGGCAGTTTCATCAGTTACCACTCTCATTACGCATAGGGAGTCTCTTATATTCTACGCAACACACTACGATGTGAAATTCTATCAACTAAATAGACAAGACAGGAAAATAGTAATTCATCCTTAAAAAGTAGAACAACTCACTCAATTCTGATACTGCGGATTTCTACAACCCACCCCCCACCCAACATTATAAAATACACACACGGCTATCTGAATTTTGCAAAGTTCCCACAAACACCCAGTCGAGATTATAGAGACTTTAATTGGTGATGGATGAACATGGGACAGAACTACCCCATAGATGTACTTCCACACTCCAATACCACTCAACACCAAATAAATAACTTTGCATACAGATCACGAATGGTTGATATACTGGGATTGCCTAAACCTCTCCCAAAGGATATCATACAGGCCGACTCAACGACCATACTACGCTCTCAGTAGAGACTATATATTTAACACACCAACACTAGACGAGTTAAACAACTGCAAACAATGTAAAATACTACCAAGGGGGCCCTCGGACCATGCCCCCTCTTGCAGAAGGAAATGACGCCAAACACCAACCAACATATCATATGCCGCAGATGGAGGCTGAACCCCTTCTGGAGGTCCCTTTCCCGAAACCGGACACATGAAAAAAAAATTGGAAAAACTACTTCTAGATTTTTTGGGATAGATCAAGGGACAATCTTCACAATAATACAATGGGAAACATAAGGCATACTTGAGGAAGTCTAATTTCATCAACCTTTCATATAAAAAGGTGGGGGAGAGAAGCAGAGGAAAGGGAGGAGACAGAAGAACGAGAGGTATTAAAGCAGAATCTAACTATATATCAAGCGCCCCACCTCCAAAAATACAAAAAGGCAAATTAGACAAAGAATGTATAAATACCACTGCTAAAGAAAAAGAAAACCGTCAAAGCTCTTGTGCACAAACAAACCCAATTCGCGAACTTTGTAATCAATTCCGGCCAATTCTACTTCTAGCAATATAAGAAGAAAGCCTCCACACCAACAATCGTCAAAATTTCAAATTCAAAAAGAACACTAACTGAAAACAACGATATACTACACAGTTTTAAAGAATAATTACCAAGACCTATAACTACTCAATGAACCATTAACAACACCCGAATCCAATCCTAATTCACAGACACAACCAATTCCAACATGAAACTGAGCACCAAGAAGCTCTAGACAAACAAATTACAGAAAGAAAAAAAGAAATTCAAGCTACCATACCGTAATAAACTAGGAAAAGCACCAGGGTTAGACGGTAGTTCCAATTAAATCTACAAAAGATACTCGACTACAGGTAGTAAACCCTCTCGTAGACACATATATGGAACTTCCGGGGTCGGAAACAACTACCCACCTCCCATGACAAGCCAATAAATAATACTACCAAAACACTGACAAAGACCCAACACCAATTAGACTCATATAGACCCAATCTCACTGTTAATTGTGGACATAAAGATCCTAGCAAAACTCCTAGCAAAAGATCTAAAAACACGTATAACAACAATAATACACCAGACCAACTGCTTCATGCCCCAAAAGTCACCCTCATTAACCTAAGAAAAGGCCCTGACACAAACCCAAATGATCCATGACAAACGTTAGGCAAAGGAGAGAACTTCTGTCCTAGATGCCCGAAGGCTTTGTCAGTGGAGGTGGGAGTTCTTGTGGAGGTGTAAGGAGTATGGATTGGTCCAACTTTATTCCTGGCTCAAATATTATATAACAAACCAATTGGCTTGGTCTCGCACAAACGAACTCTCAACTCTTTAAAACGTCAAAGGGGGACGAGACAGGGGCTGCCCCCTGTCCCCATATCCGTTTTTTGCCAATGGGATAGGTACTGGCCATTAAGATCAGGGGGAATCCGCGTATCCAAGGCCTCAAACTGGGACCACATGAAGAGAAAAGATGGGCCTATATGCGGATGACATAATACTCCTTTCTGATGCAGCAAATGGACAATACAAGCACTATCCAGAGTAATAGATATGGCCCTACTAGGCCTAGCTATTTAAATGGAATAAACATTATATACCACCACTAACGACAATGCAGTTCAGTCAGGAAGCATACCAACATATATCACCATAGTAATATGTTCAACAACTGGGAATAATAAGTTACAACATCTAAAAGCGAATTGCTAACACAACTTCAACCACATGATAAATTGTATCAGAAAAAATGACAAGATGGAAAACTTTACATAAACTAATTGTGTCGCATAAATCTGATTAAGATATTATCTTACCTAAAATACTTTATGTCTTCAACATATACACTCGCATATATCCCAAAAATTTTTTGCAAAAATAAAGCAGTATATCACTTCATTTCCTATGGGGAAATGGAGGGGCAAGGGTTCGCCTTGACTAAACAACTACCAAGCACCAAAAACAGATGGAGGACTGCTCTTCCAGATTTCCGTCTATACTATCTGGCAGGACCAATTAAAATATTACGATGCTGGTGGCTGAAGAGGAAGAACCCATCACAATGGAATGGATGCTAGAAGCGTATCTGATAGGAACAAATATGCATATCAAACATTTCTAACAGCATTCCATAGGCCCAAACTACCACAAAATACACAAGATATCAACGTATGGAAAATACAAATAAAATCCTTAAATACGGGGCCATACCGATAAACTCCCATTTATGGATAACGACATATCCACATCTATTCCTTCCACTCAGCAAAACTTGGGAGAAACTGGGAACTCCACAAAGTTGGACATATCATAAATCCAACCAAATGCTAAAATTTGTAAGAGATCTCAGAGAAAGTTTAAGCTTAATAACCAATACTTCTTCAGGTTACCCAGCTACGGCATTGTACTTAAAACACAGAAGTCCCGGACAAATACCAAATATACAAGGCTACACCAAGCTCTAAATCACGAAGCAACCCTCAAGAAAAATTTAATATCAATAATATACCAAAACCTATACAGAAATATATACTCTAAAGAAACCACCACTAAAACAAAATGGAAGGAAGATTCCAAACCTAGATAACCGACATGTCTGAGAAATCAACAAATCTGGCATAATACGGCATCCCCTGCAGCACAAACAAGCTTCATACAAATTTTATATACTGAACCAGACGTACCTTAACCCAATAAGGCTATACCGGGCAAAACAAAAAAGGACCAAACCCCAGCTGCCAAGATGTGGAGCGATGAAGCAGATACAATACACCTACTTGGGAATGCCCCGATCCAAACATACTGCAAACATAAACCATTTTTAACACCAATTTTCTTTGACGATTCCGATAATCTTGAAACTTTTATCTTGGGAACTTTTAGCACCCCGAAGAACATGGAACAAATATAAAATTACTTATGTAGAGAACTCCTCTCTACGCTGAGGAAAAATATAGTGTGAAAGCATTGGCCACCTAGAAACACCACCATCCAAGATTGGAGCCAACTCGTAAACACAAGACTTACCAGTACCAACGAATAATATATAAACATACGGCTTCTCGAGAATACCACAAAACTGGGGCTTGTGGTACGACTCGGACTTCACAATCATCGGACGGATCTTTCTCAAGGGATGGAGTACCAATATAGAGATTAGGTGGGACACATGGGCAATGCTCCCGACATGGGGATTACCAAATGTTAAAACAAGCCAACTTTGAGAATAAACTGAATGAATTTGAACCAATAGGACAACTGAACCCCCCCCAGGAGCTGGGCGTCGAGGTTAAACTAAATTACTTAAAAACTAGACAATGAGGCCATATTGTAAAACATGCATATGAGACATGTTCGAAAATAAGAACTCAACAACAAATACAAAGAGGTATGAACGAATTGTTTATTGTTAAAGTTAAAAGAGATATGAAATAGTAATACTAAACGGTCTAATCTACAGACATATGATAATCAAATATTACTGTTATTAATTAATGCAAAACTAACGTTGTAATATATGGAGCCCAGTTTGAAAATAAAACGAATTTAAAAAAAAAAAAAAACACGGAGTTCCAGGAGAAACCATCCAATTAGTTTAATCTCAGAACTGTAATATCTTTATACAATGTTTTTATTCGCGTGTGGAAGCAGCATGACGATGTTCTTATAGGATTGAATACCATTTTGCATAGGTAGAGAGAAGCTTTGTTTCTAATACATAGTGGTACACAGTCAGTTGAAGCCCCCCTCCCCCCCCCCCGCAAGATCGGAGGCCGAAGCCCCTGACTATCAGTGATCCACGAGCATACCGCATTAGCTGTTTGTAACAAGCGCTGATCCACACGGTGAGAAACGATACGCTCAATAAGTTTTTAAAAAGGACGGTACCGGACCGGCAGACCTTTTAGTAACTGATCACGGGAAGGGGTAGCCCCCGGCGGCTATTATGCCCTGTACCACAGTGGTGAAATAAGGTGGGGACAATGTTTTCCTGTGCTGTTGATTCAGAATACCAAGTACAATGATGTTTTTAATTACAGCAGTGCATAAAAATCTTTACACTTCATGGTGTTGCTTCAGGCAAATGACACTGGACAACTTACATTTTAGCTACATAATTCCAATAAGTCTTAGGATGAAGGAATTTTTTTTAGTTAATGTTATGTTCGATACTTCAGGTAGTTGTCTGTACGTGGGTAATCTTTTGTGTCTAAGTTAGGGCAATACTGTATGAATTATTTTTGGGCTGAAATTTTGCACATTTGTCTGTTTCTAGCTGGTAATAAGCCCTAATATATTATTTTTTCCCCCACATTACATATGTTGGCAATAAGAAAAAAACTGGACCATTGTTGCACCAGGGGAAATTTACACCCAGGAGCCTGTAGGCACACAAAGCCGTGACCTAGCCCCCCCTAAAAACAGACCACACCCTCTTCTCTTTTTTATTAGAAGAAAATAAAATTTATACATGGGGGTTGAGGGTGGTGGGATTGACCAGCCGCCCCTCCAACAACAGACGCCCCTAAGCAAATCCTGCTGGTCTAAGTGTAAATCCGGCCCGCCTGGTGCCATGTAAGTATAGTGACTACCACTATCCCTGGTATTTCATCAATGGGAAACGAAAGTGAACAGTCCTTTAAGAAACTGCCTGCCTGGGCCAAATGGGATCATCTGAAGACACTGCTTATAAATGTGAGTCTTTTATCCCCACTCTACAGAACAAATGTCTAATCTACCTAATACTCGCCTAGTGTATGGCGCATTTCAACAGCCCAATCCTCACGATAGAACCTCTTCACTGCGTTAAGTGTTACTACGGATAGCAGCGGGAGCTGTGGTTTCCCCCCCCTACTGCTCCAGGGAGGATTGGGAGTGTAGTAAGGATATAAAAGCATTTTTGGTGATGATAAAAATGTGTAGTAGGCAGGGGTTAACATGCTTGGTAAATGTGTGGCAGTGAGGATAGGACATTGTCCTTCAAGTGTGCATCGCCCAAATAACACTTTCTGTCAGATTACCACTATAGACTGAGACAACAAAGCAAGGAATTTAATAGACAGGCAATGCTGGCTGTAATGTGGGGCCATACCAATTACTGTGGAGAATGAAATTGGTCCTTGTCTGCAAAACTTCGATAACGCTTGAGATGATTATAGTTTACCTTCCCAATTAGAAAATGGGGGTCCTGACCTTTATGTACGTGACTTCTCTCAATATCTGTGAGGTGCACTGTTTGCTTTTAGTGTTCAAGGTGGCTGAGAAGTAGCTAACTGTCCCATGCGTTAGTGTGGCCATTAGACTGAACCCAATTTTTGGTTATTGCTTGATTTCAAGCCGGTTCATCCACTAGGAACAGCACATTTATCGTGTGAAAGGATGGACTGTTTTTTGACACATTGCAGTATTGTTGGAAAGATAATTGACAGTGTATGGGCCGCTGTAGTTGATTTTTATTATGCTTAAATCTTGGTTTAAGCTTTTGTTCTGGCACATTATTTGCTCTTGTTAGAAAAAAAATCCCACACTGACACATTTGATGTATATTACCTTTTATGTTCGTTGTAGAAAATCAAACTATGGGTACATCACCACAGAAAGAAATTGTGAGCTAACTGGTTAGGGTGGGTAACTTCATGGGGACTTTTGTCATGACCGAGCTTCGCTACTAGTGAGCGCCGCCGGTGACCAATGACTGTGGTCACGGGCAATAGTGGCTGCGGCCAACAGTTTGGACGCGGCCCGTGATTTACGAACAGTCCCATTCCGTCCAATATTGGTGATCACGCTTTTCGTCCCGGCCGCCCCAACACACCATGCAATGCCTTAGCCAACCTATTTCTAGGCACGGAGAAAATAACACTAGGGATTGTGGGTGTGTGATAAGGCAGAAAGAGGCGCACGTGTTTCTAGTAGCAGGTTTGGTGCGGTAGGCAGTTGGGCGGTAAACCTAGGATAGGAGACCGAGTAGACTCCAGGGTGTGGGCCGGAGTATCTTCTATTCTCCTATGACCGATATAGCTCCTCCAGAAAAACCATGGGATGAAGAACGATAGGGCTCCTCATAGTTTTGCTGGTGGGCCCAGTGATTCCTTGTTACGCCACAGGTGTGGTATTGCCATGTTGTTGGGAAATTGTTCGGGTGAAGCTGGGTTGGGGTGAGGTCGGCTACTTGCGATGTGGGTTGTTAATTTCGGGTGTGCATCTGACTAATTGCCATTGGTTCTGTTTTAATTTCGGGTGCAGTCTGACTACTTTACGATTGGGTCTGTTCTATTTCGGGGTGCAGGCTCTGACTACTTGCCATTGGGTCTGTTAACTTCGGGTGCAGGTCTACTACTTGCATATTGGGTCTGTTTAATTCGAGTGCAGGTCTGGACGATTGCCTGGGTCTGTTTTAATTTTTGGTGCAGGTCTACTATTGCCATTGGGTCTGTTTAATTTGTGCAGGTTGACTACTTCCATTGGTTCTGTTTTAATTCGGCGTGCCAGGTCGTACTACTTGCCATTGGGTCTGTTTTATTTCGCGTGCAGGTCTGACTACTTGCCATTGGGTCGTGTTAATTTCGGGTGCAGGTCTGACTACTTGCATTGGGTCTAATATTTTTGAGTGCAGGTCTGACTACTTGCCATTGGGTCTGTTAATTTTGGGTACAATCTGACTCTTGCCATTGGGTCCTGTTTAATTTCGGAAGGTGGGCATGGTCTGACTACTTACCATTGGTCGTTAATATTCGGGTGCAGGTCTGGACTAACTTGCCATTGGGCTTGTTTATTTTCGAGTGCAGTCTGACTCCTTGCGTTTGGCGGCTGTTATTTCAGGGCAGTTTCGACTACTTGCCATTGGGTTCTGTTTAATTTTGGGTGCAGGTCTGCTACTTGCCATTGGGTCTGTTAATTTCGGTGCAGGTCTACTATGCATTGGGTCCTGTTAATTTAGGGTGCAGGTCTGACTACTTGCCATGGGTCGGTTAATTTCGGGTGCAGACTACTATTTGCATGGGTCTGTTTAATCAGGTGCAGGATTACTGACTACTTGCCTGAGTCTGTTTCAATTCGTCGGTGTGCAGGTACTGATACTTGCCATTGGGTCTTGTTTAATTTCGGGTGCAGGTCTGCTACTTGCCATTGGGTCTGTTTATTTTCGAGGTGCTCGTCTGAATACTTGCCATGGGTCTGTTTTTAATTCGGTGCCAGGTCCCCCCTGACTACTTGCCATTGGGTTTTGTTTAATTTCGGGTGACAGGTCTGACTACTTGCCATTGGGTTTGTGTTATTCGGGTGCAGGTCCTGACTACTAGCCATTGGGTACTGTTTAATTCGCGGTTGCAAGGTCTGACTATCTTGCCATTGGAGTCTTTAATTTTCGGGCTGCAAGGTTGGCTAGTTGCCATTGTGGCTGTTTAAATTTTCGGTGCGTCTGACTACTTGCCATGGGTCTTTATATTTCGGTGTCAGGTCTGACTACTTCCATTGGGTGGTTTTTAATTTTGCGGTTGCAGGTCCTGACTACTTGCCCATTGGGTCTGTTTAATTTCGGGTGTCAGGTCTGACTACTTGCCTTGGGTCTGTTAATTTCGGTGCAGGTCTGACGACTTGCATTGGGTCTGTTTAATTGCGGGGCAAGTCTGACTACTTGCTGGGTCTGCTTAATATCGGGTGCAGGTCTGACTACTTGCCATTGGTCTGTTTAGATTCGGGTGCAGGTCTGACTACTTCTTGGGTCTGTTATAATTTTCGGGTGCAGGTCTGGACTACTTGCATTGGGTCTTGTTTAATTTGTGGTTGAATGCTGTCGTTATTGGGTGCGTGACTACTTGCCATTTGCTTTTACCTCCTATGGAGCCTCTGAACTGATCCTGTGTGGTTTATGCTAAACCTCGTGATTGGAGCCAAGTACTTAGGGGCATAGTTTATAAAGAAACTAAAATTTAGCGCCAGAAAAATTACCCGGCAATCGCTGTTCCCGACAAATAGCGCTATCGGCCGTATTTATAGGCGAGCGCCATTCCCACGATAAGATCGCGGGCCCGCGATGTGTTGCGGTAATTTTAAGCCCCTTCGCGGCGTATAACAGTACTCGCCGCGAGGGACTTTAAAATCCCTTTCCCGACGCCTCTCCTAAGGGGCGGGATACCCCCACAACCCCCCGCGGCGGCGAGCCACCGGCGGCTTCCCAGCAGCCCCTCCCAACCCGTTCCCGCTACGAGGTAATTCGGAACGGGCGGCTAGAGGGCTGCGGAAGGGGGCCGCAGCGCAGGTGGGTCGACGACCACCCCTCCGCGCAGCCCCTCCACGCGCAACCCCTCCAAAGCCCCCTGCCCCGCCCCCGCTTCCGGGAGGGGAAGGAGTGGAGCCGCTGGGCAGGGGTGGAGGCACCCTCCAGCGGGTGCACTGAGGAAGGGCACTTTTGGGGCTGTAGGGGTCCAGCCTCGAACCGGGACCCCCCCCCGCTCCCCCGGCCTAGATCAGGGCCTTTGCGGCACTTTACAAGTGCCCTGCGGCTTTAACAAAGCCATTTGGGGCTTAGGGTCCTGCAGCTAAACCAGGACCCCCTCCCCTCTGCCCTTGTAAGGGCCTGCGGCCGGCACAAGTGCCTTTGGTGGCTAGTGGTCCCCGCCAGCATCAAACCGGGACCGCCTCCCCGTCCCTTGTAAGGCCCTTGCGGCCCGTGACAAGGTGACCTTTGGCGGGGGTCCCCCTGCACTCGACGCCGGACCCCAGTGTGTGCGGTCTCTAAAAGAGCCCCTTTGGCGAACGTCTTCGGGGTGATGGCGACACTTAACCCCACTCAGTTCGCGATTGCCAGGCAGACTCACTGCGGCCGCCAGTGAGCCCGCTGGCACACGCGGGCGGCCTCAGCGGAGCCGATGTTGCCAACGCTCTTGTGCTTCAGCCATCTACTTGCGATGGCATCTGAGTTCCAGAGGAGTCGCACCTCTTTATATAGGTTTGCAGAAACCCTAATGTCATTTCTGATTGGCAATTTTTTAAATGCTTGGTTTTGCATGCTTTATACATTAACAATCAGATTTCAGAACTTTCCAGTAATCTGATTGTAATGTAAAGGGGTCCTGGTTCGAGTTGCTGGACCCCTAAGCCCCAAAGGGCTCTTGTTAGAGACGCAAGGGCACTTTAAGTTGCCGCAAAGTGCCCTGATAGGGCCGGGGAGGGGGGGTCCCGGTTTCGAGCTGCGGGCCGCCTTAAGCCCCAAAGGGCTCTTGCCAGAGCCGCAAGGGCACTGTGTAAGTGCCGCAAAGTCCCTTACAAGGGCCGGGGTGGGGGGTCCCGTTCGAGCTGCGGGACCCCCTAAGCCCCAAAGGCCCTTCTCAGGGCCCCGCTGGAGGGTGCCTCCACCCTCCCAGCGGCTCCCTCCCTTCCCCTCCCGGGAGTCGGCCGGGGCGGGGGGCTTGGAGGGGTTGTCCGGGGAAGGGGTGCGCGGCGGGTGTGTCGCGACCACCTGCTGCGGCCCTTCCCGGCAGCCCCTCCTAGCCTCCCGTTCCGAGATTGCCGCGAGCAGGGGAAACGGTTGGGAGGGGCTGCTAGGAAGCGGCGGGGGGTGGTCTCTTGTGGGGGGTGTGGGCATGTCTCCCGGGGCAGGTGCGACCACCGCCGCGGGGGCTAGTATCAGCTGACTTCGCCACCTTCAAGGTGGCTAAGTAAAAACAGACGATACTTATAAATAGAAGCGGCGGCGGTAACAGGTAAGTATGACGCGAAGGTAAGGCTTCATTAAATTTTCGCGGCCGTTTTCGCACATTTATAAATCGCGTTACAACGCGATTTATGTGTTAATGTCAGTGAAAACGCCGCGAAAACTTAACGAAGCTTTATAAAATGCCCTAAGTGTCCAGGTGTCTTCCTTTTAGGTTTCCTGGAGACGTAATACACAGCAGTCGCTGTGCGGGACCACGTGATCCAGCAGGTGAAATCCCGGCGTGGACCACGTGTGTTGCCATCGGCCCGATTGGAGTGAGTAGTCTCAGGAATATTATCTAAGAGATCGTCTGGATCTTCTACACAAAGTCCGCCTGATACCAGTATAAACCCAGGGGATCTGGATGAACGTCTCGGTAACTGTTACTCATTTTATTTACTTGTCTATCGATACATTGCAATGACTACGGGACTGTGGATCGAGGGGATACCTCTGTTGTATATTCGTGCACTTCGAGGGATCGCCACGTGTACCCCGTTTTAGAGTTATATTGATGGGGGGGTTGTACTATTTTATGGCGATTATGATCTGTTTGTTTGCTATGGCTGAATAAAATTGTCATGTTTTGCTGTTTTAACAGCGTATGTCGTAGTGCTCTATTTATGGCGTACTTTGTTAGAGGGCCCTTGGCAGTGAATTGCTTAACCATGAATATGTATTCAGCTCCTGGGCACACATGGACAGATTTTTTGTCCCAACCGACCGATAAATGGAAATATCGGTCAGTTGGCCCGAAAAATCTGCTTGCGCATTCCCAGCCTAACACTGGGAAAGACCTTTCTCTGCCATTAGAGGGGTAAAAACATCAACATTTCCACTTCAATCAGAGCCAGGGCCGGATTACCCACAAGGCACCTGAGGCAAGTGCCTGGGGCCCGGATGTCAGGGGGCCCGTCGGGAGCCGTCCAGGGGCCCCAATGTCTGCATTAAAAATGTGTACAATATTGGGCAATTAATTCTTTATTTACCCCATAGCCATAGCGCGTGCATGCGCAGCGTTTGATTAATTTGCTGAAGTCCAGACGGGGCCCGGCCGCTGACATCCAATCAGGAGGAGCGAGGACTCGGACTGTACAATCTGACTTGTGCCTTGGGCCCCATTTGGTCTTAATCCGGCTCTGATCAGAGCTTGCCCTCTGAGCTGAGTGTTGTCATTCTGCAGCTGTTTGAACTGCTCTATCTGACTTGTTGTAGAGTTCACTCGTCTGGGCGGGCGGCTGTCGGCAGAGGCGTGCCGCGTAAGTTTGCGTAACCCAAGGCCGGGCCCGATGCTGAGCCTGAGTGTGAGACAACAACACTGTAAATAAACTTCCAGACAGTGTTTCAATGAACTGTATCTGAATCTGATCCTCAACCCCAATCAATGATAACCAACTACTTTTCATCAGGGGGGGAGTGGGTAATGGGGTTGTTGTGGGGTGGCATGGGGTGGGGGGGATGGGGTGGGTGGTATGGGAAGAGCAAACATCATGGGTGCTATCATGGGGGAGAGCACCATCATTCATGGGTGCCAACCGGCATCATGGCATGGGGGAGAGCACCACATGGGTGGCATAGGGGGGAGAGCACCATCATGTGGTGGCATCATGGGGGGGAGGAGTGAGCACCATCATGGGTGGCATCCATGGGGGGGAGAGCACCATCATGGGTGCCATCATGGGGGGGAGAGCACCATCAGGGTGGCATCATGGGGGGGGAGAGCACCATCATGGGTGGCATCATGGGGGGGAGAGCACCATCATGTGGTGCCATCATGGGGGGGAGAGAGCACCATCATGGGGGTGGCATCATGGGGGGGAGAGCACCACATGGTGCTATCATGGGGGGGAGAGACCTAGCACATGGGGAGCATTGGGCATCATGGGGGGGAGAGAACATCATGGGGTATCAGGGGGGGAGAGCACCATCATGGGTGCTATCATGGGGGGGGACCGTTACAATAATAGCGATATTGTGTAATGGAACGTTAGGGGGGCCCAAAAATCTGATTGTGCCTTGGGCCCATTTGGTCTTAATCCGGCTCTGATCAGAGTATTGTATTCTGCAGCTGTTTGAAACATGCTCTATTGGTACGTTGTTGTAGAGTTCAATTGTTTGTATTTTTTATATTATAGTTCTTCTAAATTTAGCCTGGGCGCATCACGGCCAATCACGCAGTTCCCTATGGGACCGCAGGATCGGTCACACGAACTGTTGGCCACGCCCACTAGAGAAACTTGTACAGTTGATAAATTGGTTGGTTTGTTTTTATCATCTGTTCCATGTAGTTACAATAAAATACAGAACACGTGGTTATAGTACTTGTGTTTAATGTTGGGCTTTTTATTTCAATGAAAACAACTTTCCCTGGAATGAAAATGTTAAGTCCAATCAACTATATCTGCAGACAAGGGCCATGGTAGTGACACAAAGCCACAGTAAATATAGGTGCAGCCCTATGTGTTGGCAAAAACATTCATTTTGAGCCTTTAAGAAGAAAATGAGAAGTGCTGTCATGTTCGTTTTCCCAGTTACATTTTAAACAGGCCCCCTGGCAGCACTTCCTAAAGACAAAGAGACTTCTTAAAGACAGAGAGACTTCCTAAAGACAGAAAGACAGAGAGACTTCCTAAAGACAGAGAGACTTCCTAAAGACCGGAGACACATTAAAGGGTATCTCCACTGAGGAAAAAGCATTTTTTTTTTGGTTTATTTTAAAGTGCACCATCCCCCTGGAGTATTGAGGGGGCCAGTCAGGAGCAGCCAAAGGGCCGTATGTGGCCCCCGGGACTTATTTTGCCCAGGTCTGATATAAATGTTCAATTGTGATGCATGAGTGTCTGTTGAATGGTTGTTATGGCTAACAATTGGTTCCTGTATAGCTGCTCAGTGGGCATTAATGATCTGACCCCATACACAAACTGATAGAGTGCTATTCATTGCAGCGACGATTGTACTTCAGTACCTATCTTAAAGGGCATCTCCACCCTCTGAAATAACTTTTGATATATTGTAGGCCATGCCCCCCCCCCCCAACCAATAATTTGGAACTTTACTACAAGCAAGGGGACAGACCGGCAGCCATGGATGTGATTGGCTGAAAGGAAGCCAATCACAGCCACGGCTGTCATAGATACAGAATGCTGCGGGAGTGGGGTTCTGTAAGTAGAGTTCCAATATAGCGGTTGGGGGTGGGAGGGCATGGCCTGCAAGATATACATCAATGTCAGCCAGGGAGGGATCGGGAGGGAGGGGGGGGAAAGGGCTCCTCTGTGCATGCCAGCAGAAGCTGGACGGAAGCAGCTCCTACCCTTCAGTTTCCAGGACTTTGAAGATGCACAACAGGAGAACCATAAGGAGCAGGGAGGTATGGTAAGGATTTTTTTAAATTGCACATTGGGGCCAATAGTTGGTGAAATTTTAGTTTGGGGGGTAGAAATGTACTTAAAGTGTTCTAGCTTTTTGTTTGATACATTGGGGCTGATGTAATAGGATACACTTTGTCAGTGCTATTTATTTGTAGCAACCTTGTAGCAACCTATCAGATGCTAATTTTGTAATGGGATATTTCAGTTAGATAGCACCTGATTGGTTGTTGCAGGTCATTAGCACAGACAAACTTTTGCACCTTTTTATTGCATCAGAACAGTTGTGTTATATATATTTAAATGTTTTTTTTAAAAAATTGCATTACAGTAGTCTTGCTAGCATTTCTGTGTGTGAATAATAGGATTTAGGGGCGAAGTTATAAAACTTCAATATTGTAAAATATTATTTACCATATATACTCGAATATAAGTCTGTCTGAGTATAAGCAGATGTACATATTTTAGCGGAAAAACAAGCAAAACTAATTGACTTGAGTATAAGCCGAGGGTAGAAATTATCACCACTTTTTATAAAATAAAAACCACTTGTATTACATACAGTAATAGCCAAAATCCAGTACCGGTAACCCCCAATTCCTTGGCATTTCAGATGTTTTGAAACTACAACTCAGCATGCTTGGTTGCTGGGAGTTGTAGTTTCTAAATCAGGAGTGCCAAGGTTAAAAAAACTTATTACTGTAGGCCAAAAATCCTCCTGCCCACCTCTAAGCCCATAGAAGCTTTTAAAACAACTGGTGGCTTTTACCAACAGGAGAGTCAGAGCTCCTTACTTGCTCCTCCATTGAAGAGAGGTGTGTGAACTGCGGCCTACATGCGTGTGCGACTGTTCCGATCTTACCGCACTCCTGCAGCCCCAGTCTTTAGAGTTGCGGCAGCGGATGGAAATTATGTAAGTAATCACTGACGGGGAACACATAACGATAGCTCCTTAAAGGTATCCACTGATAAAATTCACCTGGGTTGTAAGGATAGATATGTGTAAGGTGGATATGTACCTGCAGTATCCTGTGTCTTTGAGCAGTAGTTTAGAAGAAATCCAATGAGTTTCCCCCAGAATGCTGTGGATGGTGCAGGTCCGCCCACTTTCAGTGACTGCCTGCATGGGAAATGTCCGACGCTTGTTTTCCTTTAGTGCATGCGCAGAACGTGAGAGGATCCGTCGGGACTGCTGTCTGTATGATCTGACACGCACGCACGCACACACACACACGTTACTGAGTTCACTGATTAATGGAGGAATAATCACATGACCATCACAGCAGCTTGCTGACTTCAGTTTTAAGCAATTAATGGAGGAGTAATCAGGTAATCCCATCCCTCCCTACACAGATGCTTCATATTCCCAGCATCCCCTATGAAATTTCTTCTTGCTGACTACTGCCCATGGTCTGTTAATTTGGGGTGCAGTCTGAACTACTTGCCATTGGGTGTTGTTTAATTTCAGGGCTGAGGTTGACTACGTGCCATTGGGTCTGTTAATTATGGTGCAGGTCTGGAGCATTGCCTTGGTGTCTCTTAATTCAGGTGCAGGTACTGGAAACTTGCCATTGAGTCTGTTAAGTTCGGTGTGCAGGTCTGACTATGAATTGGTCTGTTTCAGTGTCTTATATGTTGGGGTATTGCGGAAGGTGTGACTACTTGCCATTGGTGGTCTGTTTGATTTCGGTGCGGTCTCTGACTACTTTGCCATTGGGTGTATTGTTTAATTTCGGGTGCAGGTCGACTACTCTGCCATTGGTCTGTGTTAATCTTATCGTGCGGGTGCAGTTGACTACTTGCACATTGGGTGTTAATTTCGGGTGCAGGTCTGATACTTTCTAATGGGTCTGTTAATTTTCGGGTGTGCTCGGTCTCTGACTACTTGCCATTCGGGTCTAATTATTTTCGAGTGCAGGTCTAGACTTCATTGGCGTTATTTGGTGAGGCGAACATTGGGTCTGTTTTAAGTTTGGGGTGCAGGGTCTGACACTTGCATGGTCTGTTTAATTTCGGGCAGGTCGGACTAGTGCCATTGGTCTGTTAATTCGGGGTGCAGGTATAAACTAACTTCATTGGGTCTGTTAATTTCGGGTGCATGTCTGACACTTGTTGGGTCTGTTTTTAATTTCGGGTTGCAGGTCTGAACTACTTGCTTGGGTCTGTTTTAATTTAGGGTGCAGGTCTGACTACTTGCCCATTGGGTGTGTTATTTCGGGTTGCAGGTCTGACTACTTCGCCATGGGTCTGTTTATTTCGGGTGTGCACGGTCTGCCCACCATTGGGGGTTGTTTTCCCCTATTGAAGCCTCTGCAGTATTGTAGTGAGGGGCACTTAATAAGTTACGGCAAAACAAACTAGGCACAAAAAGAGCACATCTTCGTACCTCCCGACGACCCCCCCCCCCTGAATAACCGGAGACCGCACGAGGAAATGAAGAGCGCTCCAACGGATATGTAATCGACGACTGTAAGGACAGCCACGCGCCACATACTCAGATTATGACTAGCAGAGGTTGCGGGCGCACACAATTCCCACGAACTGAAGTATGCGGGGCAGGAGTAGAATGATTGACGCTGAAGGCATAGAATAATAATACAGACCTGTTCTACCACGAGGCGACAACAACCCCGCGGCGGCGGAGGAGACCACCGCCGCCGCTTCCTAGCAGCCCCTCCCAACCCGTTTCCCCGCCGCGGAATCTGAAGGGAGGCTGGAGGGCTGCCGGGAAGGGGCGCAGCAGGTGGTCGCGACACCCCGCCGCCACCCCCTCCCCGGCAACCCCTCCAAGCCCCCGCCCCGGCCGCTCGGGGAGGGGAAGGGAGGGAGCCGTGGAGGGGTGGAGGCACCCTCACAGCGGGGCCTGAGAAGGGCCTTTTGGGGCTTAGGGGGTCCCGCAGCTCGAACCGGGACACCCCCCCCGGCCCTTGTAAGGGCATTTGCGGCACTTACAAGTGCCCTTGCGGCTCTGACAAGAGCCCTTTGGGGATTAAGGCGGTCCCGCAGCTCGAAACCGGGACCCCCTCCCCGGCCCTATCAGGGCCTTGCGGCACTTAAAGTGCCTTGCGGTCTAACAGAGCCCTTGGGGCTTAGGGGTCCAGCAGCTCGAACCAGGACCCCGTCCCCGCCCTTGTAGGGCCCTGACCGGCACTGCAAGTGCCTTGCGGGGCTAGGGGGGGGTTTCTCGCAGCTAAACCGGGACCCCCTCCACGGCCCTGTAAGGGCCCTTGCGGCACGCCAAGTGCCTTTGGCGGGGGTCCCGCAGCCGAACCGGACCCCCAGTGTGCGGGCTCTTAAAAAGAGCCCTTGGGCAACGTCTCGGCGATGGCGACATCTAACCCCATCAGGTCGCGATGCCAGGCCAGACTCAATGCGGCCGCAGTGAGCCCGCTGGCACCGCCGGCTAGCGGAGCCGATGTTGCCAACGCTTATTTCTTCAGCCATCTACTGCGATGGCATTGAGTTCCGCAGCGGAGGAATGCTACGTCACTTTTTAATGCTTGGTTTCATGTTACCTTAACCAATCCGCTTTCAGACCTTTCCAGTTAATCTGATTGGTTCATGAAAGGGGGTCTGGTTCCGCTGCTGGCCCCTAAGGCCCAAAGGGCTCTTGTTCCCAAAGCGCGCTCCCTCCTCCCCTCCAGGGACGCGGCCGGGGCGGGGGGCTTGGAGGGGTTTGCCGGGGAGGGGGGAGGGGGGAGGAGGGGGGGTGCGGGGGCGGTGGAGTCGCGACCCACCTGCTGGGCCCCTTCCCGCAGCCCTCCTAGCCTACCGTTCCGAGATTGCCGCGAGCGGGGAACGGGTTGGGAGGGGCTGCTAGGAAGCGGCGGCGGGTGGTCTCTTGTGGGCGGGGTGGGCATGTCTCCCGGGGCAGGTGCGACCACCCGCCGCGGGAGGCTAGTATCAGCTGACTTCGCCACCTTCAAGGTGGCTAAGTAAAACAGACGATACTTTATAAATAGAAGCGGCGGTAACAGGTAAGTATCGACGCGAAGGGTTAAGGCTTCATTAACTTTTCGCGGCCGTTTTCGCACATTTATAAATCGCGTTAAACGCGATTTATGTGTTAATGTCAGTGAAAACGGCCGCGAAAACTTAACGAAGCTTTATAAATATGCCCCTAAGTGTCCAGTGTGCTTCCTTTTAGGTTTCCTGGAGACGTAATACCAGCAGTCGCTGTGCGGGACCACTGGATCCAGCAGGTGAAATCCCGGCGTGGACCACGTGTGTTGCCATCGGCCCGATTGGAGTGAGTAGTCTCAGGAATATTATCTAAGAGCATCGTCTGGATCTTCTCACACAAAGTCCCGCCTGATACCAGTATAAACCCAGGGGATCTGGATGAACGTCTCGGTAACTGTATCCATTTTATTTACTTGTCTATCGATACATTGCACATGACTACGGGACTGTGGATCGAGGGGATACCTCTTTTGTATATTTTCTGTGCCACTTACGAGGGACGCCCCGGTTTTAGAGTTTATATTGGATGGGGGGGTTGTACTATTTTATGGCGATTATGGTCTGTTTGTTTGCTATGGCTGAATAAAATTGTCATGTTTTGTAGTGCTCTATTTATGGCGTACTTTGTTAGAGGGCCCTTGGCAGTGCAGGTTATTGCTTAACCAATGAATATGTATTCAGCTCCTGGGCACACATGGACAGATTTTTTGTCCCAACGACCGATAAATGGAAAATATCGGTCAGTTGGCCCGAAAAAAACTGCTGCGCATTCCCAGCCTAACACTGGGAAAGACCTTTCTCTGCCATTAGAGGGGTAAAAACATCAACATTTCCACTTCAATCGAGCCAGGGCCCGATTACCAACCCAGGCACCTGAGGCAAGTGCCTGGGGCCCGGATGTCAGGGGGCCCGTCGGGAGCCGTCCAGGGGCCCCAATGTCTGCATTAAAAATGTGTACAATATTGGGCAATTATTCTTTATTTACCCATAGCCATAGCGCGTGCCATGCGCAGCGTTGATTAATTTGCTGAAGTCCAGAGGGGCCCGGCGCTGACATTCCAATCAGGAGGACGAGGACTCGGAATGTACAATCTGACTTGTGCCTTGGGCCCCATTTGGCTTAATCCGGCTCTGATCAGGCTGCCCTCTGAGCTGAGAGTGGTTCATTCTGCAGCTGTTTGAACTGCTCATCGACTTGTTGTAGAGTTCACTCGTCTGGGCGGGCGGCTGTCGAGTAGGCTGCGCCTAGTTTGCGTAACCCAAGGCCGGGCCCGATGCTGAGCCTGAGTGTGAGACAACAACACTGTAAGTAAACTTCCAGACAGTGGTATTCCAACTGAAACTGTATCTGAATCTGATCTCAAACCCCAATCAATGATAACACCAATAATTTCATCAGTGGGGGAGTGGGTGGTAATGGGTTGGTTGTGGGGGGTGGCATGGGGGTGGGGGGGATGGGTGGGTGGTATGGAAAGAGCAACATCAGGGTGCTATCAGGGGGAGAGCACCTCATTATGGGTGCCAACCGTGCCATCATGGCATGGGGGGAGAGCACCATCATGGGTGGCATCATGGGGGGAGAGCACCATCATGGGTGGCATCATGGGGGGAGAGCACAAGGGTGGCATCATGGGGGGAGAGCACCATCATGGTGCATCATGGGGGGGAGGCACAAGGGTGGACAATGGGGGCGGGTGGTCAGGGGGGAGAGCACCATCATGGGTGCCATCATGGGGGGGGAGAGCACCATCATGGGGGCATCATGGGGGGAGAGCACATCAGGGGTATCATGGGGGTGAGAGCACCATCATGGGTGGCTATCATGGGGGGGAGAGCACCATCATAGGTGCTATCATTGGGGGAGGCACCATCGGGCATCATGGGGCGGGGGGGAGAGAACACATGGGGTCATGGGGGAGCACATCATGGGTGCTATCATGGGGGGGACCTTACAATAGCGATATTTGTGTAATGGAACGTTAGGGGGGCCCAAAAATCTGACTTGTGCCTTGGGCCCCATTTGGTCTTAATCCGGCTCTGATCAGAGTATTGTCATTCTGCAGCTGTTTGAACTGCTCTATCTGACTTGTTGTAGAGTTCAATTGTTTAAAAATTCTTCTAAATTTAGCCTGGGCGCATCACGGCCAATCACGCAGTTCCCTATGGGACCGCAGGATCGGTACACGAACTGTTGGCCACGCCCACTAGAGAACTTGTACAGTTGATAAATTGGTTGGTTTGTTTTATCATCTCGTTCCGTAGTTACAAAAAATACAGAACATTGGGTTATGTACTTGTGTGTTAATGTTGGGCTTTTTTTTAATGTTTTTCAAATGAAAACACTTTCCCTGGAATGAAATGTTAAGTCCAATACAACTATATCTGCGACAGGGCCATGGTAGTGACACAAAGCCACAGTATAAATAGGTGCAGCCCTATGTTGTTGGCCAAAAACATTCATTTTGAGCCTTTAAGAAGAAAATGAGAAGTGCTGTCATGTTCGTTTTCCCAGTTACATTTTAAACAGGGCCCCTGGCAGCACTTCCTAAAGACCAAGAGGACTTCTTAAAGACAGAGAGACTTCCTAAGAAGACAGAAAGACAGAGACTTCCTAACAGAGAGGACTTCCTAAAGACCGGAGACCCATTAAGGGTATCTCCACTGAGGAAAAAGCATTTTTTTTTGGTTTATTTTAAAGTGCACCACCCCAACCCCCCCCCTACCTTTTCCCCCAGAATTCCCTTTCGTTTGATTGCAGCAGCATGGGAAAGTTGTGCAGGTTCTGGGGGTGTATCTTCCTGTGCTGAGAGTGCGTCAATCAATGTGCATCATCATGGTAGCAGAGCACCCACTTGGCTGCAGTAAGAAATCCTTTGTTTGTGTCTAAATCTGAGATTGGTTTCATAGGGATGCTGGAATATGAAGCAATCTGGTATGGGAGGGATGGGATTACCTGATTACTCCTCCATTAATTGCTTAAAAACTGAAGTCAGCAGCTGCTGTGATGGTCATGTGATTATTCCTCCATTAATCAGTGAACTCAGTAACGTTGTGTGTGTGTGTGCGTGCGTGCGTGTCAGATCATACAGACAGCAGTCCCGACGGATCCTCTCACGTCTGCGCATGCACTAAAGGAAAACAAGCGTCGGACATTTCCCATGCAGGCAGTCACGTGAAAGTGGGCGGACCTGCACATCCACAGCATTCTGGGGGAAACTCATTGGATTTCTTCTAAACTACAGCTCAAAGACACAGGATTACTGCAGGTACCTATCCACCTTACACATACCATCCTTACAACCCAGGTGAATTTTACAGTGGAGATACCCTTTAAAAGGAGCTATCGTTATGTGTCTCCCGTACAGTGATTACTTACATAATTTCCATCCTGCTGCCGCAACTCTAAAGACTGGGGCTGTCAGGAGTGCGGGTAAGATCAGGAACAGTCGCACACGCATGTAGGCGCAGTTACACACCTCTCTTCAATGGAGGAGCAAGTAAGGAGCTCTGACTCTCCTGTTGGTAAAAGCCACCAGTTGTTTTAAAAGCTTTATGGGCTTAGAGGTGGGCAGGAGGATTTTTGGCCTACAGTAATAAGTTTTTTTAACCTTGGCACTCCTGATGTTTAGAAACTACAACTCCCAGCAACCAAAGCATGCTGGGAGTTGTAGTTTCAAAACATCTGAAATGCCAAGGAATTGGGGGTTACGGACTGGATTGGCTATTACTGTATGTAATACAAGTGGTTTTATTTTTTTTAAAAAGTGGTGATTTATTTAATTTCTACCCTCGGCTTATACTCAAGGTCAATTGTTTTGGCTTGTTTTGCGCTAAAATATGTACATCTGCTTATACTCAGACAGACTTATATCGATTATATGGTAAATAATATTTTACAATATTGAAGTTTTATAAACTTCGCCCCTAAATTCCTATTATTCACACACAGGAAATGCTAGCAAGACTACTGTAATGCAATTTTTTAAAAAAACATTTAAATATATATAACACAACTGTTCTGATGCAATAAAAAGGTGCAAAAGTTTGTCTGTGCTAATGACCTGCAACAACCAATCAGGTGCTATCTAACTGAAATATCCCATTACAAAATTAGCATCTGATAGGTTGCTACAAGGTTGCTACAAATAAATAGCACTGACAAAGTGTATCCTATTACATCAGCCCCAATGTATCAAACAAAAAGCTAGAACACTTTAAGTACATTACTACCCCCCAAACTAAAATTTCACCAACTATTGGCCCCAATGTGCAATTTAAAAAAATCCTTACCATACCTCCCTGCTCCTTATGGTTCTCTGTGTGGCATCTCAAAGTCCTGGAAACTGAAGGGTAGGAGCTGTCTTCCTGTCCAGCTTCTGCTGGCATGCACAGAGGAGCCTTTCCCCCCCTCCCCGATATCCTGGCTGACATTGATGTATATCTTGCAGGCCATGCCCTCCCACCCCCAACCGCTATATTGGAACTCTACTTACAGAACCCCACTCCCGCAAGCATTCTGTATCTATGACAGCCGTGGCTGTGATTGGCTTCCTTTCAGCCAATCACATCCATGGCTGCCGGTCTGTCCCCTGTTGCGTAGTAAAGTTCCAATATTTGGTTGGGGGGGGGGGGCATGGCTAACAATATATCAAAAGTTATTTCAGAGGGTGGAGATGCCCTTTAAGATAGGTACTGAAGTACAATCGTCGCTGCAATGAATAGCACTCTATCAGTTTGTGTATGGGGTCAGATCATTAATGCCCACTGAGCAGCTATACAGGAACCAATAGTTAGCCATAACAACCATTCAACAGACACTCATGCATCACAATTGAACATTTATATCAGACCTGGGCAAAAATAAGTCCGGGGCCACAATACGGCCCTTTGGTGCCTCTGACTGGCCCCCCCCTCAATACTCCATAAAATCTTAATATTGATTTTTTTTAGTCGAAATGTCAATTGATTTAGTTTGGTTAGAATGGATCTAAAAATATTACACACTATTAAAAATTGCAACTTGAAATAAAAAAAAATCCAATGAACCAGGGATATTAAATTAATATTTTATAAAAATCCAGTTTTGCAATCTATATAATGAGAATTGAATTGAAACTATTGGTCTGGCCTTCATGACAATCCAAGTTTCTTGCGCGGCACCCTGTGAAATTTAATAGCCCCCTCCCCCTGATCTATACCTAGCTCAGCAATAAAACACAGGAAACCCCCAGTTCTTAATTAAAAAATTTGCAAACATGTTGACAGAGGTGGACAAACCACTGTGGGCGGTTATGGTATGCAACACCAGGTGGGTCTGTGCATCAATTAAAAACCTTTAATTTATATATAGGAACAATATTAACAGGGTATCCCTGTTGAAATAAAAAAATAACAAAAGCGGATGGAGGTGATACCTTTATTGGCTAAGATAATCATAGCAAGCTTCCGAACATTTAAGTTCTTTCAAGCAGATTACCAGGTAAACCGCTTGAAAAAGGAACTAGAATGTTCTGAAAGCTTGCTATGATTATCTTAGCCAATAAAGGTATCACCTTATACCGCTTTTTTATTTTTTTATTTCAAACATGGATACCCTGTTATATTTTGACTGGCTAGCATAGGTATATCACTTTCACCTTCAGTCAAGGGGGACCCAGGCACCGCAGGGGTTTAGTTCACCTCTAGGAGCGGACAATTGAGAGTTAAAGATTTCACAGGCTCAGGTGCTCCTCCCTTACCTATATAGCACAGCACCAGGGCCTGTTCAGTTTTCAAAGGTCTGGCAAAGATCCATGGGAACAGCTGGATCCAATTCCTTTCCAGCTCTTCCCAACAACACACACAACAGCAGCAGTGGGTGTTCACCCACTCCTCACTGACAGGGTACCTGCATGGGCTGTAATACATAGCTGGATTCCCACCCCCGGTACTTCAATCTCCATGGAGTCAGGTTACTTTTCTCTACCACTCTCTTCCTAAGAGTTCGGAAGTTTCGCACAGGCACAGATCAGGCACTATTGAAAGGACCGGTCCTTCACCATGCGGACGGGAGCCCTCCCCGGCTGGCGGGAAACTGTTCTTCCTGGAGCGCTTAGCGGGGGGTGGGTCTTCTGGATTCCTCACTTCGTTCTCTGCATCAGGCTCTCTCTCCGTCAGCTGCTGCTTCGGACCGTCCAGGCTCAGGGCTCTCTCCCCGCCCTTTCACTCTTCTTCTCTAATCTCCTGTCTTCTTTGCAGGTGGTTTTATTTCCTTTACCCTCATCCAGATTAAGCCAGTTTTCTTCCCTGAGGCCATGCCCACCCCCCACCCAAAAAAGAAAAAAAAAACTATTTGTCCTTTCTATCACCATGTCCGGCAAGGGGTTGCTCCCATCTCCGCCACACAAAGGGAACAAGTCCACTGTCGCCACATCTTTGTGCGCACAGTTTGCCAATCTAAATTGCCCTCTGGCCATTCTGGCCCCAGATGTGCTCGTGCAGCGCTCTGCCATGAGGCACTCTCTGCCTCTAGTGGACTGACAAGAGCCCCTTGGGCAAGATCAATTCGAGAGTCATTAGATTCTCTCAAATTACAACGGCAGGGTAGCCCAGACGCAGCCCTCAGATCTTCATCAGGAGCACGAACCAGCATGGGCAATCTAAGCCTCCCCGTGTCTTCTCTGTCGCCTCTATTTTGCAGGTCATACAATCCGGACAGCTTGTAGCTTCAGACAGGGCGTGCGGCAGCCAACCAGATCTAGGAGGCCCACCTCCTTCATGGTGAGGATCCAACCCAGGACGATGAGGACGCCCCTGAGGAAGGTGAGCTGGAGTACACCGCCTGAGCAGGAGCAACAGACAACTTTTACAGCTGACGCGATCGACTCTCTCATAAGGTCAGTACGCCCTTAACATCCAGGATTTGAATCCCAAGAGGATCCCTCAAAATCTCTTTTCACAGGGCCAAAATATCCTCAGTACAATTCCCCTCTTAGAACAACTAGATAAGATCGTTCTGCAGGAATGTCTGCCCCCTGAACGTCGTATACAACTATCCCACCATTTTAATACTATGTTTCCCTTTTCGAAATCTGATGTAAATAGATGGTCCTCCCCACCCACAGTCGCCCCCCCGTAGCTCGCTATCCAGAGTACTACTATACACTTTCTGAGGCGGCAACCATAAGGACCATAATGATAGGCGCATAGAGGTTTCCTAAAACTATATTTTCAGCAGCAGGAGCAGCCTACGCCCCACTTTGCTTCGGCAGGGTGGCTAAGGCCATGGAAGTATGGCTCAGCCAACTTCATCAAGAATCGGATCAGATCCGACTAAGGCCCACCTAATAGATATGATCCAAGACTTATCCGATCCCGCAGTGTATATTGGGGATGTGGCCCTAGACTCAAGCAGGCTCATAGCTAGAGCTTCAGCGTCCGCGGAGGGTCTTATGGTTGAAAGTGGGCTGACAGATCATGCTTCCAGAAAGCTCTCACCAGCCTCCATCTCTAGGGGGACAATTGTTCGGACCGGAGTTAGAAAAAATTTATTTCTCAGGCAACAGGAGGAAGAGTTCATTCTCCCCAAATCAGGGCTCGTAGACTCCCCTCTGTCACAGTATCCTTCCTTTCGGCCTTTTCGTTCCGCACCAAGGCTTCCTTCGACAACAACCCCAGGCCCCTTCCCCAGAAGAGGCTCATCCTCTCGCCCCCCTGGCCCAACAAACGAGGCTCCTTCGATCTATGGGAACTAAGCCCAAATCAACATGGACTATCCTCCCCAACACTGGGTAGGAGGTCGACTGAGATTCTTCCACAAAAACGAGGAATTGTCTGTCCAGATGCCTGGACCCAAAAGGTCATCTCCCAAGGATAGAATTTTCATCCCTCCACCAACCGCTCCTTTCCATCCAATCTCCCCAGGTCACCACTCAGGCGCAAGGTCCTTCAAAAAGCCATAAAAACTACTTATTGACATAAGTCATAGTACCAGGTCCATCCGCCCAAAGGTTTCGGGGTTTTACTCCAATGTTCCTCGTTCCGAAAAAGGACGATTCCTTTTGCCCGGTTCTAGACTTGACGGAACTAAACAGATACATCAAACAACGTCAATTCAAAAATGGTGTCACTAAGGTCTGTCATTCTAGCCATAGAACACAGGGTATTTTCTGGCGTCGCCTCAATATTCAGGACGCATATCTTCATAATCCCATATGGCAAGGCCACACCGTTCCTCAGGTTCGCAATCGGAAACCTTCACTATCAAATTTACAGTCTACCCTTCGGCCTATCCTCGGCACCCCGCGTCTTTACCACGTGATGGCTTGCCAAGAAGCTTTCATTCGCCTTCAAGGCATTTTTCTCCTCCCAAATCTGGACAATCTTTTTACTCAAAGCCCCTTCCTTCCACTTAGCCTCAACTCAGGTCAACTCGTGCTGCAGATCCAACCTCCTTCGGCTGGATAGTCAACCAACGAAGTCGTCCCTCATTCAGTCCTCGCATCATGACATTTTTCTCCCTCCGGAGAGAGATCAGCCTGAAGGCGCTGACACGCCAGGCCATAACAGAACCACTGCTATCAATCCGCCAAGCTATGGACTAGGAAAATGGTTTCCGCCATGGAGGCGATTCCATACGCGGATGTTCAACTTACGCCCGCTCCAGCGCACCTATTAACATCCGGAACAGGTTATGGAATCCCTAGATTCCAAAAATTTCTTCCTCAGCGATCAAACGCTTTGGTCTGGTGGACGGAGAATGCCAACCTACTAAAAGGAAACTCTCTTTGTATCCCTCAGTGGACAGTAATATCCATGGATGCAAGTTTATGGGTGGGGGGCAGTGTACGGGTCACAAACAATCAGGGGACTTGGTCTCCTCAGGAATCCCCTTACCGATCAATGTTTGGAACTACGAGCCATATTTCTGTCCCTCTAATTGGACCGCGGCCTGACAAAAAAAAATTTGTCAGGATTCAATCAGACAACGCCACGCCGGTGGCGTATATCAACCACCAAGGGGGCACAAGGTGCGATATGGCCATGGAGGAATCACATCGGATACTCTCAGGGCAGGCAGAACACACTCCCAGCCATATCAGCAATTTTCATTCCGGGTGTACTGATGTGGAAGCTGACTTTCTCAGCCGACACATTCTGGATCTGGGGGAATGGTCCCTCCACGAAGAGGTCTTCGAGAACTGTTCAATCAGTTGGGATCCCGGACATAGACATGATGGTGTCGCGTTTCAATCGGAAAGTAACTGCTTCTGCTCTCAACGCGAGATCCTCAGCATACCTAGTAGATGCACTAGTAGCTCCATGGACATTCTGGCTGGTGTATGTCTTTCCCCCGATAGCCATGATTCCTCGAGTCCTCAAGAAGGTCAAACTGGGAAAAGACGCAACGATATTCATCGCTCCCAGGTGGCCAAGAAGATCTTGTTCACGGACTACTAAAAATGTCGGTGGGAAAACCCGTGGCTTCTACTCTCCGTCCAGATCTCATATCTCAGGGTCCATTCCTCATCTGGGACCTCAAATGTCTCAGTTTGACGGCGTGGCCATTGAATCTTCCATCCTAAAAAAGAGATGTAACATAGTAACAGAAGTAGTTAAGGTTGAATAAAGACATACGTCCATCATGTCCAACCTATCCACCTCTTTTTTTTATTTTTTTTTTATTAACCCTTCCTAACAGTTGATCCAGAGGAAGGCAAAAAAAACCCAGCTAAAAGAGGGGAAAAAATTCCTTCTGATCCAAACGGCAATCGGAAAGTATCCCTGGATCAACCAGATCTATATTCATTAATACCAGTAATTCTCAATATTATTTAGTTTTAGGAACTATCCAGGCCTTTTTAAAGTTATTCAATGAACTTGCCATTACCACATCTGCTGGAAGACAGTTCCACAGTTTCCACCGTTCTCACTGTAAAGAAACCTTCCTAACCTGAAGATGAAACTTCTTTTCTTCACACTTAAAGGATGCCATGAGTCCTCTGATATGACCTAATTAGTAAACAATGCACAAAAGAGTTCATTGTATGACCATTATATATTTGTATAAGGTTCATGTCCCCACGCAAACGGTCTCCAATGTACAAACAGCCTAACTTGTCTAATCTGACGGCATATTCAAGCCCCTCCATTCCTCTTATTATTTTAGTTGCCCTCTTCTGAACTGCCTCAATTTCCAAGATGTCCCTTTTGTATATGGGATTCCAAAACTGCCCGCTATTCCAAATAGGCCTTACCAGTGCCTTGTAAAGAGGGAGACTAATATTTTCTCTCTTGAATCTATTCTCTCTTTATACAGACAAACCTTGCTAGCTCTAGCCGTTGCTACCTGGCATTGTTTGCGTATAGCTAAGTCTGTTATCAACCAGAACCCCCAAATCTTTTCCATTACAGATGCACTCAACACAGAGTATTTATGGTGTAGGTGGCACAGGGATTATTAATTCCAAATGCATCACCTACATTTATCATCTGCCATTCTGCCCATTTTGATAATCATTAGGTCTGCTTGCAGCACTGCACATCACTAGAAGTTTCCAAAGCTCTGCATAGTTTAGGTCATCAGCAAACACTGAGACCTTGCTCTCAATGCCCCCTTCTAAGTCATTTTAAACAGATTAAAGAGAAGCAGCCCAGTACAGAACCCTGAGGCACTCGCCTTAGAACTTTAGCCCACATAGATGTAGCTCCATTTACCCCACTCTCTGTTTGCGATCCAATAACCAGTTCTCTATCACTGAACAAATGTTTTCTTCAAGGCCAACAGTCCTCAGTTTATACATTAGTCGCCTATGTGGCACGTATCAAAAGCTTCGCAAAATCCAAATATACCAATCCACGCTGTGCCTGAATCTAACTCTTACTTGCTTCTTTAAAAACCAATTAATTTGTCTGGATGATCTATTTCTCATAAATCCTGCTGACTACTACTTATAAGATGAGCTCTGGAGACAAAGTCAAGGATATGATCCCGAACAAGTTCCCAGCACCTTCCCTAAACATGATGTTAGGCTTACAGGTCTAGATTACCAGGCTGTGAACGACTACCTTTTTGAATATTGGGTATTAACATTGGCTTCGTCCGTCATACTCACCATGTTGGCGGCAAGAGAGCCTTCGTCTGCTAAGATTTCTCATCGCATTTGGCAACGATATCTTCTGGGCGAATTCACAGGGTTTTCCTCCCCGCTCTTTCGTTCGTCTCGATTGCTAAGATTCTACAATTGGGGCTGACATAAAGGGTTGTCTCTGAGTGCATTTAAAGTACAGATCTCGGCACTCTCGGTCTACTTCCATTACGACTGCCATGCATAGGACGTCCAGACTTTACTGCAGGGAGTGGCCATCTTCGCCCGCCCGCAAGCAATCGGTTTAGCCATGGGACCTCTCACTAGTTCTACGGGTCCTCCAGAGCCCTCCTTGAACCTATAGCTTCTGTGGCCTGCCCTGCTATCTGGAAAACTCTTTTCCTGTTGGCCATTTCCTCGATCGGAGAGTGTCTGAACTAGCAGCTCTCTCTGTGGATCCGTATGTTATCCTTTCATAAGGATAAAGCAGTACTCTGACCTCACTAACCTTCCTGCCCAAGGTCGTATCCTGAATCAGGACATTGTCGTCCCGGCCTTGTTTCCTCAACGTCTTCACCAAGGAAAAAAGACGGCGGCTACACTCCCTGGATGTGGTTAGAGCTTTCGGGTACGTGTCCGAACAAAATCTTTCCGTTCGTCAAACGTCCTGTCATTCTCTAGCGGGACTTTAGGGATCCAGAGCGTCTTCTCAGACCCTATCCAGATGGATCCGGAATCTCATTCTGCGTGTTAGCAGAGGCAGGTGCTGCTCCTCCGTGCGGGTTGCCAGCTCATTCAACTAGGGCACGGTACCTGTAAAATTTTTTCTCCGAAAGTCACAGGGAAAACCACGGCACAAACACCCTCCCCTAAGTTAGTTAAATCTTGTTTCCGTTTAGTATTGTTACTCAGTTTCTGGTTTGGGTCTTGTGCACTAAGTTTATATATTTTCCTTATATTTCTCTCCTCGCTATCTTATCTTTGGGAACAGACTGAAGCAGGTCCTGGTGCTGTGCTATATAAGGTAAGGGAGGAGCACCTGAGCCTGTGAAATCTTTACTCTCAAGTGTCCGCTCCTAGAGGTGAGAGCACTAAACCCCTGCAGTGCCTGGGTCCCCTGTGACTCGGAGTAAAATATTTTACAGGTTAGAACAAATCTCTTTACCCTGCATCTATTTAGAATACCTAATACATAAATATAATGCAGTGTGCACAACAAATGCTAACACATTAAAACCCAATTTCAACACACCAAATTATTTAAACTAACTAATCAATAAGTGTCTATTATTAGACCATAGTAATAGCTTGACTAAGTCAAGCCTCAAAAAATTCATGTAAATCTAATTGTTCCTCTCCACGGAAATCTTTAGTAAAAGGCGAAAGATTTATTCGGTCTGAAGAGAAACCAGAGTATAACTTAATCAGTAAACCCACTGCATGGGGTTATATGCTGACTGCAGAAAACTATGGGCAAAAAAATGTTAGATATCTTTAAAATCAAGTATCAAAAAGAGCAAACATTTCTAATCTGGTTCCTCAATAAAACAATGTACAATAAATGATCCTTGATATAGAATTTTGAAGAATGAAGATTAAGCTATAATGACTGGGGCAAGGCATCATGGGTGCAATGCAAGCTGGGGCTGAGTAGCACGTCAGAGGGAAATGACACAGCTTTTCTTCTGGGTTACTTCACTGAAATGAGCAGTGAGAACCGACTTCCTCTTCCAGGAGTGCAAAGCAATGTATTATGTTATACTGGGTACACACAGTACAGAGCAGTGAAAGATGACGGACAGGATCTGCAAGACATTTTGGACGGCCATCTCTGTGTATATCACTTATTACTGCATTTGAATAGTATATCTATACCATTAGCATTAATGGGAATGCTGACAGGTATGTAACATATTATCTCACAAGAATACCATAAAAAAATTTACAAGCTGATTCATTTTATGATCTATTTTTATAACAAATAAATAGCTTGACATAAGTCAAGCCTCAAAAAATTTAAGAAAACTCATAATTGTTCCTCTCCACGGAAATCTTTAGTAAAAGGCGAAAGATTTATTCGGTTTGAAGAGAAACCAGAGTATAAAGCAATCTGGTAAACCACTCATGGGGTTACGGGTTGCCTACAGACAACTATGAGCAAAGAAATTTAAGAGATCTTTAAATCAAGTATCAACAAGAGCAAAAATTCTAACTGGTTCCTCAATAAAAACAATGTACAATAAATGATTCTTTGATATAGAAGTTAGAAAGAATGAAGATTAAACTACAATGACTGGGGGCAAGGCATCATGGGTATGCAAATGACAGTGGGGGCTTTTGCACGACAAGGCAAATGACACAGCTTTCTTGCTGTATCCTTCACTGAATGAGCAGTGAGAAACAACTTCTGTTCCAGGAGTGCCGAGCAAGTTTGATTTAAAACATCCTTTATTTATACATAAAAAAATATATAAAACAAACATTATACCAGGTACTGTGTACAGCACAGGCTGGTAGCAATACAAAGACTCATGTGGTGTGCAAACAACAGATACCATAGATCCCACACTATTCATTCCACTAAAATCTTAATATTGATTTTTTTTAGTCTGGATAAATGATCAATTGATTTAGTTTGGTAGAATGGATCTAAAATATTACACACCTATTAAAAATTGCAACTTGCAATAAAAAAAAATCCAATGAACCAGGGATATTAAATTAATATTTTAATAAAATCCAGTTTTGCAATCTCTATAATGAGAATTGAATTGAACCTATTGGTCTGGCCTTCATGACAATCCAAGTTTCTTGCGCGGCCCCCTGTGAAATTTAATAGCCCCCTCCCCCCTGATCTATACCTAGCTCAGCAATAAAACCAGGAAACCCCCAGTTCTTTAATTAAAAAATTTGCAACCATTGTTGACAGAGGTGGACAAACCACTGTGGGCGGTTCTGGTATGCACACACAGGTGGGTCTGTGCATATCAATTAAAAACCTTTAATTTATATATAGGATACAATATTAACAGGGTATCCCTGTTGAAATAAAAAAATAACAAAAGCGGTATGGAGGTGATACCTTTATTGGCTAAGATAATCATAGCAAGCTTTCAGAACATTTAAGTTCCTTTTCAAGCAGATTACCAGGTAAACCGCTTGAAAAAGGAACTAGAATGTTCTGAAAGCTTGCTATGATTATCTTAGCCAATAAAGGTATCACCTTCATACCGCTTTTGTTATTTTTTTATTTCAACATGGATACCCTGTTAATATTTTGACTGGCTAGCACTAGGTATATCACTTTCACCTTCAGTCAAGGGGGACCCAGGCACCGCAGGGGTTTAGTTCACCTCTAGGAGCGGACACTTGAGAGTTAAAGATTTCACAGGCTCAGGTGCTCCTCCCCTTACCTTATATAGCACAGCACCAGGAGCCTGCTTCAGTTCTTCAAAGGTCTGGCAAAGATCCATGGGAACAGCTGGATCCAATTCCTTTCCAGCTCTTCCCCAACACACACAACAGCAGCAGTGGGCTGTTCACCCACTCCTCACTGACAGGGTACCTGCATGGGCTGTAATACATAGCTGGATTCACCCCCGGTACTTCAATCTCCATGGAGTCAGGTACTTTTCTATACCCCTCTCTCTCCTAAGAGTTCGGGAAGTTTTCGCACAGGCACAGATCAGGCACCTATTGAAAGGACCCCCGGTCCTTCACCATGCGGACGGGAGCCTCCCCCGGCTGGCGGGAATCTCTTCTTCCTGGAGCGCTTAGCGGGGGTGGGTCTTCTGGATTCCCTCACTTCCGTTCTCTGCCTCAGCTCCTCTCTCCCGGTCAGCTGCTGCTTCGGACCGCTCCAGGCTCAGGTCTCTCTCCCCTGCCGCTTTCACTTCTCTCTTCTCTACATCTCCTGTCTCTTCTTTGCAGGTGGTTTTATTTCTTTACCCTCATCCCAGATTAAGCCAGTTTTCTTTCCCTGAGGCCATGCCCACCCCCCACCCAAAAAAGAAAAAAAAAACTATTTGTCCTTTCTATCACCATGTCCGGCAAGGGGTTGCTCCCATCCCGCCACAAAGGGAACAAGTCCACTGTCGCCACATCTTATGTGCGCACAGTTTGCCAATCTAAATTGCCCTCTGGCCATTCTGGCCCCAGATGTGCCTCGTGCAGCGCTGCCCATGAGGCACTCTCTGCCTCTAGTGTGACTGACCAAGAGCCCACTTGGGCAAGATCAATTCGAGAGTCATTAGATTCTCTCAAATCTACAACGGCAGGGTACGCCCAAGACGCAGCCCCTCAGATCTCCCATCAGGAGCACGAACCAGCATGGGCTAAATCTCTAGCCTCCTCCGTGTCTTCTCTGTCTGCCTCTATTTTGCAGGTCCTACAATCCGGACAGCTTGTAGCTTCAGACAGGGCGTGCAGACCAACCAGATCTCAGGAGCCCACCTCCTTCATGGTTGAGGATCCAACCCAGGACGATGAGGACGCCCCTGAGGAAGGTGAGCTGGAGTACAACGCTCCTGAGCAGGAGCCACAGACAACTTTTACAGCTGACGCGATCGACTCTCTCATAAGGTCAGTACGCCCTTAACATCCAGGATTCTGAATCCCAAGAGGATCCCTCAAAATCTCTTTTCACCAGGGCCAAAATATCCTCAGTACAATTCCCCTCTTATGAACAACTAGATAAGATCGTTCTGCAGGAATGGTCTGCCCCTGAACGTCGTATACAACTATCCCACCATTTTAATACTATGTTTCCCTTTTCGAAATCTGATGTAAATAGATGGTCCTCCCCACCCACAGTCGCCCCCCCGTAGCTCGCTTATCCAGAGCTACTACTATTCCACTTTCTGAGGCGGCAACCTATAAGGACCATAATGATAGGCGCATAGAGGCTTTCCTAAAACTATACTTTTCAGCAGCAGGAGCAGCCCTACGCCCCACCTTTGCTTCGGCATGGGTGGCTAAGGCCATGGAAGTATGGCTCAGCCAACTTCATCAAGAAATCGGATCAGATCCGACTAAGGCCCACCTAATAGATATGATCCAAGACTTATCCGATCCCGCAGTGTATATTGGGGATGTGGCCCTAGACTCAAGCAGGCTCATAGCTAGAGCTTCAGCGTCCGCGGAGGGTCTTATGGTTGAAAGCGTGGGCTGCAGATCATGCTTCCAAGAAAGCTCTCACCAGCCTTCCATTCTCAGGGGGACAATTGTTCGGACCGGAGTTAGAAAAAATTATTTCTCAGGCAACAGGAGGAAAGAGTTCATTCCTTCCCCAAATCAGGGCTCGTAGACTCCCCTCTGTTCACAGGTATCCTTCCTTTCGGCCTTTTCGTTCCGCACCAAGGCCTTCCTTCGACAACAACCCCCAGGCCCCTTCCCCCAGAAGAGGCTCATCCTCTCGCCCCTCCTGGCCCACCAAACGAGGCTCCTTTCGATCTATGGGAACTAAGCCCAAATCAACATGACTATCCTCCCCAACACTGGGTAGGAGGTCGACTGAGATTCTTCCACAAAAACTGGAATTGTCTGTCCACAGATGCCTGGACCCAAAAGGTCATCTCCCAAGGATAGAATTTTCATCCCCTCCACCCAACCGCTCCTTTCCATCCAATCTCCCCAGGTCACCACTCAGGCGCAAGGTCCTTCAAAAAGCCATAAAACTACTTTTATTGACATAAGTCATAGTACCAGTTCCATCCGCCCACAGGTTTCGGGGTTTTTACTCCAACCTGTTCCTCGTTCCGAAAAAGGACGATTCCTTTTGCCCGGTTCTAGACTTGACGGAACTAAACAGATACATCAAACAACGTCAATTCAAAATGGTGTCACTAAGGTCTGTCATTCTAGCCATAGAACCAGGGTATTTTCTGGCGTCGCTCAATATTCAGGACGCATATCTTCATATCCCCATATGGCAAGGCCACCACCGCTTCCTCAGGTTCGCAATCGGAAACCTTCACTATCAATTTACAGCTCTACCCTTCGGCCTATCCTCGGCACCCCGCGTCTTTACCAAAGTGATGGCTTGCCAAGCAGCTTTCATTCGCCTTCAAGGCATTTTTCTCCTCCCAAATCTGGACAATCTTTTACTCAAAGCCCCTTCCTTCCACTTAGCCTCAACTCAGGTCAACTCGTGCCTGCAGATCCTAACCTCCTTCGGCTGGATAGTCAACCAACGCAAGTCGTCCCTCATTCCCAGTCCTCGCATGACATTTTTCTCCCTCCGGAGAAGAGATCAGCACTGAAGCGCCTGACACGCCAGGCCATAACAGAACCACTGCTATCAATCCGCCAAGCTATGAGACTAGGAAAATGGTTTCCGCCATGGAGGCGATTCCATACGCGATGTTTCACTTACGCCCGCTCCAGCGCCACCTATTAACATCCTGGAACAGGTCTATGGAATCCCTAGATTCCAAAATTTCTCTTCCTCACGCGATCAAACGCTCTTTGGTCTGGTGGACGGAGAATGCCAACCTACTAAAAGGAAACTCTCTTTGTATCCCTCAGTGGACAGTAATATCCATGGATGCAAGTTTACTAGGGTGGGGGGCAGTGTACGGGTCACAAACAAATCAGGGGACTTGGTCTCCTCAGGAATCCCGCTTACCGATCAATGTCTTGGAACTACGAGCCATATTTCTGTCCCTCTCATTGGACCGCGGCCCTGACAAACAAATTTGTCAGGATTCAATCAGACAACGCCACCGCAGTGGCGTATATCAACCACCAAGGGGGCACAAGGTGCGATATGGCCATGGAGGAATCACATCGGATACTCTCATGGGCAGAACACAACATCCCAGCCATATCAGCAATTTTCATTCCGGGTGTACTGAATGTGGAAGCTGACTTTCTCAGCCGACACATTCTGGATCTGGGGGAATGGTCCCTCCACGAAGAGGTCTTCGAGACCCTGTTCAATCAGTGGGGGATCCCGGACATAGACATGATGGTGTCGCGTTTCAATCGGAAAGTAACCTGCTTCTGCTCTCGAACGCGAGATCCTCAGGCATACCTAGTAGATGCACTAGTAGCTCCATGGACATTCTGGCTGGTGTATGTCTTTCCCCCGATAGCCATGATTCCTCGAGTCCTCAAGAAGGTCAAACTGGAAAAGACGCCAACGATATTCATCGCTCCCAGGTGGCCAAGAAGATCTTGGTTCACGGACTTACTAAAAATGTCGGTGGAAAACCCGTGGCTTCTACCTCTCCGTCCAGATCTCATATCTCAGGGTCCATTCCTCCATCTGGGCCTCAAATGTCTCAGTTTGACGGCGTGGCCATTGAATCTTCCATCCTAAAAAAGAGATGTAACATAGTAACAGAGTAGTTAAGGTTGAATAAAGACATACGTCCATCATGTCCAACCTATCCACCCTCTTTTTTTTATTTTTTTTTATTAACCCTTCCTAACAGTTGATCCAGAGGAAGGCAAAAAAAAACCCAGCTAAAAAGGGGGAAAAAATTCCTTCCTGACTCCAAACGGCAATCGGAAAGTATCCCTGGATCAACCAGATCTATATTCATTAATACCAGTAATTCTCAATATTATTTAGTTTTAGGAACTTATCCAGGCCTTTTTTAAAGTTATTCAATGAACTTGCCATTACCACATCTGCTGGAAGACAGTTCCACAGTTTCACCGTTCTCACTGTAAAGAAACCTTTCCTAACCTGAAGATGAAACTTCTTTTCTTCCAACCTTAAAGGATGTCCATGAGTCCTCTGATATGACCTATTAGTAAACAATGCACCAAAGAGTTCATTGTATGACCCATTAATATATTTGTATAAGGTTATCATGTCCCCACGCAAACGTCGTTTCTCCAATGTAAACAGCCCTAACTTGTCTAATCTGACGGCATATTCAAGCCCCTCCATTCCTCTTATTATTTTAGTTGCCCCTCTCTGAACTGCCTCAATTTCCAAGATGTCCCTTTTGTATATGGGATTCCAAAACTGCACCGCATATTCCAAATGAGGCCTTACCAGTGCCTTGTAAAGAGGGAGACTAATATTTTTCTCTCTTGAATCTATTCCTCTCTTTATACAAGACAATACCTTGCTAGCTCTAGCCGTTGCTACCTGGCATTGTTTGCTATAGCTAAGTCTGTTATCAACCAGAACCCCCAAATCTTTTTCCATTACAGATGCACTCAACACAGAGTTATTTATGGTGTAGGTGGCACAGGGATTATTAATTCCCAAATGCATCACCTTACATTTATCATCTGCCATTCTGCTGCCCATTTTGATAATCTATCTAGGTCTGCTTGCAGCACTTGCACATCACTAGAAGTTTCCAAAGCTCTGCATAGTTTAGTGTCATCAGCAAACACTGAGACCTTGCTCTCAATGCCCCCTTCTAAGTCATTTATAAACAGATTAAAGAGAAGCAGCCCCAGTACAGAACCCTGAGGCACTCCGCTTAGAACTTTAGCCCACATAGATGTAGCTCCATTTACCACCACTCTCTGTTTGCGATCCAATAACCAGTTCTCTATCCATGAACAAATGTTTTCTTCAAGGCCAACAGTCCTCAGTTTATACATTAGTCGCCTATGTGGCACAGTATCAAAAGCTTTCGCAAAATCCAAATATACCACATCCACTGCTGTGCCTGAATCTAACTTCTTACTTGCTTCTTCATAAAAACCAATTAAATTTGTCTGGCATGATCTATTTCTCATAAATCCATGCTGACTACTACTTATAAGATGAGCTCTGGAGACAAAGTCAAGGATATGATCCCGTAACAAAGTTTCCAGCACCTTCCCTAACACTGATGTTAGGCTTACAGGTCTATAGTTACCAGGCTGTGAACGACTACCTTTTTTGAATATTGGTATTACATTGGCTTCGTCCGTCATACTCACCATGTTGGCGGCAAGGAAGCCTTCGTCTGCTAAGATTTCTCATCGCATTTGGCAACGATATGTCTCCTGGGCGAATTCACAGGGTTTTCCTCCCCGCTCTTTCGTTCTGTCTCGATTGCTAAGATTCCTACAATTGGGGCTGACTAAAGGGTTGTCTCTGAGTGCATTTAAAGTACAGATCTCGGCACTCTCGGTCTACTTCCATCTACGACTGGCCATGCATAGGGACGTCCAGACTTTACTGCAGGGAGTGGCTCATCTTCGCCCGCCTCGCAAGCAATCGGTTTAGCCATGGGACCTCTCACTAGTTCTACGGGTCCTCCAGAGCCCTCCCTTTGAACCTATAGCTTCTGTGGCCCTGCCCCTGCTATACTGGAAAACTCTTTTCCTGTTGGCCATTTCCTCGATTCGGAGAGTGTCTGAACTAGCAGCTCTCTCTGTGGATCCGTCATGTTTATCCTTTCATAAGGATAAAGCAGTACTCTGACCTCACTCAACCTTCCTGCCCAAGGTCGTATCCTGAATCAGGACATTGTCGTCCCGGCCTTGTTTCCTCAACCGTCTTCACCCAAGGAAAAGCGGCTACACTCCCTGGATGTGGTTAGAGCTCTTCGGGTATACGTGTCCAGAACAAAATCTTTCCGTTCGTCAAACGTCCTGTTCATTCTCCTAGCGGGACCTCTTAGGGGATCCAGAGCGTCTTCTCAGACCCTATCCAGATGGATCCGGAATCTCATTCTGCGCTGTTATGCAGAGGCAGGTGCTGCTCCTCCCGTGCGGGTTGCAGCTCATTCAACTAGGGCACTGTACCTGTAAAATCTTTTTCTCCAAAGTCACAGGGGAACCCAGGCACAACCCTCCCCTAAGTTAGTTAATCTTGTTTCCGTTTAGTATTGTTACTCAGTTTCTGGTTTGGGCTTGTTGCCACTAAGTTTATATATTTTTCCTTCATATTTCTCTCCTTCGCTATCTATCTTTGGGACAGACTGAAGCAGGCTCCTGGTGCTGTGCTATATAAGGTAAGGGGAGGAGCACCTGAGCCTGTGAAATCTTTAACTCTCAAGTGTCCGCTCCTAGAGGTGAAGCACTAAACCCCTGCAGTGCCTGGGTCCCCCTGTGACTTCGGAGTAAAATATTTTACAGGTTAGAACATAATCTCTTTTTCCCTGCATCTATTTAGAATACCTAATACTATAAATATAATGCATGTTGCACAACAAATGCTATACAATTAATAACCCATTTCAACACACTCAATATTATTTAAACTACTAATCATATAATGTTCTATTATTAGACCATAGTAATAGCTTGACATAAGTCAAGCCTCAAAAAATTCATGTAAACTCATAATTGTTCCTCTCCACGGAAATCTTTAGTAAAAGGCGAAAGATTTATTCGGTCTGAAGAGAAACCAGAGTATAACTTAATTCCAGTAAACCACTGCATGGGGTTATATGCTGACTGCAGACAACTATGGGCAAAAAAAAATGTTAGATATCTTTAAAATCAAGTATCAAAAAGAGCAAACATTCTAATCTGGTTCCTCAATAAAAACAATGTACAATAAATGATCCTTTGATATAGAATTTTGAAAGAATGAAGATTAAGCTATAATGACTGGGGCAAGGCATCATGGGTATGCAAATGCAGTGGGGGCTGAGTAGCACGTCAGAGGGAAATGACACAGCTTTTCTTCTGGTATACTTCACTGAATGAGCAGTGAGAACCGACTTCCTCTTCCAGGAGTGCAAAGCAATGTATTGATGTTATACTGGGTACACACAGTACAGAGCAGTGAAAGATGACGGACAGGATCTGCAAGACATTTTGACCGGCCATCTCTGTGTATATCACTTATTACTGCATTTGAATAGTATATCTATTACCATTAGCATTAATGGTAACTGCTGACAGGTACTGTACACATAATATCTCACAAGAATACAATAAAAAATTTACAAGCCATGATTCATTTTATGATCTATTTTTATAACAAATAAATAGCTTGACATAAGTCAAGCCTCAAAAAATTTAAGAAAACTCATAATTGTTCCTCTCCACGGAAATCTTTAGTAAAAGGCGAAAGATTTATTCGGTTTGAAGAGAAACCAGAGTATAAAGCAACCTTGGTAAACCACTGCATGGGGTTACGGGTTGCCTACAGACAACTATGAGCAAGAAATTTTAAGATATCTTTAAAATCAAGTATCAACAAGAGCAAAAATTCTAATCTGGTTCCTCAATAAAAACAATGTACAATAAATGATTCTTTGATATAGAAGTTAGAAAGAATGAAGATTAAACTACAATGACTGGGGCAAGGCATCATGGGTATGCAAATGCAGTGGGGGCTGTTTTGCACGACAAAGGCAAATGACACAGCTTTTCTTGCTGTATCCTTCACTGAATGAGCAGTGAGAACCAACTTCCTGTTCCAGGAGTGCAGAGCAATGTTTGATTTAAAACATCCTTTATCCTTTATTATACATAAAAAAATATATAAAACAAACATTCATACCATGTACTGTGTCACAGCACAGGCTGGTAGCAATACACAAGCACTCATGTGGTGCAAAAACAGATACAATAGATCCAGCACTACTCATTCAACTTTCTTACTTTGACTGTACAAACTGGGGTAATGCTGGGGGAGGTGTGGGCTGGGCCGAGGGTACATTACATAATGAAACAACAAGAGGTGGTCAGGGGGGCAGCATTACACAATCGACATTGTAACATGATTAAATAAAAAGTGTGATGGGGAAGGAAAGGAGGTGTAAGGGGAGGGAAACATTTGCCCACAGCTTTATTTAAAAACAGACTCAAAAGGGAAAGGAGGGGGAGGTAGAAAACAATTAATCACCCTTGTACCTCCGCTCTGTCCATAATGGAATAGTCTCTGAGCAAACTATGGATTAGCTTGAGGCAGTCCAGAATGGACATCCTCTCCCTTCTCAGTACCAGGCAATTCCTGGCTATCCAGATAGCGTCCTTAAAACAGTTCAAAAGGCGCCAGGCATCCTGGATCGCCTGGTCTCCAGGGAATAGTCCATAAAGTACCGAATGGGAAGAAAGGCTGTTCCTGTGCACATTGTCTCTGAGTTCATGTTCCAAGGCATCCAAAAAGACCTGTGCCACAGGACATGCCCAGAAGAGATGCAATGCAGTCTCCTCCTGGACAATGCAGAATAGACAATGTCTGTAGCCGCACAGGTTGCGAGCATGCATGAAAGTCCTGAGAGGCAATCCCTCCTGAACAGACATCCACGCCAGGTCTTTATGCTTGTTGGTGAGCCTGCTGCTGGCAATATTGTCCCAAACAGTCTCTGCTGTAGCAGCAGAGAGCCCTGGAATTGACACCACTATGTCCTTAGCTCTGATGAGCTTATAGGTGATCTTTGACTTCCACAGATCCGGTTTGACTCCCCCCAGTTGGTGTTCCCTTACAAACTTTGTAACATCCAGGGAGAACCAAGATGTGTCCCAGTTGTAAGGGATGGAGCTGTCCCACTTGTCCCAGCAAAGGCCTCTCCATAGAGGTAACAGGAAGAAGCGTGATATGGAGTTTCCCGCGGAGCTGTGATTGTCCTACAGATGCAGTTACTTACAAAGAAAATCCGTAGCATGGTGGGGATGTCAGGGATTTCCTTCCCTCCCCTGCTGTGGTCCTTGTACATCACTGACCACTTTACTCTGTCAATCTTGGAGCCCCAGATAAAGTAAAACACTGACCTAGTGATGGCTCTTGCCAGTGGAGGCCAGGCCTTGGCCATATACTGCAGAACAGGAACTATCTCATTCTGCAATACTAGTGTTTTACCTTCGATGGAAAGGTCTCTGAGGCTCCATAGTCCAAACTTCTGTCTCATCTTTGATAGTCTCTCATCCCAGTATTTCAGGGCCGCTCCCTCTCCACCAAACTAGAATTTTGATAAAGTCTGGTTTTATGGTGAAGGGCATAGAAGCAGTGGACTTTGACAGAAGCTCTGCCAAAGTCCTCACAGGTCTGGACGAGTGCTGTCATTGACTGGGCGTCTGCGCAGAAGATGGTGACGTCATCCATTTACAGCGAGCACTTTGCCTCTTGACGGTTTGGTCCTGCAGTGCAGTGATCCCTCTGATCCTCTGGTTCCACCTGATGCGAAGAGCTCTATACAACAGACAAAAATAAGAGGTGAGAGAGGGCAGCCTTGTCTGACTCCAGACAAGATTGGAAAGGGGTCAGTTTTCCAGCCATTCACTAACAAAGAGCTGACAATATCACGGTACATCAGGCTAACATACGAACAAAATCTATCACCTAAACCAAGTCTACGCTGGGCCCTACTCATAAACACAAACGCCTTCTTCTGGTCAAGACTGACCAGGGCCGCGCGGATGCGGCAGTCCCGGATGTAATGGACCGTATCTCTGATTAGAGCAAGACTATCTGCGATTCTGCCCCCGGGGATGCCGCAGGTCTGGTCCGGATGGACGATCTATCCGATGACAGCCTTTAGCCGGTTGGCAAGTACCTTGGCGAGGATCTTGTAGTCCACATTCAGGAGAGAGATTGGATGCCAATTTTTAAGGTCCAATCTCTCCCCCTTCTGCTTATACAAGATCGTGATCAGTCCTTTCCTCAGTGACTGGGGCATTCTGTCTTCATCTGCAATCTCCTTGGAAAGTTCCAGCAAGTGCGGGACAATGAGATCCCACAGCGCTACATAGAGCTCCGCTGGGAGACCATCACTGCCTGGGGTCCTGCCAATTCTAAATGATTTGACAGCAGAGTGAAGCTCCTCTAGCGACAAAGGGGCCTCTGTTCTTGCTACACCTATGGGATCAAGCGTGTTAGTAATACCAGACAGAAAATTTCCGCGTCGGTGGTTTTAGGGGAGTAGAGGGCGCTGTAGTAGTCGGAAGTGCAGAGCAATGTATTTATCTTAGAGAATAATCCACTGGTCACCTATGTGCTGAACCAAAACTGCTGTGAGCAGGGAAAAGCAAAAACACAAAAAAGAAAAACACGCCTCAACCTCTACTGGTAAGGAAAAATTCCGGGTGAAATTTATAAAACTTTGTTATCGTAAAATAAAGATCCTGTTATTTTACGCAGTGTTGTAAAATAAGAATGAACTTTTTTGCCCTAAATTCCTTTTATTCACACACAGGAAATACTAGCAAGACTATTGTAATTAAATTTTTTAATATCTACTTACATATACAGAGCATGGCCTGTATTTAAAATATAACACTACGGTTGTGATGCATTAAAAAGGTGCAAACGTTTGCCTGTGCTAATGACCTGAAGAAACCAATGAGGTGCTATATAACTGCAATATCTCATTACAAAGTTACCATCTGATTGGTTGCTACAAATAAATAGCACTGACAAGTGTATCCTATTACATCAGCCCCAATTTATCAAACAAAAATCTAGCACACTTAAGATAAGTGCTGAAGTGCAATCCTGGCTGCGACGAATGGTAGTCTATGGTAGTTCGTGTATGGGGTCAGATCATCAATGATGCCCACTGAACAGCTATACAGGAACCAATTGTTAGCCAAAACAACCATTCAACAGACAAGTATGCGTCACAATTGAACCTCTACTTAGATTGTAAGCTCTTCGGAGCAGGGCCTGATGTAAACGTATACATGTAATTGTAAAGCACTATGGTAGATGTTGGCACTATATAAATCCACAATAACAATAAACCTAGCTCAGCAATAAAACCAGGAAACCTCCAGTTCTTCAATTAAAAAAATTGCAACCCCCACGCTGTTGAAAGTTGTGGACTAACCATTGTGGGCGGTTATGGTGAGCGTGCAGAGGTGGGTCCGTGCATTTGATTTAAAATCATTCAATTTATATATATAGGATACCAAAGACCACCAGATTTAATGCCTTATGAACACAACAGTTACTAAATAATTAAAGGACAATTATACTCACCATTTTCCCGATCCATTCCTTCAAAGTACCCAGGGTGGGGACCTAAATCCCAAAGTCCTCACCTTGGGTACTTTGCAGTAATAGGGGAAAGGAAAGAGGGGGAGGTGAATAAAATTGTCCTTAAATAACTTTATTAATGTTTTGATATGAAAAAAAATGCAAGCGCAAAAAGCACAGCAGTGTGTCCTAGCCCTTGGTCCATTAAAAGTATCACAATACTCTACTTTCTTTCAATATATATTAAACTAGTTCACTTACACAAATATATTTACTATGATTTATACAAGTTATAATTTAATTCTATTATTTAACACATCAGTAGCTTGACATAAGTCAAGCCTCAAAAAATTGCAGAAACTCATAGTTGTTCCTCTCCACGGAAATCTTTAGTAAAAGGCGAAAGATTTATTCGGTCTGAAGAGAAACCAGAGTATAAAGTAAACTTAGTTAACCCCTGCATGGGGTTACAGGTTGCCTGCAGACAACTATGAGCAAAAAAAAAATAAATTAAGATTTCTTCAAAAACAAGTATCAAAATGAGCAAAAATTATAATCTGGTTCCTCAATAAAAACAATGTACAATAAATAATTTTTGATAAAGAATTTAGAAAGAATGAAAATTAAGCTGCATTGACTGGGGCAAGGCATCATGGGTATGCAAATGCAGTGGGGGCTGTTATGCACGACAAAGGGAAATGACACAGCTTTCCTCGCAGTTACCTTCACTGAATGAGCAGGTCAGATGAATGGCTCTAAACAATACAATAGGCTGTATAGCATGTTATTAAGCCAGCGGTTCTGGACACATGCATTAGCCATAGAACATAAAGGAGAATTTTGCATATCTTTGCCCCTTCCTCTGGGGAACCTGGGAGTAAGAAATTACTTTGTTTCTTAGATTTTGTGGGCACTGCTATTCATATAACATGAGACCGCAAGATGCCTTCTGTTATAAAAAGTTCTCTGCTCCATTTATATAGAATATCTAATACCACCAGACTGCCAATTGCTCAATTCAGGACTATATGTAGGAGAGACTGGACAGACCCTGATGCAAAGGATGAACTCTCATAGATTCACAATCTAGGTGGGTCCGTGCATTTGATTTAAAATCATTCAATTTATATATATAGGATACCAAAGACCACCAGATTTAATGCCTTAAGAACACAACAGGTACTAAACAATTAAAGGACAATTATACTCACCATTTTCCCGATCCATTCCTTCAAAGTACCCAGGGTGGGGACCCTAAATCCCAAAGTCCTCACCTTGGGTACTTTGCAGTAATAGGGGAAAGGAAAGAGGGGGAGGTGAATTAAACTGTCCTTTAATAACTTTATTAAAGTTTTGATATGAAAAACATGCAGGCACAACAGTGTGTCTTTGCCCTTATTCCATTAAAAGTATCACAGTACTCTACTTTCTTTCAAAATATATTAAACTAGTTCAATTACACAATTATATTTACTATATTTCATACAAATTATATTTAAATTCTATTATTTAACACATCAGTAGCTTGACATAAGTCAAGCCTCAAAAAATTGCAGAAACTCATAGTTGTTCCTCTCCACGGAAATCTTTAGTAAAAGGCGAAAGATTTATTCGGTCTGAAGAGAAACCAGAGTATAAAGTAAACTTAGTTAACCCCTGCATGGGGTTACGGGTTGCCTGCAGACAACTATGAGCAAAAAAAAATAAATTAAGATTTCTTCAAAAACAAGTATCAAAATGAGCAAAAATTATAATCTGGTTCCTCAATAAAAACAATGTACAGTAAATAATTTTTGATAAAGAATTTAGAAAGAATGAAAATTAAGCTGCATTGACTGGGGCAAGGCATCATGGGTATGCAAATGCAGTGGGGGCTGTTATGCACGACAAAGGGAAATGACACAGCTTTCCTCGCAGTAACCTTCACTGAATGAGCAGGTCAGATGAATGGCTCTAAACAATACAATAGGCTGTATAGCATGTTATTAAGCCAGCGGTTCTGGACACATGCATTAGCCATAGAACATAAAGGAGAATTTTGCATATCTTTGCCCCTTCCTCTGGGGAACCTGGGAGTAAGAAATTACTTTGTTTCTTAGATTTTGTGGGCACTGCTATTCATATAACATGAGACCGCAAGATGCCTTCTGTTATAAAAAGTTCTCTGCTCCATTTATATAGAATATCTAATACCACCAGACTGCCAATTGCTCAATTCAGGACTATATGTAGGAGAGACTGGACAGACCCTGAGGCAAAGGATGAACTCTCATAGATTCACAATCAACAACAATAAATGAGATGTCCCTGTGGATGCCCAATTCTGCAGCCAAGGACACAGCCTGAAAGACCCCAAAGTCATGGTGCTCATAGGAAATTTTAGATCCCAAAAGGAGAGGTTAGAATGGGAATGTAAATTTGTGGAATTCTGGACTCAACAAAGTTCTAAACTTTATGTGTCACTATGTTTCTAATCTAAATGTCATGTAGAACTAATCAGACCAAATTCCTCAAAACCACCTGTCAGGAAAATGTGTAGTGACTTGGTAAGAATGGGTTAACTATTGGTATTAGTTCTTAGGACCAATAAAAATACCATTCCACCCTGGAACAGTCCTATTGTTTATATCACGATTAGTGAAGCATGGAACCAGATCTCCTTTTCTAGACAATGTGGAGCCGAACCGTGCATCTGGAATTCTCTACAGCTAGGGGTCTGGTTGGTACTAAGAGGTCAACTTAAGGACAGCCATACATGTAAAATAAATGTATTTCGGTATTGGAATGTGTAAGATAGAAACCAATATTACATTTAGGAATGGAACAGAAGGCCCTGCAATATGATACCCAACATGGAGCCCTTATTCCCTTGCCAAGGCGAGTTATTAATATCTGGGGAAATATGGATTATACACAGGTCATATTTGGTATTGGAGGAATTGATAATTAATACAGGAGAGGAATATGTGATCAATATCTCAATACACTGTACATCTACATTTAAATGGAATCTGTCTAACTGACGGGGAATGAGTGCTTTTGGCTAGTTGTAAATCTGGACATTGCTAGACACTCCCACCTCATGCAATAACCAGGAGGAGGGGGTGTTTCATCAAATAGTTTAAAAAGCCTGGTAGCCCAAATAATGTTGTTCATACTTGGGGACATGCTAAGAACGTGTGTATGGACCCAATGTTTCATTCTGCCCCAGGACACAGGACTTCTTCTAGTGAGTAGGGTCTGTGAATATGTTTATCCTTTTTATTTTATATAACTGTTGTACCTATTGTATGTCATTTTATTATAACACCATTTTATTTTATTTTTGTATTATATGCACTGTCCACCTTTTGGAATATTAAATCTAAAATTTAATAAGTTTTGTCTTTGATGCTCTAAAAGAACCCAGTTAGCCTCTGATAAGTTTATATGTGTTTGAGTGTGCAGTGTAAATGCTAATTCACTCTGTGACTGCTTGTGAAGGACTGATGCTAATTAACCAGTTAGTTGCTGGAGTGAATGGTGTAGTGTTAACCATTTAGCTGCCAGGACAGGGGTGTGCATAGTCAGTGAGAGTCAAGAGTGGGTTTTTGGGGCATCTTTAAGGCCGTAACTTAAAGTGGTGGCAGCGAATATCGATTAATTAGTCAGATCACGTGCCCAGCGAACTGGCGTTCGTGACACCACCCAAACCCATAAATATCTCATTTATACCAGACTCTCCATGGACACTAGAGGTGAAGGGTGTCTGACCGTTTGTCTAACCTTTGCTAATTATTTTATTACCTACTGCGATCATTGAATGTGTATTCACTGTTTTATTTACAACAGCCATTGCCAGGCACGGTGGCAAAAGATAACATCTGTGTAATGTCAGAAAGTCTTTGTTCTAGTATGTTTAAAATAGTGTGCTTTTCGTACACACCTTAGATTTCCCCAGACTTTCGAGCCCTGACCAACCCCTGATCCGCCTGGTGGATTGACCAACGACCAACGATCGCACACATACACACGCGCAACTATCGGCCGAAACAGCCGGTGCAGGAGTTTGACTGGATCAGGGGTTGGTCGGGGCTTGGAGGCCTGGGGGAAATCTAAGGTGTGTACGAACAGTAAGTGCTTTGAAAGCTTGCATTTTAGTTAGCCAATAAAAGATTTTATTTCATACCCAAGATGTCTCTACTTTCATCAGTGGCTAGCATGGTATAATTCTCTACTACTACATGTATTTTACAAATTGGATGACCCTTAACAAACTCTATATATAATTTATATAATTTATACTCTGATACTTTTAATGGACTAACAGTTTATTTTAGTTGACAAGCTTTCGAGGGATCTACCTTCTTTCTCAGATCAGAGCAGTACATGTATGCATATATATATATATATATATATTTTCATTTAGCGTGTATACAATATATGGCTTTTTACTTTGTTAAACCTTTGTTAGAATCATTACTGCGCTGACCTGATGAAGAGGGTTTAGCCCTCGAAATCTTGTCTACTAAATAAACTGTTAGTCCAGAGAAAAAGTATCACAGTACTCTTATTTTTTACATCTATATATTGGACTAATACGGCACTACAATATTTTTCTACAATATGTGCATATTCTCAGTGTCTGCTTTTCTCTCATCTAGCATCCCCCCTCATTTCCCCCTCCCCCCACCTCTCCTCTCCATTTGGTTGCCCACCCCAGTACGCTGTTATCTCTGTATTTTATTACCCCTTCTCATTCCTTAGTATATTGGGGGGGTTTGTTTTTTTATTGGGTTTATTATCTTGTTATCTAAATGCAATTAGCTTTTTACTTTCTGTTAACCTTTGTTTCCATCAGTACTGCTCTGACCTGAGGAAGAGGGTAGATCCCTCGAAACTTGTCTACTATAATAAATTGTTAGGGCAACGCAATTGCACACGGAATCACGTGATTTCATTGCGTTCGCGCATGCGCTTTTCATTTAATATTGAAAAAGCATGCGATTACGATGTAAAATGCAGAACGCAATTCGCAATGCACCCGAAAATGCCCATTTTTGGTGTTGCCGCATTTTCAATGATACGAAAAAAACGCAAGCAAAGTGCAAAAGTGTGTCCTAGCCATTAGTCCTTTAAAAGTATCACAGTACTCTACTTTTTTACTACAACTATTTAACTAGCACAGTTACACATATACATTTATTAAGATTTCTACAAGTTAAATCTTAGTTCTATTATTTAACACATCAGCAGCTTGACATAAGTCAAGCCTCAAAAAATTCATGTAAACTCATAATTGTTCCTCTCCACGGAAATCTTTAGTAAAAGGCGAAAGATTTATTCGATTTGAAGAGAAACCAGAGTATAAATTATTCCAAGTAAAACACTGCATGGGGTTACATATTGACTGCAGACAACTATGAGCAACAAAATTTAGGATTATCTTCAAAGATAAGTATTGAAAAGAGAAAAAATTATAATCTGGTTCCTTTTAAATAAAAATAATGTACAATTATTCATTCTTTCATAAAGAATTTCAAAAGAATGAAAATTAAGCAAAACTGACTGGGGCAAGGCATCATGGGTATGCAAATGTGGTGGGGGCTGAGTAACACATCAGAGGGAAATGACACAGCTTTTCTTGTGATAACCTTCACTCAAGTGAGAACCTACTTCCTGTTCCAGTGCAGAGCAATGTATTTATCTTAGAGAAATAATCCACGGGTCACCTACTTGTGAATATTGCTAATATGCATGGGGACTGCTTTATAATGCAACTGGAGCTTGTGTTAAACCGAAACTGCTGTGAGCAGGGAATAGCAAAAACACAAACAAGAAAAACAAGCCTCAACCTCTTCTGGTGGGGAAGAATTCGGTTCCTTTTATTCATAAACAGGAAATGCTAAGGTGCAAAAAATTCCATTCCTTTTATTCATAAACAGGAAATGCTAAGGTGCAAAAGTTTGCCTGTATTAATAATCTGCTGCAACCAACCAGATGTTATTTAACTGCAGTTACCCAAAAATGGCTAATAACTGATTGGTTACTGCAAGTTATTAGCACAGGCAAACTTTACACCAGCCACTTTTATCATATATATTTGCCTATTTGACAGGACGTTAAGCCACCGATATTAAAAACACCAGTGAACTCATTTTCAAATTGTCTGTGCTATTAACTTACAGCAAGCAATAAGATCAAATGCAACATGTGTACTTTCCGTGCCCTTGCTTAAACTATATTGCATGTAGAAGAGCAAACATTACAATACTGCAATAGTGCTTTACCAAATTGATAAAACTGTGCCAAACAGGCACTAATTTATACTTCAGTATTTACTCTTGGGGTTCAAGACCACAAAATACAAAAACAGCCTTAGTTTTCTTCTCTTCTGTTAAAATATAATCTGTATAACAATAGACTGCTTAACAACCGAACAAATACCTGTAATCTGTAAGGTGGGACTAGCTAGTCTAAAGGTTTGTACACACGTGTGATCATGGGTGCCGATCCGCGATGCACGATGTGTATGAACAGCTGTTTCGGACAATAATTGTGCCATGTATGGGCACTTTTTCAGCCAAAACGGCCATTTGGTCGTGGATTGTTGCCCAACTGGCAGGGTGGATCTTTGAACGAGCGGCCATTTCAGGCAAGAAAGTGCACAGCACGATTATCGACCGAAACAGTCGTTCATACACATCGTGCGTCGCGGGTCGGCACCTTTGTATAAACCTTAGAACTTGAACACAGAAAAGCTCCTTGTTTAATGCATTTTTGATATAGGAATGCCCAAAGGTAGCTACAATTCTGGCATAAGGTGTGTAAATGATATCTAAAGGGTGTCTCCACTGGTAAAATAATTTTTTTGTATTCAGTTTTATTAAAGAATGGGAGGTAAAGGAGCTGTGTCTTACCTCCCGTTCTTCAATAAAACGTGCAAGAGCCGGGAACAAAGTTAGAGAACTTACCTGATCTCTTGCTCAGGAGCGAGAGATCCGGTAAGTTCTCCATCTTCGTTCCTGGCTCCTGTATGTTTTATACAGAACAGGAGGTAAGACACAGCTCCTTTACCTCCCATTCTTTAATAAAACTGAATACAAAAAAATATTTTACCAGTGGAGACACCCTTTAAGGAAGCAGGTCCTATGCACGTAAAGAGATAGTGCTGCATTGGATGTCCCCAGATCCACCAACAGTGGGAAAATGGCTAAACATGGAAACAAAGACCTAACATATCTTAAATTAGTCTATACTCATAGAAACTACCCAGATAAATGTACACAAGTATGGAGCCCGTGGTGTTACTCTATAAGAACCCATATAGCATAGGAAGGGTGAATAAGAAGGAAGTATGGACAGGACAATTGGAAATTGCATTTCTCACCCTTTCCCCCATCCTGACTATAAAATTTATCAATAGTTTATTATATATGAAATTCAAAGGCTACAGAACAGTGACTGAATACCTAAAATCATTGGTTTGGTTAATTAGGAGCATAAAACTGCTGTAACTATTTTTTTCAAATTAACAAACATGTCCATGTTTAATTACCAATCTGTCATTAATCTCTTGTATGTATATAGAAAACTGTAAGAGTTGTTGATTAATAAAAAGAATTAAATAAAAAAAAGTCTTGTACATACATGCCATTTGCCAACAGGCGCACAATTGGACAATGAACATCAGTTTTGGTAACCATTTGTTGATTTGTGTCAGACCACCAATTACACCCAAGCAACTACGCAAGCGATTATCGCCCAAAAAAGCTTGTTTGTCAGGCTACAAATCCCAAGTGTGTACCAGCCTTATAAGCCTCAGATGGTACAGACAGTATTATATTTTGGCCTGATTGGCTGGCTGGTGTGATTTTTATGTCAAATAGGTAGATATATTGATAGAAATTTAGTTGTGACCTACCTATCCCAGTCTAGTTTTGTCCATTAGCCCGTGTACTGGAACTATGGCATCAGCAGGTCCTCCAGATAACCGTGAAACCAGAGAAAAGGAGTATAAAAATGTTCTAAGTAGCCATCTGCCACCAAAGCTATATCGTTCCTTATTCCTAATATTTAAACACTGCTGCAAGAAGTATACAAGTATGAGCAATCTAATTTTAAATAACAAAAAACATAATGTTCACAGATATAAAACCCTGGGTCAATAAACAAAAGTAGGTGCATTGATTAACCCCAAAATACAAGCACTTATTTTAATGTGAATATATGCTTACACAGTCACACAGTCAAAAATCATGAGATTACTATCTTCAAAGCAAACACAAAAATAAACGCAGCAAAATCATTCAACACATACGAACATACGAAAACTAATAAACATCATGAAGCGTCACCTAAAAACCCCCACAGCTATGCTGGGGACTATAGTAAAAGTGAGGAATATTTTAGGATTGACCAAACTTTATTTTCATTGGTACAGATAGCATTGTGGTTGCTTATTACACCATTTAATCTCTTGTATGTACATGGATATAACACCATTCACATATTTTGTGTTTAATGTTGAGGCTTATCTAATTCTTGAATCTCCAACCAGCTGCGCTCCAGATATTTGAGAACTACAATTCCCAGCACTCAATACAAGGGCAGAAGGCAAACAGGGAATGCTGGGAGCTGTAGTTTCGCAAACATCTGGAAGCCTGTAGCTTTGAGATTCCTGAGAATAATTAGTGTATATTAAAGACTGACTTATCAACAGGACATTATCAAGTTACTAGGTGGGGGTTATGGTTGCAAGAAAATTATAAATGTATAAATGCGATGCGCATGCACATAGAAGACAGAGTCTGTCAGGACCTGTCAGACTACGTGGTGGAGGAGCGAGCGATCGGGTAAGTTCCTTACCTTCTCTCCCGGCTCCTGCAGGTTTTTTTGAAGAACGGGAGGAAAGACACAGCTCCTTTACCTCCCGTTCTTCAATAAAACTGAATGCCAAACTTTTTTTTCCCCAGTGGAGATCCCCTTTATGTGTTTAGATTTACAGTTAGAACGTTACTAAGATTGAAATATACTTTGTATGATGCCCTTCTGTAGCCTATCCCAGTGTTTCTCAAAGTGTGTGCCGGAGCACACTAGTGTGACTACAGAGGGGTTCAGTGCACTCTCTCCAACTTTGGGAGGAATCTGGATATAAAACCTGAGGAAGGGGGCACATCTTAGTCTCCGAAACATTGCGTTTTGATGCATGGTTACTGAATAAATAATTGAACCCATGTCTTGGAGTGCGACTCTCAATTTCTACCAGTTTTGACTTCAGAGAGAGAGAGGTGTGCCTCAGAATTTTAGTAGTAGAAATATTTTGAACAATAAAACTTCCCCATAGTTTATGCACTTCATATTATAAATTATATTCAAATGTTGTGAAAAGTTACATTACATTAACTGTGTTGTCATTTTATCTTAATATTTGTTTTTAAAAAAATGTTACTTGGTACTCTGAAAATTTATATTATCTAAAATGACAACAGTTAATGTAATGTAACTTTTCACAAAATTTGAAAATCATTTATGCTATAAAGTGCATAAATTATGGGGAATTACAACTTTAAGTCCAAAATTTAGAACACAGGTATGCCTTGAAAATAAATTGCATTGCCATGTGTGTCAGTTTAATTACCACTGTTCTTCCTGTTTCTTTATAAGTATGTCATGCACAAACTCAAATGCCCACAAGTGGTCTAGGTTGCACTGTTCTTTCCTGGCTTTTGTGCTGCCATCTGTTGGTGAATCAAGTGACTGCCTACATTTATTAGGGGATGATATCTGACTTTTGTGCTGCCATCTGTTGGTGAATCAAGTGACTGCCTACATTTATTAGGGGATGATATCGGACTTTTGTGCTGCCATCTGTTGGTGAATCAAGTGACTGCCTACATTAATTAGGGGATGATATCTGACTTTTGTGCTGCCATCTGTTGGTGAATCAAGTGATTGACAAAGTTTATTGGGGATGGAACTAATCTTTGTGCTGCCATTTAGTGGTAAATCAAGAGAAACAACTGAGCCTAACAAGGTTTCAATTGCAAACCAAGCATCTCTGTGTACTCTGCATATGCTATGATAAATCCTCAGGTGTAGTCAGGGCCACTTCTACCATTAAGCAGAGTGAGACATTTGTCTCAGGCGGCACCCCTGCACTGAAGAAGAAAGGCGGCAGACAGGCAGTGGAGAGGAAAAAAATATTTTTCCTAGACCAGTCAAGAAAAAAAATAATTTTCCCTAGTAACAGATGTTTTAAAATCATTTTATATTGTTAGATTAGCTTAATTATATTCATTAATTATAGCTTTTGAGTTTGAGGGTCCTGTGAACTTTGTAGACAGGATGTTCTACTTCAGTGTCAGCATGGTGACATACTTGATGGCAGTGATGCGTTATAGCGCTAGTCCTAGGTTCCAATCTCATCTATATATTCTGCTGGCCATACACTAGCCCAAATGTCCAATCAGTAGAAACATCGAGCCAGGTACTCGTTTTTTACCTTCTGAAATTCCCAGCCAGATAATGTCTTCTATTGACATTTCAACTCTAACATTGGTTGCAAAGTAATTCTGCTGGGCAGTTTAAAGGAACATCACAGGAATCAGAGATGGGTTAAGATCATATGGGGCCATAGGCAGGGGCCCCTTTTTTGTTACATTTATTGTATAGGCTATCAGGGGCATCCCAAAACGGCCCAGAATATACGGTGGGGGGAGGGAGGGGGGAAGATATTCCTCTTCATCATTAGGTGACCCCCCCCAACCATAAGAAGAGATGATACTACACTTGATCTTCGCAAAAAGGCGGGGAAGCAACAAGGAGTCATTTAATGGTGTATTATTCCCCACCCGTGATATGCCTCCTATGCCAGAATTTTTTTTAGCCTGAGAGGAAGTAACCCATTTGCAGGGACTTTTTCAGATTGCATTCACACTGCAGTTACTATACCTCACTGTGTTTTTAGCATGTGATTTATCCCAATATATGCATGCAACATTTTTTGGTGCGGCTGACAGCCACTCCACTTCCTGGTTGCAGCGGTCAGTAAAGGCGCAATGTGACGTCATGCCCAATCACCTGCTAGGGGTTACCAGGAAGTATAGCAGCTGTCAGCATAGAAACCCCTGCTCCTGTTTTTTCTTGAAACAGGAGCAGGGGCGGCGAGGTACCGGGTCAGGTAAGTCCCTCCAGGGAAACATATAGATAATGCGATAGTGGGTTTTGGGGGTGAGGGGGATTAACATTTCTAAGGTAATTTTATTTTAGGCTGGACTTGCCCAGCATCCCTTACCTATCGAGGGTTTTGCTAAGAATGCTGGTTGACGTGGTTACTGGTCATGGGGAAGACAGGAGAGACAGTAGCACTGCTGGATCACATATTTGTAAGTAGTGATCTTAGGGGGCATTATGGGAGATGAGCAAATCTCCATTAAATATATACTTTTGATTAAGAAACAGTTATTTTGCAGGGTGAACTTTTCCTTTAAGGTAAGTACTGACAGGAAGATGTGGCCCCTGTATAGGTGCTGGCGTTGACGATCCAGCAGGTCTGATCAGCAATGACACCTGGCTAAACCAAATCAAAACCTGACTAAACAACCACACACAAGCCGATTATCGTCCATGTCTGACGTTGTGGCTGCATCTTCCTGTCTGTACTTAAGCATGATTGACCCGCTGACATGACAATCCAGTCAGTCGGAAATAGCTGCTGCCAATATCACGCGTGATCGGATCATACGGTCCATAAAAGTCCAAATGTTTGAATGAAATTTACCAACATGTCCGATCAAACTTTACACGTATTCCTACTGAAGCCACATTCACCCTGAAAAGCAATTCCAGGAAACACCATGTGCTTCTCCCAGGCTTACAGTTCTGGATCCCCAAAACAGATGGCACATGCTTTAATAAGCTTCCCCATGTACTGCACACACTCAGTATCTGGAAAATACCTGCTCAATACACCCAGATACTTCCCCCTGAAACTCTTCCTGGTGCTGTAAAATGGATGAACTGCTGTTTCTCCGCCCCATCATGTGACTGATCAAGTGTCTGGAAATCTCCGCCCCTTCCATTTAACAGCTTGAAACTAGGTTTCCCCTTGTAGCCAGGGTAACTAGAAGCGACAGTGTAGCGGCCTGGTGGAGGAACTGGAGCCTGAAGAGTTTTGGTGATAAACAGGTAATAAGAAGCAGCAGTCGTAGAGGTGACAGGAAACCATGACTGTGATATAGATGTAATAGGATGTATGCATGACTGTCCAGTGTTGGTATAGCTCCCAGCATCCCTGACCTATTGAGGGTGTTGCTCAGCATGCTGGTTGATGTAGTGCTGTAAGTAGTTACTGGTTCGAAGGGGAAATATGTATTAATCCCAACCTGTCTCTATGTGTCTAGATATATATATCCCTGCAAAGGGAGGCCCTATGGATTCCCTCTTGGTAGGTCCAGTTGCTGCTGGAAGAACGACTGGGAAAGATGTTTTCAACCACCGCACTGAGCTCTTGTGTGTTCACAGTGTTGTTGGGAGCATGAAAGCACCAACCCCATGGCTTTCAACAACAACAACAACCAGTGGCGTAACTACTGTCCGGGGGGGCCCGGATGGTAGTAGGGCCCGCCACAAACCGAAATCCCTGCAGTATCGAGCCTTTTTAAAGAGCTGGTGAAAATGAAGAAAACAAACGTGCGATCAGCTCTTTAAAACCGGACCCAAACTTCCGGAGCTGAACCGGAAGTTCGGGTCCTGTTTTAAACAGCTGATCTCGCGATCAGCTCTTTAAAAAGGCTCGATACTGCAGGGATCTTGGAAGTCTGAGGAGGAGGGATTCAGGGGCCCGGCCCCCAAACTCGTGGGGGGGCCCGAGCCCTTCTGGTACGCCCCTGACAACAACAAAATCTCTGTGTGTGTATATATACCAGGGACAACTACCAGCCCATTAGATGTTTAAAAACTACAATTCCCAGCATTCCCCTACAAGCAAGGAGATGTGAGTTCTGACATATACAGCGTGATATCTGACTATGGGGCTTATTTGATACAGAGTTACAATCATAAGCATGTACCATTAGTGTGCTTAAAGGACATGTCCACCCCCAAAACTACAATTTAACCCCATTATGGCCCCACTGTGTAGTGTTAAAAATCCTTATCTTATTCCTCTGTTCCAAATGCAACAGTTTTCTCCCCAGAATCTTTTTCCAGCAGGGTGGCATAAAAAAGAAGACAGGTGGAAGGAGATGGGAAAATTTGGTGGTGGAGAAAATTAAATGTGCTCTATTTTTAATAGTTAATGGTAATTAATTATTTTCTATTACTTCTAAGGTTTGACATGCACTTTTAACTCATGCAGTATAACTACATTGAAACCAATACAGCCTTCTTCATATTCTAATGTGAAAACTGATCAGCCTTGCATCATGCTCATTATATAGGTCAGGGATGTCTAACTTTCGTTCCATTATATGGTTGAAAAGTAAACTCCTAGCATTCCTTGGAGAATGCAGGGAGTTGTAGTTTTGTAACATCTGAAGGTAACTCAGATGTAACATGGCAGCACAAGTACATGTGACCCACATACAGAGTGCGTTGCAGGTTTTCTGTGCCACCTTTTAGCGGCCTTGGGGATCTTGCAAAAACTAGTTAACATGATGCTAAACTAATCAAAAGGGGTCATGACTGGAAAGTTTTGGTGGAGTTTTTTCTGACCTATTGGCACACCTATTAAACCTACATCTAAATTCTTTATTTAATCACAACAGTGTTCTCTCAAGAGACTTTTTCCAGCCGGGTGGCATGAAAAAGTAACCAGGTGGGCCACCCGGCTAAAAGACCCTAGGTAGAACACTGTGCAATGTCTAGTCAAAGTCCCAGAAAGTGAAGAGTGTAAAATGTATCTGCCTCCTCCCTTTCCCCCCACCCACCCTCTGGATCCCTTTTCTCCAATGTTTACATTAAGTTTAAATTTTAATCACTTTTCTCTAGTGTAGCCTCCCAACCCTAACCGCATGCTTTATATCCTAAAAAGTCCACAGAGACCAGGTGTCTTTGGCTAAATCAATAGCCTGCAACCACGTCCGTGATTGGCTGACTCTCAGCCAATCACAGAGGCGGCTCCCGGCCAAGCCCCTACTCCCACAAAGTTGCATTAAGGGGCTGGTAAGTAAGTTTCTGCGGACTAGGATATAAAGCATCCGGTTAGGGTTGGGAGGGTGGAGGCTACACTATAGAAAATTATAAGTTTCAGAGTGGACATACCCTTTAATTAATCAAATGTTGTCTTAAGTATAGACAGGAAGATGCAGCTTGTGTATAGGTGTTTGGTCGTGTGTTGTTGATGATCCAACGGGTCGGATCAGTAATGACACCCATATTGTAGAGTCCCACGTGGGGAAGTTTAAAAAAAAAAAAAGTTAAAATAAATATTTTATTCATAACTAAAAATGTTCATAGAAACAAACCTATCATACCACATAAATATATAGCAAGGGTCTTCGGGCATCCAAATGTCTGAAAACTATAACTGCCAGCATTTCCTAGATGACTTCTGATATTGTGAGTGCTGTAGTGGAATGGTGGTAGTTACATTTTTCAAGCAAATGTAGGCCCACAGGTAGGAGATCCCTGGTATAGAGTACAGTATAGAGCAGGCAGGGTGATACCCCTCCCATCACCAAGTAAAGGAAACTTTATATCTATATAATGTATCCCTATTGTCCCCAAATTACCTACCCATGGGACTCTACTGTCCACAACTTCTACCTACCCGTAGGCCTCTGCACTCTCTCCAACCTATGGGTACTTACTCCTCTAGTATCCTACCTCCAAGGATAATAATTCAATAGAAGAAAAACGAAGAGTTGAGGGTCGCACGCCAAATCAAAAACTTCTTTATTGAGTGACCAACATCAAAAAAAAAAAACTTCCCCAGGTGATGCAAGCGTAACAGTGAATGTGGCTTAAATAACAGTTGCACATCATGTGACCATGATTGAAGGCAGTCCTTTCCATTGCAAAGAAAAGTGCATAAGTGTACCAACATCATAAAGTACATGATATTTAAAGTGCATATGCGCAATAAAAGTGCATTTTGGCAATAAAAAATGTGTATAAATAAAACCTAAAACCATAATCATAAAATCATGGTTAAAATTTGTTTTGGTTAAGAAAGGGGGTTAGCTTGGTGCAATATTACTAGTGCAGCTGTTTAAGGTCCAAACTAGACCAATATATAGATAGTGAAATAATATCAATGGACAAAGTGAAATCCTAGATAAGTATTCTTATAGTGAGTCTAAAGTATCTGGTAGTCTTCTTTCAAAAGGAATGGAGCAATGCTGCAAAAAGCCCACAAGGTGGTGCTAGATTCTTGCAAACATACAAAGAAACAAACAACTGTTACAGAAAAGGCACAATGTTAAAAAATAGAAGCACATAATAAATACTTAAAAGATAACTAATCTATATAGAACCTTCAGAATAAATATACACAGCGAATGATTGCAAGAAGCAGGACCAATTATAATCTTCATTTAAACAATTAGGGGCTAATGTGCCTACTTTATCAATCCAAAATAACTCTTTGCAGTAATTTCCTATCATGATTGCCCCCTCTGACGGATTTTTCTACCACAAGTGTTAGCCAACGAAGTTGGGCTGCTTTATGCTCAAAGAAATGTTTACTAACGGGTGTTTCATAACACCCCCAAAGTTGGTAATATCCCTCTTATGTTCTCGAGTTCTCATCGTGACCGAAAATTTCCATCAGCCGTGCTAGACTCCCTATAGAGGAGTCTAGCGCAGCAGATGAAATACACAGTCCCGAGTGTTCTACCCATGATGTTCTTCTTTTTAAGCCTCCCCTTCACTGTCCCCCTTCGTCTTTTTTCCTGTCCGCCGCTTACCTGCCATCACGGCGCTGTCCAGGAGTCTGCATCTCTGCTCCTGGTGCCCCCCATGTTGCACTCCAGTAGTTTGCCGGTGGGGATGTCGGCCTGGGTGTTGGGCTGTTCGACCCTCCCTTCCAACTTCTAAAAAACGGAGGCCTTTGTAGAGGTTAGGAGCAGCAGGCTCTCCCTCTCTGCCGGGTCCAGTATGTGTCCCTGGGATCTGGTGCGGATTGCGCTCCTGCAGTTCTCTCTCTCTTTCGGCTGTGCGACTACTTCCGGATTCGCGTCCACGTGGCCTTTGACTTCCGGTCGCGGCTGGGAAATTTTAAAAGCATATTGGCGGCTTCTCAGGCGCGGGACATTCAGAAAATTTCTGCTGCCCTGCCTGGACCCCTGCGGGAATCCTTTGGATTGGACAGTGCTGCTGTGTTCAGGATCTTTGCCTGTGTGGGGGAACTGCTGGAAACGGACTTGTTTTTCTGCTTGGCGGCTTTGGCAGCCTTTTGCATCTTCATATCTGGGAGTCTTTGGTCCTGTGTGTAAGGTAAGTACCTTGCTCTATTTTAGGTTGCGTTTTGCTTGTTTTTTTGCCATGTTTTCTTCTATGTTTTTTGCTTCTTGCTTTCTTATGCCCTCCCTATTCTTTACAGCTATGGAATCAGGGAATGGGACGAAAGGACACCCCAGGGGATCTAGGTAAGCAGGACGCCATTATTTTTTTTCTCAGAGATTGCATTTTTGTTTTCAATGTGCTCAAAACTGTTTTGTCTTGCAGCCTTTCAGTGTCAGAAAAAGCCAAGAAACCCAGTGAATCCGAAGCTGCAGGATTGGCTGACACGGCGGGACCTTCGGCTTCTACTTCAAATTTCCAGTTGGATTCACTGGTTTCTGTTCTGAAGCAAGCAGTTACCCAGGCCATTCAGGACTCTAATAGGCCCAAAAGAAGTCAAAACGATCCTAATGGGCTTTAAGTGTTTCAGAGTCAGACTTGTCAGAAGGGGAGATTTCTTCAGAGTCCGAGGAGTCTATCTTCTATCAGTCTGAGGATGATGAGGAGTTTGAGTCTGAATCTGCATTCAGCATCATAGAACCTCTCATCAAAGCAGTAAGACACTCTTTGTCCCTGTCGGCAGAAGAACCGAAAGTTTCCACTGTGGATAAACTCTTTCCATCTATAAAGAAGAAAACTGCTACTTTCCCGGTCCACCAGTCCATGTCAGATTTAATTGCCACTGAGTGGAAAAAGGCAGAGAAAAAGGTGGTCACTACAGGGAAGTTATCTAAGAAATACCTGTTTACTGAAGCTGACCTTAAGTTATGGGAGACACCACCCAAAGTGGACTCAGCGGTAGTTCACTTAGCTCGAAGGATGACACTACCAGTAGAAGATGCCTCGGTCTTCAAAGATCCGATGGAAAGGAGAATGGAATTTAATCTTTATGGGCACAAGACTTGGATCAAGCCATTGATTCAAATGTTAAGAGGCCAAAGTTGAAAGAAATGTTTGCGGACATCAAGAAGGGAATTGATTTTTTTCGCCAAAGCATCAGTAGACTTAGTAAGACTGTCATCGAGAGCTTCGGCTTTAAGCGTAGCTGCTAGAAGGGCACTATGGCTCAAGCATTGGTCAGCAGACACAACCTCCAAGGCGAATCTTTGCCAAATTTTGTTGTTTGGAGAGAAGTTGGACAATATAATTTCTAAAGCCTCAGGAGGAAAAAGACTTTTCTTGCCGCAGGATAGAAGGGACATAAGAGGACGAGTGGAATACAGTGTGAGGGACCGGTCCTTTCGTAAAACGTTCAAGGCAGGGAGAGAAACAGGAAGACAGCGTTCGTACAGAGCAGGCAAGCAAGCCTTTTCTGTTTCAAGAGCAGCTTTCCATAATAAAATGTCCCACCAATAGGGACACGAAGGCCCAGAGTCAAGTGGCAGGAAGGCTTTCAGCATTTCTGGACGTCTGGGCCGCCTCGACAAAGGATCAGTTGGTACAGAACATTGTTTCCAAGGGGTATCAGATTCGTTTTCGTGTGTATCCAGAAAAGAAAGTATTTGTTGTGACCGAAGTTCCCAAAGAGTTGGAAGCTCGGGAAGCTATTGTTCAATATGTCGCCCAATTAAGAGAATCGGCGGCAATAGAGCTGGTACCTCTTCTGAACAGAAGAAGAGGATTTTACTTGAGACTGTTTCTGGTGACGAACACCTCAGGAACCCTAAGACCAGTTTTGGATTTGAGATGGCTAAACCAGTATCTGTCAAGACAAAAATTCAAGATGGAGTCCCTACAATCCATCATTGTGGTAGAAAAAAATGTCTTTCTGACCAGCATAGATCTCAAAGATGCGTATTTCCATGTGCGGATCCACCAGCAATCAAGGAAGTTTTAAGGTTCAGTGTGAACGGAGAAAATTGGCAGTTCACTTGCCTACCCTTTGGCCTGTCTCACTCTCCGAGGGTCTGCCCTCAGAACTCCGGGTATAGCGGCCTACCACTATCTCGACGACCTGTTGGTAGTAGCGCAGACAGAAGAGCTGAGCCGCCTACACACAAGCATAGTAGTCAGAGTTCTGCAAGAACACGGGTGGATTATAAATTGGCAGAAGAGCAACTTAATTCCGACTCAGTCTTTAAAATACCTAGGAGCGGTCTTCCAAACAAAAGAGAACTTAGTTTCTCTGCCTCTGGAAAGAATCAAAGTGTTGAAAACAGAAGTGTCCAAATTAAAGAAGCAGCGAAGTGTCTCTTTCGCTTATTTATTGAAGGTGATTGGGCAGCAACGGTTTTTCTTGTTCAGTGGGCCAGGTGGCACATAAGGCCTCTTCAACTGTTCCTTCTAACTCGAGTCAGAGAACCTCATCGCCATATGTCCAGAAGACTTACCTTGACGCCATTAGTAAGGTCGAGTCTGTATTGGTGGACAAGAAAGAAAAATTTGGAAAAGGGGTTTCCATTGACTCCTTTTCAAAGTATTTATATCACGACAGATGCATCAGAAACCGGATGGGGAGCTTATACCTTGAAAAAAGTCGGCACAAGGAAGCTGGGAAGGGAAAGGCACCTCATCGAATGTATTAGAAATCAGAGCAATGTTCCAGGCGCTAAAATACTTTCAAAAAACTATAAGGCAGCAAAATGTTGTGTTAAGATGCGACAACAAGACGGCAGTCGCTTATATTACCCGTCAAGGAGGCACAAGGAGCCAGTCAATTCTAAAAGAGGTGGAGCCGATTTTTGTGTTTGCTCAAAAGCATCTAGAGTCTCTGTCAGCGATTTTCCTTCCAGGAAAAAACAATCAGGTTGCAGACTTCTTGAGCAGGAGGTAAATAAGTGCAATAGAGTGGAGCCTAAGCAAACAAATCTTCCTCATGTCTTCTGATCTGATGGCGACAATGGCCAACAGTCGTGGAGCCGGGGATTCAATTATTTATTTCCGCCCTTCCTGCTAATCTGGAGGTCTTTGCTGAAGATCCAACAGGAGAAGGCAGATGTGTTGGCAGTCATCCCAGCATGGCCGCGCAGGCCTTGGTACCCACTTCTTCTGTCGCTAGCTGTAGACAAACCAATATAAATCCCTCACGCGCAAGGATGGTTGACCCAGGGTCCAGTTCAATACCAGGCGTACAATCATCTCTCTTTGATGGCATGGCATTTGAGAGGAAAAGATTAGAAAGCTGCGGATTAAGTAGTGAAATAGTAGACTTCCTGTTAAAATCTAGGAAATTGACAATTTCCCAAACGTATTACAAAGTCTGGCAAAGATTTGCCATGGTAGCAGAAAAAGTTTTTCAATATTCTACCCGGAACCGGCTGACATAGTAAAATTCTTTTATCTAGGGTTTAAAAAGAACTTACATATAAGAACATTAAAGTCTCAAGTATCTGCTATCTCGACTTTAATAGGTACTTCTTTTGCTGAGGAGAAATTGATCAAAAGATTTTTTCAAGCCATGATCTGGGTTAGGCCAAAAGCCTTTAATAGCCTTCCAGCGTGGAACTTACCGTTGGTACTAAAAGCCTTGATGTCCTCTCCGTTAGAGCATTTGGAGTCAGCATCGGACTAGTTTCTCACTTTAAAATTAGTATTTTTGGTTGCCATAACTTCGGCCTGCCGAGTAGGTGAATTGAGTGCCCTGTCTTCCAAATCTCCAGACACGGTAATTCTGGATAATCGGGTTAGACTAAGACCCTCATTTAATTTTCTGCCAAAGTAATGACTAATTTCCACGTGGACATGGAGATTTCCTTACCAGCCTTTTTCCCTAAGCCAAGAACTGAAAACGAAACGAGGTTACATACCTTGGACTTGGTCAGAGCGATCTCGATATACTTGGATCGCACTAACGTCTGGAGAAAATCTGATAAGTTATTTGTAATTCCTAATGGGTCCAGGAAGGGACAAGCCCCGTCGAAGAGAACGATAAGCGCTTGGATTGTCTACTGCATAAAGAAAGCATATACACTGAAAGACCTTCAGATTAAAGGCCCATTCCATGAGAGCCGTAGCTTCCTCATGGGCAATGCAGGCGGAAGCAGGCATCGGAGAAGTTTGTAGAAATGCCAGGTGGTCATCAGCCAGAACTTTTGTAAATCATTACAAATTGGATATTCTTGCCTCCCAAGAGGCAAAGTTTGGAAAAAAAGTTTTGCAGAATAAAGATTTGTTTTTGTTTAGCATCATATCTGTTTCCCTCCCTTCTTTTGTTGTAGCTTGGTATATCCCATAAGTGGATGCTGCCATGTGACTGGGGAAAATAAAAATCCATATTTACCGTGATTTTGGTTTCCCAGTCAGTCTTCATGGCAGCATTCACTACAACCCCCCCCCCCATGAGTTATGTTTTTCAGCTTTGGAAATGAAGATGAAGGGGGGACAGTGAAGGGGATGCTTAAAAAGGAGAAGGGGAGGTTCCTGTCCGTGGGCGGAGGGAGTTGGGTTAACCCATAAGTGAATGCTGCCATGAAGACTGACTGGGAAACCAAAATCACAGTAAATATGATTTGATTTTTATTATCTACAAAATGGACATTATGAAAGGAAAGTCCATTGATATATGTCCATCTATCTCACACATTACTGGGCAGCATCAATATCCCATTCGCTGGTAAAGGATTTAACTCGTCCTTCCATAACAAATCCAGATCAAAATCCTCACCTTTTATATGGGTGTAGATATTTATGCTTTTGAAAACTGCAACTCCCAGCATTCCCTGTCTGCAGATAGAAGTTTGTTATTTTGTTCTATGGGAGATTGTTACTTTGCTGGCTCTGACCTCTGCTAGTAAAACCAAGGTCAGAGAAGTTTAACCCCTGCCTTTCCAGACTGGAATCCTTTACCTAAAGAGCAACCCATTTAAATTCAATGCATGTAACTTACCCGGACCCGACCAACCCGACCTAATGCAGGACTCTACCAAATGGAATAGAAAAGAGAGTTTGAGTGTATTTGGCATGAGTTTTTATTTCCTAATTGTTTTTCTTGCTTCGTCATAAATTATTATGCTAATACTGTAGATACATTTCAAATCTAACTAGTGTTAGTAATATATAAATTATTTTGTGTATTAAGCCTTTGGCCGCAGGTGCGTATTCACATGGCTGTGTATTTTGATCTCCGTGTACAAGCTCCCTTTCCTGCAGCCTCTCCGTCCCTCATTTCTTGGCACAGACACCATTCCCTGCTTGCTGTTGGTTACATAAGTTCATCCGATGGGGGTTCTGTGGATATCTACACTGAACTGGTAAGATGGTGTAATGTTTTTATAAATGTTAATAGTCATCTTTATGCAAACATGCAAGCTTCTGGGTAATTTTCTAGCAGTTGCTTCTTATTTGTTGTTATCCTCCAGGTAAAACCAAAAGCTGCACTCGAAGTTACAGTTGATTTGACAAATCAAATATCAAATGCTGGGTCATTTTATTGGCCCCTTTTGGATGCGGTCTCTCCTGAAGGTGCCACATGAAAAGCAATGTAGTCACTGTAAAATCAGCCTTTGGTTAATTTTGTTGACATAATGAAGTTAACAAGATTGCTCAAATGTAAAACTGGGGGGAAATTAGCTAAAAATACATTATGAATATCAATATAATTGATGTCATACTGTGTATAAAGGGTTTATTCCTGACAGAAATATGTGTCATTGTTAAGCACTATTATTTTTATTTACATATCCTTATTTTTGTGCAGGGGGAACATGTGCCAGATGCTTTTGTAACAAGAAGCTCCCATCCAACTGTGCTCAGCTGGCACCCAACAAAGCGCATGTTGGTGGCAGGCTGGACAGTAGGTGAGGTGGTTGTATTGAATGAACAAGACAAGGAAGTATATACATTGCAAACAATCCACAATACAGAGATCACGGTACTGGAATGGAGTGCCGGTTACCTGGTTTCTGCTGACACTGTAAGTATAAATGTGGTCGTAAAATTCTTTTGTGTGGCATTGCATGGTAGAATGCTTCTGCCTTTCTGATTGGTTGAAAAAAATGGAGTTTTTAAGCACAATAGGAAGATCAATGGTTTTCTGGCTTTTCCACTTTAAAGAACTTCACACTTTTTTTCAATCCCCAAAATGGAGGAATTTTCTTAAAACACATACAAAACAATACAACAGAACATATTCATCACCACTTATCCTTGTACATTAACAGTATTACACATTCTTTATTATGCAATTCATACAGCAATAATAATCATGGAATAAAAGCAGTTTGAGGAGATACGTAGGCAAACTTAAGCTATGGATGGTATATACGTTTCCCCTAAACATATCCCAGATACCCTTTTTTTAGAATCAGCATTATCAATCATCAGGATTCCCATCTGCCCCAGAATATTTAGCAGGACATCCTCTATTATTATAAATTACGTTTTTATATGGTAGGATGGAGTTGACAGCAGATTTTCACTGTGCATCATATGAGTGAAATGTTATTGGATTCAAAGTTGTTAAAAATGTATCTATTGACAAATGATCCATAAGCCCTAATAATCAAAAATAGGTTTGGTAGGGCACAAGTTAATTATTTTGTCATCTTAAATCCTCTATATATTAGGGGAAAGGCTAGAGTGAGATAGATACACTGAACATGTACATAACAGAGAAGAAGAAATCCCAAAATATACTCTGCACTTTTTAATAGTAAATATTTAAAAATCCTTTTTTAGTCATATGGGATATAAGGTTCTTAGACCATGAAAATGAAAACCAAATAAAAAGACTGTGGCCCCACATATATACACACCCCAGAGCCATAAAGTCCTAAATGTAGTTATATAAATGGTGCCTCCATTATGGTCCTGTAAAAAGACCAATAGAAAAGTAATATTATCGCAATCTACTTATCTGTCAGGGGACTTAAGGTGGACATACACATTAGCGATATTAGGTAAATCTCATTGTGGACTGACGTGATTTACCTAATATTGGCAGTGTGTAGGGGCCAGATACTGACCAGCTGTCAGATGAACGTTTGTGGTCGGCATTATGGTTGGTCGGGAAAGATGGAAAATTTCCATCTGTCTGTATTCCTTTATTTTAAAGGGTATGTTCACCTCTAAAATATTTTTTTTCACCCTAGCCCACCCCCAACTGCTGATTTTAGATTTGTAAAAAAAGCCCAAGAAGTATACTTACACTCCCTCGGCTGTCTGCATAGCTGGCAGCTGTGTCTGTGATTGGCATTTTTTTTACAAATCTAAAATTACAGACGCAGCTGGCGGTTATGCAGACAGCCGAGAGAACTGAAGGAGTGTAAGTATATTTCTTTGGCATGTTTTGCAATTCTAAATCGGCGGTTGGGGGTGAGCTGGTGCCCTACACACAACTGTAATGTGTACCTACATTTAATGGTAATGGTAGGGATAGAAGCAGCAAGAAGGAATCTGGAGGGGGGGGGGGGAAGGAGGGCTCCCCAGTGCATGCTAGAAACCTCAACAAGGATAAGGAAGAAGCAGGCATCCAGATGACCCACAGTCAGCTTCTACTCTTCACTTTCTGGAACTTTGAACATTCACTGCAGGAAAACCATAAGAAGCAGAGGTATAAGGTTTTTTTAACACTACATTGTGGAGCCAGTAGTGGGTTAAATTTTAGTTTTGGGGGTGGACATGTCCTTTAAAGAGAGCCGATACCATTGGCCAGTGAATTGTCACATGACCAACTGATCCTTACCGCATATGGGCGATTGGTCGGGTCCATGTGTGCGGTTCCCATTTCAATGTGCTGACATATACCAATGTGATCTGTGGGCACATTGCGATTGAAATCTTAAGTGTAAAAAAATTCCAGGCAGCACTTGGATAGTCAGAATAATAATTTGGTGTATATTTGGCAATTTGAATAGGTGTGATAATAAGTGAGCCACCTCCAGGAGCGGACACTCAGAGGTTAAAAAGAGGTTCCCCTGCTCCTCCCTCCTTCCCCATTCCTCATTTGTAATTTACCCTACATCAGCCTCCCAAGAGACCTTTTTTGCAAATGTCATTATTCTAGGTTTTGGAGTATTTTAAAATAGAATAAAGTGTAGATATTAGTTTAGCTGAGGATGAAGCCTGGAGGACTACAGAGTTAATCAAAAGGTGTAGGGACCTAAAGAGAAAGGAGTTTTAAACTGTTGGAGCTACTCAAAGGGTTTTTATACATGTTATGAATACTATGAGGCAACCTTGTTACTACATGTTTATACCAGGCATCTGCCTGTGGTACAGTTAAAAACTCAGCCTGTTAAACCAATTTGGGATCTTGTTGTTAATAACTGGTAAATGCATTATTTTAATGTTCGATCTGAAAGGGTACCTCCACCTGGAAAAAAACATTTTTTTAAATACTGTAGTGCAATAGAAAAAGGGTTCGATTTTGAGGTCTAAGTAATCCCTAGGGGATCTAGAGACAGATATTCCCAAGTACTTTATGTTACTGGCACAGACAAGTGAGGGTGGGGACTTACTGTAATTACTATATTTAGTCAAAGAGAAAGTGAATCTACCTGTAGAAAAGAGATTCGGCGATATGAATCAGGTAGTTCTGGGTCTTTGCTTATGGAGTAGCAGTATAAGAGCCTCTGACATAGTCAGGTAGGGTAAAAGTGTAAACATATAGTACAGGTTGGGCATAAACCTCTGCAGGGAGTCCATCTTTCTTTCTAGCTAACAGGGAAATATTCTGTGTAATTTCAAGCTCAGAAATTGATTTTGCCAATGCCCGGCGTTAAACATCTCACATCTGAGGGAGGAGAATCTGGGCAAGGAAAGTAGTTGGCTTACCAGTAGAGTTGTAAACGAGGAAGCATATAGCTCCTTATAGTACTGAGAAAAACACATGGCTACCTCTCAGGGTCTGAAAGCATCCTGCCACCCTGAATAGAAACCATAACCCCACAGGGGGTTCATAATTGGCCATATAGACTAGATGGCACCCACATTTCTCCACCAACTCATAATATCATTGCTTTTAAGAAAATACTTTTTTCCAAGCTTCACTTCATGTATATTGTCTATCTACTTGGATTAAATACAAATTTATCGTATTGCTCAAAGTCGAGCGGTTTATCGGAAAATCAAAGATCGCCCCAGGCGGATTTTTTTTAACCCACCGACCCCAACTTCAGTCCCCATCTCTCCTCCGAATTTAAGTGGGAATCTGAGGAAAGGTCAGAGCCTCAAAGTGGGAGCCTTGAAGTGGTTCTTTCGGAAATCCCTACACTTTGCCGATAGTCGTCAAGTCTCATCTTAATCAAAGGGATTCTGCCACCTTAACTATAACGTTCTTGGGGGTTTGAGGGTTGGGGAAGGTAAGTATGGAGTATGGACATGCCCCTTAAACACCAATGAAGACTTCTTTTGTGTGCTTGATTCTTAAATGTTTTTATTGGCCAACACAATTGTGCATTTTTAGAATAAATTTGTAACAGAAACTTCACCAATACCTATTGTCTGTTTGTAGAATGGTACATTAGCAGTATGGCGGCTGGAACAGCGAGGACGGATTCAAGCATCACCATTGCTGACTAACTCCTATCACAAGCAGATTACTCACTGCCTCTTCAAGCCTTTATCTCCCAATGAGTAAGTAGCAATCTGGTTTATATGCAGATTAGTATTTTACTAAGATATAAAGAGTTTCATCTTGAACTCTCAACTGTAGTTTGAAGATTTCAAATGCAAACTGTACATGTGCTAAATGAATTCTTTGCTAAAATTAGTTAAAAAATGTTTGGTGTGTGTGATCCCTAAAAACAGTATAAATGTGGCCATACACCTTGGAGATCTTATAAAAGAAATCCCATCAGATCTGACAGGAATTTCCTAATATCAGCAAAGTGCATGGGGCGAAAACAACCGACCGCGATGCAGACAAAATACTGGACTGTCAATATGGAAGGCAAATTTCAGCATCAGTTTTCTTTACTTCAATTGTGATTATCCCATGTATGGGGCCCTAACCAACCAATCCCCATTGGTATGGGAGGTCGGTTGGTGGAGTGTAGGTAGTTGATACTGCATATTGTCAGCATATATGTGAAGTAAGTTGCATGTGTATGGTAGAAGAGAAAAGCTGATCTGTAAACTACCGTTATCCATTAACATCTTCTCTTAGGACTGACATCTAGAATGATAAATCAGTTTTGGTTTCTAGAAATGATTGGTATATAAGAAGCTTGGATAAAGCAGGACAGATACATAAAAAACATATGTAAATCCTTTCCCGATGGCCATTCACTTTAACATTTTATAATGCTTCTTTATGGGAATATATATTGTGTGGCGAGGACTCTTGAAATTTAGACTGAGACACTTAACTTAAGATAAGGCTGCAATTCATCCCTCCAGATTTTGCCTATGGTTATTTTTTAATGGGGAAGTTCAGTGAAAATACAGATGAAAGAAGAAAAAAGGGAGTATTTTCTTCTTTCAACGATCTTAATATGCCTAAACAGCATTTTCTCTCTGCATAAAGAAATGCTTCCAAGGTATTGACTTCCTGTTATAATACACATTATAGTATCCATTATTATCCACCTATGTATATGTAATATAGATAAAGTTTTTTTCCTACTGAATGTCTCCTTTAAGAAGGGCAGGACAATTCTACCGAATCCAGAGGCCCTGATCCTTGAGTAAATTGCTCTGTGTTAGTTGCTCTTTAACTCAAATGGGCACTTTCTTTTTGTTATTTTTATCTCATTGGATGTTAGGTGAGTCAAGCATGCTCAGATTCATGCAAAGCAACTGATTGCCCAGGGAACTGAGGAAAGTGCAAGACCATAACGGACACATTATGGGGTCCTAGAAACAGTCATTATTTTGGAATAATTTATTTATTCCCTGTATTTATCTTAATTGTCAAAAAATGAAGGATTCATTGCTGTAATTGGTTTTCATAATAGTTTTTTAAGAATGTGATGAATAAAGCAGCAAATTGTATTTATATCCCTCTTGTACATTTTGGATTGGATTTTGTTTGATAAACAAAAAACAAAACCTTTCATTAACCTTATTAGATTTTTTTGTGCCGTTTTAGGGATCTTGTTCAGTTGGCTAAGGCTGCTGTGAGTGGAGACGAGAAAGCACTGGATATGTTTAATTGGACTAAATCAGAGAAAATGACCCCTATGAAGACAACTACCCAGCAAGAATTCCACTTTTTTCTCAGTGCAAAAGATGGTAAGGGTGTGGTTAGGCTTTGCTGGTAGATGTTGACAGTCCGAAATCTGTAGTTAGCCACACCAACAGACTGGCATCATAATAAACCACTCTGTGCTTGGGAGGAAGCTTACTGAGCAGAACTTGATTTGAACGTCTTTTTGTGCTACTTCATGTCAAAATCAATAAGGCTGTGTACACACAAATAGATAATTCAGCCCAATCAACCAATATATTGGTCAAAATAGGACAAAATAATGATCAATATGATGTAAAATCACAACTAATCATGTAGTCGTCTATGGATCGCGCGATCAGTCTCATTAAAAGCTCGGAAGTGGCTATGGTCACTGTGAATGATGTTTCTGAATGGTCGGGTGCGGCGAATAATTAGTCCGGCTGAAATATCTGCCTGTGTGTACCCAGCCCAATTGTGCCCATAGCTGCAAAGGTTGGGGTCAGATATAATCGGGATAGTATGATTGTTGCATTGTGTATGGGCGATTACCCAATAAATGTTCCTATCGGGCCAGTAGCCCAGAACCCCAACACTTTATGGAGGTCTCCTTTTATCTTTATGGATATTTGTTTTAGCCCTTTATATGAGCCTTGTTCCTCATGTTTACAGGCAGTATGTGATCATGCTTTTTTACAGATGTTGTATGTGTGCACTATAATTTCATAGTGCTTTGACTGGTGTTTTTTTTTTTTTTTTTTTTTGGTGGTTTCAGGTTCAGTGTACTTTGTGAATGAACAGCTGAAGAACACTCCGATAGCAACTATGAACAGCCCAATCAAAAGGATGTTTTTTATGGAGAAGAAATCTGTTCTTATAATTATTACAGAAAACCTGTTGCTGTCCCAGTTCTTTATCGGCACAGATGGAAATGCAGAGGAGATCTCAAAGGTGAGTCCAGATACCAGCAGTCATTTTGTTGATTTCAAGGAAGAATTTGTAGGGCCTATTTATTAATAAACATTTATTACATTTTAACTCCCCAAAGCTGTTGTTTCCTTTTTAAGAGATTTATTACACTTAATTTGTGCCTATTACATTTTAATAAAAATAACATAGTATTGTAATATCATACAGGGAGGTTGAGCCCTTTTTATCTTTGGTTTGTGTACTTGAAGTCACTCTTAGGTGTTAGCCTTGGAGCAGAAGCAGCACAGATAAAGAGACATGAAAAGTCTATTACATAATTATGTAGACTGAGGACTGACAGTGTTAAAGGGCAAGTCCACCCCCAAAACTAACTTTTTATATTTATTTGGCCCAAATAAGTGCTCCAAAACAAACTTTACAGCATGTAAATCGGTCCAGTGGTTCAAAAGTTACAGACCTTTGAGATATATATCAGGCTGCACTTCCTCTCCACTTCCACTTTAGATGACCCCGAGCTGCAGCTTAGAAAAAAAAAAAAATTCTTGCCTGTGTGTGTGTCTCTCTCTATCTCTCTCTCTGGGCTGGCTGGCTGCAGCTGTTGATCCTGGATTTCTTCAGTACACATAACTTTACAGCTGTGATTGGTTGAGAGGGAAAATCCAGGGATCCAGGGGTCAGACCATTACTGATGCAACTTCCTCTGTTCTCACTGCTGGATGCTAACAGACATGCTCAAGAACATGAAAAGAACAAAGGCAAGGTAATGTAACCTGTCTCTGTTCATCGCTGTATTGGTCCATGTTGCAGGATTAAGCCAGCTACAAAGGTCTGTAACTTTTGAACCACTGGACCGATTTACATGCTGTAAAGTTTGTTTTGGAGCACTTATTTGGGCCAAATAAATATAAAAAGTTAGTTTTGGGGGTGGACTTTCCCTTTAAGAGCTAGTGCACCATTAACCCTTTAATGTGTTTAAAGGCCTACAAATACCCAGAAGAAAGTGGGTGGGAAAAAGAGGCAAACTGCTACACTCTGCATCTCTTATATTTATTTCCCATAACAGTAGTAGTAGAGAATTGTACCGTGTTATTTCCCCTCTGTATTAGGGGGTTATCTAACCAGCGCCTTGCACACAAAATCACACAACTCGTCATATCTACTTACATCTAAGCGCTGCAGTGTGTAGCACTCAGAATTTTATTTAGCGAGCGGGTCTGGGTCTGGAAAATCTGTGGGGGTCCCAGGCCTCTATATTTACATTCGTATCTGCAGTCCATAGGTTTATGCTGTTAATAGGGTAAATTGTGTCTCTTACCTATTTGAGTTACAAGCCTGATGTATAATATAGCACATGCATAATCATTCTAAGTCTACTAAAAACCTACACCTACTGGCCATGAAAACTTGGACGAGAGCCATCACATTTTAAGAAGGTGGTGATTCCCACAGACACCAGCTGTCTTTCAATATCCAAATGACCATATACATTTAAAGGAGAATTATAGTGCATATAAACTTCTTTCAAAAGCAGGGGCAGGGAGGTAGGATTGGTATTTTCTACCTCCCCATTTAATTTCTATGAGAAGAAGCAGCAGGAAGAAAGCTGCTTCTGCCAGGCTGCCTTAGTGCTTCAGCACTATCTTTAATACAGGAAGGCCTAGAGCCATAACCTGGCAGATAAAAACTGTATGTGCTGTAACTCCTGAACGAAAATAAAATTTGGAGGTAGGAATAATCAATCCTACCTCCCTGTCAAAGGCACTTTTCATTTCTAAAAGATTAATTTTTACCAAATAGTTGTCCTTTTAAGCTGGAAATTTGGGATCCTGTTTATTAGAGAGCAAACAATATGTGTGGCAGAGTTAAGTATAGACTGAAGGGGAGAGAGTTGAGAAGGAGGAAAACTAGTAAGAAGTAGGTTGCAATAGTCCAGGCGCGATCGGATGAGAGCATGCATAAGCATAGCGGTGGTGGGGAGAGAAAAGAACCTGCGGATTTTGGCTATATATAAGGAAAAAAACGTCAGGTTTTTGCAACATAGTTAATGTGGTTAGAAAAGGAGAGAGAGGAGTCAATAATTACCCCAAGACAGCGAGCTGATTGGATAGGGAAAATGGGGGTATTGTCAACAGAAACGGAGAAAGATGGGACAGGACCATTTGTAACCTGCAGATCATTCACAGGGCCATCTCGGTGGAATGTGCAGGACAGAATCCAGATTGCAAAGGATCCAATAGGTTATGAGCATGAAGGTAGTTAGTGATGCGTTCTAGTAGTTTAGAGACTAACGGTAAGAGAGACCGGGCGGTAGTAAGCTAAACAAGGAGTCTAGTGACGACTTTTTTAGTATGGGTTTTCATAGGCATGCTTAAAGATGAAAGGGAAAATTCCAGATGTAAGTGAGGCATTGAAAATATAGGTGAGTATAGGGGTAAGCACATGATTACATTCAGTAATGTACTTCAGTAATACAGAGGGAATTGGATCAAGAGGACAGGTTGTGAGTGGACAGAACAGAACAGGTGAGAGACTTCTGAATGGGTCACAGGAGCAAAAGATCCAAGAATAGCTGAGGGAGGCAAGGACAAAATAATCTGAGAGCCATCCCTAGGACAAGAGATCTGCATGCGGATGGACTGAAATATGCAGCAACAGAGGAACGTGGGAATAAGGCAGCATGCACTAACATTTTTTTATGTCTGGATTGGAGCAATGTATACATTTCACTATAGATGCCCTTTAAGATTCAGTTAGCAGCTGTCAGTCATGAATGTAACATATGACATGACAGGCAATAACTAAATGCTATTCCCCTAGCTGCCTTCTCTGGGAATGTACAAACTTGTAAAAAGTGCAGACCACAGAAGAAGAATCCGGGCAGGCAGCAGGAGTCAAACATATATTAAAACTTTTATTCATTCAGTTAAAAACATCGGAACAGGATTGCATACAGATCGACAAACAAGAAAACACGTGGGACTCTGTGTTTTCTTGTTTGTTTGTCAGTCTGTATGCAATCCTGTTCCGATGTTTTTAACTGAATGAATAAAAGTTTTAATATATGTTTGACTCCTGCTGCCTGACCGGATTCTTCTTCTGTGGTCTGCACTTTATATACACCGAGGAGGAGACAGTGTTACTGCTGGGCGTTGTGAGTGCCGGAGTTGAATGGAGGATCAGCGCTAGAGGCTCCCGGGACTAAGGTACTAGCTATATCGTTTGAAGCTTGTAAAAAAGAAGAGTAGATGGAAACATTTTGAGAGGCAGAAGGAAGAGAAGAACATCATTTTGCTACATACATAACAGATTAGCCCTGGGGGTTAATTTACCTATATATAATTTTTCATTTGAGGGGTGAATATGCCCTTTAAATAAAAGAGACTCTTAATGGGGCATATATATATTTTAATATTAGTAAAATAATGATATTTCTGGAAGAAATCTGTGCCAACAAATCCCTTTACCACTAATGGGGAAAGTTATGCCCTATGATTATCAACTATTCAGCTAAGGGGAAAGCCAGGCCCAGTGATTATAAACTATTCAGCTAAAAAGGTGTCTGCTATGATCACAAATAATAAGATTACTGTGTTTGGTTACACAGGTGAAGCTGAGTGGGAAAATGGGTCAGACTGCTGATATACTTTGGGTTGACAACAGCCTGCTAATTACCGCAACAGGTGAAAATGTCATAAGGTAAAAAGTTACAAGCAATGTGTTTGATTTTCCTGGTGCTTCCTGGGATCTCGTTCTACTTCATGATCCTTTGTTCGGTTGGGAAGGAGATTGGAACCAAATATATTTTTCATGTTCCACTTATATTTTTTTTTTCTCTAAACTTCTAAACTTTAAGTCCAGTTGATCAAACTGAATAAAACATATAGTCATTTTTTTCTTTTAGAAATACAAGTTAACTCTCTTAAATGGATAAGTCACTAATTTATAATGTATAATAGAAGGCAATGTCCTCATGCTAAAAAGATCATCAGTAAAGGTACAGATACATGGGCAGATGTTTTTACCATCAGCCAAACAATTAGCAAAAATTTCTATGATAGCCGCTCGATATTGTCAAACGGTTGATTGATCTGTAAAACGGAAAACCACTATTAATATTTTGTGCGGTTTGATGGAATTTGCCGATATTGTCAGCTGGATATAGATGCTGGATGACGATAGGTGGGATGCGTATGTAGAGAGACTGGGGCATTCAGTACCTATTAGTTGTTGGGTATATTGTTATTTACTTTAGACAATAACATCCATTAACAATAGAGCAGCAGGCTATATCATGTTTGTAAAAGGTGTGTGAAACACCACCAGTAAAGAAATAAAGTGTGACAATTCTGTCTCTGCCCTGATTTCTATCAGACATATAGCCCACTTACATAACAATGGGAGCTGCAGCTCCCCAGTGTGGCGGTTAAGGAAAGTTTAATTACAAAGGTAGTTTTGACACGAATGCGCTTTCTGTGTGTTTGGGGTGACTTGTAAAAATGAAAACTAAATAATAAGAAATAAATAGAAGGTATATTCAGACTTATACAAGTTGCTAAAATGCTAAATAAACCTTGTAGGTTCTGGGACTTGGAACGGGAGGACAACTATGCACTTTCTTTGGATGAGCAGTTGGGGTTTGAGGCTGGAGAAGCCCTGAACTGCATTTCCTACTGCAGTGCTAAAGGTAATGCTACAGAATTACAAGTTGCCGTCTGGGACTGTGTCATGCAATAGATTCTGGAAATCAATATTTAATACAAACAAATGCTACTTTCAAAATGTCTCTAGCTGGTAGATTTACAGGGAATTGTTTAAAGGATATCATTTTAATTAGCAGCTGTAACAGACACCTCTGAAATCAGCAGCATTGCAGAAAATCTTGTTATTCTGCAGGTTTCTGGATTTTCCTGATTTCTGTAATCATCCTTCCCTGTAAGTAAAAAGATGGGGTAGATGCGCACCTGCACATGACTGTGACCGCTTGAAACACGTGAGGTGGAGTTTGTTTTGGTATGTTTTGTATTGGTATGGTTTAAATAAAGTCTTTTGAAGTTAAAGATGCAACGTGCATGTGTGTTTTCCTGTGTGCGCGTCTACCCCTTCTTTTTTTGTAAGTTTGGACAACATCGATGGTGGACCAGTAGGGATGGGTTGGGGGCAGGAAACACATGGATCACGCATATATCTGAATATTTTTTTCAAATTGTCTGGAAGAATAGCGAAGTATCCTGGGGAGCATCACGCACCGGATCACCACACAGTGTGAGTATCTAAGCAGAACAGTTGATCTGCATCTGATATTTATGGGATCAGATCTAAGAGTCAGAGCCCTATGTGTTTTTTAGCTGTAAGGTTGATCCTTTCTAGTAAGTAACAATTGGTTTTCTCACTGCTTAGTGTAGATTACAAAGAGGTCATGGAAAGGGTTACCTGGTCAGTTACTTTGCAGATCTGTTGCTGATTTCAAGCATGACAAGTACAGCAATCTGCTAGCTATTATAGAATTTATTTGGGATCGTTTGGTTTAGTTTTCTCTTGGTTGTTAACAAATAGACCTAATAAATGGCTGATCAGTATAAATTCTGTATATTCTATCCTAATCTTTTATTTACCCAAATGCAGCCATTTTAGCAGCTGGAACTAGCAAGGGCAGAGTGGCCATGTGGAGTAAACAAAGTCAGAAGTCCGTTAGATCAGATGGAAAGGACATCTGGAAACTTCAGACTCCAACAGAGCTAGAAGAAAATATTCTGCAAATACAGGTAGGAGATGTCCAATACGCATTATCTAATAGGGAAACCTTTTATAAGTTACATATCTCTGCAATTGAATGAGCAAACGGTTTATCTGCTTATACTTTTTTTTTTTTTTATTAATAAGAATATGTATGTGCACTGAATTTTTAACTGGTAAACATAAACTCCAAGTAACAATGAAAGTTTACGTGAAGGCTGCTGGGACCTCCCCTGCTCCGTAAATCGAACAACCTCCTGATTGGATCAGCAAAGGAACAGAAAAAAACTTGCTTGTAGCCGGCCTCCACAGCGGACATCTGCTGTGGAGGCCGGCTACAAACAAGTTTTTTTCTGTTCCTAAGCATAAACTCCAGTTCTGTAATCACATACAAAGTTAAACACAAAGGATAATTATAGTTTGGGGTTTTATATGACCTTTAAATCTAATGGCAGAGGAAATTGGTGATCACAGAAAAGATTTATGGGGCCAGGAAACAATAATTTTGGTTAGAAAGTTTGACTGCTTTTTCTATATTGTTTATTTAAAATATTTTTGTATGCAGAAGATTGAAATGGGAAATGAATAATCTGGTTGGAACAATTTCTTAATGAAATGTAACTGACTCTAAAGACAATCAAAGTCCAACTACCACTCAATTAAATACGCCTGGATCTCCAAATCCCAAAATAGACATTTTTATTTTTTGAGAAGAAATGGGCAAATTTTTCCAGAGTGAAGTTTTGAAATTTGTATGTCCTCTTTTACTACCAAAGATATGTTATTGAGTTTTAAAGCTTAGAGCACACACGGATACTCTATCCAAAATAGCGAGTTCTTAAAATGCGGTCTTTCAAGCCAAATTCAGTTTATACTTAAAGGGACACTATACTGAAAAAATTACTTTGCCTCATTTTAATCTATAATTGAATACATGTAAGCAACACTTACTCTGATTTGTGTGTGTCGCTGCATGCCTTCAATCCAGCACACATTTTTGTTTAGGAGCAGTATCCCCCCTCCCTCTTATAACCACTTCCACTTCCATCCGACCTGACTTTTTCCCCACAAACCAACTGTCAAGCCTGCACACAACATACAGCATTCCAACTGTCAAAACTCTGTCACCATTCCAGCTACAGTAAAACTACTCACAGAAGAATAGATTTTGAGAGCAAGGAACTTGATTGACAGCTGAAATATAAGAAGTTTTAGATTGGATATCTAAAGAAATAGGGGGCAGATCAACAAAAAAATGATACAGTGGTGTTTGGGAAGAATTATAGTTTTTAGTTATGGTCAATTTAAAATAACCTATTTTTCAGTATAGATGCCCTTTAAACTTTTGTTTTGCTTTGTATTTATACTTATGCCATATTTAAACACCACATACAGAATTCTGTGGGTACACTATTTATTACATCAATCTATAGAGAGATTCAAGAAAAGTTCTTATTGTTAAAAACAGTGCTAATTTTGCCCCAACCAATCGGATATTATTTTACATTTGAAATCTAACATCTGATAGGTTAGGGCAAAATTAGCATCATTTTTAACGATAAGAACTTTTATTGCATAACCCTACTAGTGTTTGATATTGTTATAGGGATCCGGCATTGTTGTAACGATTGCTTACGATTGTTGCAAGTGACCATTATCTAACGTTTTTATGTAGCTTTAAAGGGCAAGTCCAGGCCTAAAATGAAAACTTACATACAGGTAAATCACCCCCAAAACCCTAAACAGTAATAGTTTGAAATCTGAAATATACAAGTCTAACCTGAAATCCTGCCCAATGTCCTGTTAGCAGCTGTCAGTTTTGGATTTGACAGGCTCAGTACAGGTTTCTAAATTTTCAAAATTTTGCTTAGTTTCCATGAGGCATCCAGAAGCATAGCAAGCATAAAGTAATGAATTCATAGGACAAATTATGATATATCAACATATTTAAAGTGATCATGAATGTTCAGAATCTATCAAAGAAGAAAAGAGTCTGCTATGGGGAAAAAATAAAGGTGAATTAGTGATTAGATTTTATTTCATTAAACCTGTATTAGGCTGGGTATGCACGGGATGACATATGTCCCAACCAACTGTTCACAAACGTAGCCGTGAACGATTGTGCGGTCCCATATGGAACTTCTTCCTTTCCGGACGAACAGGCAGCCGAGATTGGTCACGTCCTTTGGCACCCGCACCATACAATATCTTCGGCCGAGAATATTGTATGGTGTGTACCCAGCCTTTCCTCATAGTAAAAGGAGTAAACACATCTAATTTATCACCTGTTTCTATGGCTGCCAGGTATCATTATAAGATGTGACTAATGCACTTTTCTCTCTGAATATAGTGGGGCTCCCCAAGGAACTTGGCTATTAACAGCTTTACTTCAGTACTGATTCTTAGTGAGCAGGTCATGTCTGCTCACTTGCATCAGCAAGTTGCAGCTATACAGGTGGCTCCCACTCAGCTCAATGTTACTTACATTAATACAGAAACCACACATAACTTACGGACAGACGTGTACATCAAAGGAGTCTTTGTCACTAAGGTGAGTCATTTTGGGTTATGTAGTCTATGTTCCTATTTTCCTTTTATCTGTAGCAGAGTTTTGCTTCATTGATGTAATTGGAATTGATTGACTGGTTGTGTATGTTGTGTAGTAGGGCTGGGTATGGAATTCCAATAATAAAACCAGATCTGTGTCTAAACATGGGGCCGTGTTTGTCCAGATAGACGGGCTGCTTTGCAGTGCTAGGTCATTTAGCGGTGACCTTATTGGATAGATTTGGTGTTTACCTCCTGATGTTCCCTCTATGTTCTCTGTACTGGCCCATTCATTTTGTGATTTAAAATGCACTCCCACAATAGGATCACAATATGATTGCTCAACGTGCATTGTTAAGCAATCTGTCCAAACATATAACTTATCGATTGATGACCAAAACAGATGTTTGGTCACAGTGTCGGACGCTAACGTCTGTTCAGAGCCTAAGGTTGGGTTACACGTTGGGATCTTTTTCCCGACTGACTGTTTGCCACTTGCAGACAGTTATCCAGGATGGAGCACTGTCAGTCGTGGCAAAAGTAGTTCGCCTCCACTGAGCATGCGATCCATAGAGAAACCCACAATTGCCTGTGGTTTTGCGCCCTATCCGATCGGCCATTCCTCAGATTCGGACTGACCAGTTATACGCTGGCCGAGGCTACCTGAAAAAAATCCAATATTTCAGGCCGGCCGACCAAAACACTGAAATGCCAGTCGACCCAAAATATTGTATGGTGTATACCCAGCTTAAGGCATTTGCTGTAATTCTCCTAAGAAATATAAGGAGACACTGTTTAAGGCATTATTGGTGCTACTACTCAGTCATAAGCACTGCTAACAGAATTCTAAAAAAAAAACCTACAAACTAACTAAATGTGTTTTTTGATGGGAAAACCAAAAGTATTTTTGTGTTATAACAATCCCATCCCTTTTAATTTTTTAAAAACCAGAAATAAGAGTGCCCTTTTTAACATCAGTTGGCGATTAATTTAAAATATTCATCTGTAATAAACTTGTGTTATCTGCAGAGCATAGTTGTCGTATGGAATGGAAAAACGGTTACAGTATATGAGCTAACAGGCCCAACGCTGACAAACTCAGGTAAAAGAAACAAAAAAACCCCTGTGGCCCCAAATGTGTGAAAACTACAACTCCCAGCATTCCATATTGCCGAGTGCAGCTAGAGAATGCTGCAAGTTGTAGTTGAACATCCCTGAACTAAACTACAAATGTTGTCACTCTCCGACCCACATTTACAAATCATTATGGTGGTGACAGATGTAGTATCTATTTTCAGTATAAGGACCTGTAAGTCCTTATATACAAATATAAAAACTCGTTGTAATGATATAGTTAACATCATTATAGTTTTGTGGAAATGGCATTCTCCTAACCATAGCTGCTGGACTGTATTAATAACATTTTCCTCCAGGTTCCTTTTCATGTGAGTCTCCAGTCTTGGTTGTGCATGAGGAGAACATTTATACTGTAGAAACCAACAGAGTCCAGATTTGGACCTTGCAGGTGAGAGCAAATTGTTTCTGTTGGGTAAGAAACATAGCTTTTTACTTTTAAAGGGGAGCTAAAGCTAAACTATAAATGACCTTAACAGACAGCTGTATCTCTCACCTCTGAAATCGTCAGTATTGTGTAGGAATCATCTACAGGTTGGGTAACAGATATATAAGTATACTTGTGCAGTGAATTAAAGGACAGCTGTAAAAATGTACTGATTATTTCTACCTCCCAATATCATTTTGGGATGAGAGCCAGCACATAAAGTTATCATCTGCCTGGTTAGTGGGCAAGTGTCCTGGGCTTTCCTATATTAAAGATAGTTCCGAAGCACTGAGAGCCTGGCAGAAGCTGTTTTCTCACAAAAACAATATTGGGCGGAAGGAATTACCAATCCTACCTCCCTGACCAGGTACTTTTTGTTTTAACTTTTTTTTTCATTTATATGCTTTATAGTTCTCCTTTAAAGGGTATCTCCACTCGTATTTTTAAGATTTGGGAATCCAGTTCTATTGAAGAACGGGAGGTAAAGGATCTGTGCCTTACCTTCCGTTCTTCAATAGAACAAACAGGAGCCAGAAGAGAAGGTAAGAAACTTGCTCGCTCGCTCCCCCGGCATGTAGTCTTGACAGGTCCCGACGGACCTTGACTTCTATGCGCATAGAAGACAAGGTCCGTCGGGACCTGTCAGACTAAGCGCTGGGGGAGCGAGCAAGCGGGTAAGTTTCTTACCTTCTCTCCTGCCTCCTGTTTGTTCTATTGAAGAACGAACGGTAAGGCACAGCTTCTTTACCTCCCGTTCTTTAATAGAACTGGATTCCCAAATCTTAAAAATACGAGTGCAGTGTTCTCCCTAGGGTCTTTTAGCCGGGCGGCCCACCCGGCTACTTTTTCTTGCCACCCGGCTGGAAAAAATTCCTTGAGAGAACTTTAGATCTAGGTTTAATATGTGCCAATAGGTCAGTAAAAACTCCCGCCAATACTGCCCAGTCCAGACCCGTATTTTACACTTGTAAGATTATTTTAGCGCATGTTTACTAGCTTTTCCAAGATCCCCAAGGCCACAAAAGGGTGTCACATGTGCTTGTGCTGCCTTGTTACATGGGTTACCTTCAGAAGGGAACTACAACTCCCTGCACTCTACAACCACAGAATGCTGGGAGTCATAGTTTTCAAACATCTAGTGGGATGAAAGTTAGACATCCCTGTCCTATATAATGAGCATAATGCAGTGCACATTTTTCCCCACCACCAAATTTCCCCATCCCACCCCACCCGGCTACTTTTTCATGCCACCCGGCTGGAAAAAAATTCTGGGGAGAACACTACGAGTGGAGATACTCTTTAAGATGTTTAAAAAAAATGTATAATTTTATTAAATTTAAAAACAAAAGTAAATTTTCATTTAAATGTTTTAATTCTAATTACCAAGGAAAAGGAAAATAAGCCAATATCTGACCTAATAAATTGCCCATCTATCGGAGGGCTGATACGGACCAAAAATGGTCATCGCATGCGATCCTATACACATGTAGTGAGACCACTCCAGTAGGCTACCACAGGCATAACGCAATCCAAAATTTGTTAGTGGGGCCTATCCCTAACTTTTAAAAAGGTTTAAGGCAGCACTTTCCTCCTGTGCAGAGCAAAGCTGTAAGTAACATTAGGTAAGTTAAGTAACTTTAATACATTACACTGGATTGCTGCCCAATCTTAAACAAAACCTAATAGTTTTAGCTCTCCTTTAAATTATCAATACTGTATGCATGGATAACTGTATCAGCAAAACATTATGTTTGCTTATCCAGAAAATTTGATCTTAGTTCCTATAAATTAAACTAGCTAGGGTTAGTGTTCTTGTAAGAATATCTGCATGTTAATATTCAGCTTATCTTATATTAAAGGGCACGGTGAAGCAGTTGCTGCCTTTTTCTGAAACTGAGGGGAATCCATGTATGCTGGATATTTGTGGACATTTTTTAGCAGTTGCAACAGACACGGCTCATTTCAAGATCTTTGACCTGTCACGAAGGTAATGATGAGCACTGATAGAATGCAATGTAAAGGCTCTTAAACATGTACGATTTTGGCACCGACCTACAACCACAAAGCCGTTAATTGCATGTGTGTATGCATTTGGTTGGGGGTTGTCCATGGATCCGCCATGGCGGATCAATGAACGACCTCATACCAAATGCATACACATGTGCGTTTAACGGCCGTTCATCTCGTGTGTATGTGCTCTGCAGTCATGGGTTGGTGCCCAAATCGTACATGTGTACAAGGCTTAAGCCCTGCAGATCATTTTTAGTGATTTTAGTGACCTCAAACAGGTCTGCATGTTGAACAATAGTGTCCTTGGAGGGAGGCACAGTGTAGAACGTTGGAAGCCAAACTTTGCAGCCAGTCCTGAACACCTAATTAGAATACTTTGACATTGTTTTATTTACTTGGTGATGTTGTCTTCTTTATTTTAACAGAGAAGCCAAAGCTCACAGCAACTGCATAAACCTTTCCCAGATGGTCCCAGGAGTAGGCAGCATTGCGTCACTAAAGTGCAATTCCAATGGCAGCAAAGTCAGCATCCTTGCAAATAGGGTAAGGAGAATTTTATTAGAATTAATTTATTTTACATAGTATTCATTTCAGTGACTTTCTACCTCATGGAGGTTAAACCTCAATATTTATAAATGTGAAAACCATAATATTCCTGGGCAGCACAGTGGCTTATTTGTTTGTATTGAGTGCTGGGTTTAAATTCTACCTTGGCTACACCTTCAAGGAGTTCTCCCTGCGCTTATGTGTATTTCCTTTGGGTACAGTTGCTCTCCCCATAATCCTACAGATAAGGTGTGTAAGAAAAGGTATTTTGATTGTAAAGGTGGCCATACACATTGACAATCTCTAATGAGCAACTAAATCAACCCAGGTGCTGGGTCAAGGGCAAGACCATAACGTTCTCTACTAGGGGTCCTGCAAACAGGAAGTCAGTATTTCGGAAGCATTTAATTATATACAGACAAAATGCTGAATGGGCAGGTTAAGGTCTTTAGGATGGAAAAATACTGCTTTTTTTCTTAAAAGTAAATGTACTTGCACTGAATATGCCCTTTAAGTAAAGAGAGCCGAAACTATCAGCCCGTGTATGGCAGCATGCTGACGAATCCCCATACCGAGTATGGGCAATCGGTCGGGCCCATGTGTCGGGTCCTGGCGGTCTTGGTTCACATTGGTGCCAATGACAAAGTTAGAGGTGGAGGTGAGGACCTTAAAAATGATTTCCGAGAATTAGGGGCCAAGTTAAAAGTAAGGACCTCAAGGGTAGTGATTTCAGAAATACTACCACAGCCACGTGCTACGCTAGGGAGGCAACGGGAGCTCAGGAGTATAAATGCGTGGCTAAGAGGATTGTGTAAGGAGATGGGGTTTGGGTTTTTAGAGAAGTGGGCTGACTTTTCTGTTGGCTACATACAGACTCTTTAGTAGAGACGGATTGCACCTCAATGATGATGGTGCAGCTGTTTTGGGAGAGAAGATGGCTGGGGGGTTGGAGGAGATTTTAAACTAGGTATGGGGGGGAGGGTACGTTGACCTACACAGGAGTAGATAGAGAAGTTAGGGATCAGGGGGCTAATAACACAACGGAGGGAGGAGAAGGGGGAGGGGGGAGGGGGGAGCATAGAGGATAAGGAGGCATGTACGACCAAGTATGGAAGTAAATCAATTAACAATTTAAAATTTACAAATGCAAGAAGTCTGGCTGGAAAAACCGTTGAACTAATATCTTTAAAGGAAAGGTATGATGTAAATTGGTATAGCAGAAACATGGGTAAATGATTCACACTACTGGACAATAAATATTGAAGGATACTCCTTATTTAGACATGACAGAGCTAATGGAGGAGTATAAATGTATGTTAAACAGGAATTGAAGCCAAATCTAAAAGATGGAATAGATGGGGACATAAACGATATGGCAGAAACAATATGGGTAGAGCTGTGTACAGGAAGCAAGAAGGTAGGTAAATTGTTGGGATATGTTATAAACCGCCAAATGCCGGGGAGGAGGTGGAAATGAATCCATATGCAGTTGGCAAAGGGGGATTTTAATTGCCCTGAGATAGAGTGGAGTAAGGGAACTGCCAGCACCTCAAAAGGTATAAAGTTCTTAAATTTCCTATATGAGCATTTTCTTTCACAGATGGTAGAAGTTCCTACTAGACAGAATGTGTTGTTGGATCTGGTGATATCTAATAACCCTGAGCTCATGGGAAGCTTAGGGAATAGTGACAATTATATAGTGTCATTTAATATAGGTTGCAAAAAACTAATTATATGCTGTTAAAGGAATCACTTCTGCTCATAGACTGGGGGAATTGTTTCTAGGTAAAGATACTGAGCAGATGTGGACCACTTTTAAAGGGATGTTAAACTATTACATTTCTAAATCTGTACCTTTAGGGAACAAGTGTAAAAAAAATTAGGTCCACTCCTGCATGGATTAATGCTCAGGTAAAAAGGGAAATGGAAAAAAAGAAAAAGGCTTTTAAAATTTTGAAATCAGAGGGAACAGAACAGTCTTACAGGGAGTATAAACGCTGTAATAAAGAGTGCAAGAAAGCAATTAAATTAGCTAAAATAGAAAATGAAATCGGGATTACCGAACAAAGCAAGTCCAACCCCAAAATGTATAAATATAAATGGTAAAAAGATGAGGACTGAGAATGCGGGACCATTAAATAATGGGGCTGAAATGGTTGTAGAGGATGCAAAAAAGGCTAATCTGCTAAACCGTTTTTTTACATCGGTTTTCACTGTTGAGAATCCTAGTCCTTATAGCAAGGATTGTAATAATATGCAGGGGAGAAATGAGGAGTATTCACATTGGCTGACAGAGGATATGGTATGGAAACAATTAGACAAAGTTAATATCAATAAAGCCCCAGGACCAGATGGATTGCATCCTCGGATTTTAAAAGAGCTTAGTTCAGTTCTATCGAGAACACTATTTCTCATCCTTTCAGATTCACTTTGGTCTGGGGATGTCCCGCTGGATTGGAAAAAAGCCAATGTAATACCAATATTCAAAAAAGGTAGTCGTTCACAGCCTGGTAACTATAAACCTGTAAGCCTAACATCAGTGGTAGGGAAGGTGATGGAAACTTTGTTACGGGATCATATCCTTGACTTTGTCTCCAGAGCTCATCTTATTAGTAGTAGCCAGCATGGATTTATGAGAAATAGGTTATGCCAGACAAATTTAATTGTTTTTTATGTAAGCGAGTAATTATTTAGATTCAGGCACAGCAGTGGATGTGGTATACTTGCATTTTGCGAAAGCTTTTGATACTGTGCCACATATGCAAATAATGTATAAAATGAGGACTGTTGACCAGAAAACATTTGTGCATGGATAGAGAATTGGTTATTGGATCGCAAACAGAGAGTGGTGGTAAATGGAGCTACATCTATGTGGGCTAAAGTTCTAAGCGCAGTACCTCAGGGTTCTGTACTGGGGCCGCTTCTGTTTAATCTGTTTATAAATGACTTAGAAGGGGTCATTGAGAGCAAGGTCTCAGTGTTTGCTGATGACCCTAAACTATGCAAAGCTTTGGAAACTTCAAATAATGTGCAAGTGTTGCAAGCAGACCTAGATAGATTATCAAAATGGGCAGCAGATTGGCAGATGAGATTCAATGTTTATAAATGTGATGCATTTGGGATTTAATAATCCCTGTGCCACCTACACCATAAAGTGCATCTTTAATGGAAAAAGATTTGGGGTTTCTGGTAGATAACAGACTTAGCTGTAGCAAACAAAGGTAGCAACGGCTAGAGCTAGCAAGATATTAAGGTTGTAAGGTTGGAAGAAAAGAAGTTTCATCTTCAGGTTTGGAAAGGTTTCTTTACAGTGAGAATGGTGAAACTATCTTACAGCAGATGTGGTAATGGCAAATTCATTAAATAGCTTTAAAAAAGGCCTGAATAAGTTTCTAAAACTAAAAAATATTGAGAATTACTGGTATTAATGCATATAGATCTGGTTGATCCAGGGATACTTTCCGATTGCCGTTTGGAGCCAGGAAGGATTTTTTCCCCTTTTTTTGCTGTTTTTTTTTGTCCTCCTCTGAATCAACTGTTCGGTAGGGTTTAAAAAAAAAGGAGGGTGAATAGGTTGGACTTTATTCAACCTCAATTACAATGTTACTATGTGTGTAGATCCCATCGCATTGTGACAATAGATAACAATGTGATCTGTCCCCACAATGCAATGGATATTACATGTGTATCGCCACCTTAAGCTTCATAAAAGCTCAAGACCTGTTGGGAATAAAATAATCATATTGCACTTTGTACAATGTCCAGTGCTATAAATAAATACTTGCACAATAAACAGTAGACTGTGAAGTTTATGGTATTTTGCAACATTCAGTTCTTCTCAACTGTCACATCCCTTCTCATCAATTCAATTTACACAGTATATTTTAATGGGATTTGAACATAATCAGTGTTGTGGATTATATTCAAATACACATTTTAGTGACATGTGACAAATTTTATTTAGACTGGCAATAAATATTTTAAATTTTAAGGCAAACCCCAGTCTCTATCATGGAACACTAGTATACCCCAGCCATACACATGGTTGATATTCAACAAATCTTTTTGGATCCGGAAAACCAGTGTACCCAAGTTATACACATGGCCAACATTAAACAAATACCTTCAATTTGGAACAGCAGTGTACCCATTAATTCACATGGTCGATATTCAACAAATCCCTTTTGGATCCAGAACACCAGTGTACCCCAGCACACCATTTGAGAAGCCCAGAAGTGGTGTTCTTGTCATTCTACTGAAACAAACTGAGCTGTCTAAGCATCCTGGAGGCGCATAATTGTGAGGATATATCACTTACCATGTGCATTTGTCATTTGACCACTTGGTGGTGCCAATATTTTTCATTCATTTTACATTTGTCCTTTAAAGGGGAACTGTGGTCTCCAAACAAGTTAAGTTTAAATGAAAGGCCAGTTTCCTACCTTTAAAACGAGCCAGCAACCACTTCTCTACGTGCTCCACAGCCCAAGATATACAGTAATGACTGACCAGAAAGTTAATGGGAGGGAGGCTGACTTGTGATTCCTGAGGCTTCATCCTCCACAGTGCCGCTGGCGAGCACAGCCTCAAACTCCCTCAGTGTGTGAGGGAGACAGGAAGTCCCTCCTCCTCTCTGCTGTGTGAAGTCCTGCCAGAGAAGGTAAGGGAATATACATCCCTTCTCTTTCACTGTGTGAAAACAGCCTTTTCAGCCAGTTCTCACTGTTCTCACTCTGCCTAGAAAGGCTGATTCCACAGAGTTTTCTGTAGGGGGGTTCTGAGTAACCCACGGCACCCGCTTGGGGCTGTAAGATAATGGGCCATGGGGGGCCTGCAACTGGAGGGACCATGTGGTCCATGAGTGGGAGGCACCAGGGGGGCTGCAAAAGGGAGGAGGAGACACAGGACAGATTGACTGACAGTTTCAGAGGAGGAAGTGCAGGGGACCTGGTGATTCTGCTGCCATATCACACACAAAAATGTAAATATCTTCAAAACTATGCAAAATAAACAATGGAAATAAATTGCAAAAAGTCTCAGGGGAGCAATTCCTATCAATTTACCTAAAGTCATTTTTGGACCACAGTTCCCCTTTAATATTGCAGGATCCCAGACTTTTCAGTCATGTTACAATATAATGTTCATAATAATAACCGCTGTTATGGTGTAACTAATAGTTTTGTAAATGCACAATGTTTGTGCTTGTGTTTGCATAAATAATATTTCATTTGAAATTAATTTTAACTTACTGCTATATAATAAGCTGGAGCACAGTCAATATTTAAAGGAGAACTATAGTGTGTAAAGTTTTTTTTAATAAACCATTAAAAAGAAAAGTACTTGGTTCAGGCATATAGGACTGGTATTTCCTACCACCCAAAATTGTGTCTGTACGAGCACCAGCCCAAAGAAAACTGATTTTGCCAGTCTTCCTACTGGCTTCAGCACTACCTTTAATACAGGATTACGGTAGTCCAGGACTATCCAAACATAGAACAGAAGTGGAGGAGCACACTACAGATGTGTTTGAACAATTGATTGTGAAAACAATGTGATACAATGTTTCGGGAATGCTTTGTCACTTCCTCCGGTATACCTGAGTTTGCTATGGATTGTTTGGATTGCCTTGAACCTCGAATAGAGGGTTGGAGGACTGCATAGTTAAGCCTTTTGGAAAATGACAGACAGGATCTGCAAGATCCTGTTTGTCATTTTTCAAAGATCGGGCTACACACAGTCCCGAGTACAGCATAGGGAGAACGCCTGGGACTGTGTTTTTCCCTCCGCCGCGGCAGACGCCCTCTATAGGGAGTCTACCTCGGACGAGGGAAATTTATTGACTTTCCAGAATGGCTTGGCCGACCTGAGCTCCTCGTAGATCCTCAACAAAACTATATTGTGAGATAGAAATCAATCCTGCTTACCTGCCTTAGGTACTTTCCATTTTTAAAAAGACTAGTTTATCCTTTAATGCCTGGCATTTCTCTCTTCAGTCTGATGGAAACCTGGATTCTAAAATGTACTTCTATGATGTTGAATTGGACACTGTGACATATTTTGACTTTTGGAATGGAGAAGCAGAACAAGAGGAGACCAGTCACAACTCAGACATGTAAGTTTAAAGGGATAGCCCACAATTTAACCATAATACTCTTCTATAAAAGATACAGTATATAAAAAAATTGCATTAAGGGAAACTAGTCTCTTAACAAGTTAGAGTTTATTAATTATTTAATTAGTTTATTATTATTTCTTTTGTAAAAGCAACCCTTGATCACTCCTCATAGACCTTAGGAGAATTATATTGCTGGAAAGTTTAGCAATATAACTTCCTGAACACTTCCTGCTTTTACCAGAATGTAGCCATTGACTATTCTCTGCCTACATTAATAGCCCCCCTCTCAACTGTTCATTTTGTGCAGGTATTTTCTGACTTTTCCAGCATTAAGTCTTAAGTGACCATGCTCTGTCCCCTGGCACACCATGCACAGCTACTGGGGAACAGTTGCTTTTTCCAAGAAGAATAATATCATGACTTTATTAAATCAATTATATGAATTTACTTCTGTGCTCTTTATACAGCTTTGTGGGTGCGAGTTCCCACATTTTGTCCAGGCTTAATGGAGGCAGATGATACCAACTGGGTCTTTTTCACTTTATTTTCACCCAGAGACAATAAAAAAAAAGTACTGCTTGACCGTGTACCTGTCAGTCACTTCTGGGATGAAACTGAACCGCGGCTGTTAGTCTGCGAAGCTATGCTGGCATTGCCAAACTCTACAAACTCTTCACCAAAACACCAGATGGATCAGAGGGGAGAGATACATCGAGGAAAGGTGTGTTATGTTTTCCCAAAGAGTTTTCTATGTTATACTGGATTACTGTGCTAATAAATATAAAATATTTCTCCAATGTATAATAACTTTGAACAATTGCATGTGGCTTATATATGGAATATAAAATGAAATGCTATACTTACATCTCAAAATGTGCTACCACCTGGCCATAGTATTCTTCGCTCTGACAGTGATATTTTGCTGTCAACTTACCAACACTACAGATTTCTATTGCTGATTTGTTTGACGTTCAGCAACATGTTTATTTTTGTTGCTCCTTATAAAAAGGACATTTTATAATGGATTGGAAAGGTAAAATCTGAGTAAGGCTAGGGTAGCAAGACTGTTAGAAAGACAGATTTAAGTGTAGGGAAAAGTTCACAATCATATTGAATTTTTATTTAAATTAGAATATTAGGCAGTGTGAAAGCAGGTAGCATTCTGAAGATTAGATATTAGACATTTACTTAGTTCAAACAGACAGTTTAGGCTGTAAATATTGCCATTTTTGCAATGCTTTTCTGTATGATTGTGTACGCTTTTTATACCTGCCTAAATCACAATGCATACAATCTATACCAAAAAAAGCTGATCACTTGCATTTCAGACAGGAATGCAACAGGGACCAGCAACATTAGCATGTACATCACAATTGGAATGCAAAACATGATCTAAATCACAGCAGTGGAGCTTAAAGGACAACAATATCAAAAAAAACAACATCACCCCCATTACATGTCCACACTTCCAGCAGCTGAAATCACTTACTCACATTTACAGCTGTGCTGCCCTCTCTTAGATATCACGCAGCAAAGATGAGTGCTAAAAGCCCGCCTCCTAGACGACCCAGGGCCATGATTAACATAACACTTCTCATTGGCTGGTGGAATGTCTGTTAAACCACTTTCCTCCTCTTCTGCCAGTTAAACAAACTTGAAATGCCCAGTTGCTAGGATACAGCCTACATAATCAAGCTGATCAAGGGTGGGTGGAGGAGTGTTTTCTCGCATGCTAGATTTGAATGACAGTTAAAGGCATTCAGACAGACAGACAGAATTGTTATGCCCCCTTCACAGCATGGCTAACTGAAGGCAGAGAGAGGCTCGAAATCAGGAAAAAAAATGTATAGGGAGGGCTGCATACCTTTACTCTTTATAAAGCAATTATAAAAAAAAATGCATTGAGGCAATACAGTAATCCTTTAAGCCAAAAGGGGATATAAAAAGCTTAAATTGTTTTATTGCTTCTGTAGTCAGTACCGTTGATTGGGTGCACTAACCTGTCCAATGATCTTTTTGCAGGAAGACATTTTGGTAATGTCTTTCTTCAGTACCCAGGAGCATGGACTTCTTGTTCAGGAGAGTTTCTCTCGCCCTGCTGCCTTCCAGTCACTGCTAGGCCTTGAGATACCTCACTACTTTTTTACAAAGAAGGTAAGTAAGAACTTATTATACAGTCAAAGTCTGCCTTATCTTGAGCAGTTTTTATAAAACATTTAGTGATGCAAATATATCCGTTGTAGTCTGTTAGATCAACTGGACTTAAAGTTTAGTTCTTAAAGACGTTTCACTAGTCATCCGACTGGCTTTCTCAATTCAGAATGACTTGTACAAGAATCTGTGGCAATTATGTACCCTGGAAAGTCCCAATTATCACAGCCAAGTGTTAGGGACTTTCTGAATGCAAGGTGTGGATACATTGATGCTAAGAGGTGTTATCGAAACTGCCCAGGGTAAGGTGTCAAAACAGCAAACTGGATGTTGGGCCCAGGCACTCCTCTTGTGTCTATTAGCCAATATCTTCTAAGGTGCTCCCTCGCCAGGTCCTCTACCACGGACCCTCTGCTATAGCACAAGCAAAAAGATTATGCAAGGAGCACTCTTGAGTGAATTTAAGTTTCTGTATTAAATTTTTTGAACATATATCATTTAAGGACTAAAAGTATTCTAGAAGTGTTGTATTTTTTTCACTGATATATATTTGGATATTGGGTAAACTTAGACCACTCCCCCTGGGCAGGGTATGAGTGGCCTATCACAGTGTGGTCTTTAAAAGAGGGTTTGGTTGGTATGTGGTATCAGGTTACACCTGATGAAGGGGACAGCGTGATCCCTGAAACGTTAAGAGTGTGCTGATGTGATTTAATAAAGAAACTTGAATTCACTCAAGAGTGCCCCAGCATTGTACATGGCAGATAGTTGGTGTCGAACCCCCCACCTCTATTTAGGGTTGTTTTTTTTATTTTCACATAAATGGCCTCCTTGACACCTCTCTTGAACCATTCATGTTTCTTTGCCAAGATGGTGACATTACAGTCTTCAAAGGTATATCCTTTTTTCTTAATATGCAGGTACACGGCTTTATGTCCCTTAGCTTATGCATGTGTCCAGAACAGCTGGCTTAATAACATGCAATATAGCCTAATGTATAGAGCCAATCATCTGACCTGCAGACATGATCTGTTTCGATCTAGTTAGATCTCCCTAAGCTTTCTAGCTGCCTTGTCTACTGTACACCCAAGTCCTACACCATAGAGCCATGAATATGTATCTTGAACTGACGAGATCTAACAAGATGGAAACATGTCATGTCTGCAGGTCAGATGATTGGCTCTATACATTAGTCTATATTACATGTTATTAAGCCAGCGGTTCTGGACACATGCATAAGCTAAGGGACATAAAGGAGTATTTTGCATATCTCCGCCCCTTACTCTGGGGAACCTGGGTGTAAGAAATTACTTCTTGTTTCTTAGATTTTGTGGGCACTGCTATTCATATAACATGAGACTGCAAGGTGCTGTTATAAGAAGGTGTTTCTCCATCCATGTGAAAATAAATAAAAAAGAAGCCAGAATAGGGGGGAGGGGGGGTTTGACACCAACTGTCTCCTATGCAGGGCCGCCATCAGACTTTCCTGGGCCCCATACTGGGTACATTTCTGGGCCCCCCATAGCACGAACCAACTCAGACAGTCCATACCTACCAATATTTTAAAACGCAAAAGAGGGACCCATGGGGAGAAGAGAAGCGGCAAATGCGGATTTTTTCCCCACAATCACTTTAAGACCACTCCCACTTTGTTAAGGTTACACACATTTAAAGACCATTATTCCCGTTTTACATTTTTGCCTGCAATATTATATGTCAACTAGACATTAAGCCTTTAAATTAACAGGCGCAAGACATGCTCTACCTCCCTGACACACACACAGACTGGTAAATATAAAATGTACCCGTGTCCCGCACACACACTTGAGATGCCCTCATGCCCAATGGGCACAGACTGGTAAATTTAACATACCCATATATACTTGAGTATAAACCAACCCGAGTATAAACCGAGGCACCTACTTTTTACCTCTAAAAAGGCGTAAAAGTGATTGACTCGAGTATAAACCAAGGGTAGAAAATAGGACCACAACTGCCTTCTGATTCTGTATTGTTTTAAGGCTTTAGTTGCCCTTTAAATGGACAGCAGAATTCCCATACAGTAATCCCATACAGTAATAGCCAAATCCAGTATGGTTATTACTGTATGGGACTACTGTATGGGAATGCTGCTGTCCATTTAAAGGGAAACTAGCCTCAAAACAATACAGAATCAGAAGGCAGCAATAGATATATCATCCTCCTTCTGATTCTGTATTGTTTTTAGGCTTTAGTTGCCCTTTAAATGAACATCAGAAGTCCTATACAGTAATACCATACTGGATTTGGCTATTACTGTATGGGAATTCTTATGTCCATTTAAAGGCAACTAAAGCCTCGTTCCTTGGCACTCCGATTTTTGGAAACTACATACCTCCCAGCATGCTTTAGTTGCTGGGAGTTAGAGTAATTCCTGCAGTGGCTATTCCTTGTCACTGCAGATGTTTGGAAACTATCCTTCCCCCCCCTTCTGAGTCCCCACAGTTGCCTTCTGCTACTGCTCCACATGTTCCCCTGCAGCTGTTCTGGATCCTCTTCTCTGCTCCGCGGCCACATGCTCCACTTTCCTCTGCTGCTGACGTCACTTCTCAGCGCGGCCTCCTCTTCCGGCGCCAAGTAGTGACGTCAGCCAGCAGAGGATGCGGAGCGCGCAGCCACCAGAGCAGGTAAGTGTTTGACTCAGTATAAACCAAGACTCTTTTTTAGCTATTTTTTTAGCCGGAAAATTTCGGTTTATACTTAAGTATATACGGTACCTTTAAGCCAAGCCCACACAGACTGGACCCATATTATATTCTACATTAGTGTGCTTAAAACGTATTTCTATTGATATGTTCACCCCCTTTCTCCATGCTCAAATCCTTACACCTACCCACTTGTGCACTGTCTGGAAAAGGCTGCCACTATTGCCACACAGCATGGCAGCTCCACACTCTGTCCTGCCTACATCCATATTTCTATCTCAATTGCAGCTCCACACACCATCTCTATCCTGTCTATATCCTGATAATAGAGATGGTGTGCTGCAATGTGACAGACAAAGAGATAGAAATTTGGATATCGGCAGGATAGGGATGGTGTGAAGCTGCCATACTGCTATATAAGACACAATCCTCTATCCTGCTTATATCCATATCTCCATCTCAGTGTGGAGCTGCCATAGTGCTATGTGACAGAGATGGAGATATGTATATAGGCAGGATAGAGATGCTGTGGAGCTGCCATGCTGCCCCCAAGGGGTAAGTAATATAGCCCAGTAGCCCTATTAGGCTATTACCTACCCCATGTGCAGTGCATGCCTTAGTAGCAGAATGCAAACAAGGCATGCTGGAAGTTGTAGTTTCTTAACATTGGAAGTTACAAGGTTTTCCATCGCTGCTATTTAGGTTCTGGCCCCAGCAGCCCCATAGAGGAAGTTCATCAGTCCCTGTACACAGCAGTGAGACAGAGGGTAACAATGTCCCCCATGGACTCTCACAGGTAGAAATGGGATCAGTATAACTTACAGTTACTCCTTCCTGCTCTCTATGGAGATCACAGCACAGAAGATACAAGTTCAGGGGAGGGGCAGGAGGGGGTGGAGCCACATAGACAGAAACACCCTGTTTGTCTTCTCTATCTAGGAATGGAGTTCGCCACCTAGTGGCTGAATTCAGTATTGCAGAAAAAAAAATTCTTCCTTTCACTCTCTGGGCCCCTTTCAAGTCCGGGCCCCATACAGGAGTACCCCCTGTACCCCCCTGATGGCGGCCCTGCTCCTATGTACAATGCTGCTTTGACACCTTACCCTGGGCAGTTTCGATAACACCTCTTAGCATATCACAGCCAAGTGTTAGGGACCCTCGGAATGCAAGGTGTGGATACATTGAGACTAATTGTGACTTTCCAGGGTACATAATTGCCACAGATTCTTGTACAAGTCATTCTGAATTGTGAAAGCCAGTCGGATGACTAGCGAAACGTCTTCAAGAACTAAACTTCAAGTCCAGTTGATCTAATTGAATACAACAGATATACCATGACCTGGATGAATGAGAGCCTTCACAAGCATAGTGATGCAAACACACAAATTACCTGTGATTACTGTATAGTGTAGGCTATCCTGTCAAATGAGGCTCCATTTTGTATCTGCATGGAACAATATTTCTTTTTAGTTTTATTTGTTTATGTGGTTCAAATATTTTTTTCCCATTTCCATTTTTTGTTCTGCATGATATTTGTGTTTTCTGTTCTTTTTGCCATGCTCTATCAGTTGTTTTTCCGGAGGGGTTGTTTCTATCAGCCAGTTGTAAGTATTCTAGTGCTTTCACATCTTACCTTACAATATACAGGGGTTGCTAGGATAAGATCAGTGCATTCTGGGAATGGTGGGAATTGTCATTAAGTTAACATCTGAAAGTCTACAGGTTTGACACAATTGTATTAGATAGCAGTACTGATATTACAGTTTGTAATCTAGGTCATAAATTATGGCTAGAGGGCTAAAGTAATCAATCCAGTCAAATAAATGTTTTGCTTCTACCGATTCCCGGCACTTTCGGTCGATCGTCCGAAAATATTGGCTGCTGTGGGGCGGGCGGCCATGACCGACAGACCAAATCGGCCGAACAAATGATCGGACGTGTCGGTAAATTCTGATCGATCGTGCGGATCTCTATGGGACCGCACAATCGATCGCTCGCAAATTCGGCAGCTGACGAATTTGCTGCGTCTGACGGACATTTGTCCCGGCCGAGCGCTCGCTCGTAGCGAGCGCTCGCTCGGGACAAGAAGTCCCTCCATGTGTACCCAGCCTAACGGTGACAAATAAAATGTCAACAGGAGATAGTTTAATTATAAAACTAAACAAAATACCGTTGGATCTATTTTAACTAGCAAACCACTGATTCTTTATAGAATCATCAACCCATGAGCGCATGCACCTCCGCCATCCAACCCCATGACAAGCTCACCCTTCCCCCTTGGCGCGCATGGTTTGAAGTAAACAAAAAGTAATATGTAAGAATACCGAATATGATCATCTTTTAACAGATATGGAGTTCCTCCATTTTTGTTAAAGGGTATCTAAACTGGAGTTTTAAAAAAAAACAAAAAAAACTAGTTTATCTTAATGCTCTAAGCCCCTGGTTTTATTACTGTAAACTAAGAACTTTTATAGTATCAGCTTGACTGAAAGGAAATAGTTTCTTCAGATCTCTTCTAGTGATCTCTCCTCTCCTTTGCAGCTAGAACAAGGTTAATAGGGGACTTAAGGCCCCCATGCACGACATCGATATTTCAATCAAATTGATCGGATTATCAAGGACATTTTTTTGTGTCGGTGATATCGATCTGTCTTTCGGAAAAAAACTGATAGGGCAAGATGGAAAATTTTCTATCAACCCCATCTACCAGAACCAGACCTTCCGTAGTTTTCAAGCTGCAATCTACAGAAGATCGCCGGTGCAAGGTTGGGATATTCGAGGTTGAGTTTCTTCTTAGCAAATCCGATCGGAAGAATATTGGACCGTGTATGGCTACCTTAACTCAGAGGAAACATTTATAGCTTTTGACCTAAGTCCCTATTATTCCCTTTCATTTTTTAACCAGTGAACAGTTCACACCAATAAGGTAAATTTGCATCAAAGATAAACAGTCTCAATAGAAATGTATGTAAATTGTAGATAAAGTCGTCTTTCTTTACGTTCCAATAACCACAGCCAGGTGAAGAGGAAAAAGCCACTGAAAGTGAGGTTGGAACTCCTCGGATCCCACAAATGGTGGCAAAAAAGTCCCTGCGTGATTTCGTTGGCCTGGAAGAATGCGATAAAGCCACTCGAGAAGCCATGCTGAACTTCAGCTTCTACCTAACTGTTGGAGATATGGACGAGGCATTTAAGTCTATCAAACTTATTAAAAGGTAAGAAAAACTGTTCATTTTTGCTTGCTTTAGCATTAGGAATTATGCTGGAAAATAGGGACTGCAGTGTGTAGACAAATTGTTTCCTATCTGCATAGATCTATATCTGCACTCAAGAGATAATGAAATTTTAGAGAGAATAGTCTTTATATAAATACTACGACACCAAAAAGAAAACTGTATATTTAAATACAGTACCCCCCAAACCAAAGTCATCTGATGCTACCAGTTAAGTCAAAAGTGTATAGGCAGCTTTGATGGTTTATTAAAGGAAAACATTTTTTGTAATATTTAGTATGAGAATAATTTCCTTCTCTGGATGTTCTCAGATTGCAAAGTAGCCTTGCAAAGCAGCGGTTGTAGCCACTTGTACTAGTGGCGTCTCAGGCCAGCCTGAGCAGGCTTAACTTAATTAAACAAAGCTCACTCCTAAAGTGTATCTACACTCAAAAGTTGGCCATTTAGTTTTATTGAAGAACGGGAGGTAAAGGTTTCTTACCTCCCATTTTTCAATAAAATTATCAGGAGCCAGGAGAGAAGGTAAGCTACTTACCCGCTCGCTCCTCCACCACGTAGTCTGAGAGGTCCAGACTCTGTCTTCTATGCGAGTCTGTCGGGACCTGTCGGACTACGTGGCGGGGGGGCTCCTGATCGGGTAAGTAGCTTACCTTCTCTCCTGGCTCCTGATCGAACAGGAGGTAAGACACAGCTCCTTTACCTCCCGTTCTTAAATAAAACTAAATGGACAAACTTTATTTTTTGAGTGGAAATACCCTTTAACTTCCCACGTGCTTTCGCTTCAGAGATCTATGTAGAAACTTTTTGCATTCTGTCAATCACAGTGCCTCTCCTCTCTCTGTCACCACTGGCAACATAAATGCTCAGTAGGCGATTAGAGGTGTACTTAATTTCAACTGCCTAGCACGTTATTTTTGCAATCAACTTGAGATCACAAAATGAATGGGACAAATTAGATTACTTCGTATGTTGGACGCGAAAAAGAAAAGAAAGGACGGATCCTGAAGAATTGATTGAATGGCCATACACTAGGCAGGCATTAGATAGATTAGTTGTTTAAATTAAGTGAATGACGTGGGATTGTTTGGGAGGTTAGTTCTAATGTATGGGCACCTTTACTGATAGAAGTAGTATGTAATTTTTTTTTTTTTTTAAAAATCTATCCATTCTGCCTTGTGACTGACTGCAGTATAGAGACCATTATCAACATTAACCCTGCAGCTGCCTGAGGTGATTACTGAGACTGGGTTTATATTCAGTACTTACTGTACATACTCCATCACACTGTGATGGAGGTTAGTGATCAGGAATAGGGACATAAAGGAATCCTGGAGGTGGTTGTATAGCTGACTGTAAACATTGTATTATATATATGTAATCTACACCCTTAATGGGTCTCTAAGAGACCCAACTGTAAGAAAATATTGTTATAATTGTAGTGTTTCTGGAACTCTGCTTTCAGATTAATACAATACAAGAGGATAGCTGTATCAACATCCCCACATTATATAAGGGATAATGCGCCCCTTACAGTGTAATATAAGGATATAAAGTCACAGAGGAGTTCCCTGGCCATATAAAAGCATGAGACCTCGGGAACTCCGAGGTGACTTTATAAACCTTATATTACACTGTAATGGGGCGTATTATTTCTTATAATATATAAGTTTAAAAATTGAATTTACTGACTAGTCTCTTTACTAAATTCCTAACCAGCCGATATCACTTAAGTAAATAATTAAACTAAATACACAGTAACCCCCTGAAATAAAATAGATTAACAAATACATACCAGATTGACTTGTTAGTAGAAATCCTCTTGGCAGCCTTTCCTCAGGACTTCCTGGTTCCCTTTTCATTCTGTCCTCCTTCCCCTTTAAAAAACACTTTCCCTGTCAAGCCCTGCAATAAAAAACATTAATATAGCACACAGACATTTACTGTTTGAAAATTCCTTATCTGAGTCCTTCGTTTAAAATCCCTCTCACCCGGTAACTCCTGCAGCCCTGCGGATGGCGTTAAGCAGAGCGTGCAGGGGAAGTTTATCAGTACGCTGACATGCACGCTCTGCTTAACATCATCCGGAGGGCTGCAGGAGTTACCGGGTGAGAGGGATTTTAAACGAAGGACTCAGATAAGGAATTTTCAAACAGTAAAGGTCAGTGTGCTATAGCGATGTTTTTTAATTGCAGGGTTCGATGGGGAATGGGCTGAATAAAGCAGAAGGAGGGACAGCAAATGCATGGGGAGCTGCAGTGGTTTATATTCTTATAAAAATCACTCAAATTACGTAGTTGAGTGATTTTTATAAGGATATAATCCAATGTTGCTCCCATTATAATCCAGGCCACTTATATATTATATTGCAATAATTGGTGCGCAACTACGTAGCGCACCGATTATAACATTCTGGAATTCTTACCTCTGCATCTAGCACCCCTGGTTAGCTCATTTCTCCCTCACCCCGGCCCTGTAATTTGGTTCACTTTTCTCACGTGATCACCTCTTCTAAAAGCAGGGAAGCAGCAGCCAGCAGGTGACGCAACACCAGCAAAGTCAATGTACGGAGGGGAAGTGGGTTTGAAAGATTTGAATAATTTACTTTGCTGGTATTGTGCCATCTGCTGGCTGCTGCTTTCCTACTTTTAGAAGAGGTGACCACACAAGAGAGGTGAACCGAATTACATTGCCAGGAAGGAGGGAGAAACAAGGTAATGTGTGTATCTGTGTGTGTGTCAGATTGTATCTGTGTGTGTGTCGGTTTCTATCTGTGTGTGTGTGGGGGGGGGAGGGGGTTTGGTAGTAGTGACTGTGGGTCCAGGATCAGAGGAGAGAGCAGCATGGGGAAAGTTAGGGCACTTATATATGTAGGTTTTACCTTTACAATTACTGGGGAGAAGGGGTAAATTATAAAAGATTATGTACCCCTTCTATAAATTATATGGATGTCCGATCAGATGTCACTTCGAAGTTCCATGACCATATAGAAGCACGAGGCCTCTGTAACATCTAATATCCTTATAATTTACAGTAGGGGGTACATTATCTACTATAATATATACACCGGAGAAATGGTTCTCTATACAGAACAATCATTCCATGTGCCCATACATTGTCCAATGTTATCGGCTCCCTCTACTGTAGTAAAGGGAAACAGTAATGGGAAATTTCCATCTTGCCCAATAGGTCCTGGTACCTTCAATATCCAGCAAAGTCTGTCAGATCCATCGTCAGTGTCACAGCTCTGACTATGGATAATGTAGCACAAATCTGGATTTCTCAGTAAAGCAGAATGTTAGTTTGGGGACACATGGACAAACTTTTCGCTTGCAAGCGTTCGGCTGGGACAAAGAACTGTTGGTCCAGGTGAGCGTCTCCTATGGACGGCACGAGTAAGGTGGGGTTTTCATTTTAAACAGCATAAACATAAAATACATAAGTCGGCATATATCTCTGGAAAAATAGTACATTTTTTTAATTACCTCTTTGTGGTCTACCAATAGAGGTGCAGTTGTTTTTGGGGTGAACACTTTCTTTAAGTGAGAATAGGAATACCTTTCATTCTCCTTTTAAATATTTGCATACTGTTTGCCAACACCTTTCAGTTAACAAATATTGCACCTTCTATGTTACATAGTTATAGGGTTGGAATAGATATATTTATTTAATTACTCATTTTACAAAACGTATGATAAATAATACAAAATTAAAATATGTTATTTAGTATTAATGTACAATAGCTAAGGGCAGGCAAATATAGTCAAGCAAACTGTTACATCTCCTTACAATCCATTGGTTTCGTTTTCTCCTATATTTTTAATAAGGTTACACTGGTCATCCTAATAATTGCTGGAATGCCCATCTGTATGACTGGTAGGATTGTTCTGATCTCATTCACACACATACTCCCAGCTAATATTGTTCTTGGTGATTTGTGCATGGGACGAAAGATGACTGTCACAGTCACATGGAAAACGGTTATATTTGGTTCTACAAGACTGATTGGATGTCATGGAAATCCATATAAGTGCATCAGACCATGTAGTGTATAGGTGTTTTGATAACCCACGTATACCAGTGGATCTGCAGACATGCTATCCAATAAAATTAAGATAATCCATTCAGATCGAGGATTTACAAGCCTGTGTCTGATCTTTGGTACCAAACATACACCAAAAAGACATTTAAAATTCATACGGAGATAGAAAAATTGAAGATGTCTTCACCTGGTACTATTTTCCTTGGTAACATCTCGGTAAATGACCAAAGACATTTAAAAGAAGTTATCACCCAGATGGAAATATTGAATCCTCTCTTGTTTTTCTTTTCGGTTTATCAACCCCTTTTGTAAATATTCCTATGCAGCTATATGCATGTAATATTTAGTGTTTTGTGATCGGTTTCCTTTAATGTCCTATGGACATTCCCATTTGGTTTTAGTTGTGTGTGGCACCATCAGCATGGTGACTCCACATAGTCATTGTCAAGACCTCGACGGAAGCGTGCTGAAAGTGTACGACTTATAACAATAACACGAGGAGCCATGCAATCTTCTCTACGGTGGAGAATATTCCAAATGAGGATAGCAGCCGACAAAGTGGCTAACAGGCAAGCAACAATGTCAAGGTAGCAGGACCAGGATAAGTGGGTGTATGGCCCAATGCGATAAAAGGTCACTAGTCCAATGACAAGTACAAAACCTGTGGCATAATAAAGAAAATTAAATGTTAATCAGGAAACGTTTTATTTCAGAGAGCCATAATTTTAACCTTCTTTCTTTCAAGATAATCTAACATAATCACAAGATAAAGCTCCTATCACATCCTGTGCTGGTTATGCTTTTAGGCCAGATACTGGAGTAAATATACAAAATATTAGTGGGAATTTACACTGCAACTTTTTGTCAGACATTAAAATAACCCCTGTGTGACAGTCTGCCTGAAGAAATGACAGGTCATAATTGACCCATGTGTACAAGGCCTTATGGGTATATTGCAGTACTTTGCCAATGTGTGCCCTCCTTTTAACCAGTTTTAGGGTGATCTATTATATGGGCCAAAGTTTTAAGCTGTGCTTCTTAATTCTTTTTACAGATTTTGTAATATTTTACAGTTTTCTGGCATTATATTAATAAGCAGGGCAGGACTTTACCGTAAGTCTTTCAACAAGTTACAGCCAAATAAATATCTACAATATGGAGCTTTAAAAAAAAGTTTACTACACCTTTTCATTCCTGAAATTCACTTTAAAATATTCTGTTGTACAAAGGGTAGGCAGTAGACTTCTGACCGCACACCAGAACTGTTCCCTAATAACTTTCATACGTTATTAAAGGTGAATTGCCATATTGCTCATCAGAAGAAGTGCTACAACTAAACCTTCTCCATGACCCTACAAATTGGTCCACTTGGGGGCTCATAATCATATATACAGGGAGATGTAATAAAAGTTCTTATTGTTAAAAATGGTGCTAATTTTTCCCCAACCAATCAAATGTTATGTACCATTTGAAAGCGAACATCTGATTGGTTGGGGCAAAATTAGCACAAATTTTTACAATAAGTAGTTTTATTAAATTCTCCTATATAGTTGGGTAGCAGGAAGGTCTTTTTTTTTTTTTTGTTCACTGTTATACTGAATAGTTCTATAAAGCAAGTCAATTTTTTCGGTGCACAAAATAAGTATATTAGACATTTTTCTGGATAATTAATATACCATTATGAAAATTGATTTCTTTTGATTTATTACTTTATATGAACTAAATGTAAAATAAAGCTGTATGTAGGTAAAACTATTTTATTTATTTGGTGTACATATAAAAACAAAGGCATGTCTTAATGGTAAATTTGACCATAATGATGTGGGGAGAAATTGATTAACCATGTGTATATAAACCAGTCTAAATGTAAAAACACCTTTGACAGTGAAGTTGTCCTCTGGTGTTTGCCTCCCAGAGTTTAGTGGCCATGCGTATTTCTAGTTCTTTCAAATTTTTCTATGTTGTTACTAGTTTATGTTAAAGTAGCAGCCTTAAAGGGCATGTCCAGCCTAAAATAAACTTTTAATTGTTAATTAAATCCCATTTTCGCAATATTTAGAAATCTCAATGATGCCTCTGAAGAAACTTACCTGACACAGTCCCTCACCGCTCCTCCTCTGCTCTGTGTCTGACATCCACTCTACTTCTCGGTTGCTGCCGTCAGTTAAGGCACTACGTGATGTCACTTCCAATTGTCTGACAGCCGAGACCAGGAAGTAGAGCGGCTGTCAACATAGAGGCTCCCTGCTCTTGGTTTTGCACGAAAAAGGAGCAGGTGGCGAGGGACTGGGTCAGGTAAGTACCTTCATATGCATCTTTGAGATTTCTAAAATGTTGAAAGTGGGGTTTGGGGGGGTCCACTACCTGAATATTAAACGTTTATTTTAAGGTGGACATGCCCTTTAAGACACTAGCTCTTATTTGTGAAGATTCCTGTAACCGCTTGGCCCAATAACTTGGCTGACAATACAGGTGTAACATTGATTATAAAACCATATCTGTCCGGTTTTAGATGTTAAAACCGACTCGGAGTTCATTTTTTTTCGAATGAGGAAATGGCTTTAACATGTAAACAGGTCTATGGCCAGCATTATTCTTTTTTTCAATATGGTAAAAATGGATGGTGAGCAACACAGAAGCTTAGTGGTTAGCACTGATGATTTGCAGCGCTTAATGTTGCATTCGTACTCCTAACACAATTATAATTACATATTGATTGTATTGTGTGTGATCAGGGAACTTAAATTAAGTTCTTTAAATCAAGGCCTGATGTAACTGTATAAACTAATTGTAAAGTTCTGCAAAATATCAGCACAATATGTACTTTAATAAAAAAAAAAATCAGCTCAGCTTTTGACCACTCTGATATTATAGGGCATATCCATCCCCATCATACTTTTTTTTGACTATATTAAGGATTCCCCAAGATTGTTTTACTTACACCACTCACAAGCATCTAAATAAACTTATTCAGTAAGATAAAATGTATTCATTCCAATGTTCCACTGCCCCTACATCCTATCTTCCAGGTAGAGCCATCAGTCATGGCCTACACAGGGTACGCATGAAGCTCTTTCAGCTCACACAACTTTAGGAGGAGGTTCAAGTTGTGGCAGAACGTCCGATAATAACTTTATATTGGTGTGTATTGGATATGTGTAAGTATCACCGTATTGGTGGGTCCTTAAGTTGCAGGGTGGACATGCCCTTTAATCATTCTGTTTATCATATTGGAAACTGAAGAAAACAACCTTATTATTAGGAATACATACCAAAAATTACAGCAATTTCCGGCATCACTAAGATTTGTTTTTCTTTGTTTTTTTTGATCTAGTAAGCATACCTTTCAACATTATCCTTAATTAAAATGTAGGGGTTTTGGAACTGTAGGACATAACCACACGTTAGATATAGCACAAAAGTTTAGGGTTTTTTTTCATATATAGGTGTAAAGTCTTAAAGGGGATGAGCAATAAATCAAGGTAAATCAATCAAAAACAACATATTTATCGAATATGAATGGAAAATCATATTCCTAGTGTACTGTGCCACTGAGGGTCCACTGTATATATCTGTCTGTTATGCACAGGAAGGAAATTCTCAGTGTTGTTATTTTGTCTGTTGCTGGCACACAGAAACATGCACACTCCCTGCACCTAAATATAGCTTGCCCCTAGCTTCCTCTTTTTGTGCTGCAGTCTGCTCTGAACACTGGGCCAAGGGACAGAGACTGGAGGGCGCCAGGATGTCCCTACACAGGAGGAGGAAATGCCTGTTACTACCTGTTATGCAAACTGGACCTTGAAATGCTCTGACATGAAACACAAAAGTGAGAGGGAGGTGTTTAGAAGAGAAAATTAAATGAGAAAGCAAATTAAAGGGGAAGTCCCAGATGCAAAAATATGTGAATGAAAGCATTACGTATAACTTTCACTGATGAATGAGCAATTTAGCACTATGTAGTACTAAATCGGTCCTGAGCCAAACTGATTAGCCTAGGGGACACAGTATGTAACCAGTATGATCAAAAGGACCACGTTTGACAAACAGAAAGGATGGAGTCTCCAAAACTAGCTGGAGTTGCAGTCCCAGCCTACAGGGACATTTTTAGCTTCCCCTACACTCTTTTAAATGGGAGAAATACAGCTATTATTAGACCCAGTGGACATTATTGTGGTGAATTGGGATATGGTGAAATGAATGTGCGTTGTTCCACTACACTATACAGCAGGGGAGGACTGGCCCTGTAGGCAAATGCCCCTGGGGCTGGTCTACAATAAAAAATTTGGGCTGCCACAGAAGCTTTTTGTAAGTTATGTGCTTGAAAGGCACAGCACACTCCTCTAGTTCTAACATGTGGAAAGTCCTCCTCCTTCAGATTGTTTACCAGTCAGCCCTCCAGTTCATTAGCATTGTTAGTCAGCCCTCCAGTTCAATAGCCAGTGTCATAAGCCCTTCAGTTCATTAGCTAATGTTGTTAGCCCTCCAGGTAATTAGCCAGTGTTGTCAGCCCCCGAGATCATTATCCAGTGTTGTCAGTCCTTCAGATTGTTAGCCAGTATCGTCATCCCTCCAGTTCAGTAGCCAGTTTTATCAGCCCTCCTGTTCATTAGCAGTGTTGTCAGCCCTCCAGTTTATTAGCCAGAGTTAGTCAGCCCCCCAGTTTATTATTCAGAAGAGCCTTTCGGCTCTTCTGACCGGTCGGCCAGGAGAAAGGACTGTCGGCTGCTGCAATAGTGGCCGCGTCCGACAGTTTACCGCGACTGAGTGGTCCATAGAGGTCGTCACGATTGGACGTGGTTTTATCCGATTTGGACAAACGGTCGGTCAGATACGGGTGAAAACCCATGAGATTATTTTGGCCCAAACAATGAACTATCCGTCAATTGGACCGAAATATTGCATGGTGTGTACTTGCTTTCAGTCAGCCCTAGAGTTCATTAGTAACAAAGGAAACTTTGGGTAAGTATAACTTGACTTAGAAAGTGTACCCATGGATGAGGACTTAGTGATTCAGGATCTCACCCCAGGTACTTGTAAGGGGGAGGGGGAAGATTTTAGGATTATAATTGTCCTTATAACCACATCATACACTTAAAAATGTTGCGGGAACAATGTAAAATGGGAATAGTGGTCTTATAAAATTGTCCTTAGCAAAGTTGCAATCTACTGTGAAAGAGTCTCTTGGTTGTATTTGTCCCCTAGGCCAAAAGGTCCCAGTCCTTCCCTGCTATACAGATACCACATAGGAAAACTAAATGATCAGCTTTGTGTGCTGGCATCAGTAGTATTAATTTGGTACCAACTCTATATGACCTCTCCCAATAAAATGAGCAGTAAGTAAGGGTGATGCCATACTGCAACGCGATTGCACGCGTTCCCGGTGTGCGAGAACACGTTGCAGTGTGCACACAATTGTGACCGCCCAATGTTTCACAATCGGTGCGCATGTGATTGCGCAAAAAAGTGCGTTTTGCATGCGTTCCGATTAAAGGATCGTGCACGGTTGCACACTATTGTGGCCACATATCTTAGGGCTAGTCCACACCTTTAAAGCGTGGCGCTTTTGAAAGCACGATCCAAACGCAATCGCGATCGGCCACTTTAAAAGCGGCACACTTTAAAGGTGTGGCCCAGCCCTAAGATATCGGTGTGAAATAAGTAGAATGAAGTACACCTGTGTGCATTTACGTACTTTAGCCTTTAGTTACACCTCCTACTTTTTTAGCCACTGACTCAAGCATGCTCAATATGCTTCCCCCTGGGAGTTAAAGGGCATGTCCACCCTTAATATAAATTTTGTCCTCTAATAGAATAACTTCCCCCAGCCCCAACTGCTATAAAACAAATTTAAGAAAGTGCCCCGATCTTTACTTACCTTCCCTCTCTCCTCCAACGCCCGGCCTTCTGCTTGCAAGACACTGCAAGCAGGGGGCGGGACCGGCAGCCGCGTCCGTGATTGGCTGAGAGGCAGCCAATCACGGACGCGGCGCCAGGCTTATCAGGAGGCCTTGGAGAGAGGAAAGGTAAGTAGAGTTCTGGGGACTTTCTTAAAATTATTTTTTTGCGGTTGGGGCTGGGGGAAAATATACTATTACATGGCCAAGGGGTTTTATGGTAGGGGGAGGATCGCAAAATGGGAGGGGGAGGAGGGGGAGAAGGGCTGCAGTACGCATGCAAACTTCTCCCGGAGGCATATAGGAGGCAGAGTCCTATATGGACTCTGTATCCTCCTGGTGGGCAGTTTTTGGGACTTTGGGGGGGGGGGGGACTACAGGAGAACCTTATGGAGCTGGAATGTGAGGTAAGGCTTTTACTACACTACATGGTGGGGCCATTAGTGGGGGGGATTATAGTTTTGGGGGTGGACATGCCCTTAAAAGAAGATCTTTTAAATGAGCTCTTTTGGATCTTCTTGCGCTAAAGAGAAGAGTTTACTCTTACATTACTTTTACTCTCCTTATAAGATCTTCTCTCACTACCTGGGTGAAACACATTGAGCATGCTTCAGTCAATGGCTTAAAAAGAAGGTGTTAGAAAAGTACTTGCATTCACACAGGTGTATTTCTGGTTAGTAACCATCTAGATAGGCATGCAATACATCCTTTTAATCGTTTTTGAGGTTGAATAAAGAAATACGTCCATTCAGTCCAACATAATCAGCAGTACCCACATTTCCTGCCTAATGTTGATCCAGAGGAAGGCAAAAAATGTTGGGGGAAAAAATTCCTTCCTGATTCCAGTGGCCAGGGTTTACATTATAAACCCTTTGTTTATAATGTATGCCAGTGTGCAGATTATATGATATTGTATGGAGCACAGGAATGTGCATCGATTATCTTTTCTTTGTTTGTATAAATGTTTGATCAGTAGCTCTTCCGCAAAATGTAATTGTAATTTAGCCTATGGTACACACCATGCAATATTTCGGCCTGATCGACCGATAGTTCAGTGTATCGGTCGATCAGGCCAAAATAATTGCATGGTTTTTCGGACATGACCGTTCGTTCATCTGAATCGGACAAATGCACGACAGACATGTCCAAAAATCATGGGCGATCGTAGTGGTCTTCTATGGACCACTACTGCGGCTGACGGTCCTTCCCCCTGGCCGACCGGTCGGTCAGGAGAAAGGATTGCACCATGTGTACCAAGCTTAAAGAGTGCTTCCACAGTCCTTCTATTGTATGTACAAGGATGATGTAATACATATACCTTATCTCTTTGGTGTTTTAGTGAAGACGATTAGGTTTTTTACACACTTACTAGCCAACTGGAATAGGGCTGCTATTGCTTCTTCCCACCACTGGGAATCCTGAGAAATTATAGGTAGCTCCACTAATCCCATCAGAAAAATTAGCTGACCGGCTGTCAGGGCAACAGTGGCAATCAGGTTACAAGCCCTCATCATGTCGAATTGCACTGGAGGAAGACAAAAAACAGGACATACCATATTATTTCTACAAACAAGTATATTCCTACTAGATATTTATTGGGCAAAAAAGGACAGGGATATTAACATACATTTGGTGTATCAAGTAACAATATAATTTGCTTGAACATGTATCTGATTTATTGCCAGAGGTGGGCAACAATACAGTACTGTCTCATTTTATGAACTAAGGGGCATGTTGGGGGAGTGTTACAGGTGCCCAGAAATGCCTCTACCATGAGTAAGCCTTTTGGCTCAGGTGGTGCCCTTCCATTAAGAAAAGAGGTGGTGGCAGTAATTACAAAAAACGTGACCGCTGTCAAAGTACTGCATTATCTTTGTGCCTCTCCTGATCCTGCTTCTCTGCCTTCCTGCCTGTCTGTCCTGGCACAGTAAGATAAAACTTTTATATGTACCAGTCACTCTGGGCAAACTTGTATTTACCACTCACACTTACTGTAAACACAGTTGTATGTACAAGTCACGGTGGACAAAGTTGTATGAACCAGTCACTGTGGGCAAACTTGTATGTACCAGTCACTCTGGGCAAACTTGTATGTACCAGCTAGGGGGCACTTTTTTTGGCACATATGTTACCACCCTCTATGTAGCATATATATATGTCAGCTCTTCAGTTTCCCAGCTGACCTAACAGTGTGGTGAACTGGAGGACTGTACTAACAGTGCCTGCTGAACTGGAGGACTGACCTAACAGTGTCTACTGAACTGGAAGGCCAGCCAGTGTTAGTTAGCCTCCCACACCCACCGCCATTGCGTGACGCAAAATGATATAGGGGCGGCTTTAAAAAGTTTGGCTCGGGTGCAAAAAGGTCTAGAAGCACCCCTGCATTTGCCTAGAGTGTTCCCCCTTTTTTTTAGCAAAGTTAAATTGTCCTAGTACCATTATTAGCATGACCTGCATGGCAAAATGTTGTATAACCTATCAATCTATTGAAAAACCAGTGTTTGCTTCTGTGTATGCTTAGACTAATTTAAAGGGCATGTCCACCCCGAAATTTAACTTTTGTTGTGTGGTAGGGCATGCTCCCCCAGCCCCAACCGCATTAATATAATTGTTAGAAAGTCCCCCGATTCTTACTTACCTGCCCTCTCTCCTCCGCTGCAGTGTTCAGGCCCTCTGCTTGCATGGAATTGAAAGCAGGGGGCGGGACCGGCAGCCACGTCCGTGATTGGCTGAGAGGCAGGGAGGGCTGCACTGAGCATGCCTCAACCTTGATGAGGTTGAGGAAGTCTCAGGCACAGCATGAGTCACACACTGCTCCTACACAGCAGTTTCCTGGACTTTGGAGGGGCACAGCAGGGGAACTATTTTGAGCAGGAATGTATGGTAAGGAGTGTTTTAAACTACTTGATGTGGCCAGTAAGGGGTTAAATTTTAGTTTTGGGGGTGGACATGCCCTTTAAAGGGCATGTCCACCCCGAAAACTATAATCCCCCCCCACTACTTGCCAAACAGTGTGTAGTGTAATAAAATTCTTACCTTACATCCCAGATCCAGATGGTTCTCCTGGATCCCCCCCCCCCAAGTCTTGAAAACCTGCCACCCCGGGGATAACAGAAGCCCATATAGGACTCTGCCTCCTGTCTCTCCGCACTGCAGGCCTCTCCCTCTCCCTCCTGTTTTGCAAGCCCTCCCCCTACCATTAAAACCCTTTGCCCATTAGTCGGGTTGCCTTCCCCCAGCCCCAACCGCATTATTACATTTTCCAGAGACTACCCCGATAGTTACTTACTTTACCTCTTTCCCCCGGCGTTCTGAACTGCTGGCAGCTGTGTCCATGATTGCCTGCCTAGCAGCCAATCAGGGACTCGGCTGCCGGCCCTGCCCCCTGCTTGCAGTTCAGTACAAGCAGAGGGCCGGAATTGGGCGGTGGGGGAAAGAGGTAAGGTAAGTAACTATCGGGGCACTTTCTGGAAAATCTAATGATGCGGTTGGGGCTGGGGGAAGGGGCTCTACCGCATCTAAATCTTTTTTTTTTTTAAAGGGTGGACCTTTAATGGACAGCTATACTATGCTTCTGTCACCTAAAATCGGCCCCTCCCCTAATAGTACTCAGAGTGAGGACCCATGAAAAAGACAAGCTCTGCACAGAGCAAGCCTTTTCATTGGACAGCCCAGGAAGAGTCTTGTACTTTAAGAGGGGGCAGGACCAGACCTTGAAGGTATGGTATGTAGAATTTAGGGCAAACCCAGGGGTTTGAACTTAGCAGTGGTTTGGGGCATTACATTTGCCCTTTAATTATTTTGAAAACAAAACATTTAGAAATAATTAATAACTAAACAGTATTAATTAATAATGCTTGTGAAGGTTCTCATTCATCCAGATCATGGTGTATCTGTTGTATTCAATTAGATCAACTGGACTTGAAGACGTTTCGCTAGTCATCTGACTGGCTTTCACAATTCAGAATGACTTGTACAAGAATCTGTGGCAATTATGTACCCTGGAAATTCCCAATTAGCATATCACAGCCATAGTACAATGCTGTTTTGACACCTTACTCTGGGCATTCCTATAACACCTCTAAAGCTAGGTACACACAGCACAGATTTCTGAAAGATGACAGACAGGATCTGCAAGATCCTGTCTGCCATCTTTCAAAGATCTGCATACACACAGTCCCAAACGTTCTCCCTATGAACTTCATAAGGAGAACGCTCAGGACTGTGTGTTCCCATCGGCCGCGCTAGACTCCTCTATAGGGAGTCTAGCGCGGCCGGTGGAAATTTTCGCCCTTTCCCGAACGAGCGTTCGGCCGACCCGATCGTTTGGCGGCCGCACGCTCGTTCGGGAAACGAGCGTACACACCTAACGATAAAGCCCCGACGGTATCGGGGCTTTATCGTTAGTGTGTGTGTACCCAGCTTTAGCCACTATCCAATCACGCCCTTAACACTATCATGTAATACCATATCCGTATGGCTATTACTGTATGGGAATTCTGCTGTTCAACTCCCCTAAAGCCAAAAAAATAACTATTTGCCATTCGTTTGTATTATTCACAGGGAGGTGAGAACGCTTATTCTCACCTCCCTGTGAATAATATTACGCTCGGGGGACCTGGAACTTACCTTCAAGCCGATCCACTCGCAGCCGCTGCTTCACTGACAGCCGATCTGTCCCGACCGCCGCCCTATCTTAGGCACATGCGTGCCAACACAAAAGATAGGGCGTGCGATCGGGAGAGAACAGCTGTTCAGTGAAGAAGCGGCTGCGAGTGGAGGGCGGTAAGGTAAGTTCCAGGTCCCCCGAGCGTAATATTATTCACAGGGAGGTGAGAATAAGCGTTTTCACCTCCCTGTGAATAATACAAACAAATGGCAAATAGTTATTTTTTTGGCTTTAGTGTTCCTTTAAAGGGCAATTAAAGCCTCAAAACAATTGTTATCAATTGAGAATGTTATCTATTGCTGCCTTATGATTCTGTATTGTTTTGAGGCGTTAGTTGCCCTTTAAATGGACAGCTGCATTCCCATACAATATTACCATACAGTAATAACCATACTGGATTTGGGGACTACTGTATGGAAATTCTGCTGTCCATTTAAAGGGAAAATAAAGCCTCAAAACAATACAGAATCTGAGGACAATAGTGGTCATAATCTCTACCCTCGGTTTATATTTGAGACAATCACTTTTATTCGCTTTTTAGGCAAATTGGGTACCTCGGTTTATACTCTGGTTGGTTTATACGGTAAGCCTGGCTGTGTGTTCCAGTACTTTAATTTATTAATTAGACATCCCTCATGGTTAATTAATTTAGCCATAATTAATTATTAGATGGCTCATTTTACAATATTATTGTAGGTTTGTCCACCTATTGTTATACAGTTCTATTAGAATGTACAGTACTTAATAGGCCATGGCTTGCTAAACAAGGATTGAGATTTTTTAAAGATTTGATGAAATCGGTCAAATCTGTTCCAGTTTAGGCTGGGTACACATGGGTACGTCCAGAGCAGACTGCATGGTCAACAGTGATTTTCCAACATGTCCAATTGCCTGTTGCAGGCGGCTGACATTGGTCGCCAATCAATTCAAATTTTTAGACCCGACCGACTGATACATGGAAATATTGGTCGGTTGGGCTGAAAAATCTACTTGTGTGTACCCAGCCTTAAGGTTCGTACACACCTAGCGGTGTTCATCCGAGCGGCGAGCCCCAACCCACCCGCAAACGCGACAAACACCCGCGCAGAAAGACCGATAGTCACGTGTGTGTATGAGCTCGGTCGGGGTCGTTCCGTGATCCGCCTGCGTGACAATCGTCTGTTTCGACCGTACATCGGGCTCAGGAGTCGACCGGGGCTTGGCACTCAGGTGAACATCGCTAAGTGTGTACGAACCTTTTGAGCAGTCTATTGATCTGTCAAGTCAGAAAATGATGCTACGATCTGACTCACGGCTGCATAAATTTGGGCAGCGTATCAATCAGAATCACCATCTTGCCCCGATATAGCCATGTATGGCTTGGCACAACACCCTCATAAAGTCAATAAAATAGACAACTGCTACACTTTATCCCTCCTGTACTACGATTTATTATGTACTATTTCTTTTTTTCTGCAAACTGTTTAAAATTCTTTTTTTCACATGAGGAATTTGACCTTTGTATAAGCTGTGCATAAGGAGAAGTAAAATGAACCATGAATGGTTTGTTCCCTGTGACCTAATGCAGAGTTATGCACACTCCTTTTTTAACTCTTTTGCTCCTGGCTAGAGTAGCACTGACTGACATCTTCCTGATTCCTTTACTGCCTGTAAAGGATGCCTGTGTAAGTGAAGAGAGGCCCAAGAGCAATGTAGAAGTGTGGGCCTCACTGAGAGCTATTCAGATGTTTTGAATGCTCCCAAATGAATCTGTAGTATTTGACTGCCTGCGGAATGCTGAACTTAGTAACTGGAGCACCACAATTCCTGTTGTGTTTTAACATTATATCACTTTTATATCACTTATATCACTTTTTACTTTTGCCTTACTAAGGAATATTTTGAGGTTGTAGGGAAATATTTCTTTGCTGTTCGCTCTACCCCAATCCTAATTAAAATACTGGGTATAAAAAGTCCTGCATACAATTATGTTCTAGTGAGTAGAGATAACAATACACAGAGCTGATTTAATAGATAAATATTTAATTTGCATGGACTGATGGGATTTACCTAATATCAGCAGTGTGTACAGTCATAACCTGCCGTGGTCATCATTATGGTCAGTCGGGAAAGATGTAAAGTAATTAAAGAGACTTATACCATGGCCTGTCTATGGCCACATGGCTGACCCATCCCCATACCGTGTTTGGGCGATCGATCGAGTCTATGTGTACCCCTTCGTAATGTGCCGACATACCAATGTGATCTGTTGGCACATTGCGATGTGTATGGAAACCTTTAGTCTGTCACAAATTGTTGATCCAACATTATTCCAGTGTACTGCAGTGGTGTGTCTAATCATTTTAGATAAAGTGAGCGCTATTGGTTGCTACAGATTGGGCAGATTTTTATGCCCAATCAATAAAATTATTAGATTGTCGGGGTAAGAAGAAAGAAAACATTAAAAATCGCTTAAGCATTAATAAGTTTAGATGGTCGAAATATTTACTGGACAAAATTATGGCCAAAGCCTAACACTGGTTCTTTTGTCAGAAGAAACACGTTTTAATTGAATTACAATTCTATATGAATTATCTCACATTTTAGATTGATCATTACTGTTAATATTGTGTCTAAGGCTGGGTACACACAGGCAGATACCTCCGTATATCGGTCAGTTGGGCCGAAAAATCTGTGCTGCTTTTTTCCACAGCCACGACTGATGTCGGTCGCCTGTTCGTCTGCATTAGATGAACAGCGATCAGACGTGTTGGTAAATCTGTCGAGTGAACTGTCGGCCGCGACCAACAGACATTTGTCCGGCCGAGTGTTCGCTACAAACAAAAATATCTATTTGTGTGTATCCAGCCTAATACATGAGCCAAACTTTTTCCAAATCTTTTGTCTAGGTCTAGGGTGCCTAGTTATTTACTGTAATATGACACATATGGCTTACTTAAGGCTTAAGGGCACGGCCACACTGCAACGCAAACGCACACAGAATCGCATGCGATTTCATGTGCGATTTCGTTGCGTTTGCGCATGCAGTTTTTTCATTAAGTATTGAAAAACGCATGCGATTGAGATTTAAAATGCGGAATGCAAATCGCTTTTGCAACGCACCCGAAAATGCGTGTTTTTGGTGCGTTGCCACGGTTTCAATGAAAACGCAAAAAAAGCGCAGCAGTGTGGCCTAGCCTTAAGACAAGGTTACAAGGAGGGCCCCATTTAGTTTCATACTCTGAACTAAACCCAACATAAAACCACAAGTCTGCAATCTAGTATTCTACAATGACCTATAAAATATGCCTGGAAATCCAGAAAATAATATACCCAATATGTGTTCTGTTGGATTTAGAATGTCCTGTAATTTTAAAGGTGATTCGAAATGTATTCACAATTGTTCATACAATACTGCATTATTCCTTTTTTAATTACCAAAATGTATACAAAACTGATAACTGATGCAATATTACTAGTCAACTATGTCCAATCCCCCCCCTTCTAAAAAAAAAGTTTAAAATTAGAAAGTCATTATTCCAGGGAGGCAGGAAATCCTGTTCCCACCTCTCTAGGTGGCCATATGCACAACTGGTGAATTGTCAAAATCCCACATACAGCAGCTGAATGCTTACTTGCTTGTTTTACTGCATATGTGTGACAATCTTCTATCTCTCCTATTAATTGAGGTGGGATGCAGGGAAGTGTGCAGCATGCTGTCAGCTGCAGCACAAGCGTTATTGACATCGCAACACTCTTCAAGCAGCCATTTTTGGGAGGTTAGAATAGGAATTCCCACGTTACCATGATAGGGACTATAACCTTTAATCATTTAATATATATATCAGGCACAGTGTTTAAAAAAGGGGTTGTCGTGTTCAGAAGAATACGAAATTTCAAGCTGCAAAGCTTTGACAGTTAAGGGAAATATAGAATTGTTGCAGATACAAAGTTATTATTACTATAATGTGATAGATACTTACGCTTGACTGTATTGCGAGATTCCTGTAAGCCAGATGGTTCTGCCCCCCAGCCAAGTGAATGACACTCCCTTTCTTCCCCATTCCCCAATCGATTGTTGCCACCCAACACACCTCTGCTAGCCAAGCACATCTTCCACAGCCCCACGCTGCGCTTGCGTCCCTCTTCCAGCGATTGGTACACCCAGTTTGGTGTAAAGGCAGCCACATTGTTGAGAATTAGTGACACCAAAGCCACTGTCACAGCCACTGCCACCAGCTTGTGCATTCCCATAGCCTATTACCTTTTAACTTTCTGCCACTCAGATGGGGAGCCCCCTGGCACAATGCAAAGGGTTAGGAGCAGCTAGAGGACATCCCCACTCATTCTGATAGCCTGTAGCCCCCCAGCAACAGTAGAGCCCAGTAGGCTGACTTACAAGTCCCATGAAAGAAATAATCCACAAACTTTCTTCCTTATCCACACTCCTGCAAGGCAATCCCCACCTTCTCTGTTTGGAGATGCAACATTCCTGTGCAGACCCCTCCAATATAGGAGCCCCCACAAACAGATGAAATCGGACTCTCTCCCACGCCCCAATGAGCCAGATGCGTTCCAGATGTGACCTCTGTTAGTTCACCATTAAGTGGATATCTGTATAGTTTACCAAACCAGAGAGTGCAATTTCCAGAGACCAAGGAGATTTAAAAGAAAAAAGTAATAAAACTTAGTAATAAATCCTAGTAAAATGTAGAGGAAGCAGAAGAGGTCGTGTTGCACCAGAATGCAATGGAAAGCAAGGGTGTTCAGTAGCCTGTCTATGTGTTGGAAAGGCAGCAGCTAATAGGAAGGGTTTTTTCCCTCTGCATGGACATATATATTTTTGGCATAGGATTCTGTTAATTTGTTTCCTCTCTGTCTCTCTCAGAGGAAAGGAAATGGATGTTTTTGTGTGCCTGGATTTCCCACCCCCATCTATTTTAACCTCATCTTTTAGTTTTCAGTCAGTCTTAGGGCACAGATAGAAACTCAGAACAGGATGCATTTCCTCAAAGTCCCCCTTTTCATCCTCCGTTTTTCCCACCATCATCTCTTGGTAGTTACTTAGCCCTTGTGTAACCAGCAGCACAGCTGAGGAGGGAGTAGAGGATTAGGGCCACTTACCTGCTTTCTAGAATTCCATATATATCCCTCAGTAGATCTCAGTAGAAGTAATTGGGCAGTAGTTGGCCTGTGTGTACTATCTGACTGACAGATGAATGACAGATTGATCCACTGTTCAGTAGTCTGCTGGTTGTGACTGCTGACAATATTACGGCTTGACCAATTGTGTGGCCTATTGAAGAAAACGTGATTGACAGAAAAATGTTTGATTATGTTTTCAAAAGATTTTGCCTTAAAATATATCAAAAATGTATCTATTGGTTGTGCTGTAAATTACATTTAATCAACTGTCTGAATGTACCCAAATGTTTGCCTGTGTGCTCGGTCAAGCATAAAGTTGACACGTGAACTAGCCCTTAGATTGCTTAGTAACCTTTAAACAATGTGATATACACTTAAAAATTTAAAGGGTATCTCCATCCTTTATAAAACTTTTTGTATATTGTAGGAGACCCTAGCCCACCCCCAACCACCAGGTTTGTTTGTTAAAAATTGAAGCAAAACTTTACTTACAGTGCTTTGTTCCCATGTTGCTCTGTTCCCGACCCTCTGCTTGCCGGAAGTTGCAAGCAGGGGTCCCGACCGGCACTTGTTGCTGTGATTGGCTGAGAGGCAACCTCAACAAGGTCAAGAAAATAGCAGGCATCCGGGTGACTCACAGACAGCTCCTACTCTTCAGTTTTTCTAACTTTGAACAGGCACTACAGGAAAGCTATTTGGAGCAGAGGTTTAAGGTAAAGATTTTTTAACACTACACAGTGGGGCAAGTAGTGGTTTAAATTTTAGTTTTGGGGATGGACATGCCCTTTAATATTATTCAATACATTCTATGTTATAAGTCAGAATTTTTTTTTCAGTCTAAATCACCTTTAAGTGAACTAAGTTAAAGGGGAAGTTCAGTGCAAATACATATGCTTTTCAGAAAAAAGAGCAGTATTTTTTCATCCCAGTGTCCTTAATCTGCCAATTCAGCATTTTGTCTGTGTATAAATAAATGCAACTGAAATACTGACTTCCTGTTTGCAGGACCCCTAATAGAGGCCGTTATGGTCTTGCCCTTGACCCAGCACCTGGGTTGATTCAGTTGCTCAGTAGAGATCTGAGCATCTTTGACCCATCCAACAGCCAATCAGTAGAAATTACTGTTAGGAACATTCCAAGGATGTGGTGCATCCTGGGAAGAAGAAGGACCCTTGGAACCTGAAATGGCAGCTCACTAATGTCAACAGCAGGGAACAGCTAAGGGTATGAAATCAACTGTTTTTTCTAAACAGGAGAGAATATGTAGAATAGCTAGGTATGCAAAATACAAACCAATAATTTTATATCGATATTCTCCACTGAACTTTCCCTTTAAACTAACCCGCCGCTTCTTGCAAAGTGGCCAACAGATCACCACTTCTCCCCCAGCTAAGCTGATTGGAGTTTTATCCTTTCTCTAATAAAGTCATACATGCGCACTCCTTTAGAAAAGGGAAGGGAGGGATGTCAAGTTGTCAGACCCTGCACAAGTTGCCCTTTAATCAAGTATTTTTCTACATTGCATAGAATGTTTACTATTTTGTTTTAACTTCTAAAAATGCTGTACCTCCTGCTTCTTCCCATGCTCCTCCACATGGCCAATAGACTTCCGTAAATACGATTTGCCACTTCCGATCATTCGGCAAGACAAAACGTGTGGTCCATAGAAGACTGCGCGATTGGTCATATTTTTCTGTCATGACCAATCAAACACTGCATAATTTGTGGTTTATTTTAACCAATGTGCTGTAAATGAGTAAGTAGCAAAGAATTGTTTATGATCTATGAAGTACAAGTATGACACCTTAACATCTGCCCTCTATACATGGACAATTTTGATTATGTTTGAGATTTTAGTTTCAGATGCTCTTCCATCCCCCCTTCCCCATTAGCATGTCCCTCACATTATCATAGTTTGTCCCCACCTTCTAGCTGCATCATACTGATGACAGGAAAATAGTTATCAGGGTCTAATTTTACAGCAGCAGTTGACGTTATGACTGTCCAGAGGAAAGCCTGTGGTACACACCTTATCCTCTCTGCAGACTTGATTAACAACAGTAAAAATAATTCCATGAGAAATAAAATGCAGTTCTCCAGTTGTGAAGGATTAGTAGAAGATAAAGCACCGATTTAGCACTCAACATTGCTGCCTTTTTTTTCTGTTAGGCTGGGTACACACTATACAATATTTAGTGCCATGTATCGGCCGGAAATATCACATGGTGTGGGTGGGGGCACTGAGCTCGGTCACCCATTCATCCTATCCGGGTAAGTAAGTTAGCCAGTTGATCGGAAGAATGTATTTGTGAATCACTGCAAGATTCATTAACCCCTCCATATACACCATAAAGAAAATATACAAATCACCACAATATTAAAAATATTTAAAAAACAACCAATAACCAACAACCAACCAATCAGATCCCTTAATTTATGTAAAATAATACTAAGAGCTTTAACCAAAGGGTTAGCTTGTAGAAAACAATATTCAAGATCTAAGTTACGTGATTTATATATATATATATATTTTTTTTTTTTAACGCATTTTATTTTTTAAACAAATACAGCGTATACAGAGGAATTTGCATAAATGAGTTATCTAACATTTTACAGTATTGCTGTAAATTAACTAATAAAACTTAACTTTTCTATAACTTTCTGCTTGGCAAGTGTATTTCTTATATTACGGTAAGTTAGTTTCCTTTAAACATAATAACTAATATCATATTATTACTTTTTGCAGGAGAGTGAGGGAGGGGGGAGGGAAGGGGTAGGGGATTGTGCCCAGAACCTGGTCATTTTCTTTGGGGTGGGGGGGTTAGTCTGAGATATTTTAGTTGATGCTCTAGCTGTTACAGAAGAGTCCAACCATGGAGTCCAGATCTAAAATAAGATGCCAAAAATCTGCTGACTGTTGGTTGCATTCGGGCATCTATCTGAGGAGGTAGGGGATATATGATTGTCTTTTTGGTGTGAGATAGGCTTGGTGAGTTATATATAGTTGGATCAATTTGTTATTGGCAGAGGGGGAGGCCTGTATATGTGCTGCGCCTATCTCGTACCAGTCTTCTTCACTTATTTTGGGGATTGTTTTTTTCCACATTTGTAGGATTGATTCTCTCTGATATGAGGCCTTGTAGGCCTTAGGTCTTGAGAATCCCAATAATGGGGTTCTTGGTTAGTTGGAATGATTTAGTTGGTAACTCCGTGTGGATGCAGTGTCTTAACTGCAGATATCTGTTAAAGTCTGAACGAGGAAGGTCAAATTCGGTTTTCAGATCTTCAAAACTTTTAAGATGGTTCCCTGATATGATTTGTTTAAAATTTCAGGATTCTTTTCCCAGTCATTTGATGTGACGAAAGCTGCAAGTTTTGGGTAGCATTGGGGGGTTTCATATGGTATTCCTGAGTATTGTAACAACTCACTGATCTCTTTCCATATCTTGTGGGTTTGGTTGTGTAATGGGGTAGACATATTAGTCAAGTGTAGTCCAGTTGCTTCCATCGTGGAGAGGGGGTGACCTGAGCTACAGGAGGCCAGCATTTGTTCGGCCGAGGTAGGGGTTTCGTTGGAGTCCACCCACTGCCTCAGGTATCTGATCTGCCCAGCCAGGTAATACAAGCAGAGGTTTGGAAGTGCCAGGCCGGCTTCATCTTTAGGTTGTTGGAGTTTGCTGATCTTGAGGCGGGCTCTACCATTGGACCACAGAAACGAGGTTAATAGACTTGTGATTTTGAAAAATAGCTTCTTGGGGAGGTAGACAGGGGAGTGTTCTATGATGTATAAAATTTTGGGTAGAAGGATTATCTTAATGAGACAACTAAATTGATGGGAAGAGCGGTCCAAGATTGTGTTTTTTGACTTATGGTAAGGAGGAGGGGGTTGACATTTAATTCTCTGAATGCTTCCGGGTTCTTGGAAATCCATATGCCCAAATATTTGAATTGGGAGACTCTCGGGATCTGCCAGGTCAAGGTCTGTGTAGATATATTGTCTGCATCTAGAAGACATATGGAAGATCTTTCCCAGTTGATACCAAGCCCAAGTGTTTTAAAGTAGGTGATATGTTTCTCCACTTGGTTTAGGGATTGGCCGGTGTATGATAGGAATAAAATCACATTGTCAGCATATAGCCCGATTAGATCTGTATGTGGCCCTCTACTTAGCCCTTTGATGAGATCTGAGTCTGATTGCCAGGGATTCAATAACAAGTGAGAAGAGGTAGGGAAAGAGGGGGCATCCCTGTTTAGTTTAGGGGAAATGGGTCTGACTTCAAACCGTTTACTACCACAGTGGCTCTAGGGTTGTATAACCGAGTATAACCGTTTAATCCATTGTATATATTTAGGACCAAATCCACTGCATCATGCATGCCCACAGGAAGTTCCACTCAACAGAATTGAACGCTTTAGTTGCGTCTAATGACAGGATCGCTCGGTCTCCCATATTATCGTGCTGGATCTGCCTGTGGATTTGGTCTGTATGCGGCCTGGTCTGTGGGGTCTTTATCCAGTTTTGGGAGTAGAATTATAGTTGCATCGAACATATTGGGGGGCAGTTTCTGGTCAGTGAATGCTGTTTGGTAAGTAAGGAGTAGTTGTTCCAATATGATTTTGTCAAATATTTTGTAGAATTCAATAGGGAGGACGTCTGGGCCTGAGGCCTTGCCATTTTTCATACTAGCGAGTGTTTCAGTTATCTCGTCTAATGTGAGATCTGATTCCAGTTGTTGTTTTTGAGCAGCATTCTGCTGTGGGAATGGCAGATCTTGTAAGTAATCCAGATTTACTTGGATGGAATGTTGCGATTGCGACTTGTATTGAGTCTGGAAGTAATCTGCTAATGATTCCAGGATTTCAGAAGTTTTGGTAAGAAGAACTTGTCCTGTATTTTGAGGATTGTTAGTTGCTTTTGATTGGTGTGTGCTAGAAGTTTTGCAGACTGATTGCCTTGCTCATAAAATTTTTGTTTTTGAAAGAAGAATTTTTGCTTTCTTTTATTAATATATTATATTGTCTCTGGAGTTGTTGCCAGGTATTTTGGTTTATTTCGGATGGGTCGTTACAGAATGTCTGCTCTGCCTCCTGTAGTCCGTGAGCGAGCGATTCTTCCTCTAGTCTGGCCTTAAATGCGTCCCAGATGGTGCCATGGGGGGTGTGATCATGGTCTAAGTCAAAGTATAGTTGTATTTGGTCTTCCATAGTGTCGTCATCTTCTAATTTCTTCTATTTGCTAAATCCAGAAGGGGTGTATTTTAAGAGATTTGGAGGATGGCATACTCTGATAGGTAGATAAGGATAGCACCATTGAAGAGTGGTCTGAAATGCCCCTTGTAATATAATCAACTTGTGTTACCTGGGGTATCAGGCTGGTATTCACAAAGAGGTAGTCCAAGAGCGAAAGAACATTATGTGATGGAGAGAAACATGAGTAAGCAGCAAGAGTGGGATTCCGGCATCTCCAAACATCAACCCAGCTGACCTCAGTCTTTAGGTGGGCCAGAAGGTTTACCTGTGTTTCCCAGACATTGGGACGGTGAAAGCTTGTCCCTCTGTGTGCACATTAACATATTGAAGTCACCCATGCAGATGACCGAGGCAGAGGGGAAGTTTAGTGCGAAGGATATTAGTTTTTGAAGTAGATGGAGGGAGGTTGGCGGCGGATTGTGCAGACCTAGTATAACATGTTGCTCCCTCTATTTCTAGTGCAATACATATATAACGTACCCCGTCATCTTTTGAAGCGATGTACTAATTAGAATGGACACCCCTCTACAGAGTGTGTACTGTGGGTCACCCATGTTATCCAGGGTTTGTTTAACCAACGTTGTGTGGATTCTAGTAGGTTTGTTTCCTGTAGGCAGGTGATGTCTGGTTTAATCTTGCGGGTAGTATCGAATACCTGTATCCATTTGGTTGGGCTGTTCAGGCCCCGTAAGTAAGTATTTTAAGTTGGGGCGGGTGCATTGAGGGTGTGTCTTCATATTTGGTTTGTTTCCAACATGCCTATATTTTGTCTGGATCAGGCTAGGGCACAGGAGAGGAAGGGGTAAGGGGTATAAACAGAGGTTAAGAGCAAATATCAAATGGTAGAAATTTCATTGCCGTAAATATAACAAACAAAATTTGTTTAACATAAACAACCTAACTATGATAGCCAGTGTTATTATATATATAATATTTGTCGTATCATAACTTTCCTACAGAGCAGCACTGGTAAGTGCTCTTTTGACCTGAAGGCAAGAGTCTTGCCGTTCACTTTTATATCACTTTTATATACAGTAGTAGTGTTCTGTTAGAGAGGGATAGAGAGAGAGGGGTAAGGGAAGGAAGAGAAAAAATAGGTATTCTGAAACAGAATTATATTCTTAACATTTCAAGCTCTATATTTGCAGACTTAAATATCATAATAACTGTATTGGAGATGTCCCATGTCTTAATGTTAGGGTGGATTGCACAACCTTACAAACAATATAATCTGGTGCTGTTTTATGAAAGCTGTGTGTCTCATGTACTGTACAGTTCTGGACATATCTAGATACCGCCATTTGTTAGGTATTTGTTGATGTCTCTGTGGTTCACCTGTGGCGGAGTATCAGAGGCGAAAGGGTTTTACTGTACATTAACCTGTAGTGTCTGATGAGTTTGTATGTCCCGAAACAGTGTAGATTCCTGGATGGGGGAGTCCAGTGTTCATATAAGGTTGTATATTAATAATCGATGGGATCTGAGATATAGAAGAAAGGGGTCGAAGGGAAGACAAGTAAAGTTGGCCGGGGGGGGTAAGATAGATTGGGGGTGCTGGATTTAATTAGGGTCTTGGTGATACTTGTGGTCTAGCTCCTCTTGGACATCTTTCCAACCAGGCCCTGCACTCCTCTGGTGTTTCGAAGGGTTCGGTTATCTGCCTCTACCCTCAATTTGGCAGGGAACATCATGGAGTACTTGAGACCCAGTTGCCATAATTGCGCTTTAGCTTCCCGAAAATTGGAACGTTTTATATGAAGGTCCGCTGAGAAGTCTGGAAATAGCATCACTGGGGATCCCTCGTAAGTTAGTTGATATCGTTGTCTATTTGCTTTTATACGGTCTCTGTCTCTGGCACTTAATATTCGAGCTATTAGAGGTCTGGGTCTTGTGCCTGGTGGGGGGATCTGCGAAGGGACTCGATGGGCGCGTTCCACAGAAAAGGTAGGAGAGAGGCCCACATCTGGGAAGGTTTGGGATAGCCAGTTCTCAACAAAGCTCTCTACATTTGTGCCCTCCGTTCTTTCAGGCAGGCCTACTATCCGGATGTGGTTGTGTCTCATCCGGTTTTCAAGATCTTCCGACTTTCGTTTAAAGGTCTGGACTTGTTGGTGTAATCGGGGGGGGCACCTTCGGGGGTGAGGGAATAAGTATTATTCTGTAGGGTGGAGATTCGTCCCTCTGCATTGGAGACTTTTTGCTTCAGAAATTGGAGGTTGTGTCGCAGGATGCTGGTGTCCACTTTCACTTCTTCCATTATTACTGTCCAGGACGTTTTGGTTTCCTGTATGGCAGCAAGTAGGTGAGCTTTGAGAATTTGTAGCTCTGGGGATAAGTTGGCTGATTTGGCAGCAGGCAGGTTTGGGTCCAGAGCGGCCAGTTGATTTTCAATGCTGCCGGGAGTATAGTCCTGTAATGGCAGTTCCACGTTCTGCTCGTGGGCTTTGTGCGCAAATTTCTCCAGTTTGGCAGCCGCTCTTAGGGATCTTTTGTTCCCATGGCATGTCATTCAGACTCCAGTTGTAGTGTGGATGTTCGGGTGATAGATGGGGGTTACAGAACATGCAGGATATTTTCTTTGGTAGGTGAAATGAATGGAGCTCCTGTGGAAAACGTCCTACGCCATGCTACGTGATTTGTATTCTATCAATTGATGTAGCTATTACAATCTAAAATCTATAAATATGTTATGATAGAATAAATAAATAAATAATGGAGTCTTATAAATACATAATAAAAATGAATTACTCTTGAACAATACCGAACCTAAGCAATAAAGAAAAGTTCATTAGATGTCGGTAAAGCAAGAAACATCAAAAATTAAGTATACACCTGTAGGTAGTCTGGTTTCTAAATTAAATATCCATTTGGTTTCCTGCCTAAGGAATGACACTAAATGATCACTCCCCCTTAAAGACACAGGTACACACACCTACTGACCTACCCTTCCATTCCTGTGGCAGCCACACTTAAAGGGTAACTATAGTAAAAAAAACAACAATATCCTCATTATTGCATTATTGAGTTTTAAAATCTGCAGCACAAGACACACACATTCCCTTCCAAAATGCGGCCTTTCAAGCCAAATTCAAAGTTTATGCTTTTCTTTTCTAGTTTTTTATTTGTAGTCATCATGGATCATATTTTATTTTCAATTTTCATTCCTCTGTACCATCTTGGGAAATATGCTTGTGAAGGTTCTCATTCATCCAGGTCATGGTATATCTGTTGTATTCTGTTGGATCAACTGAACTTGAAGTTTAGTTCTTGAAGACGTTTCGCTAGTCATCCCGACTGGCTTTCTCTGCCACAGATTCTTGTACAAGTCGTTCTGAAAGCCAGTCAGATGACTAGCGAAACGTTTTCAAGAACTAAACTTCAAGTTCAGTTGATCTAAATGAATACAACAGATACATCTTGGGAAATCCGTTTTATAGTATATACTGGGAGCAAAGTAAAAGGGGAGTCTGGGATTAGCATGGGTTCTGGCCTGTTTCTTTCAGGTATACAGTGATTGGGTCCCTTTCTGGAGATTCTTTGCATTATAAGCCTTATGTTTTTAGGGTTTTCTCCTGTGCTTGTTTTTATCTGTCTGTCTTTGTCTTGTTTGACTCAGCGTCTGGGTTGATTCAGTTGCTCAGAAGAGATCTGAGCATGTTTGACCCTTCTAACAGCCAATCAATAGAAATGAAGGTGGCCATACACATTAACAATAATAAATGATAACCAAGCCGACAAATGACCTTAGTCGGCATTACGGCTGGCTAGGAAAAGACGGAAAATTTACGTTGTTCAGTAACAGCCTTTAATGACTCCAAGTGGTAATCGGAAATATCCCTGGATCAACTCTACTTTATGTATCAATACCAGTAACTTGCAACTCATCCAGCTTTCTTTTAAAACTATCCAATGAACCTGCCATCACCACGTCCAATGGATGACCGTTCCATAGATTTACCCTTCTTACAGTAAAAACCCTTTCTGAACTTGAAGGCTAAACTTATTTTCCTCAAGTCTTAAGGGATGTCCATGTGTCCATTGACTGTTCTTTTGATGAGCAATGCCCCAGATAGTATATTGAATGACCCGTTAAAGGACAATTATACTCACCTCCCCCTCGTTCCTTTCCCCCCATTCCTGCAAAGTAACCAGGATGAGGACCTAAAAGTCCTCACCTTTGGGTACTTTACAAAAGTCCTGCACTACTTACTTGTAATCTCCCTCTGCGCTGTGGTCTGATCCTCCCCACTGGCACTTTGAGTGACAGGTCGCGAGGCAGCCAATGGGAAGAAGGGCTCTACAAGGAGGCTTGTCTTCCCATTGGCTGCCTCCCGGACTGTCACTGACAGTGCCAGTGGGGAGGATATGACCGGAGCGATGAGGGAGATTACAAGTAAGTAGTGCCGGACTTTTGCTTTATTGCCATCCTCCATAACTAACTTAACCCCATTAATTAATTGTGCTGCGTTTTTTTAAATAGAGCGGACCCGAGAACGCGAGAGTGAGAAAGTAATGTAATAATCACGTGATACACTAAACTTGCCGTGAATGGGTACATAGTTGTGCTCTGTGCTAGTTCTTTCTCGCAAGACTAAGGTACTACAAAACCCATAATTCTTTCTGGGATTTGTGCAAAATCACTGTTCTTTGCTCTATTACATACACAGAAGGACAGATAATGTAACAATAAAAAGACATATTTACAAAACCCAATATTATGAGTTATCAGTCCAGTGATAGAAAAGTATCTTTTCTTTGGGGGGGGGGTTTAAAGCTTCAGCTTACAATTAAACGCAACTTGTTTTTACAGTGTACTTATCCTTTTAAGGTTTTCAATGCTTTTTTTCTCCCTTTCCATTTCCCTCTTTACATCATAATTAAGCCACATGGGTGCAGACTTAAAATAAATTTTAGATTGTTGAAGCAGTCTGTCTGTGTTATTGTAGGTAGCAATGGGCTGTTCTATCAGCTTGCAAAGGGTTTGGAACTTTAGAAGGTAATAGCTTGTGGCTAGATGCAAGACAAGGCTTGACAAAGGGCATGGACTTGCTTAAAATGTATGGACCTTATGTCTGCAAGGGACAAAGATGCAATATTTCCCTGGCCTGTATGTCAGAAATAGTGAAAGTTCTTTTGGTTCCTTCTTGTACATATCTTTAATGACAATGCTGGCTGGTATCTAGCCCCTTGAAGTATAATAGGACAATCATTTTGGTTACAGTCAATGCAGGGAAGAAAGAATCCATATTCTCCTCCTACCTGCGATAGAGGAGCAATTTTCTGCCAGTACTTCAATATGCCAATTATTAAGCAGAAATATTGTTCTCCCCTGGCACTGTAAGGGAAGGGGCCAAAGAGAAATTTTCTGATGTTTCTCACTGGTAACTGTGGGTGATGGTAACAGAATGTTGCCCTCTACCTCTGCAATGAATAATAGGGAGATGGAAGGACTAATAAAAAATCTACTTTTATACCTATGGCAATTCCCACGAGTGACACTGCAAAACATTTGGACAAGAGTCTACGTCAAACTGTATGCTGGGGTACAACTTAATATTTTGTTACATCTTAGTGAGTACATGGCCTGATAATGTACTGCAATGGTTTTCGTACCAATCACCTTCTAAACACAATAAACATTTACTAGAAATATTTTCTTTCTAATCTGAAAAATATTATTTTAATTTGGGAGTCAGACAAAGAAATGACTCCACCAAAATGTTTGAAGTCTGAGAGAGAGACTGGGAGCTGCAAGCACTTGCAAAACTAATTACTTTTAAATTAAAACAAAATGGGAGGTAGGAATACTTGCTCCTGCCTCCCATACAATATTAGATTCAGGGGAAAAGTTTTAGCAGTCTGTGAAACATAATACCCATTCTCCATAAATCATGTAGTTATCTCCAGTTTCATTTTGTTGTATATAGCCAGCTGTTGCTTACCAATTGGCAGTCTTCCCATGCAATTCCTTGCTTGTGCCCAGTATTTTACTAAGGGCAGGCAACCGCAATTAGAACAGGAAATCCTCTGTACACACCATGGTGGGAAAAAGGAAGGTGTTTACTGATGGTAAGAGCCTCTGTGTACGTGTTCTCGTGTTTAGCAGGGTATATACAGCACAAGGAGCCTTAGTTCAAACTCCATTTATAAACACGCACCACTCCATTCAATACATTTTCCTAGAAAAAGATAAATATTTTGTTGTGCCAAGATTCAAGGGTCACACAGTACAATTCTCTTAGTTTATTCCGACATCCATCAACACTAAAAACCTGTCTCTCTCGCATTACTGCATGAAATAGGTTGGATAACCTCTGGCTGGGATTAGAGGCGTCTTAACTTCACTAAATGTATTTGTAGTGAACTTGAGGAGATAACCGTACTATAAATGTGTGAATATATATAGGACGTGGTTATAAATCTCTGTTATCATTTGTAATATAGGTTGTTTTCTGTATTGCACAATCATGGGAGCACAGTACTAATGTAAGGAAAAAGGTACTGTAAAGGGGAAGTTTAGTTTTTTTTATATGCAGTTTTCCTTTGGCTAAGCCACAGTGTCCTTGTACTTTTCTCATTCCAGAGGAATCAATATTGATTGCTTTGTGCATAGGTATTGGGTGATGCTTCATGATTGGGTCAGAGTTACTAAGTATTATACTGATAGGAGAAACCCAAATTCAAGGGATGTCCTAGGGACCACTTACTCCCTGCTGCAGGCACATTGGAAGCCTCCCACAGAGGCAGTTATCACTTCCTTGGAATGGGATGGCAACTCATTAGTAATGTCTGGGGCCACTAACTCCCTGCTTTAAGCATTTGGCTTAAATTTCACACAAGGGATATTGGGTCAATAGTTTTTTTTTTAATTGTTCAGTAATTTTTATTAGTTTAAATTTTGACACATTTTTTGAAAGAAATGAACATATTAAACAAAGGAAATTATATTGTTATTATTATTGGTATTACAGCATTTACCACTTTATTTTTATAAGCTAGTCTCCATTTGCAAGACAGTCTGGTACTGTTCTCTTAATCTATGGGTAGAGGTTGGATATCTCTAATCCAGTCTGGAAGATGAGAAGCGTGGTTACTTTATATCCACTGTGACCAGGTTTTCTAGAAGTTATGGACTGTATCTTGCAATACATGGAACATTAGTTCATTTATACATATTTTGTTTGTTCTATTACTCTGTTGAATTTCAGGTTCGGGGATCTCCACTGTGCCCCAATTAAAATTTTTGTGGTCATCGTCAAATTTATTGCCATATCTATTTAGTTCTGTTACCGGTATTCCAGGTTCTGGGTTTATTGGTATCAGCAATGCCTCCAATAACATACAAAAAACCTTTTGCCAGTATGTCTGGACAATGAGCATGTCCACCATGTATGCATCATATCTCGAAATGTTCGAAGTCTGTTAAACCATCATATGTCTCTTTGCATAGTATACAGTACTTGTAGTATTTTTAGGAATGTGTCTGGGAAATTATATAGTATAATTTACTAGTATTGCCAGTTATGGCTATCAAAGGCCTTTTCCATATCGAGGGAGATAATACTACCAGGGACATGGTTAGCTTTCATGAATGATAGAACATTACATAGTCTTCTGATGTTGTCACTGACTTGTTTGCCGGGGACAAAACCTACTTGGTCTTTATGGATAATTTGTGGTAGAAAGATGCTTTTTCTGTTTGCAAGTATTTTTGTTAGAATTTTGAGGTCCTGGTTTATAAGGATATTGGTCTGTAGTTCTTCACATCTAGCGGTGATATTTCAGGTTTAGGAATTAATGAAATGGAGACTGTGTTCATTTCAGCCGGCATATTTTCTCCTTGCATTAAAGGCATTAAATAAACTGGCAAGATTTTTGGTTGAGGGGCAAATATTTTGTAGTATATTCTTGAGTACCCTGGAGATTTGTAGGGTTTTAATTGTTTAATTGCTTGGTGACGTCACTGTCACGGCCGACACTGACTGCCTTCCCCGGAAGTGCAGAGCCATGGCAGAGGATCGAGGAGGAGGATGTAAGTATAATAACTCAGTCTGGGAGCCGATTTAAACTGTTTCACTAAAACGATCTCCTACTTTTGGGGGATAATCTATTATATACTTATTTTTATAGCTAGGAGTGGACATTCCCTTTAAATAGGATAGGGAGAGAATTCAGGCTTTGAAACTCTCTTTTCAGCAATATGCAAATAAGAACAAAGACTTCTGGGAATTTACCATGTTTGCATGGAAGCACTTAGGAACGCTATATCTTTAAAAAAGACTCTCTCTCTTTTGTGAGACCTTTTGAATTAGTATGCCCCTAATGTAGGCTTTGTGGGCTCCCCAGGCCCAGGGAAATTTTTTTGATAATCATCGTTTAAACTTCAAGTATTCTGAGATCTTGCCGGCTATTTTGGTTGTTAATTGTTTGTCTGCTAGAAGAGACTCAGTTAGTCTCCATCTATACATTGGTATAGGTCTATTTAATAAAATTTCCAGGAGCGAACGTTTCGGACGATAATTGCCCCGTGTGTTGGCACTTTATTGGCCGAAACGGACGTCAACCTTGCAGATCTCTGAACGAATGACCGTTTCGGCCGATAAAGTGCCTACACACTGGCCGATTATCGGCCGAAGCGTTCGTTCCTACACATCGTGTGTCACGGTTCGTGACCCGCGATTGCACATGTGTATGAAACTTAAACCCTATGCTACTGGTATTGTACTCTCAGTGAATTCCATTCATTTAGATAGGGTCTTCTGGATGAATGTATGTTGCTGAGTATTGGGTGCATATACATTCAGCAGTACAAATGGGTGTTTGTTTATTGTACATAGAGGTATCTACCTTCTGGGTCGGCGACGATTTTGTTTGTCATGACATCTAAGGAAGTATGAAATGGGATTGAGACCCCATTTTTCTTTGCTGGCCCCATAACTGAAATAAAGTAGGGGTATTGTTTATCTAGATACTTAGGTGCAGATTTAGACATAAAGTGGATTTCCTGCCAGAATATAATATGAGGCTTATGTTCCAGGTAGGATTTAAAAGCTAATGTGGAATTAAGTCCTCTAACATAGTGGGTAATACAGGTTAATGGTGCTGATTTCTTGGATATATCACTTTGAATTATCTAAATAATGATGGTGCTTTAATTGCCTGTGTATTTTTTGGGTTCTAACACACTTTGAGCATAAAACATAATAATGCATTAATTTCCTTTTTTACTTATAGTTCAAGTTAAACTTAACATTGTACAACAGTTTCTAACTTTAAATATCATTTTCTTAACATTATTGTCCTTAAGCCTGGTACACACGTTACAATTCTTCCTCCTGACCGACCGTTCGAGACAGGAAGAAGGACTGTCGGTCGCGGCAAATGCAGCCACGTCCGACAGTTACCGCGACCGATTGTGTGCTCCATAGAGGACCGATCATGGTTTTCCCACCAGTCCGATTCTGCTTTCGTCCAATTCGGACTAAGGAACGGTCGGCGATTGGTCTGAGCCGCCATACAATAATTCGGCCCGACCGAAACACTGAAATGACGGTCAGTCGGGCTGAATTATTGTATGGTGTGTACCCAGCTTTAGTGTAGGTTGTATACAGTATAACATTTTCCTTGAAATGGTTTCAACCAAGGACAACATTTTCCAGAGTTCACAATCCCTTTGTTGGGTTAAGATTAAAAATAAACTGTAGAGTGTCATCCTCCCTTTCATGGGAAGGAGGGGGAGACTCAATGTGGGGGTTTCTCAGTGTCCCCACGTCATATATCACATATATCACATTAACTAAGGCTTACATTCTCTGGTCTCTAATGGGGGGAGGTAAGGCAGTGGTTGTGGGTTTTTGGGTCCGGGAGGGTTTGAAGTTCAGGGTTTGTTCTTTATAGCAGTTATTTTCTGGAATCTCTTCTTGATCCTCTGTTAGGTTATGTAAGTATAGTTCCAGGAGTATTAGTATTTCTGTTAGACCTTTTGGCCTTTTTGGAAAGATATATAGATCAATAGTGTCTTGTTGCTTTTATCACTGGTATACTTTAGGTTATCAGTCACAGTTATTTGTGGTGCTTTCCTTATGAGTAAGTACAGTACAGTACTGTCGTCAAATGATATTTATTATTATTACTAGTTTGGGTAGGGAATACTAACCAGCCTTGTAGTTTTTTACGCGGTGCTTTATCCATTCTCGGTGTCTGTTCCGGCATGCCTGTTTTGGAGGCTTCTGTTCCCCAGCCTCTATGTTTCAAGGATGTGGTTGGTGGGACCTCATCCTTTAACAATAACCAAGTACAAAGTAAACAGGGGCTACACCCTCTTAGTGCATATCTCCGATCCAGCATAGGTGAGTGATTTACAAATTTATCCCACTAACGCGAACCCTTCGCCACTCTGATCGTCGCGTCTTCCACACCAATGGAGGATCCGACTCCAAAACACCAGATAAGGCACCAATCAAAGGTACTAATAAACACAACTCACCACATTCTCAGGGTGGCTCAGGTGCGAGCAGCCCCAGGCCTGTCGCTAGCCCATGTCAAATATATGCAGGTAAGTAAAGATTCTGCTGAACCAAGGCCAACTTAAGGATGGATCTGGAGGGCAAACAAAGCAAATTTCCTGGGCCTCATCCCCTGCTTGGATAGGGCTTCAATCCTAATGCTTTGATAATTGAAGAGTTAGGCAATTGAAAGGCCATAAATAAGGAAGGTGGGTGGACATCTAATAGTTTCTGATAGGCAGTTCATTAATCCAATTAATACAAATAAAAAAGAAAGGTGTGTGCATAATATAAGGGAACAAAAAGGGTACTTGGCAGCAATACATTTATTATTAATTCTTTATTAATTTAATTAATTAAAATAAACTCCTACATATAACCATAAACTTTTTATTGCCTGCACAGTGAAGCAGTCTGGGAGAACATGGCACGAATGTGCGTGAAAACCAGAAGGCTGGATGTAGCCAAGGTCTGTCTTGGAAACATGGGGCATGCCAGGGGTGCCAAGGCTTTGCGAGAGGCGGAACAGGAGCCAGAGGTGGAAGCGAGAGTAGCAATGCTGGCAGTACAGCTTGGAATGTTGGTGGGTAGTTTTTCCTCTGCTCTTACAGTAAATCATGTTGTTGATATTTGCACTATATGGATTCTGGAATGTTCATTATAATACATTTAATTGTCTTTATCTACTTTATTGCATGATTGAGAACGTGCATACTGTGATAAGTACTTTTGGACAGGTAACTTGCCCCAGTGTCTTAAGGTGGGTACACAGGAGGGGACCTTTTGTCCCTACCGAGTGTTTGCTACTAGTGAGTGCTCGGCCAGGACAAATGACTGCTGGTCACAGCAATACTTGCCATGGCTGACAGTTCGTGCGACAGATTGTGTGGTCCCATAGGGAACCGCACAATCTGCCATGATTTACCAAGCTTGGTCACCACCCACACCATGCGAGTTTTCTGGCTCAACAATACACGGCACTATCAGTCGGTAGGCTGAAAATATTTTATGGTGTGTACCCAGCCTTAATATTACAAAGACTTGGTCCCATGACCAAACTTGTCTATTACACAAGGCTATTAGAAGGCACATTTACGTTAAATATAAAAGCACTTGGTCATTTATGGTCATGGAATTTGCTGGGGACTTCTAAAATCTATACTTTTCATTATAGGGTGTGAGTTATAAGTTTATTTAATACTTTGTGTACAGCAAATAGAGGCATTAATTGGAAAAATGTTCCTTACAAATTTCTTTAGACCAATTAGAAGAATGTTTTTTCATAGCAAGGCAAAACCCAGGTGCCAGGTAGCCAATGTGTCTAGAAATTTACCTCTGGACGCAAACTTTTAAAGGGCATTTTATATTATATTATATGGAGCTAGATTGTCTTCTAGGGGTTTCTGAGAGGTTCCTAATGAAAATAATAACTTGCCCACCCCTCTCACAAATAGTCATTTTGGCAACAATATAGGAAATCCTACAGCCCTCATTAGTTAAATGTGTCATTTGTTTCATTTAATGGAAAATCTCTGTTGTAACCTTTGTAGGAAGATGCAGAAAAACTGTACAAAAATTGCCAACGTTATGACCTTCTGAATAAGCTTTACCAATGTTGGGGCCAGTGGCAGAAAGCCATCGAAACAGCAGAAAGCCATGACCGGATCCACTTACGCTCGACTTACTACAATTATGCCAAACACCTAGAGGCCATTGGCGAACACAGTTCTTCTCTTTTATTGTAAGTAAAGCAATGCCCTAGTTGGAGTTAGCTTATACAAAATGGAGTCGGAAAGACTTTCATAACTTTGTACTTTAATTTAATTGAATAACGGGAGATAAAGGAGCTACGTCTTTCCTCCTGTTCTTTGGGAAAACTTGCAGGAGAGAACTTACCGCAGACCGATCTAGTGCCGGCTTCTTACGGACAGTCTCTGGCACATCCACAGTGCCTTGCAAAAAAGATAGGAAGTACCGTGTATACTCGGGTATAAGCCGAGGTTTTCAGGTCTTAAAAATGACCTGAAAAATGAACCTCGGCTTATACTCGGGTCAAGCTGGGACTTGATTAAATTCCGGACGCAGCCACGAGTCAGGTAAGAAAACCCGCAGTTCCCAGTAGTACTTAGCGCATGCCGGCACGATGACGTCATCACGCACCCGCAAAGCACTACTGGAAACTGCCAGCTTTCCATCCTGACTTGCGGCTGCGTCGGTAAGGATTCAGGAAGGCGTACGGAAGGCTCTGCACACCAAACTGTAAGTACCATTCCCATGGCTACTAGTAATTCCCATGGCTACCAGTAATTCCCATGGCTACCAGTAATTCCCAAGGCTACCAGTAATTCCCAAGGCTACCAGTAATTCCCATGGCTACCTAATTCCCATGGCTACCAGTATGTGAGGCAATTCCTATGGCTACCAGTATGTAATAAAATGCACATGGCTACTGAAGGCAGTAGTGGTCAATTTCAACCCTCGGCTTATACTCGAGTCAATAATGTTTTCCTAATTTTTGAGATAAAAATGGTACCTCGGCTTATACTCGAGTATATATGGTAAGTTATATGAGACGGGGGGGGGGGGGGGGGGTGTAAGCGGCGAGCTTTCAGCCACTGCATGAAAGTCTTTTTGACAGCTCACTATGGCTGTTGTGGTGCAAAATGGGAGATAGGCGCAAGGTTTCCTAATGCCCTTTTAAATGTATTTTTACCTGCATTAATATTGAACACCTGACATGATGTACACAAGCTGTTATTACTGTCAATTGTTGGTTTTTCTTTTTTTGTTTTATTTGAAACATTTTGGCAATTTCCTCCATTATTTTTAATTATCAGGAAATTATATTGTAACAGGTGTTTGGTTGTTATTAATTATTAACCAATAAGGGGCATTTGTTTTGATAATTTTTTTTCTACAGTAGTATATGTTAAACATTGTGTGTTGGGGGCATGTTCACCCCCAAATCAAAAGTTTAACCCACTACTGGCCCCACTGTGTAGTGTTAAAAAATCCTTACCTTACATCTCTGTTCCCTATGGTTCTCCTGCAGTGTCTGTCCAAAGTCCAGAAAAGTGAAGAGTAGGAGCTGCTATTTCCTTGTCCTTCTGGAGGACACTGGCATGCGCAGGGGAGCCCTCCCTTCCTTCCACCCTCTGGATCCTTTCATGGCTGCCTCATCCCCTATTATTAAAACACTTTTCTGTAGTGTAGTGTACCCCAACCCACCCCCATCCGCCATGTTAGTTTTGTAAAAAAAAAAAAATCAGCAAATCTAGAATTACCACAGTTCATCTCCTCAGCTCTACTCACAGCTGGCAGCCACGTCTGTGATTGGCTGACTCTCAGCCAATCACAGACACAACTGCTTGTCTGGCTCCTGTTTGCAACTTCCGGGAGAGGGAACGAATGGTGGTAAGTCTGTTTTTAAAGTTTTTTTTTACAAAACGAACAAGGCAGTTGGGGGTGGGCTGGGGTACCCTACTCTACAGAAAAACTTAGTTTGGGGATGGAGATACCCTTTAATAGTACAGACGATTTATAGTAGTTATCTCTTTCCCACAGCTATGAGAAGTCTGATACTCATCGTTTTGAGGTTCCAAGATTGTTCCTGGATGACCCACAGGCATTAGAAGAATACATCAACCAAAAGAAGGATAAGTAAGAGGAAAAAACTCTTGTTTTATATGGACATTTATGTGTTACATTTGTTTGCTGGTGGTGATGGGAAAACTGGGTAATTCATGTTTGAATGAATGATGAAAAGCTGATAAGCACCAATAAAGGACTGTGTCAGATACTTAAATGTCCACAATTGAAAACTACTTTTGAGGTTTCAGTTTTATTGAAGAATGGGAGGTAAAGGAGTTATGTCTTACCTCTCGTTCTTTAATAAAACATGCAGGAGCCAGGTTAGTCCTAGGCTAGTCCTGTATTAAAGATAGCGCTGAAGCCAGGAGGAAGACTGGCAGAACCAATTTTTTTGGGCTGGTGCTCCTCACAGAAACAAGTCCTATATCCCTGTCCCAAGTAGTTTTTATCTTAACTTTTTTTTAAAAAAACATATACACTTTATAGTTCTCCTTTAAATGGCAATTTACCATTTCTCAAATGAAAAATGTTACACCCCAAAACTGCAATATTTCGAAAGGTGAAAGCTATAAGACTTATAAGACTATTAAAATTTAAAATTCTGAACAATTCTGCACCCTGTGAAAAAAGAAGAAAGGTATTGCTGAAGCACAATCCACGCCAGCTGGAAAAACAAAACAACCCTGTTGTTTTGCATCCTGCAGCATCACTTGTATTTACTTTCAAGTGCGGTGGGCACCTATATTACAATTCTCTGTGTGGTGGGAACCTATATTACAATTCTTACGCGGTGCTTTATCCATTCTCGGTGTCTGTTCCGGCATGCCTGTTTTGGAGGCTTCTGTTCCCCAGCCTCTATGTTTCAAGGATGTGGTTGGTGGGACCTCATCCTTTAACAATAACCAAGTACAAAGTAAACAGGGGCTACACCCTCTTAGTGCATATCTCCGATCCAGCATAGGTGAGTGATTTACAAATTTACCCACTAACGCGAACCCTTCGCCACTCTGATCGTCGGTCTTCACACCAATGGAGGATCCGACTCCAAAACACCAGATAAGGCACCAATCAAAGGTACTAATAAACACAACTCACCACATTCTCAGGGTGGCTCAGGTGCGAGCAGCCCCAGGCCTGTCGCAGCCCACGTCAAATATATGCAGGTAAGTAAAGATTCTGCTGAACAAGGCCAATTAAGGATGGATCTGGAGGGCAAACAAAGCAAATTTCCTGGGCCTCATCCCCTGCTTGGATAGGGCTTCAATCCTAATGCTTTGAATTGAAGAGTTAGGCAATTGAAAGGCCATAAATAAGGAAGGTGGTGGACATCTAATAGTTTCTGATAGGCAGTTCATTAATCCAATTAATACAAATAAAAAAGAAAGGTGTGTGCATAATATAAGGGAACAAAAAGGGTACTTGGCAGCAATACATTTATATTAATTCTTTATAATTTAATAATTAAAATAAACTCCTACATATAACCATAACTTTTTATTGGCCTGCACAGTGAAGCAGTTTGGGAGAACATGGCACGAATGTGCGTGAAAACCAGAAGGCTGGATGTAGCCAAGGTCTGTTTGGAAACATGGGGCATGCCAGGGGTGCCAAGGCTTTGCGAGAGGCGGAACAGGAGCCAGAGGTGGAAGCGAGAGTAGCAATGCTGGCAGTACAGCTTGGAATGTTGGTGGGTAGTTTTTCTCTGCTCTTACAGTAAATCATGTTGTTGATATTTGCACTATATGGATTCTGGAATGTTCATTATAAATCATTTAATTGTCTTATCTACTTTATTGCATGATTGAGAACGTGCATACTGTGATAAGTACTTTTGGACAGGTAACTTGCCCCAGTGTCTTAAGGTGGGTACACAGGAGGGGACCTTTTGTCCTACCGAGTGTTTGCTATAGTGAGTGCTCGGCCAGGACAAATGACTGCTGGTCACAGCAATACTTGCCATGGCTGACAGTTCGTGCGACAGATTGTGTGGTCCCAAGGGAACCGCACATCTGCCATGATTTACCAAGCTTGGTCACCACCCACACCATGCGAGTTTTCTGGCTCAACAATACGGCACTATCAGTCGGTAGGCTGAAAATATTTTATGGTGTGTACCCAGCCTTAATATTACAAAGACTTGGTCCCATGACAAACTTGTCTATTACACAAGGCTATTAGAAGGCACATTTACGTTAAATATAAAAGCACTTGGTCATTATGTCATGGAATTTGCTGGGGACTTCTAAAATCTATACTTTTCATTATAGGGTGTGAGTTATAAGTTTATTTAATACTTTGTGTACAGCAAATAGAGGCATTAATTGGAAAAATGTTCCTTACAAATTTCTTTAGACCAATTAGAAGAATGTTTTTTCATAGACAAGCAAAACCCAGGTGCACAGTAGCCAATGTGTCTAGAAATTTACCTCTGGACGCAAACTTTTAAAGGGCATTATATTATATTATATGGGCTAGATTGTCTTCTAGGGGTTTCTGAGAGGTTCCTAATGAAAATAATAACTTGCCCACCCCTCTCACAAATAGTCATTTTGGCAACAATATAGGAAAACTACAGCCCTCATTAGTTAAATGTGTCATTTGTTTCAATTAATGGAAAATCTCTGTTGTAACCTTTGTAGGAAGATGCAGAAAAACTGTACAAAAATTGCCAACGTTATGACCTTCTGAATAAGCTTTACCAATGTTGGGGCCAGTGGCAGAAAGCCATCGAAACAGCAGAAAGCCATGACCGGATCCACTTACGCTCGACTTACTACAATTATGCCAAACACCTAGAGGCATTGGCGAACAGTTCTTCTCTTTATTGTAAGTAAAAGCAATGCCCTAGTTGGAGTTAGCTTATACAAAATGGAGTCGGAAAGACTTTCATAACTTTGTACTTTAATTTAATTGAATAACGGGAGATAAAGGAGCTACGTCTTTCTCCTGTTCTTGGAAAAACTTGCAGGAGAGAATTACCGCAGACCGATCTAGTGCCGGTTCTTACGGACAGGTCTGGCACATCCACAGTGCCTTGCAAAAAAGATAGGAAGTACCGTGTATACTCGGTATAAGCCGAGGTTTTCAGGTCTTAAAAATGACCTGAAAAAATGAACCTCGGCTTATACTCGGGTCAAGCTGGGACTGTATTTAATTCCGGACGCAGCCACGAGTCAGGTAAGAAAACCCGCAGTTCCCAGTAGTACTTAGCGCATGCCGGCACGATGACGTCATCACGCACCGCCAAAGCACTACTGGAAACTGCCAGCTTTCCATCCTGACTTGCGGCTGCGTCGGTAAGGATTCAGGAAGGCGTACGGAAGGCTCTGCACACAAAACTGTAAGTACCATTCCATGGCTACTAGTTATTCCCATGGCTACCGTAATTCCCATGGCTACCAGTAATTCCCATGGCACCAGTAATCCCAAGGCTACCAGTAATTCCCAAGGTACCAGTATATTCCATGGTATAGTAATTCCCATGGCTACCTAATTCCCATGGCTACCAGTATGTGAGGCAATTCCTATGGCTACCAGTATGTAATAAAATGCACATGGCTACTGAAGGCAGTAGTGGTCAATTCAACCCTCGGCTTATACTCGAGTCAATAATGTTTTCCTAATTTTTGAGAAAAAATGGTAACTCGGCTATACTCGAGATATATGGTAAGTTATATGAGACGGGGGGGGGGGGGGGGGTTGTAAGCGGCGAGCTTTCAGCCACTGCATGAAAGTCTTTTTGACAGCTCACTATGGCTGTTGTGGTGCAAAATGGGAGATAGGCGCAAGGTTTCCTAATGCCCTTTTAAATGTATTTTTACCTGCATTAATATTGAACACCTGACATGATGTACACAAGCTGTTATTACTGTCAATTGTTGGTTTTTCTTTTTTTGTTTATTTGAAACATTTTGGCAATTTCCTCCATTATTTTTAATTATCAGGAAATTATATTGTAACAGGTGTTTGGTTGTTATTAATTATTAACCAATAAGGGGCATTTGTTTTGATAATTTTTTTTCTACAGTAGTATATGTTAAACATTGTGTGTTGGGGGCATGTTCACCCCCAAATCAAAAGTTTAACCCACTACTGGCCCCACTGTGTAGTGTTAAAAAATCCTTCACCTTACATCTCTGTTCCCTATGGTTCTCCTGCAGTGTCTGTCCAAAGTCCAGAAAAGTGAAGAGTAGGAGCTGCTATTTCCTTGTCCTTCTGGAGGACACTGGCATGCGCAGGGGAGCCCTCCCTTCCTTCCACCCTCTGGATCCTTTCATGGCTGCCTCATCCCCTATTATTAAAACACTTTTCTGTAGTGTAGTGTACCCCAACCCACCCCCATCGCCAGTTAGTTTTGTAAAAAAAAAAAAAATCAGCAAATCTAGAATTACCACAGTTCATCTCCTCAGCTCTACTCACAGCTGGCAGCCACGTCTGTGATTGGCTGACTCTCAGCCACACACAGACACAACTGCTTGTCTGGCTCCTGTTTGCAACTTCGGGAGAGGGAACGAATGGTGGTAGTTGTTTTAAAGTTTTTTTTTACAAAACGAACAGGCAGTTGGGGGTGGGCTGGGGTACCCTACTCTACAGAAAAACTTAGTTTGGGGATGGAGATACCCTTTAATAGTACAGACGATTTATAGTAGTTACTTTTCCCACAGCTATGAGAAGTCTGATACTCATCGTTTTGAGGTTCCAAGATTGTTCCTGGATGACCCACAGGCATTAGAAGAATACATCAACCAAAAGAAGGATAAGTAAGGGAAAAAAACTCTTGTTTTATATGGACATTTATGTGTTACATTTGTTTGCTGGTGGTGATGGGAAAACTGGGTAATTCATGTTTGAATGAATGATGAAAAGCTGATAAGCACCAATAAAGGACTGTGTCAGATACTTAAATGTCCACAATTGAAAACTACTTTTGAGGTTTCAGTTTTATTGAAGAATGGGAGGTAAAGGAGTTATGTCTTACCTCTCGTTCTTTAATAAAACATGCAGGAGCCAGGTTAGTCCTAGGCTAGTCCTGTATTAAAGATAGCGCTGAAGCCAGGAGGAAGACTGGCAGAACCAATTTTTTGGGCTGGTGCTCCTCACAGAAACAAGTCCTATATCCCTGTCCCAAGTAGTTTTATCTTAACTTTTTTTAAAAAAACATATACACTTTATAGTTCTCCTTTAAATGGCAATTTACCATTTCTCAAATGAAAAATGTTACACCCCAAAACTGCAATATTTCGAAAGGTGAAAGCTATAAGACTTATAAGACTATTAAAATTAAAATTCTGAACAATTCTGCACCCTGTGAAAAAAGAAGAAAGGTATTGCTGAAGCACAATCACGCCAGCTGGAAAAACAAAACAAACCCTGTTGTTTTGCATCCTGCAGCATCACTTGTATTTACTTTCAAGTGTGGTGGGCACCTATATTACAATTCTCTGTGTGGTGGAACCAATTACAATGCTCTGTGTGGGGGAACCTATATTCAATTCTCTGTGTGGTGGGAACCTATATTACAATTCTCTGTGTGGTGGGAACCTATTTACAATTCTGTGTGGGGGGAACCTATATTAACAATTCTCTGTGTGGGGGAACCTATATAACAATCTCGTGTGGTGGGAACCTATATTACAATTCTCTGTGTGGTGGGAACCTATATAACAATTCTCTGTGTGGTGGGAACCTATATTACAATTCTCTGTGTGGTGGGAACCTATAAACAATTCTCTGTGTGGTGGGAACCTATATTACAATTCTCTGTGTGGTGGGAACCTATATTACAATTCTCGTGTGGTGGGAACCTATTTACAATTCTCTGTGGTGGGGAACTATATTACAATTCTCTGTGTGGTGGGAACCTATATTACAATTCTCTGTGTGGTGGGAACCTATATTACAATTCTCTGTGTGGTTGGAACCTATATTACAATTCTCTGTGTGGTGGGAACCTATATTACAATTCTCTGTGTGGTGGGAACCTATATTACAATTCTCTGTGTGGTGGGAACCTATATTACAATTCTCTGTGTGGGTGGGAACCTAATTACAATTCTCTGTGTGGTGGAGACACTATATTACAATTCTTGTGGTGGGAACATAATCATTCTCTGTGTGGTGGAGACACTAAATTACAATTCTCTGTGTGGTGGGAACCTATATTACAATTTCTGTGTGGTGGCACCTACATAACAATTGTCTGTGTGGTGGGCACCTTTATTACAATTCTCTGTGTGGCAGAACTTATATATAATTCTCTGAGGTGGCACCTACATAACAATTATTGTGTGGGTGGGCACCTATATTACAATTCTCTGTGTGGCAAGAACCTATATTACAATTTTCTGGTGGGCACCTATTTTACAATTCTCTGTGTGGGGGCTACCTATATTACAATGCTCTTTGCGGTGAGGTACCTATATTACAATGCTCTTTGTGGTGAGCACCTATATTACAATGCTCTTTGTGGTGAGCACCTATATTACAATTTTTGTCTGGTGGGCACCTATATACATCTTGCGGTGGGCACTATATTACATTTCTTTGTCTGGTGGGCACCTATATTACAATTCTTTGTCTGGTGGGCACCTATATTAATTCTTTGTCTGGTGGGCACCTATATTACAATTCTTTGTGTGGTGGTGGCACCTTTATTATAATTCTGTCTGGTAGGCACCTATATTATAATCCTCTGTGGGTGAGCTCCTATATTAAAATATCTGTGTAGTAGGAGCACTTATATTACAATTATCTGTGTGGTGTGCACCTATATTACAATTATTGTGTGGGGCACTATATTACAATTATCTGTGTGGTGGGGCACCTATATTACAATTCTGTCTGGTGGGTACCTATATTACAATTCTGGCTGGTGGGCACCTATATTTCAATCTCTGTCTGGTGGGCACCTATATTTCAATCCTCTCTGGTGGGCCCTATATTACAATCCTCGTCTGGTGGGCACCTTTATTACAATTCTCTGTGTTGTGGGACACCTATATTACAATTCTCTGTGTGGTGGGGACACCTATATAACTATTCTCTGTGTGGTGGGTACCTATATTGCAATTCTTGTGTGTCAGGGACCACTACATAACAATTCTCTGTGTGGTGGGAACCTATATTACAATTCTCTGTGTGGTGGGAACCTATATTACAATTCTCTGTGGGTGGGAACTGTATTACAATTCTCTGTGTGGTGGGAACTATATAAATTATTTGTGGCCCACCAGACAAAGAATTGTAATATAGGTGCCCACCAGACAAAGAAATGTAATATAGGTGCCCACCAGACAAAGAATTGTAATATAGGTGCCCATATGATATGTACAAGCAGTTAAGACCCATAAAGACACACTTTTCCCTTTACTTACCTTAAGCAAAAATGCTTCTAATGTGCGCGATTCCTGAGTCTGCAGAAGAAATACCCTGTGTGCTGTTGTGCATGTATTTAACATGTACAGCAGCAGAGGTGGTGTCTACTGGTCAGCTAGGGATCGGGCCATGTAAGTAATAATAGAAGGATTTTAAGTAAGGGTAAGTGTAGCATAGATTGCGCTCTTGGTGAGCCTTAAGCTGCTTCTAAAACTAACTGGTGAGGGATGACATGCCCTCTAAGTTTAAATAACTATTTACATTTATTGGTGTTTCATTTATTTTTTCATTTCACATGGTATTTCATTTATATGGAAAGTCAAGATGGCAGCACTTCTGGATTTGAAAAACTTTATACATGTACATATATGTGAATCACTGACAAAAACGGGTTAATATTTTTACCCACTGCTCTCCTCTAAAAGAGGGTTCAGCCATGTTTATGTCATCCATGATGTCATCCATGACTAAGGGGCCGGTCCCCGAAATGCGTTGGATGATGCTGTTATATCTGTTAGTGTAATAAAGTTTTTCAAATCTGGAAGGGGTGTCTTCTTGCCTTTCCTGTTAGTGGCAGTGGGAAGAGGCATGATGACGTGAATCTCCTGCGGCTTGTGAGTTGCCTGGAGCAGCGCGGCCAACTATGCCATTATTTTAATTACAGTATATGGCTCTTCACCTTATTTCCTATACAAAATCCATCTGGCTTTAGAAAGGGTGTGTAAACCTCTGGACACAGGTGAGAAGCCACAGTGTACCAAGGTTCTATTACAACATATGGACCAAAGGTTCAACATTCTCTTGATAAAACCTAGTGCAGCAAAGGAGATGAAAGTTAGTGAGGCCTAGAGATATACTGTATAGTAAAGTATGTACTCTGACAGAATAATATGATATATTACAACAACGTTTGCCCTGATAAACAAGAAAAATAAGACATTTTACACAGCACAGAATTCTGGTTGCACAGATTGCTTCATCCTTTACACAAACTACTAGGGAGGAAGAGAGGGACTGGCAGAGCAACGAGTCACGCAGAGGCCACACTATATTAAGCTGGGTGATGTGCAAAATGCTAAAAAATACTTGCAGGAATTATCTTCCCACTATACTGATTTCTCCAAAACCAGGGCGTAACCTTTATTTTCTGACTGCAATGAAAGGGAGGTATCCCTTCTGGAAAAATTCATAGTGGAGATTGATTTATAAAAATGAATTTACAGTAGTGTCCATTTAAAGATGACCTAATGTGGATGGAAAAGACCATGCAGAGTGGTTTCAGCAAATGGTAGGTTGTTTTTAAAGTGATAATCCACACTGGTATTTATTAGAGCCTATAAAAAAAAAGCACTTTACATATGCAGTAGCCGGCTGCTCCATGGCTCCTCCCCCAATCAGTTTCACTGGCATCTTTGACACACAGGCAGCATAAAAAAGAGAAAGGTGGAACCAAAGAAATGTCAGTTAATGTGTAAGTATAGTGTTACTTTAACTCTCCTTGCATATAAGTAATACTTTGCCAAAGATGAAGAAGGTAGTGTCAGTGAAGAAGCATGTGGTTACTAAACTGTTTACACCCACTAAAATAAACTCCTTTTCTACCTCCTCAACTATGCCTGCAACATACTGTAAGGTCATACAGTAAGGTCATACAGTAAGGTCAGTAAGGTCATACAGTAAGGTCATATAGTAAGGTCAGTAAGGTCATACAGTAAGGTCATACAGTTAAGGTCAGTAAGGTCATACAGTAAGGTCATACAGTAAGCGTCAGTAAGTCATACAGTAAGGTCATACAGTAAGGTCAGATAAGGTTCATACAGTAAGGTCAGACAGTAAGGTCAGTAAGGTCATACAGTAAGGTCATACAGATAAGGTCATACAGTCTAAGTGGTCAGTAAGGTCATACAGTAAGGTAATACAGTAAGGGTCATACAGTAAGGTCATACAGTAAGCCATCTCTGTAAGAGCTTTACTTAGTTTTGGACAGTTTAGGCAGAAATCAGAGATGGATTAAGATCAGTTTGGGCCTGGGGTGGGCTGACATAGAATTCCAGGTTCTGAGTTGCTAACTTTCCTCTTAATGGATTTCGAACATCAGACGTTGAAATAAACATTAAAGTAAAGTATTTATAAAATCTTTTTATATATAATAAGTGTGTTATAAGAATAAATTAGTTAAGTAATGTTTAAAAGAACAAGCAGCAGAGAAAATTATTTTCAAATAATGTCTTTGACTAATTTAATCTCCATAGTCCATTTCAGGAGTCTTCTACTTCTTCACTATCTTCCACACTGTTGTGCCTCACATGCTCTGATAAGATGCCGGTTGAATGGGATAGAGAGGGCACGGTGCACAACCTCCATGGTGCTCTGTGGCATAATAGTTAGGTTGAAGTTGGCATTTTGGATGCATTCTTCTCAAGGTACTGGTAGGCCTGGGACAACAGCAGAATAAGGGAGATAAGGGATTACAGTTATGTTGCTACACAAGGGTATGTTTAACAAACCAAGATCACATCAAATGGGCCTCAGATGCACATTTACCTGCTGGAGTTATTCTGTGAGCATAATGCTCAACCAGAAGCCCATACACGTCTCCAATGCGTATAGCACTGTCTAGATTCGGTTCTTCCAACAATAACTCGCACTGCTTACAGTTCTTGGCTATCTGCCCTGACCTGTTGAGAGAATCTAGTTAAGTCTTTATGGTAAGTGTTTATTTTCTTTTATAATCGAAAATAATTCAGCCTGGTGCACATAGTACCGATCTGCAAGATTCTATCTGTCATCTTTGAAAGATGGGAGTACACACAGTCCTGATCGTTCTCCCTATTTACAGTATAGGGAGAACGTTCTTGCCTGCCATACTCCTAGGATTGCAAGCGACTCCCTATAAATACGTTAGGGAGAAGACGAAAACAAGGTAATTCCATTCAAAACTATAATTTCGGCTGTACTTACCGATAAAGGGCCTATCCCATCGGTACTATGATGGATTTGGCCCTCTATCGGGAATGTGTGTACCCAGCTTTAGGGTGATGACACTGGTCTTCAATCATAGCCCAATGGTGTCAAGAGATATTCATGAAGAACTGAGTTCAGTAAACAATAGAGTTAATAGTAACAAACTCAAACCTGCGTGCTTGGATAAACTCGTCACCAGAGTTATCTTGGACTGCATATCAGACAGCTTTCTCTCCTGATCCTCTGGACTTCGCATTTGGCTTTGGACAGACACTTATAAGCCTCAGAAAGTGCTCCTAATGCCTTTTCATAGCTCTGATATTCATCAATCTCACCTAGGGAAAGAGGAGACAGTATTCAGTAAAGAGGAGATGTCTGTTAAAGGGGAACTCAGTGCCAATACATGTATTTTCAGAAAAAAGAGCAGTATTTTTTATCCCAATGACCTTAATCTGCCAATTTAGCATTTTGTCTGTGTATAAATAAATGCAACTGAAATACTGACTTCCTGTTTGCAGGACCCCTAGTAGAGACCGTTATGGTCTTGCCTTGACCCAGCGCCTGGGTTGATTCAGTTGCTCAGTAGAGATCTGAGCATGTTTGACCCATCCAACAGCCAATCAGTAGAAATTACTGTTAGGATCATTCAAGGATGTGGTGCATCCTGGGAAGAAGAAGGACCATTAGAAAATGAAATGTCAGCTACACAATATAAACAGCAGGGAACAGCAAAGGGTATGAAATAAACCAATTTTTCAAAAGGAAGAGAATATGTAGAATAACTACGAAGGCATTACACAAACTAACAATTTAACAAGTACTGATATTTCCACTGAACTGTCCCTTTAAGTAATCCTGTTGTTGTTAGTATAGTGAGGGACACACATTATGTGGGTGAATCACTGAGGACACAGTAAAAAGAAATGCAACAATCCGTGAAACAGTCCCTTGCATTGTGCGTGCTCACAGAGTGCAATGGAGCGTGGATGCGTCGGACGTCAGACCGTCTCCTCTCTCCTGCAAATTCAGTTCACCAGGATATTAAACATTCTTTTTTTGCTTTAAGTACATTGTGTACAAAGAAGGTTAAAATATGGTGGTAGGTAAGTTGGTAGGTAAGTTGGTTTGTGCCATTTCAAAAGGTTTTAAAATATTACACGAGCACTTTGCTATTTATATATAGGAACCATGGTCCTGACACATACATGGTATGTCCCAAAATGCAGGAACTGAGTGAGTTCCCAATGCTAAAAGAAAAAACAAGATTACCGCCGCATCCTCTCTTCTAACATGCCCCATACACATATAGAACATGGCCAGTACCAGTCATATCTAGCTCATAAAGTGCTGTGTGAAGTTTAGATACTTTCTTATAATAAACTGGTATTCTTAACTACTCGTAATGAAGTGTACCTGCAACTTGTATGTTCCTAATAATAGGCTAAGGGCCTTTTGACACCAAGCAGGCGTTGGTGTGACGCACTCTTCATTTCTGTTTACTGAATATACTACTCACCTGAGCACATGCATCATAGAACCCAGCCACAGATCCAGGGCCCGTCCTTAGTGTAGAAACTGTAATTGTTTTTCATATAATTCAGGGTCTTTGCGCCCAATCAGGGACTGCAGTTTGCGGCCATTTGATCTCCTTCTGAAGTGAACTCCAGCAAAGAAACAATCTTCTCTGTGTCGCCAGACTTTAGCAAAGATCTATGGCCTTAAATGAAAACGAAAACACATTTATATCTCATTGTATGATATAGAAATCAATATGGATTCCATTACACATACTTTTATTTACATGAATGAAAATAAATATTTATCTTCAGTAAATTGAATGTTGACTATTTGCATTTTGTCTATCCATGAACAGTTACATCTATCAGGACATTATAGTAAAAATCATGCCGCCTACACAAGTTAGATTTATGTCAATTGAAGCAGCCAATGAACAGCCAATAATCGTACATGTGTGTCATTCATTGATGTGGCAGGATCAAAAAGGAAGCAATGGAAGCCCCACCACAGTTATGAATGACAGATGAATCCGATATTTGCCAGATGTTCCCCAGATGCTTTGGCTGAAAGATTGGCACATGTGTACGATGCTTAACTGTGATTACAACACAATTACAAGTTTGTCTAATTAGCAAAAGAGCAACAAATAGACTGAACTAGACATTATTACACAGAGTTCCTTTCCATTTGCCCTGTCCCAAAAGACAGCAAGTGTCACATCTATTAATAAATACTGAAATCTGCAGCAAAACCAAAGCAGCAAACCGAATCACCATACATCCATACATCTTCTCTTTTACACAACACAAAGTCAAATGAACAAAACACAAAAGGTCATGACATTGACATACACGTTCTATGTTTGGTAAAGATCTTTCTATATATACAACAGTGATGTACCATCAGGGCCCTTGACTGCTGGGGGGCCAGGAGATAAGATGTTCCCCCATCCCCTGCAAAGATCCCCGCAATCAGTTCGGTTCTGGTTTTTAAATAGCTGATTGCGTCGATCTCTTGGCTAGGGGAGGAGGTGTGTCAGGGGCCCATGCCTCCAATCTCGCAAGAGGGCTCGGGCCCCCTGTTATGCCCCTAGTATACAAGTTTATATAAGACCCATTCCTTGTCTCTCTATGTGTTACCTTTAATTTGTTCCCAGCCTGTGTGTTATTCTTGGTTGCAAGATGATAATCCCTTGCCTCATGGCAGCAGTCTGCAATGCGCTCCAGCAATCACGTCTGGCCTCTACTAAGCTCCTTGGAATTTTTGGACACGGTCATCTTTTCAGCCATGTCTTCAGTAATGATCAGGTTTTGTTAAGGCAGAGTTGAAAGCATCATAATACTACAGAGTAAAACAAAAAAATCATGTGATTCAGAGCTCAGCAACAGTCTGAACAGTAACAGCAAAATTCGGAAATCAACATAATTCATTCTTAAGCTGGTCATGCACTAGGCAGTCCTTAGATAAATATCTGGTAAGTACGTTTCTGGGCACTTTTTTACATTTAACACATGGCGGTTAATGGAATAGTTCGATCAAAAAGTGAACTATTTCTTTAATGTATTGATTGAAGCCTGGGAGGGTAAGGAGCTATGCCAACCTCCCATTCCTTTCAATATTTCAGGAGCCACGGACGAAGGTAAGTATATTTACCTTTTGCGCGATCCTTTTGAAGAGCAGGAAGTGAGGCATAGATCCTTTCCCTCCTGGCTTAAATCAATACATTAAAGGAATAGTTCACTTTTTGAATGAACTATTCCTTTAAGGTTGGGAGGGGGGTCCCTACACTACAGAAAAAAGTTTATCTTTTACACTATCACTGCAGAGATGAGGGATCCAAAGTGGGGGACTCCCCTGCACATGCCAGAGTCCTTACTGAGGACAGGGAACTAGCAGATACCTTTTTACACACAGGAAGGCTCCTACTCTTCAGTTTCCTAGATTTAACTAGACACTGCAGGACAACCATATGGAGGCAAGAGGAAACGTAAGGATTAATAACTCTACAGTGGGGCCAGCAGCGAGTTATATTTTAGTTGGGGTGGACATGCCTTTAATTTACTAGCTGTGATGTCAGTTGCTATCTGGAAGAACAGAAGCAGAGAAAGAGGGTAAAAAGGACATTGTGCAGGATTTCAGGTTAGTCTAATCCTTCTTGTACAAACATCCTATAGGATGCACAAAACAATGACCCCCTAATGCAAGAACAAGCACGCGGAACGTCCGTTTCGCTCCCAATAATCCCATATGTACATGCATTTACTTGGGTATCGGTTGTCATTGCGCCATGGTGGATCAACCATAGACGCTGGAGCGAACGCATACACACACGCAACTAATGGGCGCTCGGATTGTGTATGGACCTTTAATCTTATATCTTTCTAACTATTGCAGATTTGGGTGTAATTTACCTTATCTTTTCATTTGAGGGGTGAAATTGCCCGCCACAAGCCCAAGATCTATGCAGCGACCAGCCATTTTAAACAGCTGATCGCACGTAGAATGAAACATATGCGCGTTTAAAAGACTGGACCAGAACTTCTGAAACTGAACCGGAAGTTCGGGTCCGGTCGTTTAAACAGCTCATCACGATCAGCTGTTTAAAAATGCTGGTCGCTTTGGAAATTTGTGGGAGGAGGGGGTCAGGGGCCCAGCCTCAATCTCATGGGGGGCGGGCCCCTGCAGATACGCCCCTGACAGAAATCCACTTATCCAAATAAAGTTTATCTTCCAGGGTGACATTGACGAAGGTGAAGTAGGGCAGGATCAAGTTGGTCCAACAGGGCGAAAAATTAAATAAGTTGGTCCCACAAGTCTTGGTTGGATTGCTCAAAAGCATGGGAACAGCCAAACACATATTTATTCCTTTGGCAAATAAATATTCCTAAACCAAACAGGTGTTTCTATTCAGAAGCAGTTTTACCTTCTTTGCTGCCAGCAGTAGTTCCACAGCTTTCTCAAACTGGTTGTGCTCAATGAAAAAATCAGAACAACGGGCAAGCAGCGCCGGGTCAGAATTTCATCAAGTTCTTCCGCGATCTGCTGTAAAGCTGCAAATTGTTCTGTAGAAAACGCTATCCAAAGCTTTAGAGAAGTGTCCAGACTGGATAAAGCAGAAGAAAAGGATGTGTGGTTCATATCATATTTTAAAATATTATATTAAACTTATACTGCTTTATATTAACTATTCACGGACCGAAGATTAATACTTACTTACCTTGTGGTAGAGCATAACTGCTCTATCCATCTGCTCTCCCTTCTCCTCATAGAACCGAGCTGCTTCCATCATGTCCTCAGGAGAGCTTAGCAGAGCAAGATTCATTAGTTGATCGTCCATATTGTTCTCCTATACAAAACAAAACATTATTTCCATGTTCTAACTGGTATTTACTCAATTTCCACTTCTAACTCTCAAAAGCACAGCTATGAATGTACCCTTGTTACAAGCATTGCACTTGTGTGCTATATCTATTTTCAGCACGGGACACAAAAAATAAGCCAATCACTATGGCCTCCTTATGAAATATAATGCATTTAAAGGTTAGATACCAGGAAACTAAAGCACAATATTTCCAGAAGAAAACTATTTTCCTTATTCACATACCTTGCACAGCCTGATAGCATTGTTAAATGCTTGGGCCCTTGTGTAGAAGTGCACTGCCTGTTTCACCTCCTCTTGGCTCTCATAATGACGTGCAAGGTGGTAGGACGCTGCCCCATACCAGTCTCATTAGCAATTTCTGCTGCCTGAAAAAAAGTGAAATAAGAACCAAAAGGGCTACAGGAAATAAAAGAATATATGGCGTTATTAAGAGAGTAAGTGTTTTAGGACATACCTTTGGAATGTTCCCCAGAAAGCAGTGCACCCGGACCAATGACAAATAATCCTGGGCCATTTCGTAGTACTTGAGTGCGGTGTCCAAATTTGACTGGCTTTCAAGATACTGTGCCCACCATTTCCACAATCCCCTGTAATAGAGACAATGAGGAAAGGTTACACTTTGTTATTTTCATTTATAGTTTCAGAGATGCAGTACAAATGAAGGGTCGATTTTAAAGGGCAAATCAACCTTCTGATTTCGAAAGTTGACAAATGTCAGATTTACCCGTTATGCAGCAAAAGGACTGACAGTTTGCGATGCATGAAAGCAGAGAGGGGGGAAAAGGACATTGTGCACAGGGAAGTTTCTAGGTGTTTGCCACCTGAGAACAACTTTTAAAAAGCTGCCTATAGTATAAGGTGGTGAGCGAAGTGTGCCGCCGGGGTACAGTGGACAATGCTTCAAAAGTGGGCTTCCTGGTGTGGGCATAGTTAAACATTTGGTAATTTAAAATTAAAGAGAATTGTATTACACCCACCCCAGATAAAAGTAATAAAGGTGCTCACCACCCGAGAATTGTAATTTTGTGCCAACCCCACAGAGAATTGTAATTTAGGTGCCCACCACAGAAAATTATAGGTTCTTGCCACACAGAGAATTATAATATAGGTTCTTGCCACACAGAGAATTGAATAAAGGTGCCAACCACAGAGAATTATAATATAGGTTCTTGCCACACAGAGAATTGTTATGTAGGTGCCCCCCACACAGAGAATTGTTATGTAGGTGTCCCTGACACACAAAGAATTGCAATATAGGTACCCACCACACAGAGAATAGTTATATAGGTGTCCCCACCACACAGAGAATTGTAATATAGGTGTCCCCACCACACAGAGAATTGTAATATAGGTGCCCACCAGACAGAGGATTGTAATATAGGTGCCCACCAGACGAGATTGAAATATAGGTGCCACCAGACAGAGGATTGAAATATAGGTGCCCACCAGCAGAATTGGAATATAGGTACCCACCAGACAGTTGTAATATAGGTGCCCCCACCACACAGATAATTGTAATATAGGTGCCCACCACACAGATAATTGTAATATAGGTGCACACCACACAGATAATTGTAATATAAGTGCTCCTACTACACAGATAATTGTAATATAGGAGCTCACCCGACAGAGGATTATAATATAGGTGCCTACCAGACAAAATTATAATAAAGGTGCCACCACCACACAAAGAATTGTAATATAGGTGCCCACCAGACAAAGAATTGTAATATAGGTGCCCACCAGACAAAGAATTGTAATATAGGTGCCCACCAGACAAAGAATTGTAATATAGGTGCCCACCAGACAAAGAATTGTAATATAGGTGCTCACCACAAGAGCATTGTAATATAGGTGCTCACCACAAAGAGCATTGTAATATAGGTACTCACCGCAAAGAGCATTGTAATATAGGTAGCCACCACACAGAGAATTGTAAAATAGGTGCCCACCAGAAAATTATAATATAAGTTGTTGCCACACAGAGAATTGTAATAAAGGTGCCCACACACACAGACAATTGTTATGTAGGTGCCCACACACAGGAATTGTAATATAGGTGCCCACCACACAGAGAATTGTTATGTAGGGTCTCCCACCACACAGAGAATGTAATATAGGTGTCTCCACCACACAGAGAATTGTAATATAGGTTCCCACCACACAGAGAATTGTAATATAGGTGTCTCCACACAAGAGAATTGTAATATAGGTTCCCACACACAGAGAATGTAATTTAATATAGTGTTCCCACCACACAGAGAATTGTAATATAGGTTCCCACACACCGAGAATTGTAATATAGGTTCCCACCACACAGAGAATTGTAATATAGGTTCCCACCACACAGAGAATTGTAATATAGGTTCCACCACACACAGAGAATTGAATATAGGTTCCAACCACACAGAGAATTGTAATATAGGTTCCACCACACAGAGAATTGTAATATAGGTTCCACCACAGAGAATTGTAAATAGGTTCCCACACACGAGAATTGTAATATAGGTTCCCACCACACAGAGAATTGTAATATAGGTTCCCACCACACAGAAATTGTAATATAGGTTCCCACCACACAGAGAATTGTAAACAGGTTCCCACCACACAGAGAATTGTAATATAGGTTCCCACCACACAGAGAATTGTAATATAGGTTCCCACCACACAGAGATTGTTATGTAGGTGTCCCTGACACACAAAGAATTGCAATATAGGTACCACCACACAGAGAATAGTTATATAGGTGTCCCCACCACACAGAGAATTGTAATATAGGTGTCCCCACCACAAAGAGAATTGTAATAAGGTGCCCACCAGACAGAGGATTGTAATATAGGTGCCCACCAGACAGAGGATTGAAATATAGGTGCCCACCAGACAGAGGATTGAAATATAGGTGCCCACCAGCCAGAATTGTAATATAGGTACCCACCAGACAGAATTGTAATATAGGTGCCCCCACCACACAGATAATTGTAATATAGGTGCCCACCACACAGATAATTGTAATATAGGTGCACACCACACAGATAATTGTAATATAAGTGCTCCTACTACACAGATAATTGTAATATAGGAGCTCACCCGACAGAGGATTATAATATAGGTGCCTACCAGACAGAATTATAATAAAGGTGCCACCACCACACAAAGAATTGTAATATAGGTGCCCACCAGACAAAGAATTGTAATATAGGTGCCCACCAGACAAAGAATTGTAATATAGGTGCCCACCAGACAAAGAAATGTAATATAGGTGCCCACCAGACAAAGAATTGTAATATAGGTGCCCACCAGACAAAGAATTGTAATATAGGTGCTCACCACAAAGAGCATTGTAATATAGGTGCTCACCACAAAGAGCATTGTAATATAGGTACTCACCGCAAAGAGCATTGTAATATAGGTAGCCACCACACAGAGAATTGTAAATAGGTGCCACCAGAAATTGTAATATAGGTTCTTGCCACACAGAGAATTGTAATATAGGTGCCCACCCCACAGAATAATTGTTATGTAGGTGCCAACTCAGAGAATTATAATATAGTTTGCCACACAGAGAATTGTAATAAAGGTGCCCACCACACAGACAATTGTTATGTAGGTGCCCACCACACAGAGAATGTAATATAGGTTCCCACCACACAGAGAATTGTAATATAGTGTCTCCACCACACAGAGAATTGTAATAAGGTTCCCACCACACAGAGAATTGTAATATAGGTTCCACCACACAGAGAATTGTAATATAGGTTCCCACCACACAGAGAATTGTAAATAGGTTCCCCACCACACAGAGAATTGTAATATAGGTTCCCACCACACAGAGAATGTAATTGTATTATTAACCCACGTGGGCGGGTCTCCCTATAAACGGGTGTCCTGCCATGTATGAAGTCACTTCATCCAGATTCATCCATGACTAAGGGGCCGGTCCCCGAAATGCGTTGGATGATGCTGTTATATCTGTTAGTGAATAAAGTTTTTCAAATCTGGAAGGGGTGTCTTCTTGCCTTTCCTGTTAGTGTGGCAGTGGGAAGACGGCATGGATGTGAAACTCCTGCGGGCTTGTGAGTTGCCTGAGCAGCGCGGCCAACTATGCCATTATTTTATATACAGTATATGGCTCTTCACCCTTTATTTCCTATACAAATATCCATCTGGCTTTAGAAGGGTGTAAACCTTGGACCAGGTGAGAAACCACAGTGTACAGGTGGTCTAATTCAACTTTGGACCAAAGGTTCAACATTCTCTGTGATATAAACCTAGTGCAGCACAAGGAGATGAAAGTTAGTGAGCCATAGAGATAATCTGTATAGTAAATATGTACTCTGACAGAATAATAATGATATATTTACAACAACGTTCTGCCCTGATAAAACAAGAAAAAATAAGACATTTTAGCACAGCACAGAATTCTGGGTATTGCCCAGATTGTAGGGTTATGGGTGTAATTTAATGTCATTAGTTGTTCTGCCAAAACTGTTGTATTAAACTGAATGTAAAATGTACAAGGTAAAGTAACTGTGTTCCCATACTTACACTAGTATCTGGACTATTGGGTTAATAAACCATGTGTTTCTGCGGTTTTACCTGGTCTCTGGTAAACCTATCAGTTCGCACCAATCCTCAATGACTGTACAAATAAGTGACATTGATTGCTACTGCCAAAGACTTTCTGACAAACCACATCTAACAATGAAAACTCCAAGCCTTAAAGCCATGTTTGAAGCTGGAAACATAGGAAAAGCTTGGCCTTTCTCTTTATCTCACTGTATTGCTTCATCCTTTACACAAACTACTAGGGAAGGAAGGAGAGGGACTGGCAGAGCAACGAGTCACGCAGAGGCCACACTATATTAAGCTGGGCTGATGTGCAAAAATGTCTAAAAATACTTGCAGGAATTATCTTCCACTATACTGATTTTCTCAAAACCAGGCGTAACCTTTATTTTCTGACATGCAATGAAAGGGAGGTATCCCTTCTGGAAAAATTCATAGTGGAGATTGATTATAAAAATGAATTTACAGTAGTGTCCATTTAAAGATGACCTAATGTGGATGGAAAAGACAATGCAGAGTGTTTTCAGCAAATGGCTAGGTTTTTGTTTAAAGTGATAATCCACACTGGATTTATTAAGAGCCTATAAAAAAAAGACACTTTACATATGCAGTGGCGGCTGCTCCATGGCTCCTCCCCCAATCAGTGTCACTGGCATCTTTGACACAGGCAAGCATAAAAAAGAGAAAAGGTGGAACCAAAGAAATGTCAGTTAATGTGTAAGTATAGTGTTACTTTAACTCTCCTTGCATATAAGTAATACTTTGCCAAAGATGAAGAAGGTAGTGTCAGTGAAGAAGCATGTGGTTACTAAACTGTTTACACCCACTAAAATAAACTCCTTTCTACCTCCTCAACTATGCCTGCAACATACGTAAGGTCATACAGTAGGTCAGTAAGGTCATACAGTAGTCATACGTAAGGTCAGTAAGGTCATACAGTAGGTCAGTAAGGTCAACAGTAAGGTCATCAGTAAGGTCATACATAGTCACAGTAAGGTCACAGTAGTCATAAGGTCATACAGTAAGGTCATACAGTACGTAAGGTCATACATAGGTTCAGTAGTCATACAGTAAGTCATACAGTAAGGTCAGTAAGGTCATACAGTAAGGTCATAGTCAAGTAAGGTCAACAGTAAGGTCAGTAGTCAACAGTAGTCAACAGTAGTCATACAGGTCACGTAAGGTCTACAGTAAGGTCATACGTAAGGTCATACAGTAAGGTCATACAGTAAGGTCAGTAAGGTCAAGTAAGGTCATACAGTAAGGTCAGTAAGTCAACAGTAGTAGTAGTCATACAGTAAGTCAAGTAAGGTCATACAGTAAGGTCTAGCTACAGGTCAGTAGGTCATACAGTAAGGTCATACAGTACGGTCAGTAAGTCAAGTAAGGTCATACAGTAAGGTAACAGTAAGGTCATACGAAGGTCAGTAAGGTCATACAGTAAGGTCATACAGTAAGGTCATACGTAGTCATACATAAGGTCATACATAAGCCATCTCTGTAGGAAGCTTTACTTAGTTTTGGACAGTTTAAGGCAGAAATCAGAGATGGATTAAGATCAGTTTGGGCCCGGGCTGGGCTGACATAGCAATTCCAGGTTCTGAGTTGCTAACTTCCTCTTAATGGATTTCGAACATCAGACGTTGAAATAAAACATTAAAGTAAAGTATTTATAAAATCTTTTTAATATATAAGTGTTATAAAGAAATAATTAGTTAAGTAATGTTTTAAAGAACAAGCAGCAGAGAAAATCTATTTCAAATAATGTCTTTGACTAATTTAATCTCCATAGTCCATTCAAGGAAGTTCTTCTACTTCTTCACTATCTTCCACACGTTGTGCCTCACATGCTCTGATAAAGATTGCCGGTTGAATGGGATAGAGAGGGCACGTGCACAACCTCCATGGTGCTCTGTGGCACATAATATGTTAGGTTGACAGTTGGCTTTTGATCGCATTTCTCAAGGTACTGGTAGGCCTGGGAACACAGAATAGGGGATAAGGGACATTCAGTTATGTTTGCTACAAACAGGTATGTTTAACAAACCAAGATCACATCAATGGGCCTCAAGATGCACATTTTACCTGCTGGAAGTTATTCTGCTGAGCATAATCTCAACCAGAAGCCCATACACGTCTCCAATGCGTATAGCACTGTCTAGATCTGGTTCTTCCAACTAACTCGCACTGCTTTACAGCTTCTTGGCTATCTGCCCGGTTGAAGAGATCTAGTTAAAGTCTTTATGTAAGTGTTTATTTTCTTTTATAATCGAAAATAATTCAGCCTGGTGCACACAGTACCGATCTGCAAGATTCTATCTGTCATCTTTGAAGATGGGAGTACACCACAGTCCTATCGTTCTCCCTATTTACGTATAGGGAGAACATTCTTGCCTGCCATACTCCCTAGGATTGCAAGCGACTCCCTATAACTACGTATAGGGAGACAACGAAACAAGGTCAAATTTCCATTCAACTATAATTTCGGCTGTACTTACCGATAAAGGGCCTATCTCATCGGTACTGATGGATTTGGCCCTCTATCGGGAATGTGTGTACCCAGCTTTAGGGTGATGGACACTGGTCTTCATCATAGCCCAAATGGTGTCAAGGATATTCATGAAGAACTAGTTTCAGTAACATAGAAGTTAATAGTAACAAACCAAACCTGCGTGCTTGGATAAACCTCGTCACCAGAGTTATCTTGGACTGCATATACGACAGCTTTCTCTCCTGATCCTCTGGACTTCGCATTTTGCTTTGGACAACACTTATAAGCCTCAGAAAGTGCCCTAATGCCTTTTCATAGCTCTGATATTCATCAATCTCCACCTAGGGAAAGAGGAGACAGTATTCAGTAAAGAGAGATGTCTGTTAAAGGGAAGTTCAGTGCCAATACATGTATTTTTCAGAAAAAGAGCAGTATTTTTTATCCCAATGACCTATAATCTGCCAATTTAGCATTTTGTCTGTGTATAAATAAATGCAACTGAAATACTGACTTCCTGTTTGCAGGACCCCTAGTAGAGACCGTTATGGTCTTGCCCTTGACCCAGCGCCTGGGTTGATTCAGTGCTCAGTAGAGATCTGAGCATGTTTGACCCATCCAACAGCCAATCAGTAAAATTACTGTTAGGACATTCCAAGGATGTGGTGCATCCTGGGAAGAAGAAGACAATTAGAACTGAAATGTCAGCTCACAATATAAACAGCAGGGAACAGCAAAGGTATGAAATAAACCAATTTTTCAAAATGGAAGAGAATATGTAGAATAACTACGAAGGCATTACACAAACTAACAATTTAACAAGTACTGATAATTTCCACTGAACTGTCCCTTTAAGTACATCCTGTTTGTTGTATAGGTGGGACACACATTATGTGGGTGAATCACTGAGGACACAGTTAAAAAGAAATGCACAATCCGTGAAACAGTCCCTTGCATTGTGCGTGCTCACAGAGTGCAATGGAGCGTGATGCGTTTGGACTGTCGAACCGTCTCCTCTCTCCTGCAAATTCAGTTCACCAGGATATTAAACATTCTTTTTTTGCTTTAGTACATTGTGTCACAAAAGGTTAAAATGGTGGTAGGTAAGTTTGTAGGTAAGTTGGTTTGTGCCATTTCAAAAGGTTTTAAAATATTCCACGAGCACTTTGCTATTTATTAATAGGAACCATGGTCCTGACACATACATGGTATGTCCCTAAAATGCAGGACCTGGTGAGTTCCCAATGCTAAAAGAAAAAACAAGATTACCGCAGCATCCTCTTCTTACATGCCCCATACACATATAGACACGGCCAGTACCATTCATATCTAGCCCATAAAGTGCTGTGTGAAGTTTAGATACTTTCCCTTACAATAATAACTGGTATACTTAAATGAAAGTGTACCTGCAACTTGTATGTTCCTAATAAATAGGCTAAGGGCCTTTTGACACCAAGCAGCGTTGGTGTGACGCCTCTTCATTTCTGTTTACTGAATATACTACTCACCTGAGCACATGCATCATAGAACCCAGCCAACAGATCCAGGGCCCGTCCCTTAGTGTAGAAACTGATAATGTTTTCCATAATTTCAGGGTCTTTGCGCCAATCCAGGGACTGCAAGTAATTTGCGGCCATAATATAGATTTCCTTCTGACGTGAAACTCCAGCAAGAAAACAATCTTCTCTGTGTCGCCAGACTTTAGCAAAGATCTCATGGCCTTAAATGAAAACAGGAAAACACATTTATATCTCATTGTGATTATAAGAAATCATATAGGATTTCCATTAACCATAATCTTTATTTACATGAATGAAAATAAAATATTTATCTTCAGTAGATTTGAATGTTGACTATTTGCATTTTGTCTATCCATGAACAGTACATCTCAGTACATTATATAAAAATCATGGCCGTACACAAGTTAGATTTATGTCAATTGAAGCAGCCAATGAACAGCCAATAATCGTACATGTGTGTCATTCATTGATGTGGCGGAATCAAAAAGGAAGCAATGGAAGCCACCACACAGTTATGAATGACAGATGAATCCGATATTTGCCAGATGTTCCCCAGATGCTTTGGCTGAAAGATTGGCACATGTGTACGATGCTTAACTGTGTATACACACCAATACAAGTTTGTCTAATTAGCAAAAGAGCAACAAATAGACTGAACTAGACATTATTACACAGAGTTCTCTTCCATTTGCCCTGTCCCAAAAGACAGCAAGTGTCACATCTATTAATAAATACTGAAATCTGCAGCAACAACCAAAGCAGCAAACCGAATCACCATACATCCATACATCTTCTCTTTTACACAACACAAAGTCAAATGAACAAAACACAAAAGGTCATGAACATTGACATACCCGTTCTATGTTTGGTAAAGATCTATTTCTATAATACAACAGTGATGTACCATCAGGGCCCTTGACTGCTGGGGGGCCAGGAGATAAGTTGTTCTCCCATCCCCTGCAAAAGATCCACGCATCAGTTCGGTTCTGGTTTTTAAATAGCTGATTGCGTCGATCTTCTGGCTAGGGGAGGAGGTGTGTCAGGGGCCCATGCCTCCAATCTCGCAGAGGGCTTGGGCCCCTGCTGTTATGCCCCTAGTATACAAGTTTAATAATAGACCCATTCCTTTGTCTCTCTATGTGTTACCTTAATTTGTTCCCGACCTGTGTGTTTTCTGTGTGCAAGATGATAATTCCCTTGCCTCATGCAGCAGTCTGCTGCCCTCAGCAATTCACGTCTGGCCTCTTCACTAAGCTCCTTGGAATTTTTGGACACGGTCATCTTTTCAGCCATGTCTTCAGTAATGATCAGGTTTTGTTCAAGGCAGAGTTGTAAAGCATCATAATACTACAGAGTAAAACAAAAAAAATCATGTTATCAGAGCTCAGCAACAGTCTGAAACAGTAACAGCAAAATTCGGAATCAACATAATTCATTCTTAAGCTGGTCATGCACTAGCAGTCAGATAAATATCTGGTAAGTACGTTTCTGGGCACTTTTTTTCATTTAAACATGGCGGTTAATGGAATAGTTCGATCAAAAAGTGAACTATTTCTTTAATGTATTGATTGAAGCCTGGGAGGGTAAGGAGCTATGCCTAACCTCCCATTCCTTTCAATATTTCAGGAGCCACGGACGAAGGTAAATATTTACCTTTTGCGCATCCTTTTGAAGAGCAGGAATTGAGGCATAGATCCTTTCCCTCCTGGGCTTAAATCAATACATTAAAGGAATAGTTCACTTTTTGAATGAACTATTCCTTTAAGGTTGGGAGGGGGGTCCCTACACTACAGAAAAAAGTTTCTTTTACACTACACTGCGAGATGAGGGATCCAAAGTGGGGGACTCCCCTGCACATGCCAGATCTACTGAGGACAGGGAACTAGCAGATACCTTTTTACACACAGAAGGCTCCTATCTTCAGTTTCCTAGATTTAACTAGACACTGCAGGACAACCATATGGAGGCAAGAGGAAACGTAAGGATTAATAACTCTACGTGGGGCCAGCAGCGAGTATATTTTAGTTTTGGGGGTGACATGCCCTTTAATTTACTAGCTGTGAGTCAGTTGCTATCTGGAAGAACCAGAAAGCAGAAAGAGGGTAAAAAGGACATTGTGCAGGATTTCAGGTTGTCTAATCCTTCTTGTACAAACATCCTATAGGATGCACAACAACTGACCCCCTAATGCAGAAACAAGAACGCGAACGTCCGTTTCGCTCCCAATAATCCCATATGTACATGCATTTACTTGGGTATCGTTTGTCATTGCGCCATGGTGGATCAACCATAGACGCTGGAGCGAACGCATACACACACGCAACTAATGGGCGCTCGGATTGTGTAGGACCTTTAATCTTATATCTTTTCTAACTATTGCAGATTTGGGGTGTAATTTACCTTATCTTTTTCATTTGAGGGGTGAAATTGCCGCCACAAGCCCAAGATCTATGCAGCGACCAGCCATTTTAAACAGCTGATCGCACGTATGAATGAACATATGCGCGTTTAAAAGACTGGACCAGAACTTCTGAAACTGAACCAGGAAGTTCGGGTCCGGTCGTTTAAACAGCTCATCACGATCAGCTGTTTAAAAATGGCTGGTCGCTTTGGAAATCTTGTCGGAGGAGGGGGTCAGGGGCCCAGCCTCCATCTCATGGGGGGGCGGGCCCCTGCAATCGCCCCTGACAGAATCCACTTATCCAAATAAAGTTTATCTTCCAGGGTGACATTGACGAAGGTGAAGTAGGGCAGGATCAAGTTGGTCCAACAGGCGCAATTAAATAAGTTGGCCCACAAGTCTTGGTTGGATTGCTCAAAAGCATGGGAACAGGCCAAACATATTTATCCTTTGGCAAATAATATTCCTAAACCAACACGGTGTTTCTATTCAGAAGCAGTTTTACCTTCTTTGCTGCCAGCAGTAGTTCCACAGCTTTCTCAAACTGGTTGTGCAATGAAAAAATCAGAACAACGGGCAAGCAGCGCCGGGTCAGAATTTTCATCAAGTTCTTCCGCGATCTGCTGTAAAGCTGCAAATTGTTCTGTAGAAAACGCTAATTCCAAAGCTTTAGAGAAGTGTCCAGACTGGAATAAAGCAGAAGAAAAGGATTGTAGTGGTTCATATCATATTTTAAAATATTTATATTAAACTTATACTGCTTTATATTAACTATTCACTGGACCGAAGATTAATACTTTACTTACCTTGTGGTAGAGCATAACTGCTCTATCCATCTGCTCTCCCTTCTCCTCATAGAACCGAGCTGCTTCCATCATGTCCTCAGGAGAGCTTAGCAGAGCAAGATTCATTAGTTGATCGTCCATATTGTTCTCCTATACAAAACAAAACATTTATTTCCATGTTCAACTGGTATTTACTCAATTTCCACTTCTAACTCTCAAAAGCCCCCAGCTATGAATGTACCCTTGTTACAAGCATTGCACTTGTGTGCTATATCTATTTTCAGCACGGGACACAAAAAATAAGCCAATCACTATGGCCTCCTTATGAATATAATGCATTTAAAGAGTTAGATACCAGGAAACTAAAGCACAATCATTTCCCAGAAGAAAACTATTTTCCTTATTCACATACCTTGCACAGCCTGATAGCATTGTTAAATGCTTGGGCCCTTGTGTAGAAGTGCACTGCCTGTTTCACCTCCCTCCTTGGCTCTCATAATGACTTGCAAGGTGGTAGGACGCTGCCCCATTACCAGTCTCATTAGCAATTTCTGCTGCCTGAAAAGTGAATAAGAACCAAAAGGGCTCACAGGAATAAAAGAATATATGGCTGTATTAGAGAGTAAGTGTTTTAGGACATACCTTTGGAATGTTCCCCAGAAAGCAGTGCACCCGGACCAATGACAATAATCCTGGCCATTTCGTAGTACTTGAGTGCGGTGTCCAAATTTGACTGGCTTTCAAGATACTGTCCCCACCATTTCCACAATCCCCTGTAATAGAGACAATGAGGAAAGGTTACACTTTGTTATTTTTCATTTATAGTTTCAGAGATGCAGTACAAATGAAGGGTCGATTTTAAAGGGCAAATCAACCTCTGATTTCGAAAGTTGACAAATGTCAGATTTACCCGTTATGCAGCAAAAGGACTGACATTTGCTGGATGAAGCAGAAAGAGGGGGGAAAAGGACATTGTGCACAGGGAAGTTTCTAGGGTTTTTTGCCACCTGAGAACAACTTTTAAAAAGCTGCCTATAGTATAAGGTGGTGAGCGAAGTGTGCCCCCGGGGTACAGTGGACAATGCTTCAAAAGTGGGCTTCCTGGTGTGGGCATAGTTAAACATTTGGTAATTTAAAATTAAAGAGAATTGTATTACCCCCACACAGATAAAAGTAATAAGGTGCTCACCACCCAGAGAATTTGTATTATTGTGCCAACCCCCAGAGAATTGTAATTTAGGTGCCCACCACAGAAAATTAGGTTCTTGCCACCAGAGAATTATAATATAGGTTCTTGCCACACAGAGAATTGTAATAAAGGTGCCAACCACAGAGAATTATAATATAGGTTCTTGCCACACAGAAATTGTTATGTAGGTGCCCCCCACCAGAGAATTGTTATGTAGGTGTCCCTGACACACAAAGAATTGCAATATAGGTACCCACCACACAGAGAATAGTTATATAGGTGTCCCCACCACACAGAGAATTGTAATATAGGTGTCCCCACCACACAGAGAATTGTAATATAGGTGCCCACCAGACAGAGGATTGTAATATAGGTGCCCACCAGACAGAGATTGAAATATAGGTGCCCACCAGACAGAGGATTGAAATATAGGTGCCCACCAGCCAGAATTGTAATATAGGTACCCACCAGACAGAATTGTAATATAGGTGCCCCCACCACACAGATAATTGTAATATAGGTGCCCACCACACAGATAATTGTAATATAGGTGCACACCACACAGATAATTGTAATATAAGTGCTCCTACTACACAGATAATTGTAATATAGGAGCTCACCCGACACAGAGGATTATAATATAGGTGCCTACCGACAAATTTATAATAAAGGTGCCACCACCACACAAAGAATTGTAATATAGGTGCCCACCAGACAAAGAATTGTAATATAGGTGCCCACCAGACAAAGAATTGTAATATAGGTGCCCCACCAGACAAAGAATTGTAATATAGGTGCCCACCAACAAGAATTGTAATATAGGTGCTCACCACAAGAGCATTGTAATATAGGTGCTCACCAAAAGAGCATTGATATAGGTACTCACCGCAAAGACATTGTAATATAGGTAGCCACCACACAGAGAATTGAAAATAGGTGCCCACCAGAAATTATATATAGTTTGTTGCCACACAGAGAATTGTAATAAAGGTGCCCACCACACAGACAATTGTTATGTAGGTGCCCACCACACAGAGAATTGTAATATAGGTGCCCACCACACAGAGAATTGTTATGTAGTGTGTCTCCACCACACAGAGAATTGTAATATAGTTGTCTCCACCACACAGAGAATTGTAATATAGGTTCCCACCACACAGAGAATTGTAATATAGGTGTCCCCCCACACAGAGAATTGTAATATAGGTTCCCACCACACAGAGAATTGTAATATAGGTGTCTCCACCACACGAGAATTGTAATATAGGTTCCCACCACACAGAGAATTGTAATATAGTTTCCCACCACACAGAGAATTGTATATAGGTTCCCACCACACAGAGAATGTAATATAGTTCCCACCAACACAGAATTGTAATATAGGTTCCCACCACACAGAGAATTGTAATATAGGTTCCCACCACACAGAGAATTGTAATATAGGTTCCCACCACACAGAGAATTGTAATATAGGTTCCCACCACACAGAGAATTGTAATATAGGTTCCCACCACACAGAGAATTGTATATAGTTCCCACCACACAAGATATTGTAATATAGGTTCCCACCACACAGAGAATTGTAATAGGTTCCCACCACACAGAATTGTTAATATAGGTTCCCCCGGTTCCCACCACACAGAGAATTGTAATATAGGTTCCCACCACACAGAGAATTGTTATGTAGGTGTCCCTGACACACAAAGAATTGCAATATAGGTACCCACCACACAGAGAATAGTTATATAGGTGTCCCCACCACACAGAGAATTGTAATATAGGTGTCCCCACCACACAGAGAATTGTAATAAAGGTGCCCACCAGACAGAGGATTGTAATATAGGTGCCCACCAGACAGAGGATTGTAATATAGGTGCCCACCAACCCTATTTACAATTCTTTGGTCTGGTGGCACCTATATTACAATTTCTTTGTGTGTGGGTGGCACCTTTATTATAATTCTGTCTGGTAGGCACCTATATTATATCCTCTGTCGGGTGAGCTCCTATATTACAATTATCTGTGTAGTAGGAGCACTTATATTACAATTATCTGTGTGGCGTGCACCTATATTACAATTATCTGTGTGGTGGGCACCTATATATCAATTATCTGTGTGGTGGGGGCACCTATATTACAATTCTGTCTGGTGGGTACCTATTATACAATTCTGGCTGGTGGGCACCTATTTTCAATCCTCTGTCTGGTGGGCACCTATATTTCAATCCTCTGTCTGGTGGGCACCTATATTACAATCCTCTGTCTGGTGGGCACCTTTATTACAATTCTCTGTGTGGTGGGGACACCTATATTACAATTCTCTGTGTGGTGGGGACACCTATATAACTATTCTCTGTGTGGTGGGTACCTATATTGCAATTCTGTGTGTCGGGACACCTACATAACATTCTCTGGTGGTGGGAACCTTTACAATTCTCTGTGTGGTGGGAACCTATATTACATTCTCTGTGTGGTGGGAACCTGATTCAATTCTCTGTGTGGTGGGAACCTATTTACAATTATCTGTGTGGTGGGAACCTATATTACAATTCTCTGTGTGGTGGGAACCTATTTACAATTCTCTGTGTGGTGGGAACCTATATTACAATTCTCTGGTGTGTGGGAACCTATATACAATTCTCTGTGTGGTGGGAACCTATATACATTCCTGTGTGGTGGGAACCTATATTACAATTCTCTGTGTGGTGGGAACCTATATTACAATTCTCTGTGTGGTGGGAACCTATATTACAATTCTCTGTGTGGTGGGAACCTATATACAATTCTCTGTGTGGTGGGAACCTATATTACAATTCTCTGTGTGGTGGAGACACCTATATTACAATTCTCTGTGTGGTGGGAACCTATATTACAATTCTCTGTGTGGTGGAGACACCTATATTACAATTCTCTGTGTGGTGGGAACCTATATTACAATTCTCTGTGTGGTGGAGACACCTATATTACAATTCTCTGTGTGGTGGAGACACCTACATAACAATTCTCTGTGTGGTGGGCACCTATATTACAATTCTCTGTGTGGTGGGCACCTACATAACAATTGTCTGTGTGGTGGGCACCTTTATTACAATTCTCTGTGTGGCAACAACTTATATTATAATTTTCTGGTGGGCACCTATTTTACAATTCTCTGTGTGGTGGCTACCTATATTACAATGCTTTGCGGTGAGTACCTATATTACAATGCTCTTTGTGGTGAGCACCTAATTACAATGCTCTTTGGGAGCACCTATATTACAATTCTTGTCTGGTGGGCACCTATATTACAATTCTTTTTCTGGGGCACCTATATTACAATCTTTGTCTGGTGGGCACCTATATTACAATTCTTTGTCTGGTGGGCACCTATATTACAATTCTTTGTGTGGTGGTGGCACCTTTATTATAATTTTGTCTGGTAGGCACCTATATTATAATCCTCTGTCGGTGAGCTCCTATATTACAATTATCTGTGTAGTAGGAGCACTTATTACATTATCTGTGTGGTGTGCACCTATATTACAATTATCTGTGTGGTGGGCACCTATATTACAATTATCTGTGTGGTGGGGGCACCTATATTACAATTCGGTCTGGTGGGTACCTATATCCAATTCTGGCTGGTGGGCACCTATATTTCAATCCTCGTCTGGTGGGCACCATATTATCATCTCTGTCTGTGGGCACCTATATTACAATCCTCTGTCGGTGGGCACCTATATTACAATTCTCTGTGTGGTGGGGACCCTATATTACAATTCTCTGTGTGGTGGGGACACCTATATAACTATTCTCTGTGTGGTGGGTACCTATATTGCAATTCTTTGTGTGTCAGGGACACCTACATAACAATTCTCTGTGTGGGGGGCACCTACATAACAATTCTCTGTGTGGCAAGAACCTATATTATAATTCTCTGTGGTTGGCACCTTTATTACAATTCTCTGTGTGGCAAGAACCTATATTATAATTCTCTGTGTGGCAAGAACCATATATTTTCTGTGGTGGCACCTAATTACAATTCTCTGTGGGGTTGGCACAAATAATACATTCTCTGGGTGGTGAGCACCTTTATTACTTTTATCTGTGTGGGGGTAATACAATTCTCTTTAATTTTAAATTACCAAATGTTTAACTATGCCCACACCAGGAAGCCCACTTTTGAAGCATTGTCCACTGTACCCCGGCGGCACACTTCGCTCACCACCTTATACTATAGGCAGCTTTTTAAAAGTTGTTCTCAGGTGGCAAAAAACCCTAGAAACTTCCCTGTGCACAATGTCCTTTTCCCCCCTCTTTCTGCTTCATCCACAACTGTCAGTCCTTTTGCTGCATAACGGTAAATCTGACATTTGTCAACTTTCGAAATCAAGGTTGATTTGCCCTTTAAAATCGACCCTTCATTTGTACTGCATCTCTGAAACTATAAATGAAAAATAACAATTGTAACCTTTCCTCATTGTCTCTATTACAGGGGATTGTGGAAATGGTGGGCACAGTATCTTGAAAGCCAGTCAATATTGGACACCGCACTCAAGTACTACGAAATGGCCCAGGATTATTTGTCATTGGTCCGGGTGCACTGCTTTCTGGGGAACATTCCAAAGGTATGTCCTAAAACACTTACTCTCTTAATACAGCCTATATTCTTTTATTTCCTGTAGCCCTTTTGGTTCTTATTTCACTTTTTTCAGGCAGCAGAAATTGCTAATGAGACTGGTAATGGGCGCGTCCTACCACCTGCACGTCATTATAGAGCCAAGAGAGGAAACAGCAGTGGCACTTCTACACAAGGGCCCAAGCATTTAACAATGCATCAGGCTGTGCAAGGTATGTGAATAAGGAAAATAGTTTTCTTCTGGGAAATGATGTGCTTTAGTTCCTGGTATCTACTCTTTAAATGCATTATATTTCATAAGGAGGCCATAGTGATTGGCTTATTTTTTGTGTCCCGTGCTGAAATGATATAGCCCACAAGTGCAATGCTTGTAACAAGGGTACATTCATAGCTGGTGCTTTTGAGAGTTAGAAGTGGAAATTGAGTAAATACCAGTTAGAACATGGAAATAAATGTTTTGTTTTGTATAGGAGAACAATATGGACGATCACTAATGAATCTTGCTCTCGCTAGCTCTCCTGAGGACATGATGGAAGCAGCTCGGTTCTTGAGGAGAAGGGAGAGCAGATGGATAGAGCAGTTATGCTCTACCACAAGGTAAGTAAAGTATTAATCTTCGGTCCAGTGAATAGTTAATTAAAGCAGTATAAGTTTAATATAATTTTTAAAATATGATATGAACCACTACAATCCTTTTCTTCTGCTTTATTCCAGTCTGGACACTTCTCTAAAGCTTTGGAATTAGCGTTTTCTACAGAACAATTTGCAGCTTTACAGCAGATCGCGGAAGAACTTGATGAAAATCTGACCCGCGCTGCTTGCCCGTTGTTCTGATTTTTTCATTGAGCACAACCAGTTTGAGAAAGCTGTGAACTACTGCTGCAGCAAAGAAGGTAAAACTGCTTCTGAATAGAACCCTGTTTGGTTTAGGAATATTTATTTGCCAAAGGAATAAATATGTTTGGCCTGTTCCCATGCTTTTGAGCAATCCACCAAGACTTGTGGACCAACTTATTTAATTTTTCCGCCCTGTTGACCAACTTGATCCTGCCCTACTTCACCTTCGTCAATGTCACCCTGGAAGATAAACTTTATTTGATAAGTGGATTTCTGTCAGGGGCGTATCTGCAGGGGCCCGCCCCCCCATGAGATTGGAGGCTGGGCCCCTGACCCCCTCCTCCCGACAAGTTTCCAAAGCGACCAGCCATTTTAAAACAGCTGATCGTGATGAGCTGTTTAAAACACCGGACCCGAACTTCCGGTTCAGTTTTCAGAAGTTCTGGTCCAGTCTTTTAAACGCGCATATGTTTCATTCATACGTGCGATCAGCTGTTTAAAATGGCTGGTCGCTGCATAGATCTTGGGCTTGTGGCGGGCAATTTCACCCCTCAAATGAAAAGATAAGGTAAATTACACCCCAAATCTGCAATAGTTAGAAAAGATATAAGATTAAAGGTCCATACACATCCGACGCCCATTAGTTGCGTGTGTGTATGCGTTCGCTCCAGCGTCTATGGTTGATCCCACCATGGCGCAATGACAAACGATACCCAAGTAATGCATGTACATATGGGATTATTGGGAGCGAAACGGACGTTCCGCGTGCTTGTTTCTTGCATTAGGGGGTCAGTTGTTGTGCATCCTATAGGATTTTTGTACAAGAAGGATTAGACTAACCTGAAATCCTGCACAATGTCCTTTTTACCCTCTTTCTGCTCTTGGTTCTTCCAGATAGCAACTGACACACAGCTAGTAAATTAAAGGGCATGTCCACCCCCAAAACTAAAATATAACTCGCTGCTGGCCCCACTGTAGAGTTATAATCCTTACGTTTCCTCTTGCCTCCATATGGTGTCCTGCATGTCTAGTTAAAGTCTAGGAAACTGAAGAGTAGGAGCCTTCCTGTGTGTAAAAAGGTATCTGCTAGTTCCCTGTCCTCAGTAAGGACTCTGGCATGTGCAGGGAGTCCCCCACTTTGGATCCCTCATCTCTGCAGTGATAGTGTAAAAGATAAACTTTTTTCTGTAGTGTAGGGACCCCCCTCCCACCTTAAAGGAATAGTTCATTCAAAAAGTGAACTATTCCTTTATGTATTGATTTAAGCCCAGGAGGGAAAGGATCTATGCCTCACTTCCTGCTCTTCAAAAGGATGCGCAAAAGGTAAATACTTACCTTCGTCCGTGGCTCCTGAAATATTGAAAGGAATGGGAGGTTAGGCATAGCTCCTTACCCTCCCAGGCTTCAATCAATACATTAAGAAATAGTTCACTTTTTGATCGAACTATTCCATTAACCCCATGTTTAAATGTAAAAAAAGTGCCCAGAACGTACTTCCCAGATATTTATCTAATGACTGCCTAGTGCATGACCAGCTTAAGAATGAATATGTTGATTTCCGAATTTTGCTGTTACTGTTTCAGACTGTTGCTGAGCTCTGAATCACATGATTTTTTTTGTTTTACTCTGTATTATTATGATGCTTTACAACTCTGCCTTGAACAAAACCTGATCATTACTGAAGACATGGCTGAAAAGATGACCGTGTCCAAAAATTCCAAGGAGCTTAGTGAAGAGGCCAGACGTGAATTGCTAGAGGCATTGCAGACTGCTCATGAGCAAGGGAATTATCATCTTGCAACCAAGAATACACACAGGCTGGGAACAAATTAAAGGTAAACACATAGAGAGACAAAGGAATGGGTCTATTATTAAACTTGTATACTAGGGGCATAACAGCAGGGGCCCAAGCCCTCTTGCGCGAGATTGGAGGCATGGGCCCTGACACACCTCCTCCCTAGCCAGAAGATCGACGCAATCAGCTATTTAAAAACCAGAACCACTGATTGCGTGGATCTTTTGCAGGGGATGGGAGAACATCTTATCTCCTGGCCCCCCAGCAGTCAAGGGCCCTGATGGTACATCACTGTTGTATAATAAGAAATAGATCTTTACCAAACATAGAACGTGTATGTCAATGTTCGACCTTTTGTGTTTTTGTTCATTTGACTTTGTGTTGTGTAAAAGAGAAGATGTATGGATGTATGGTGATTCGGTTTGCTGCTTTGGTTGTTGCGGCAGATTTCAGTATTTATTAATAGATGTGACACTTGCTGTCTTTTGGGACAGGGCAAATGGAAAGGAACTCTGTGTAATAATTTCTAGTTCAGTCTATTTGTTGCTCTTTTGCTAATTAGACAAACTTGTAATTGTGTTTTATCACAGTTAAGCATCGTACACATGTGCCAATCTTTCACCAAAGCATCTGGGGAACATCGGGCAAATATCGGATTCATCTGTCATTCATAACTGTGTGGTGGGCTTCCATTGCTTCCTTTTTGATTCCTGCCACATCAATGATTGACACACATGTACGATTATTGGCTGTTCATTGGCTGCTTCAATTGACATAAATCTAACTTGTGTACGGCCATGATTTTTACTATAATGTACTATAGATGTAACTGTTCTGGATAGACAAAATGCAAATGTCAACATTCAATCTACTGAAGATAAATATTTTATTTTCATTCATGTAAATAAAGATTATGTGTAATGGAAATCCATATTGATTTCTTATAATCACAATGAGATATAAATGTGTTTTCCTGTTTCATTTAAGGCCATGAGATCTTTGCTAAAGTCTGGCGACACAGAGAAGATTGTTTTCTTTGCTGGAGTTCACGTCAAGGAGATCTATATTATGGCCGCAAATTACTGCAGTCCCTGGATTGGCGCAAAGACCCTGAAATATGAAAAACATTATCAGTTTCTACACTAAGGACGGGCCCTGGATCTGTTGGCTGGGTTCTATGATGCATGTGCTCAGGTGAGTAGTATATCAGTAAACAAAATGAAGAGTGCGTCACACCAACGCCTGCTTGGTGTCAAAAGGCCCTTAGCCTATTTATTAGGAACATACAAGTTGCAGGTACACTTTCATTTAAGTATACCAGTTATTATTGTAAGGGAAAGTATCTAAACTTCACACAGCACTTTATGAGCTAGATATGACTGGTACTGGCCGTGCTCTATATGTGTATGGGGCATGTAAGAAGAGGATGCTGCGGTAATCTTGTTTTTTCTTTTAGCATTGGGAACTCACTCAGGTCCTGCTTTTAGGGACATACCATGTATGTGCAGGACCATGGTTCCTATTAATAATAGTGCAAGTGCTCGTGTAATATTTTAAAACCTTTTGAAATGGCACAAACCAACTTACCTACCAACTTACCTACCACCATATTTTAACCTTCTTTGTACACAATGTACTTAAGGCAAAAAAAGAATGTTTAATATCCTGGTGAACTGAATTTGCAGGGAGAGGAGACGGTCCTGACAGTCCAAACGCATCCACGCTCCATTGCACTCTGTGAGCACGCACAATGCAAGGGACTGTTTCACGGATTGTTTCATTTCTTTTTAACTGTGTCCTCATTGATTCACCCACATAATGTGTGTCCCTCACTATACAAACAAACAGGATGTACTTAAAGGGCATCAGTGGAAATTATCAGTACTTGTTAAATTGTTAGTTTGTGTAATGCCTTCGTAGTTATTCTACATATTCTCTTCCATTTTGAAAAATTGGTTTATTTCATACCCTTGCTGTTCCCTGCTGTTTATATTAGTGAGCTGACATTTCAGTTCTAATGGTCCTCTTCTTCCCAGGATGCACCACATCCTTGGAATGTTCCTAACAGTAATTTCTACTGATTGGCTTTTGGATGGGTCAAACATGCTCAGATCTCTACTGAGCAACTGAATCAACCCAGCGCTGGGTCAAGGCAAGACCATAACGGTCTCTACTAGGGGTCCTGCAAACAGGAAGTCAGTATTTCAGTTGCATTTATTTATACACAGACAATGCTAAATTGGCAGATTAAGGTCATTGGGATAAAAAATACTGCTCTTTTTCTGAAAAATACATGTATTGGCACTGACTTCCCTCCCTTTAACAGACATCTCTCTTTACTGAATACTGTCTCCTCTTTCCCTAGGTGGAGATTGATGAATATCAGAGCTATGAAAAGGCATTAGGAGCACTTTCTGAGGCTTATAAGTGTCTGTCCAAAGCCAAAATGCGAAGTCCAGAGGATCAGGAGAGAAAGCTGTCTGATATGCAGTCCAAGATAACTCTGGTGACGAGGTTTATCCAAGCACGCAGGTTTGAGTTTGTTACTATTAACTTCTATTGTTTACTGAAACTAGTTCTTCATGAATATCTCTTGACACCATTTGGGCTATGATTGAAGACCAGTGTCCATCACCCTAAAGCTGGGTAACACATTCCCGATAGAGGGCCAAATCCATCAGTACCGATGAGATACCCTTTATCGGTAAGTACAGCCGAAATTATAGTTTTGAATGGAAATTTGACCTTGTTTTCGCTTGTCTCCCTATACGTAGTTATAGGGATTCGCTTGCAATCCTAGGGAGTATGGCAGGCAAGAAGTTCTCCCTATACTGTAAATGGGAGAACGATAAGGACTGTGTGTACTCCCTCTTCCAAAGATGACAGATAGAATCTTGCAGATCGGTACTGTGTGCACCAGGCTGAATTATTTTCGATTATAAAAGAAAATAAACACTTACCATAAGATTTAACTAGATTCTCTCAACAGGGCAGATAGCCAAGAACTGTAAAGCAGTGCGAGTTATTGTTGGAAGAACCAGATCTAGACAGTGCTATACGCATTGGAGGTGTATGGGCTTCTGGTTGGATTATGCTCAGCAGAATAACTTCCAGCAGGTAAATGTGCATCTTGAGGCCCATTTGATGTGATCTTGGTTTGTTAAACTTACCCTGTTTGTAGCAACATAACTGTAATGTCCCTTATTTCCCCTATTCTGCTGTTCCCAGGCCTACCAGTACCTTGAGGAAATGCACCAAAATGCCAACTGTCAACCTACATATTATGTGCCACAGAGCACCATGGAGGTTGTGCACCTGCCCTCTCTATCCCATTCAACCGGCAATCTTTATCAGAGCATGTGAGGCACAACAGTGTGGAGATAGTGAAGAAGTTAGAAGAACTTCCTGAAATGGACTATGGAGATTAAATTAGTCAAAGACATTATTTGAATAGATTTTCTCTGCTGCTTGTTCTTTTAAAACATTACTTAACTAATTAATTCTTTATAACACTTTATATATTAAAAAGATTTATAAATACTTTACCTTTAATGTTTTATTTCAACGTCTGATGTTCGAAATCCATTAAGAGGAAAGTTAGCAACTCAGAACCTGGAATTGCTATGTCAGCCCAGCCCCAGGGCCCAACTGATCTTAATCCATCTCTGATTTCTGCCTTAAACTGTCCAAAACTAATGAAAGCTTCCTACAGAGATGGCTTACTGTATACCTTACGTATGACCTTACTGTATGACCTTACTGTATGACCTTACTGTATGACCTTACTGACCTTACTGTATGACCTTACTGTATGACCTTACTATGACCTTACTGTAACCTTACGACCTTACTGTATGACCTTACTGTATACCTTACTGACCTTACTGTATGACCTTACTGACCTTACTGTATGACCTTACTGTATGACCTACTGTATGACCTTACTGTATGACCTACTGTATGACCTTACTGCCTTACTGTATGACCTTACTGTTACCTTACTGACCTTACTGTATGACCTTACTGTATGACCTTACTGTATGACCTACTGTATGACCTTACTGTATGACCTTACTGTATGACCTTACTGTGCTACTGTAGACCTTACGACTACTGTATGACCTTACTGTATGACCTTACTGACCTTACTGTATACCTTACTGACTACGTGACCTTACTGTATGACCTTACTGTATGACCTTACTGTATGACCTTACTATGACTTGATGACCTTACTGTATGACCTTGACTTACTGTATGCCTTACTGTATGACTACTAGACCTATGACCTACGTAGACCTACTGACTTGTATTGACTATCTACTGTATGCCTACTGACTACTGTATGACCTTAGTATGTCAGGCATAGTTGAGGAGGTAGAAAGAGTTTATTTTAGTGGGTGTAAACAGTTTGTAACCACATGCTTCTTCACTGACACTACCTCTTCATCTTTGGCAAAGTATTACTATATGCAAGGAGAGTTAAAGTAACACTATACTTACACATTAACTGACATTTCTTTGGTTCCACCTTTCTCTTTTTTTATGCTTGCCTGTGTCAAGATGCCAGTGACACTGATTGGGGGAGGAGCCATGGAGCAGCCGCCGTACTGCATATGTAAAGTGTCTTTTTTTTTATAGGCTCTTAATAAATACCAGTGTGATTATCACTTTAAAAACAACCTAGCCATTTGCTGAAAACACCTCGCATTGTCTTTTCATCCACATTAGGTCATCTTTAAATGGACACTACTGTAAATTCATTTTTATAAATCAATCTCCACTATGAATTTTTCCAGAAGGGATCCCTCCCTTTCATTGCATGTCAAAATAAAGGTTACGCCTGGTTTTGGAGAAATCAGTATAGTGGGAAGATAATTCCTGCAAGTATTTTTAGCATTTTTGCACATCAGCCCACTTAATATAGTGTGGCCTCTGCGTGACTCGTTGCTCTGCCAGTCCCTCTCCTTCCTTCCTAGTAGTTTGTGTAAGATGAAGCAATCAGTGAGATAAAGAAAAGGCCAAGCTTCTTCCTATGTTTCCAGCTTCAAACATGGCTTTAAGGCTTTGTGAGTTTTCATTGTTAGATGTGGTTTGTCAGAAAGGTCTTTGGCATAGCAATCAATGTCACTTATTTGTACAGTCCTATTGAGGATGGGTGCGAACTGATAGGTTTACCAGAACCAGGAAACGCAGAATAACACATGTTTATTAACCCACATAGTCCAACTACTAGTGTAAGATGGGAACACAGTTACTTTACCTTGTACATTTTACCATTCAGTTTAATACAACATATTTGCAGAACAACCTAATGACATAAATTACACCATAACCTACATCTGGGCAATACCCAGAATTCTGTGCTGTGCTAAAATGTCTTATTTTTCTTGTTTTATCAGGGCAGAACGTTGTTGTAAATATATCATTATATTCTGTCAGAGTACATACTTTACTATACAGATTATCTCTATGGCCTCACTAACTTTCATCTCCTTTGCTGCTGCACTAGGTTTATACACACAGAGAATGTTGAACCTTTGGTCCATATGTTGTAATAGAACCTTGGTACACTGTGGCTTCTCACCTGTGTCCAAGGTTTACACCCTTCTAAAGCCAGATGGATATTTGTATAGGAAATAAGGGTGAAAGCCATATACTGTAATTAAAATAATGGCATAGTTGGCCGCGCTGCTCAGGCAACTCACAAGCCCGCAGGAGTTCACATCCATGCCGTCTTCCCACTGCCACATAACAGGAAAGGCAAGAAGACCCCCCTTCCTTTGAAAACTTTATTACACTAACAGATATAACAGCATCATCCAACGCATTTCGGGGACCGGCCCCTTAGTCATGGATGACATCATGGATGACATAAACATGGGTAACCCTCTTTATAGGGAGAGCAGTGGGTAAAATATTAACCCGTTTTTGTCGTGATTCCATATATGTACATGTAATAAGTTTTTCAAATCCGAAGTGCTGCCATCTTGACTTTCCATATAAATGAAATACCATGTGAAATGAAAAAATAAATGAAACACCAATAAATGTAAATAGTTATTTAAACTTAGAGGGCATGTCATCCCTCACCAGTTAGTTTTAGAAGCAGCTTAAGGCTCACCAAGACGCAATCTATGCTACACTTACCCTTACTTAAAATCCTTCTATTATTACTTACATAGCCCCGATCCCTAGCTGACCGTAGACACCACCTCTGCTGCTGTACATGTTAAATACATGCCACACAGCAGCACAGAGTATTTTCTTCTGCAGACTCAGGAATCGCGCACATTAGAAGCATTTTGCTTAAGGTAAGTATAAGGGAAAAGTGTGTCTTTATGGGGTCTAAGCTGCTTCTAAAATAAACTGGGAAGGGTCAACATTATCCTTTAAACTTAAACAAACTGGAAGCTGAAAGCTAAGTAAACGTCAATATTCTATATTCTCTGTACAAGCAAATCTACCACCTTCACCACCGTGTGTCAAAAAAGTACCCAATATCATAATGGGCAAATATTCAAACTTTACCAGAAAATAAACAACCACCTAAAATTGAATATAATAATAATGATTTATAAATGGCACTTTAACACTTCCTATGAATCTATAAATAAGAATACAGGCTTCTGGGTAATTTCCATGTTTTTATGGCAGCTATATGGAAAGCTAATACCTATTAAAGGTTTGTACAGCATTCCACAGCTAAATGCAAAACCAGCGCCAACTACAGACTGGTTTTGGCTTATTGAGCCACCATCAGTGTAGCGCAGGCCTCTGGTTTTGCAATGTGACGCGCTACATAAATCTATAACAATTATTTGCTTGGGTGATGGCAGTTCCAAATCCTATTTCATCATCTAGCACCCTCTAGTGGCTAAATGTAAAAACAATCTAAGAGTTTAGGAAAATTGTTAATTTGTGTTTTAAGATGTCTGTAAATTCACAACCAGATTCCCATTGGATTGCCATGAAGCCATGTGTATGGCTACCTTAACACAGGATACTGACTACATAACTCATTAGTGCATTTTAATAACAATACCTATTTTACTACCTTCCCTCCCTAATCCCAGGTGGAGATTCACCCTTTCTCCTCTGCTCCTTCTGGTTGTCCTGCATGGCCTGATGAAAGTCCAAAAAGTGGAGAGTAGGAGCTTTCTGTGTGTCATCCGGTGCCTGCTACTTTTCGCTCCACCTAAGAGGACTCTCGCATGTCAGTGGAGCTCTCCCTCCCTTCCCTCTGGATCTGACCTTGGTGCTGCTTCTGTGCTAAAAAAGTTTTCAAGATAGTGTTTAAGGTTGGGGTGGGGGGACTTTTGGGTGTAGATAGCCTTTAATGCAATGTGATGGTTTGTCATACTTGAATTGATCTAAAGAGTTCATTGTGCTCCCAGCTACAGACATCCCACCTCTCCATGATATTAGCAGCTCCTGACTCCCTGAAATTATAGAAATCTCCCTGAAGTTGGTTGTTTTTAATGTTTTGGTTTTGGCAGGGTGGGGTGTCTGCTGACCCTTATAAAATCTATATTTGTGATACCCCCCCCCCTTCCTACACGGTAAACATACACCCCCCATCCCTCTCTCTCTTATGGCTCACATAGTTTCCATAATTATTGGGTTTCCCTGGACTCACACAAAATCCTGGGAGTTGGGATCCCTGCAGTTACAATATATCTACCAGGTGTCACATATAACCAGATAAACACATTAATCAACTGTAATCCCATTAATCATACTGTAAAACATTAATAATACTGCAAACACATTAATCATACTGTAAACACATTAATAATACTGCAAACACATTAATAATACTGTAAACACACTTAATAATACTGTAAACACATTAATACTACTGCAAACAACATACATCATCTGTAACACATAATATACTGCAAACACATTAATAATACTGTAAACACATTAATAATATCTGTAACACTTAATAATACTGTCAAACACATTAATCATACTAGCAACACATTAATAATACTGTAAACACTTATAATACTGACAAACACATTAATAATACTGTAAACACATTAATAATACTGTAATCACATTAATCATACTGTAAACCATTAATAATCTGCAACACCATTAAAATACTGTACATTAATATACTGTAAACACATTATAATACTGTAATCACATTAATACTACTGCAAACACATTAAATACTGTAAACACATCAATAATACTGTAATCACATAATCATCTGAAACACATTAATCATCCTGTAAACCCATTAATAATACTGTAAACAACTTAATAATACTGCAAACCATTAATCATACTGCAAACACATTCATAAACTGTAAACACATTAATAATACTGCAAACACATTAATAATACTGTAACACATAATAACTACGCAACACATAATCATACTGCAAACACATTAATAATACTGTAAACACATTAATAATACTGCAAACATTAATAATACTGTAAACACATCAATAATCACTGTAATCACATTAATCATACTGTAAACACATTAATAATACTGCAAACACATTAATATAACTGTAAACCATTATATACTGTATCACATTAATAATACTCAAACACATTAATAATACTTAAACACACATAATACTGTAATCACATTAATCATCCTGTAAACACATTAATAATATGTAAACACATTTAATACTGTAAACACATTAATAATACTGCAAACACATTAATCATACTGTAACACAATTAATAATACTGTAAACATTATAATACTTTAAACACATTAATAATACTGTAAACACATTAATAATACTGCAAACACATTAAATACTGTAAACACATTAACAATACTGTAAACACATTATACTACTGTAACACATTAATATACTTAACACTAATAATCTGTTAACACAAATAATACTGTAAACACATTAATACTGCAAACACATTAATCATACTGTAAACACCTTATAATATTGCAAACACATTAATAGTGTAAACACATTAATATACTTTCAACACATAAATAATACTGTAATCACTAATAATACTGTAAACACAATTAATAATACTGTTAACACATAAATAATAATGTAATCGCTAATAATAAGGTAAACACATTAATATACTGTCACAATCACCTTAATATACTGTAAACACATAAATAATAATGTAAGCTAATAATAAGGTAAACACATAATAATACTTGCAAAAACCATTATACTGTAACAATTAATAACTGTCAACACATAAATAATACTGTTATCACTAATAATAAGGTAAACAAATTAATAATACTGTTCACACATTAATAATACTGTTAACACATAAAAAATAATGTAATCGCTAATAATAAGGTAAACACATTAATAATACTGCAAACACATTAATACTGTAAACACATTAATAATACTGTCAACACATAAATAATACTGTAATCACTAATAATAGTAAACACATTATAATACTATATTTATAAACTTTCTCAGCGTCTCAATGGAATGTAGTTGTTTCTAATGGCTATGTTGGCGCAAACCAAAAGATGCACTCTTGTATTCAAAAGTCTATATTTTTAGTACTGGTTGCGCAATTAACTCAAGCCAACAAATGTAGGACAAAAGAGGGGGGGAGAGAAATAATATAAAAGCTTTGGTCAGACTCAAGTTAAACAAACCATAAAAATCAGTTAAAATGCCTAATAATATTAAAAGCACACTTACTCTTCTTGATAATCGAGTCTCGTGTAGTAGATTCCGCCTGTGTTCCTATTATTCCCAATATGTACATAAATACTATGGGCTGGTTCACACTTAATATTTTCCAATAATATTTATTCAAACATCAAAAAATCTCCAATGATACCACTAAAAATGCTATAAATATCACTCAATAAAGTAACATATAGATAAAAGCAAATCTATAAAATGTTTGATTACTTTAAAAGGCAGTAGGTATCATATGTATTGTTATTATAAAAGCTGACAGATCAACGCGTTTCCCCTATACGGCTTCCTCAGGATCAAAATATAGGGATAAAATTTATAGGTGGTATACCCCTTTTTAAACCTAAAATTCCGGGCTAATAACCGGAAGTGACGTCATGCTATGAAAAAACATTGCCCATACTCAGTGTTATTTAAGAAAGGCCCTTTCCTAAACCTAGTCAGAAGGATTGCTGTTAAAGAGATTAAAATCCCCTGCCGCCTAATGTTTCTGACTGTCCGTAACAGTTTGCACTCGCGACCGCCATGTTAATGTCCTATGGTCCGCCTATGCGACAGGATCCTGTCTCTAATGCCACACTAAGAAGCCACTGTGAGCAACTTATGTATGCCAATCACTGTGGCAACTTATATACCAATCACTATGGGCAAACTTATGTTCCAATCACTGCGGGCATTCAGGCAACTTATGTTCCAATCACTGCGGGCAAACTTATGTTCCAATCACTGTGGCAAACTAATATTCCAATCACTGTGGCAAACGTACGTTCCAATCACTGTTGGAAGTTTCTATACCAATCACTGTTGGCAAATTTTATACCAAAACTGCGGGCAAACTTATATGCCAAGTAGAGATGGACCCAATCCAAACTGAACCGGTTTCAACGGATTTCAGGGATCTGTTGGAATCAGACTTTGTGGGTTTCTGACTTTTCAGATTTTCTGAACGCTGGAACTATTTTCAAAAATGTTTAAACAAATTTTCTAAAATTTTGGAAAATGCTTCATGAATGCCAGGAAATGCATGAATTTTTCCATTACTGGACTGATTTCTTTTTAAAGATTTTGGCCATTGATATATTTTTTCCAGACCATTTCCCAGGTCCCTGAGCCATTAACAGTAAGTTCCATTGCTATTTAAACCTTAATTTAGCAGAATTTCTTGATTTTTTAACACCCCATTGACTTTAAAGGGTCAGCTTGCAGGTTTTCAAATTTTCAAATTTTTTCACACAAATCCACCAATCTGCAAGCAGAATGGACTTTAGTGGTTTCCGCCATCTCTCTATGACCAATATTGCCCCCCTAATCCAATCCTCATCCCTGCACAGCTGAAGATTTTATAGATTTTCAGCAACAATTTGAAAAAAATAATGTAATGTATGTGTTTATTCAGAATAAATTAAAATTTACACTATAATCTATTTTCGAAAATCATTTAAAACTTGTTTCACACCCACAGCACATACTTTACATTAATAATTCTCTGTGCAACCATGGCGTGATTCCTTCTACAATTGATCTTTCAAAGACAAATCAAATTTGTACGAAACTTTTCCTTTCTATTCCATTTTACTTCACACAAAACAAAAAGGAAATCATAACACAAAAATCAATACACAATATTGAAATACCCATGGTCTCAGATCCCAATAAAAATCTAGAGAAGGGGAATATTTTCTATTGGAAACCATTCAATACACAGTATATTAGGGATTTTTTTGTTATAGAGAAAATGTAAAATTTTTTGTATCAAAAGTGTTTCCTGTACACATGAATATTTCTATATTGTGTATTGTCTCTTTCTATAAGTGACATTAAATAGGGAAGTTAAGCCACGAATATTGTAACTCCAATTCTGAATTTATTTATTGTATAACTGTTTAATAAAGGAATTTGTCAATCGCAATCATAATTCTGTTATATCTCTTACTTTTTTATTTTTAGATCTTAGATCTTGTTGTTTAAAATAGAGAGCACGAGTGGCAAGGGACTGGATCAGTCTCTTCGGGCCGTATTTCTTAAGAACAATAATGCGAAAATTAGGTTTGGAGTGCTGACCTACCGTATATATAAAATTTCATTTCATGGCTGACATCCCTTTAATATAAACTTACATTTTTCAATAATGAAATCTACTTTGTACCAATTCTTTATAGTAAATTCTCATTCTCCTTTTTGGGGTTTACTTGCTTGTGGTTTATTAAACTTATATACATCTGGGGAGAAGTACACGGCTAACATTTAGTATAGTATAGTATTTGAGGTTGAATAAAGATATACGTCCATCCGTCCAACCATCTAGCAATTCCTCATTTCCTGGCTTACGTGTTGATCCAGAGGAAGGCAAAAAAAAAAAAACCCACCAAATTTATGATGGGGAAAAATTCCTTCCTGACTCCAAGTGGCAATCGGAAATTTCCCTGGATCAACTCTACTTAATGTATTAATACCATAACTGAACATTCCTTGTTTGCAGAAACTCATCCAGCTTTTTTTTTAATAACGGACCAATGAACCTGCCATACCAACGTCCACTGGAAGACAGTTCCATAGCTTTACCGTTCTCACAGTGAAAAACCCTTTCCAAACTTGAAGCCTAAACCTTTTTTCTTCAAGTCTTAAGGGATGTCCTTGTGTCCTCTGACATGTTCTATTGGTAAACAATGCCCCAGATAGTTTTTGTATGGCCTGTTAATGTATTTATACACAGAAATAATAGCCCCGCAAGCGTCTTTTCTCCCACGTACAAATTGTAACTTTCCAGTCTCTCTTCATATTCAAGCTCCCCCAATCCCCATTAATTTAGTTGCCCTTCTCTGAACCCTTTCCATTCAAAGATGTCCTTTTTGTACACAGGATTCCAAATTGCACTACATATTCCAAATGAGGCCTTACCAATGCTTTGTAAAGAGGGTGAATAACATTTTCCTCCCTTGAATCCATACCTCTCTTATACAAGACAATACCAGTCGGCTCTGGCTGTTGCCGCCTGGCACTGCTTGTTACCTTTAGGTTGTTATAACCACCAAAACTCCAAGATCCCTTTCCAACAGGGATTCACTTAACACAGAGCCATTTATAGTATAAGTAGCACAAGGATTTTTAATCCAAAATGCATCACCTTACATTTATCAACATGAATCTCATCTGCCACTTACAGCCCAATGTGACAATCTATATAGATCCCAACCATCAGCCGAGGAACCTCTAGCCGAGGAAACTCTATCCGAGGAACCATCAGCTGAGGAACCTCCAGCCGAGAACCTGCAGCTGAGAACTGTCGCCAAAGAACATCCAGCTGAGGAACCTCCATCCGAGGAACCATTAGCTGAGGAACCTCCAGCTGAAAACCTCCATCTGAGGAATGGTCATCCAGGAACCTCCGGTACAGCATAGGGGTGCTGGTAGACTAGATATTGACTACTTTAATCACTTTTCTGTGTAACCTGTAAACAAACATCAAACAATAGTAATTAAACACCATACAGGGACTGTCATGTTCGCACTACTGTGTATAAATAAATACTACAGGAGAGAATTATATTTCCTTCCCTACAGACTGTAGTTCATCACTCATGTAACAGCCCGTGCACATTACTTCCAACTGGATATTTTCCCAAAGTCTTTGCCCTTTGGTTGTGTGAACTTTCTTAATGTCCTCACTAACCACTAGAGAGTGACACTTGGTGCTACAAATTCAGTGATTTTATACAAAAAATCCCCCTAACAACTGTTTAAACATTCCTATAACCATGTTATTTAGAACATTTACTGATTGTTATTGCAGTTTGCCTATTACCAACCACTTCTACAAAGGCACAAGAAAAAGAGATGTGCCAAAAAGAAAAGGCCAATTGCATGGTAAATCCATTATCACAGTGTATCATAGAGCTCAGACAGCCTGAGGTAATCAGATAACAGTTAAGCTTTGGACACACGTGCGATTACCGGCCGACCCACGATGCCACAAATGTATTCCGAACATCTGAGGAACGTGTAGAGTGAGTATAGGAGGGTTCAGTACACTGTCGTTATTCTATGTAGCCAACAACTATACTATAACCTGCTACTTTTGCAGTCTATCGAATCTTTAAGAGCGCCCGCCACAGCCTGATCTTGGAACAAGAGGTCATACAATAAAGAATGAGCTGAATATTAACAAGGTAAGTACATTACCCCAGTATATCACAGAGAAGTAACATTATCACTCTGCATATTGCCCTCACATATCTGAAGTGCTAGGTGATTGCAGCTTTTTATACGTTGCAATTCCATTTAAAACTTTTTGGGAATTTAACACCAGATGTTGCTGACATTATAGAACTTATACAGAAGAATCCCGATTGGGTTGGTACATCAGTTGTTGCTCCCTTTTTTTTAAACTGCTACAACAGCTGTAGTTATAGTGTTATAAGTTCCACTAACCCTTTATACATCAATGCAAGGCTTAGTGCAAATGCAACACTATAATTATATTCAGACCTCCCGATCTTCCGGAGTCTCCCATGAATTGGGGTGGTCTCCCCGAGACCACCCCAACTCCCACGAACGGAGAGGAGTACTGAATCTCCTCCCCATCATGCCCCCTTTTGGCTGCCACACACCCCAAAACACCCCTGCCTCCCCCACCTCCTAACACACTTGCCCCCCCACTGCGTGATGTCAGTGAGAAAATAGATCATGCCAGACCAATTAATTGGTTTTTATGAAGAAGTGAGTAAGAAGTTGGATCAGGCACAGCAGTGGATGTGGTATATTTGGATTTTGCAAAAGCTTTTGATACTGTGCCACATAGCACTAATGTATAAACTAGGACTGTTGGCCTTAAAGAAAACATTTGTTCATGGATAGAGAACTGTTATTGGCCCGCAAACAGAGAGTGGTGGTTAATGGGCTAGACATCTATGTGGGCTAAAGTTCTAGCGGAGTTCCTCAGGGTTCTGTACTGGGGCCGCTTCTGTTTAATTTGTTTATATGACTTGAATGGGGCATTGAGAGCAAGGTCTCTGTGTTTGCTGATGACACTAAACTATGCAGAGCTTGGAAACTACCAATATGTGCAATTGCTGCAACGACCTAGATAGTATATCAAATGGGCACAGAAATGGCAGATGAGATTCAATGTGATAAATTCAAGGTGTGAATTTGGGATTTTATAATCCCTGTGCCACCTACACCATAATACTCTGTGTTAAGTGCATCTGTAATGGAAAGATTTGGGGTTCTGGTAGATAACAGACTTAGCTGTAGCAACAATGCCAGGTAGCAACAGCTAGATCAGCAGATTTGTCTTGTATAAAGGGAATAGATTCAAGAGAGAAAATATTATTTCTCCCTCTTTACAAGTCCAAACCTCAATAGGTTTGACTTGATGGACGTATGTTCTTTATTCAACCTTATTACTAATGTTACTAATTATGTTCCTATGACGCACTGCACGTCACCTCTTACACCCTGCCCAGAAGCATGAAGTGGCAGGGTGGGATATCTGTTACTGATTATGGATCCTCCTAGCCCCAAAAATCCCCCCAGTACATGTTACATGAATTCATTTATTATTGAAAATGGCTTTTAAACTGTAGTAAAAAAAATAAATCTGTAGCGTTACCAAAAAATAATTCTAACAATATATTATATAATTTACAGTCATTCTTTATAGTGCATAATTAATATTCTAAAAAGCTTATTATTTTATTTTACTTAGGAAACATTCTCAGATTCCGGGCTGTGAAAGTATGAGAAGCCAAGGAACCTCCAGGTACGTATAAGGAGGGTTCGTTGTTGGTCATTATTCTGTGTAGCCACCATGTAACATTACTATAACATGTTACTGCTGACATGAGAACATGCAGATAGTTAGACCATCATTCTTTTGGCTTTGCAGTCTATCGCATCTTAAAACGCCCTACACAGCAGATCAAGGCACGAGAGTCCTACAATAAATTATGAGCCACGTAATAACACAGTAAGCCTATTATCCCCGTATATCACAGACAGCCTGAGAAATGATTAGTATACTATAAAAATATAAAGGGATGGTCAGTCTGTTTGTATTGTAAGTTTTTCTTTTATAAACACAGTAAATGGGATTTGCTCACATCGCGATTTTAATGGCAGCCATTAGCTGGGGTTAAAACCCAGCGTTGAACGCGAGCACTGGTTAGCGCGGGTGTCTTTCCGATTCCCGTGCAGCTGGCGCAAGAAGGGAGTAAAAGTCACGCTACCTGATAGCTAAGCCGTTAGCGTGACTTTACTCCAATAAAGAGCGCTGCGGCGCTCGGTAAAATGAGGCTGAATATAATAGAGCCGTTCTCTATACTGCAATAAGATAATTCCAAATAGCTTATTATTTTGTTTTCTTTAGGGACATTTTCAGGATTCCAGGGCTGTGAACAGTAGAAGCCAGGAACCTCCAGGTCGTTATAGGAGGTTTCGGTGTTGTCATTATTCTGTGTAGCCAACTATGTAACATTACTATAACATGTTACTGCTGACATGAGAACAATGCAGATAGTTAGAACCATCTAATGTTTGCTTTTGGCAGTCTATCGCATTTTACGTCGCCCTCCACAATAGGAACCTAGACTGAGAGATCATACATGTAATCGTGATCGTTTCAATACACTTATGAGTCTAATGATAACACGGTAAGTCCATTACCTAGTATATCAATTCCAGCCAAACTCTTTTTGGGACTTTCATTTTTTATTTTGCTATTTCACAATAATTTTGACTGGGGGTCTTATTTCCACATGAATTGTCCCTGGATTATTTAAACCTTATTGTATTAAGTTCAATAGACCCCCTGTAATGTTACATGTCAGGTACATGGCTGGTCTGGTATTGGAAGAAGTTGGGTACATTTCTCTATTTTGGCTGTGTTATTAGACTTACATAACGGCGTATTTAGCCAAATCTATCGTCTCTTGTTTCTGGATGCCATATAACATCATCATTGCCCTTTCAAATAGTTTCTTCACTTTCCCACGGCTAGAGAAGTCTAGTGCTAAACATCACAATAAAATGTCTCCAAGTTGTCAATATATTAATTTATTATTTTTTTGCAAAGCTGAAGCCTTAATCTCACCTATGGAATGATGGATGATTTACAGGGTCTGGGCCAAAATTACCAACCAATTGCAGAATCAACAATTTCCAATGCTAGATCTGTTGGGCTCTGGATGGCTGATATTGTTATATATAGGTCTAGTTGATCGGGATTTTTTTTCCGATTGCCATTTGGAGCCAGGAAGGAATTTTCCCTTTTTAGTGGGGTTTTTTCGCTTCCTCTGGATCATCTGTGAGGTAGGGCATGATAGTAGGTAAAAGGACGGACTGGATGGACGTATAAAACCTAACACCTCCATTACTATGTTACTATCTACTGGGCCCTAGATCGGCCAACCAATGAGAAACCATCCACAACGGACCCTGGAACACACAATTACAAGAGCCTTAACCAATAATTGACATGCCTTAGATCGCCAGGACCATCATCTGAGCTGAACATCCATCAAACATATTTCTTTTTTCTAGACCTGAACCCTTTTGTATTAAGAATAAATTTTGATTTGAATTTTATCTAATGTGAAATGTTTTATTGTAATTTTATACCCATTCAAACTACTGTGGATTAATGATGCCGCAAATCTGGTCACTTTGGGGGACAGCACAATGGAGGATCAGTAATCACACCATATCCCCTTACCCCATGTTGCATCACTACTCCTTTAACATTATCCCACCAACTTCCCCTTTGTCATTTTGGAACATTTGCAAATCCAAAACTGTCAACTATATATATATATATATATATACTAAATATATATATATATCTAAAAAAACAAAGTAGCACCATTAAGTAATATCGCTGGGTTCAAAGACAGACTATATTAAAGGGGACACTAAACTCCCATATTAAAAAAAAACAGCTTGGGTGATCGGGACTTACCTTACCACCATCCACTCGTCAGCCGCTCCTTCACTGACAACCGCTCTGTTCAGACCGCGTCTTCCTGTGTTAGGCGGCATGCGCGCCAATACAAAAGATAGGGCCGCGATCGGAGACCAATCATGCCCCAACACAGTATATTACTTAACATTTGAAACATCTGATTGGTCGGGGCAAAATTATCACCATTTTTTATATAGAACTTTTTTTGAATAACCCCGTAGGAATTTTAAAATAATGATATTTTCTCACAGAACTTTTCCTTTTATATGTTCTGGTACTGGTTGTATAACCCAATGTGCCATTCAGATCAGCAGAAAATAAAACTCACTCTACGGAGAGCTTTAATCTGGGAAAGAAGATAAGGTATCACACATGCCATTTCAAGATGTCATTCAAGTTTAAAGATTATTGATCTCAGGACGAATCCATCCACCTCAGATCAATGACTATTCAAAGGATTCCAGATATAGTTTAGAATGGAAACAGTCTTATTCCTTTTTTGTATTATAGTGTTAAACAAAACAAGAGTTAATTGTATTTAGAAGTTTAGTAATTATAAAATGATAAATAAATATTTTTATATGAATCAAATCACAAACAAGCCCGAGGCACAGCGACAGCTCCCAGCAGGAAATGTTATCTGTGGGCTGCTGCACAGGAGTTATACCTTTCGGTATATACAGTAATATTCATATACATTTTCTCTCCCACCATTGAGTCTGCACTAAGACTGAAAGTGAATTACTAAATAGCCAAAGCTCATCAACTCTCAATTTGCATCATTATGGAAGTTTTCTGTAATTCTGCAGGTCTCTACGCTTCTCTTGCCAAAGTTTGGTTTTCTGCTCGATGACATCACAGAAGGTCAGCTAGTACTTACTTTCTAGTTCTGAAAAGGTTGGGGTGGTTGGTAGAGAATAGAGATGGCCGAACGACACTGAAATCATCCGTTCCGCTTGCAGATTTGTGATTAATTAAAATTAAGATATAAATCCAATGGTAATTTACCATTATTGAGTTTTAGGAACCTGGGAAATGGTCTGGGGAACACTGTATCAATGTCCAGGTTAAAAAAAAACACTTCCTTTTTTGGCATTCAAAAAAGTTTGAAATTTCTAGAAATTTCGAATTTACAAAATTAAAATTTTCGGAAATAATTGGGATTTTCGAAATACTTTTGCGGTTTGGAAAAATCCGAAAAGTCAGAGTTTCGGGCGGATCCGTGAATCTGTGCAGAACACACTGAGCATGTGCAACTGTGTCCACGAAACTCACTGTGGTAGGAGGGTGCTGCACTCAGAAAAGACATAAACATGCAGAACTCACTTGGGACAATGTCACAGGGAAAACACCATAAAAAAAAGGTTTTATAGTGTTTTAGCAGTCTTATTATTTTACCGAAAATCATTCAGAACCTCCCTGGCAGCTTAACCCAAAGGGACGCATGGCTGATAGGGAGAGTGACATCAGAGCTGTTATTTAAAAGAGCAGCAGAGCCGATAGGTGCCAAAAGAATGTTGCAAGAAATTGCAGCAGGGTTCCAAAAGGTTTTACAAAAATAAGGAGAGCAGAGCGGGTGTAGATTACAGGCAGATCCTAAGGAGAAGAGAGTCAAAGATCCCATCCCTCACCTTTCTTAAGTAAGCACAACCTAAGCTGGTGGATACAACATAGCTGTCACCCATGCGAGGGGGGGGGGGGGTTCTTACTGGAAGCTGACTGGTGTGGAGTACTGGTGGACGTTGTAGCCACAAGGATGGCAACTCCGTATTAGTGATCAGCTTGGTAGTCCAGGCATTGACGACCAGATTGAGGGAATTTGACACACAACATGCTCGCCAAGCCGAGGCGCAAAGGTGGCTGGTGAGGCAATAAACATATGGTTAGTGCGGCCTTTCAATAATATGGGTACTGTTGTATAATGTTTCTGTTAACGAATATTTATTACTTAAAGTTTTGCACTCATATGTTTTTAAAAAATGTTTGTTAATAAAAAGTGTGACCGACTTTGATCCAAGACTAATTCAGTGTAAAAAGGGAGTGAAGCATCTACAGGTGAGAAAGTAAGGGGTGGGCACAGTCATTTGGTGGGTGGGCACGTTGGGGCTCCTTGACCACCCCTCATACTGGCAGCATGATATATTGTCCAGATGTCCAGACGTAACACAGATGAAAGGAAAAGGAATGAATGTGAATGGAATACGGGCAACATTGAGGTTAGGAAGGTATAGAGCAATAAGGGCTCTTAGAAAACTCCTCTTTATGTATTAACGTTGATTATTTAGTATTTTTATTTAGTGGCTTACAGAAGCCTCAGGCAAATATAATATTACTCTCCGCGCTCCTCTTCCTTATGTGTTCTTTCTCGCGATGCAGTTCTCGATTAACAGTCAGTTACTGGCTTTGCACGACGAGTAGGGCAGGTTTCCGCCGTCTTTGAATATACTGTTAGTGTTTGCCTTCTAAGTAGAGGGCCAGAGGAATGTTTTCTCTATGATCAGGGCACTTTTGCTGTTAATAGAAAACGGTGCAGTCCCTAACATAAAAATGGAGGTTACATGGGAATGCGTGGATGGTTATATCTCGGTACACCACATATTACATCTCTCAGAAATTGGTTTATTATAATTCTCTGAGGTTGGCACCTACATAACAATTATCTGTGTGGGTGGGCACCTATATTACAATTCTCTGTGTGGCAAGAACCTATATTACAATTTTCGGTGGGCACCTATTTATCAATTCTCTGTGTGGTGGCTACCTATATTACAATGCTCTTTGCGGTGGAGTACCTATATTACAATGCTCTTTGTGGTGAGCACCTATATTACAATGCTCTTTGTGGTGAGCACCTATATTACAATTCTTGTCTGGTGGGGACCTATATTACAATTCTGTTGGTGGGCACCTATATTACATTTCTTTGTCTGGTGGGCACCTATATTACAATTCTTTGTCTGGTGGGCACCTATATTACAATTTTGTCTGGTGGGCACCTATATTACAATTCTTTGTGTGGTGGTGGCACTTTATTATAATTCTGTCTGGTAGGCACCTATATTATAATCCTCTGTCGGGTGAGCTCCTATATTACAATTATCTGTGTAGTAGGAGCATATATTACAATTATCTGTGTGGTGTGCCCATATTACAATATCGTGTGGTGGGCACTATATTACAATTATCTGTGTGGTGGGGGCACCATATTACAATTCTGTCTGGTGGGTACCTATATTACAATTCTGGCTGGTGGGCACCTATATTTCAATCCTCTGTTGGTGGGCACCTATATTTCAATCTCTGTCTGGTGGGCACCTATATTACAATCCTCTGTCTGGTGGGCACCTTTATTACAATTCTCTGTGTGGTGGGGACACCTATATTACAATTCTCTGTGTGGTGGGACACTATATAAACTATTCTCGTGTGGTGGGTACCTATATTGCAATTCTTTGTGTGTCGGGACACCTACATAACAATTCTCTGTGTGGTGGGAACCTATATTACAATTCTCTGTGTGGGGGAACTATATTACAATTCTCTGTGTGGTGGGAACCGTATTACAATTCCTGTGTGGTGGGAACCTATATTACAATTATCTGTGTGGTGGGAACCTATATTACAATTCTTTGTGTGGTGGGAACCTATATACATTCTCGTGTGGTGGGAACCTAATTTACAATTCTCTGTGTGGTGGGAACCTATATTACAATTCTCTGTGTGGTGGGAACCTATATTACATTCTCTGGTTGGTTGGAACCTATATTACAATTCTTGTGTGGTGGGAACCTATATTACAATTCTCTGTGTGGTGGGAACCTATATACATTCTCTGTGGTGGGAACCTATATTACAATTCTTGTGTGGTGGGACCTATATTACAATTCTCTGTGTGGTGGAGACACCTATATTACAATTCTCTGTGTGGTGGGAACATAATTACAATCTTGTGTGGTGGAGACACCTATTACAATTCTCTGTGTGGTGGGAACCTATATTACAATTCTCTGTGTGGTGGAGACACCTATATTACAATTCTCTGTGTGGTGGAGACACACTACATAACAATTCTCTGTGTGGTGGGCACCTATATTACAATCTCTGTGTGGTGGGCACCTACATAACAATTGTCGTGTGGTGGGCACCTTTATTACAATTCTCGTGTGGCAACAACTATATTATAATTTTCTGGTGGGCACCTATTTTACATTCTCTGTGTGGTGGCTACCATATTACAATGCTCTTTGCGGTGAGTACCTATATACAATGCTCTTTGTGGTGAGCACCTATATTACAATGCTCTTGTGGTGAGCAACTATATTACAATTCTTGTCTGGTGGGCACCTATATTACAATTCTTTGTCTGGGGGCACCTATATTACAATTCTTTGTCTGGTGGGCACCTATATTACAATTCTTTGTCTGGTGGGCACCTATATTACAATTTTGTGTGGTGGTGGCACCTTTATTATATTTTGTCTGGTAGGCACCTATATTATAATCCTCTGTCGGGTGAGCTCCTATATTACAAATATCTGTGTAGTAGGAGCACTTATATTACAATATCTGTGTGGTGTGCACCTATATTACAATTATCTGTGTGTGGGGCACCTATATTACAATTATCTGTGTGGTGGGGGCACCTATATTACAATTCTGTCTGGTGGGTACCTATATTACAATTCTGGCTGGTGGGCACCTATATTTCAATCCTCTGTCTGGTGGGCACCTATATTTCAATCTCTGTCTGGTGGGCACCTATATTACAATCCTCTGTCTGGTGGGCACCTATATTACAATTCTCTGTGTGGTGGGGACACCTATATTACAATTCTCTGTGTGGTGGGGACACCTATATAACTATTCTCTGTGTGGTGGGTACCTATATTGCAATTCTTTGTGTGTCAGGGACACCTACATAACAATTCTCTGTGTGGGGGGCACCTACATAACAATTCTCTGTGTGGCAAGAACCTATATTATAATTCTCTGTGGTTGGCACCTTTATTACAATTCTCTGTGTGGCAAGAACCTATATTATAATTCTCTGTGTGGCAAGAACCTATAATTTTCTGTGGTGGGCACCTAAATTACAATTCTCTGTGGGGTTGGCACAAATAATACAATTCTCTGGGTGGTGAGCACCTTTATTACTTTTATCTGTGTGGGGGTAATACAATTCTCTTTAATTTTAAATTACCAAATGTTTAACTATGCCCACACCAGGAAGCCCACTTTTGAAGCATTGTCCACTGTACCCCGGCGGCACACTTCGCTCACCACCTTATACTATAGGCAGCTTTTTAAAAGTTGTTCTCAGGTGGCAAAAACCCTAGAAACTTCCCTGTGCACAATGTCCTTTTCCCCCCTCTTTCTGCTTCATCCAGCAACTGTCAGTCCTTTTGCTGCATAACGGGTAAATCTGACATTTGTCAACTTTCGAAATCAGAGGTTGATTTGCCCTTTAAAATCGACCCTTCATTTGTACTGCATCTCTGAAACTATAAATGAAAAATAACAAAGTGTAACCTTTCCTCATTGTCTCTATTACAGGGGATTGTGGAAATGGTGGGCACAGTATCTTGAAAGCCAGTCAAATTTGGACACCGCACTCAAGTACTACGAAATGGCCCAGGATTATTTGTCATTGGTCCGGGTGCACTGCTTTCTGGGGAACATTCCAAAGGTATGTCCTAAAACACTTACTCTCTTAATACAGCCATATATTCTTTTATTTCCTGTAGCCCTTTTGGTTCTTATTTCACTTTTTTTCAGGCAGCAGAAATTGCTAATGAGACTGGTAATGGGGCAGCGTCCTACCACCTTGCACGTCATTATGAGAGCCAAGAGGAGGTGAAACAGGCAGTGCACTTCTACACAAGGGCCCAAGCATTTAACAATGCTATCAGGCTGTGCAAGGTATGTGAATAAGGAAAATAGTTTTCTTCTGGGAAATGATTGTGCTTTAGTTTCCTGGTATCTAACTCTTTAAATGCATTATATTTCATAAGGAGGCCATAGTGATTGGCTTATTTTTTGTGTCCCGTGCTGAAAATAGATATAGCACACAAGTGCAATGCTTGTAACAAGGGTACATTCATAGCTGGTGCTTTTGAGAGTTAGAAGTGGAAATTGAGTAAATACCAGTTAGAACATGGAAATAAATGTTTTGTTTTGTATAGGAGAACAATATGGACGATCAACTAATGAATCTTGCTCTGCTAAGCTCTCCTGAGGACATGATGGAAGCAGCTCGGTTCTATGAGGAGAAGGGAGAGCAGATGGATAGAGCAGTTATGCTCTACCACAAGGTAAGTAAAGTATTAATCTTCGGTCCAGTGAATAGTTAATATAAAGCAGTATAAGTTTAATATAAATATTTTAAAATATGATATGAACCACTACAATCCTTTTCTTCTGCTTTATTCCAGTCTGGACACTTCTCTAAAGCTTTGGAATTAGCGTTTTCTACAGAACAATTTGCAGCTTTACAGCAGATCGCGGAAGAACTTGATGAAAATTCTGACCCGGCGCTGCTTGCCCGTTGTTCTGATTTTTTCATTGAGCACAACCAGTTTGAGAAAGCTGTGGAACTACTGCTGGCAGCAAAGAAGGTAAAACTGCTTCTGAATAGAAACACCTGTTTGGTTTAGGAATATTTATTTGCCAAAGGAATAAATATGTTTGGCCTGTTCCCATGCTTTTGAGCAATCCAACCAAGACTTGTGGGACCAACTTATTTAATTTTTCGCCCTGTTGGACCAACTTGATCCTGCCCTACTTCACCTTCGTCAATGTCACCCTGGAAGATAAACTTTATTTGGATAAGTGGATTTCTGTCAGGGGCGTATCTGCAGGGGCCCGCCCCCCCATGAGATTGGAGGCTGGGCCCCTGACCCCCTCCTCCCGACAAGATTTCCAAAGCGACCAGCCATTTTTAAACAGCTGATCGTGATGAGCTGTTTAAACGACCGGACCCGAACTTCCGGTTCAGTTTCAGAAGTTCTGGTCCAGTCTTTTAAACGCGCATATGTTTCATTCATACGTGCGATCAGCTGTTTAAAATGGCTGGTCGCTGCATAGATCTTGGGCTTGTGGCGGGCAATTTCACCCCTCAAATGAAAAAGATAAGGTAAATTACACCCCAAATCTGCAATAGTTAGAAAAGATATAAGATTAAAGGTCCATACACAATCCGAGCGCCCATTAGTTGCGTGTGTGTATGCGTTCGCTCCAGCGTCTATGGTTGATCCACCATGGCGCAATGACAAACGATACCCAAGTAAATGCATGTACATATGGGATTATTGGGAGCGAAACGGACGTTCCGCGTGCTTGTTTCTTGCATTAGGGGGTCAGTTGTTGTGCATCCTATAGGATGTTTGTACAAGAAGGATTAGACTAACCTGAAATCCTGCACAATGTCCTTTTTACCCTCTTTCTGCTTCTTGGTTCTTCCAGATAGCAACTGACATCACAGCTAGTAAATTAAAGGGCATGTCCACCCCCAAAACTAAAATATAACTCGCTGCTGGCCCCACTGTAGAGTTATTAATCCTTACGTTTCCTCTTGCCTCCATATGGTTGTCCTGCAGTGTCTAGTTAAAGTCTAGGAAACTGAAGAGTAGGAGCCTTCCTGTGTGTAAAAAGGTATCTGCTAGTTCCCTGTCCTCAGTAAGGACTCTGGCATGTGCAGGGGAGTCCCCCACTTTGGATCCCTCATCTCTGCAGTGATAGTGTAAAAGATAAACTTTTTTCTGTAGTGTAGGGACCCCCCTCCCAACCTTAAAGGAATAGTTCATTCAAAAAGTGAACTATTCCTTTAATGTATTGATTTAAGCCCAGGAGGGAAAGGATCTATGCCTCACTTCCTGCTCTTCAAAAGGATTGCGCAAAAGGTAAATATACTTACCTTCGTCCGTGGCTCCTGAAATATTGAAAGGAATGGGAGGTTAGGCATAGCTCCTTACCCTCCCAGGCTTCAATCAATACATTAAAGAAATAGTTCACTTTTTGATCGAACTATTCCATTAACCGCCATGTTTAAATGTAAAAAAAGTGCCCAGAAACGTACTTACCAGATATTTATCTAATGACTGCCTAGTGCATGACCAGCTTAAGAATGAATTATGTTGATTTCCGAATTTTGCTGTTACTGTTTCAGACTGTTGCTGAGCTCTGAATCACATGATTTTTTTTGTTTTACTCTGTAGTATTATGATGCTTTACAACTCTGCCTTGAACAAAACCTGATCATTACTGAAGACATGGCTGAAAAGATGACCGTGTCCAAAAATTCCAAGGAGCTTAGTGAAGAGGCCAGACGTGAATTGCTAGAGGGCATTGCAGACTGCTGCATGAGGCAAGGGAATTATCATCTTGCAACCAAGAAATACACACAGGCTGGGAACAAATTAAAGGTAACACATAGAGAGACAAAGGAATGGGTCTATTATTAAACTTGTATACTAGGGGCATAACAGCAGGGGCCCAAGCCCTCTTGCGAGATTGGAGGCATGGGCCCCTGACACACCTCCTCCCCTAGCCAGAAGATCGACGCAATCAGCTATTTAAAAACCAGAACCGAACTGATTGCGTGGATCTTTTGCAGGGGATGGGAGAACATCTTATCTCCTGGCCCCCCCAGCAGTCAAGGGCCCTGATGGTACATCACTGTTGTATATATAGAAATAGATCTTTACCAAACATAGAACGTGTATGTCAATGTTCATGACCTTTTGTGTTTTTGTTCATTTGACTTTGTGTTGTGTAAAAGAGAAGATGTATGGATGTATGGTGATTCGGTTTGCTGCTTTGGTTGTTGCTGCAGATTTCAGTATTTATTAATAGATGTGACACTTGCTGTCTTTTGGGACAGGGCAAATGGAAAGGAACTCTGTGTAATAATGTCTAGTTCAGTCTATTTGTTGCTCTTTTGCTAATTAGACAAACTTGTAATTGTGTTGTATACACAGTTAAGCATCGTACACATGTGCCAATCTTTCAGCCAAAGCATCTGGGGAACATCTGGCAAATATCGGATTCATCTGTCATTCATAACTGTGTGGTGGCTTCCATTGCTTCCTTTTTGATTCCTGCCACATCAATGAATGACACACATGTACGATTATTGGCTGTTCATTGGCTGCTTCAATTGACATAAATCTAACTTGTGTACGGCCATGATTTTTACTATAATGTACTGATAGATGTAACTGTTCATGGATAGACAAAATGCAAATAGTCAACATTCAAATTTACTGAAGATAAATATTTTATTTTCATTCATGTAAATAAAGATTATGTGTAATGGAAATCCATATTGATTTCTTATAATCACAATGAGATATAAATGTGTTTTCCTGTTTTCATTTAAGGCCATGAGATCTTTGCTAAAGTCTGGCGACACAGAGAAGATTGTTTTCTTTGCTGGAGTTTCACGTCAGAAGGAGATCTATATTATGGCCGCAAATTACTTGCAGTCCCTGGATTGGCGCAAAGACCCTGAAATTATGAAAAACATTATCAGTTTCTACACTAAGGGACGGGCCCTGGATCTGTTGGCTGGGTTCTATGATGCATGTGCTCAGGTGAGTAGTATATTCAGTAAACAGAAATGAAGAGTGCGTCACACCAACGCCTGCTTGGTGTCAAAAGGCCCTTAGCCTATTTATTAGGAACATACAAGTTGCAGGTACACTTTCATTTAAGTATACCAGTTATTATTGTAAGGGAAAGTATCTAAACTTCACACAGCACTTTATGAGCTAGATATGACTGGTACTGGCCGTGCTCTATATGTGTATGGGGCATGTTAAGAAGAGGATGCTGCGGTAATCTTGTTTTTTCTTTTAGCATTGGGAACTCACTCAGGTCCTGCATTTTAGGGACATACCATGTATGTGTCAGGACCATGGTTCCTATATAATAAATAGCAAAGTGCTCGTGTAATATTTTAAAACCTTTTGAAATGGCACAAACCAACTTACCTACCAACTTACCTACCACCATATTTTAACCTTCTTTGTACACAATGTACTTAAAGCAAAAAAAGAATGTTTAATATCCTGGTGAACTGAATTTGCAGGAGAGAGGAGACGGTCCTGACAGTCCAAACGCATCCACGCTCCATTGCACTCTGTGAGCACGCACAATGCAAGGGACTGTTTCACGGATTGTTTGCATTTCTTTTTAACTGTGTCCTCAGTGATTCACCCACATAATGTGTGTCCCTCACTATACAAACAAACAGGATGTACTTAAAGGGACAGTTCAGTGGAAATTATCAGTACTTGTTAAATTGTTAGTTTGTGTAATGCCTTCGTAGTTATTCTACATATTCTCTTCCATTTTGAAAAATTGGTTTATTTCATACCCTTTGCTGTTCCCTGCTGTTTATATTAGTGAGCTGACATTTCAGGTTCTAATGGTCCTTCTTCTTCCCAGGATGCACCACATCCTTGGAATGTTCCTAACAGTAATTTCTACTGATTGGCTGTTGGATGGGTCAAACATGCTCAGATCTCTACTGAGCAACTGAATCAACCCAGGCGCTGGGTCAAGGGCAAGACCATAACGGTCTCTACTAGGGGTCCTGCAAACAGGAAGTCAGTATTTCAGTTGCATTTATTTATACACAGACAAAATGCTAAATTGGCAGATTAAGGTCATTGGGATAAAAAATACTGCTCTTTTTTCTGAAAAATACATGTATTGGCACTGAACTTCCCCTTTAACAGACATCTCTCTTTACTGAATACTGTCTCCTCTTTCCCTAGGTGGAGATTGATGAATATCAGAGCTATGAAAAGGCATTAGGAGCACTTTCTGAGGCTTATAAGTGTCTGTCCAAAGCCAAAATGCGAAGTCCAGAGGATCAGGAGAGAAAGCTGTCTGATATGCAGTCCAAGATAACTCTGGTGACGAGGTTTATCCAAGCACGCAGGTTTGAGTTTGTTACTATTAACTTCTATTGTTTACTGAAACTTAGTTCTTCATGAATATCTCTTGACACCATTTGGGCTATGATTGAAGACCAGTGTCCATCACCCTAAAGCTGGGTACACACATTCCCGATAGAGGGCCAAATCCATCAGTACCGATGAGATAGGCCCTTTATCGGTAAGTACAGCCGAAATTATAGTTTTGAATGGAAATTTGACCTTGTTTTCGCTTGTCTCCCTATACGTAGTTATAGGGAGTCGCTTGCAATCCTAGGGAGTATGGCAGGCAAGAATGTTCTCCCTATACTGTAAATAGGGAGAACGATAAGGACTGTGTGTACTCCCATCTTCCAAAGATGACAGATAGAATCTTGCAGATCGGTACTGTGTGCACCAGGCTGAATTATTTTCGATTATAAAAGAAAATAAACACTTACCATAAAGATTTAACTAGATTCTCTCAACAGGGCAGATAGCCAAGAAGCTGTAAAGCAGTGCGAGTTATTGTTGGAAGAACCAGATCTAGACAGTGCTATACGCATTGGAGACGTGTATGGGCTTCTGGTTGAGAATTATGCTCAGCAGAATAACTTCCAGCAGGTAAAATGTGCATCTTGAGGCCCATTTGATGTGATCTTGGTTTGTTAAACATTACCCTGTTTGTAGCAACATAACTGTAATGTCCCTTATTTCCCCTATTCTGCTGTTCCCAGGCCTACCAGTACCTTGAGGAAATGCGATCCAAAATGCCAACTGTCAACCTAACATATTATGTGCCACAGAGCACCATGGAGGTTGTGCACCGTGCCCTCTCTATCCCATTCAACCGGCAATCTTTATCAGAGCATGTGAGGCACAACAGTGTGGAAGATAGTGAAGAAGTAGAAGAACTTCCTGAAATGGACTATGGAGATTAAATTAGTCAAAGACATTATTTGAAAATAGATTTTCTCTGCTGCTTGTTCTTTTAAAACATTACTTAACTAATTTATTCTTTATAACACTTTATATATTAAAAAGATTTTATAAATACTTTACTTTAATGTTTTATTTCAACGTCTGATGTTCGAAATCCATTAAGAGGAAAGTTAGCAACTCAGAACCTGGAATTGCTATGTCAGCCCAGCCCCAGGGCCCAAACTGATCTTAATCCATCTCTGATTTCTGCCTTAAACTGTCCAAAACTAAGTAAAGCTTCCTACAGAGATGGCTTACTGTATGACCTTACTGTATGACCTTACTGTATGACCTTACTGTGATGACCTTCGGACCTTACTGTATGACCTTACTGTATGACTTACTGTATGACCTTACTGTATGACCTTACTGACCTTACTGTATGACCTTACTGTATGACCTTACTGACCTTACTGTATGACCTTACTGACCTTACTGTATGACCTTACTGTATGACCTTACTGTATGACCTTACTGTATGACCTTACTGTATGACCTTACTGACCTTACTGTATGACCTTACTGTATGACCTTACTGACCTTACTGTATGACTTACTGTATACCTTACTGTATGACCTTACTGTATGACCTTACTGTATGCCCCTTACTGTATGACCTTACTGTATACCTTACTGTATGACCTTACTGACCTTACTGTATGACCTTACTGTATGACCTTACTGACCTTACTGTATGACCTTACTGACCTTACTGTATGACCTTACTGTATGACCTTACTGTATGACCTTACTGTATGACCTTACTGACCTTACTGTATGACCTTACTGTATGACCTTACTGACCTTACTGTATGACCTTACTGTATGACCTTACTGTATGACCTTACTGTATGACCTTACTGTATGACCTTACTGACCTTACTGTATGACCTTACTGACCTTACTGTATGACCTTACTGTATGACCTTACTGACCTTACTGTATGACCTTACTGTATGTTGCAGGCATAGTTGAGGAGGTAGAAAAGGAGTTTATTTTAGTGGGTGTAAACAGTTTAGTAACCACATGCTTCTTCACTGACACTACCTTCTTCATCTTTGGCAAAGTATTACTTATATGCAAGGAGAGTTAAAGTAACACTATACTTACACATTAACTGACATTTCTTTGGTTCCACCTTTCTCTTTTTTTATGCTTGCCTGTGTCAAAGATGCCAGTGACACTGATTGGGGGAGGAGCCATGGAGCAGCCGCCTACTGCATATGTAAAGTGTCTTTTTTTTTATAGGCTCTTAATAAATACCAGTGTGGATTATCACTTTAAAAACAACCTAGCCATTTGCTGAAAACACTCTGCATTGTCTTTTCCATCCACATTAGGTCATCTTTAAATGGACACTACTGTAAATTCATTTTTATAAATCAATCTCCACTATGAATTTTTCCAGAAGGGATACCTCCCTTTCATTGCATGTCAGAAAATAAAGGTTACGCCTGGTTTTGGAGAAATCAGTATAGTGGGAAGATAATTCCTGCAAGTATTTTTAGCATTTTTGCACATCAGCCCAGCTTAATATAGTGTGGCCTCTGCGTGACTCGTTGCTCTGCCAGTCCCTCTCCTTCCTTCCCTAGTAGTTTGTGTAAAGGATGAAGCAATACAGTGAGATAAAGAGAAAGGCCAAGCTTCTTCCTATGTTTCCAGCTTCAAACATGGCTTTAAGGCTTTGTGAGTTTTCATTGTTAGATGTGGTTTGTCAGAAAGGTCTTTGGCAGTAGCAATCAATGTCACTTATTTGTACAGTCCTATTGAGGATTGGTGCGAACTGATAGGTTTACCAGAGACCAGGTAAAACCGCAGAATAACACATGGTTTATTAACCCACATAGTCCAGACTACTAGTGTAAGATGGGAACACAGTTACTTTACCTTGTACATTTTACCATTCAGTTTAATACAACAGTTTTGCAGAACAACCTAATGACATAAATTACACCCATAACCCTACAATCTGTGCAATACCCAGAATTCTGTGCTGTGCTAAAATGTCTTATTTTTTCTTGTTTTATCAGGGCAGAACGTTGTTGTAAATTATATCATTATTATTCTGTCAGAGTACATACTTTACTATACAGATTATCTCTATGGCCTCACTAACTTTCATCTCCTTTGCTGCTGCACTAGGTTTATATCACAGAGAATGTTGAACCTTTGGTCCATATGTTGTAATAGAACCTTGGTACACTGTGGCTTCTCACCTGTGTCCAAGGTTTACACCCTTTCTAAAGCCAGATGGATATTTGTATAGGAAATAAGGGTGAAGAGCCATATACTGTAATTAAAATAATGGCATAGTTGGCCGCGCTGCTCCAGGCAACTCACAAGCCCGCAGGAGTTCACATCCATGCCGTCTTCCCACTGCCACATAACAGGAAAGGCAAGAAGACACCCCTTCCAGATTTGAAAAACTTTATTACACTAACAGATATAACAGCATCATCCAACGCATTTCGGGGACCGGCCCCTTAGTCATGGATGACATCATGGATGACATAAACATGGCTGAACCCTCTTTTATAGGGAGAGCAGTGGGTAAAAATATTAACCCGTTTTTGTCAGTGATTCACATATATGTACATGTAATAAAGTTTTTCAAATCCAGAAGTGCTGCCATCTTGACTTTCCATATAAATGAAATACCATGTGAAATGAAAAAATAAATGAAACACCAATAAATGTAAATAGTTATTTAAACTTAGAGGGCATGTCATCCCTCACCAGTTAGTTTTAGAAGCAGCTTAAGGCTCACCAAAGACGCAATCTATGCTACACTTACCCTTACTTAAAATCCTTCTATTATTACTTACATAGCCCGATCCCTAGCTGACCGGTAGACACCACCTCTGCTGCTGTACATGTTAAATACATGCCACACAGCAGCACAGGAGTATTTTCTTCTGCAGACTCAGGAATCGCGCACATTAGAAGCATTTTTGCTTAAGGTAAGTATAAGGGAAAAGTGTGTCTTTATGGGGTCTTAAGCTGCTTCTAAAATAAACTGGGAAGGGTCAACATTATCCTTTAAACTTAAACAGAACTGGAAGCTGGAAAGCTAAGTAAACGTCAATATTCTATATTCTCTGTACAAGCAAATCTACCACCTTCACCACCGTGTGCAAAAAAGTACCCAATATCATTAATGTGCAAATATTCAAACTTTACCAGAAAAATAAAACAACCTTAAAATTGAATATAAATAATAATGACTTTATAAATGGCACTTTAACACTTCCTATGAATCTATAAATAAGAATACAGGCTTCTGGGTAATTTCCATGTTTTTATGGCAGCTATATGGAAAGCTATACCTATTAAAAGGTTTGTACAGCATTCCACAAGCTAAATGCAAAACCAGAGCGCCAACTACAGACTGGTTTTGGCTTTATTGAGCCACCATCAGTGTAGCGCAGGCCTCTGGTTTTGCAATGTGAAGCGCCTACATAAATCTATAACAATTAGTTGCTTGGGTGATGGCAGGTTCCAAATCCTATTTCATCATCTAGCACCCTCTAGTGGCTAAATGTAAAAACAATCTAAGAGTTTAGGGAAAGATTGTTAATTTGTGTTTAAGGATGTCTGTAAATTCACAACCAGATTCCATTGGATTTGCCATGAAGCCATGTGTATGGCTACCTTAACACAGGATACTGACTACATAACTCATTAGTGCATTTTAATAACAATACCTATTTTACTACCTTCCCTCCCTAATACCCAGGGTGAGGATTCACCCTTTCTCCTCTGCTCCTTCTGGTTGTCCTGCATGGCCTGATGAAAGTCCAAAAAAGTGGAGAGTAGGAGCTGTCTGTGTGTCATCCGGTGCCTGCTACTTTCTGCTCCACCTAAGAGGACTCTGGCATGTGCAGTGGAGCTCTCCCTCCCTTCCCTCTCTGGATCCCTTGGTGCTGCTTCTGTGCTAAAAAAAAGTTTTCAAGATAGTGTTTAAGGTTGGGGTGGGGGGACTTTTGGGTGTAGATAGCCTTTAATGCAATGTGATTGGTTTGTCATACTTGAATTGATCTAGAAGAGTTCATTGTGCTCCCAGCTACAGACATCCCACCTCTCCATGATATTAGCAGCTCCCTGACTCCCTGAAATTATAGAAATCTCCCTGAAGTTGGTTGTTTTTAATGTTTTGGTTTTGGCAGGGTGGGGTGTCTGCTGACCCTTATAAAATCTATATTTGTGATACCCCCCCCCCCTTCCTACACGGTAAACATACACCCCCCATCCCTCTCTCTCTTAGGTGGCTCACAGTAGTTTCCATAATTATTGGGTTTCCCTGGGACTCACACAAAATCCTGGGAGAGTTGGGATCCCTGCAGTTACATATATATCTACCAGGTGTCACATATAACCAGATAAACACATTAATCATACTGTAATCCCATTAATCATACTGTAAACACATTAATAATACTGCAAACACATTAATCATACTGTAAACACATTAATAATACTGCAAACACATTAATAATACTGTAAACACATTAATAATACTGTAAACACATTAATAATACTGCAAACACATTAATCATACTGTAAACACATTAATAATACTGTAAACACATTAATAATACTTTAAACACATGAATAATACTGTAAACACATTAATAATACTGCAAACACATTAATAATACTGTTAACACATAAATAATACTGTAAACACATTAATAATACTGCAAACACATTAATCATACTGTAAACACATTAATCATACTGTAAACACATTAATAATACTGCAAACACATTAATAATACTGCAAACACATTAATCATACTGCAAACACATTAATAATACTGTAAACACATTAATAATACTGCAAACATTAATAATACTGTAAACACATCAATAATACTGTAATCACATTAATCATACTGTAAACACATTAATAATACTGCAAACACATTAATAATACTGTAAACACATTAATAATACTGTAATCACATTAATAATACTGCAAACACATTAATAATACTGTAAACACATCAATAATACTGTAATCACATTAATCATACTGTAAACACATTAATAATATTGTAAACACATTAATAATACTGTAAACACATTAATAATACTGCAAACACATTAATCATACTGTAAACACATTAATAATACTGTAAACACATTAATAATACTTTAAACACATTAATAATACTGTAAACACATTAATAATACTGCAAACACATTAATAATACTGTAAACACATTAACAATACTGTAAACACATTAATAATACTGTAAACACATTAATAATACTGTAAACACATTAATAATACTGTTAACACATAAATAATACTGTAAACACATTAATACTGCAAACACATTAATCATACTGTAAACACATTAATAATATTGCAAACACATTAATACTGTAAACACATTAATAATACTGTCAACACATAAATAATACTGTAATCACTAATAATACTGTAAACACATTAATAATACTGTTAACACATAAATAATAATGTAATCGCTAATAATAAGGTAAACACATTAATAATACTGTTCACACATTAATAATACTGTAAACACATAAATAATCATGGAAAGTCTAATATAAGGTAAACACATTATCATACTGCAAAACATTAATACTGTAAACACATTAATAATACTGTCAACACATAAATAATACTGTAATCACTAATAATAAGGTAAACACATTAATAATACTATATTTATAAACTTTCTCAGGGTCTCAATGGAATGTAGTTGTTCTTAATGGCTATGATTGGCAGCAAACCAGAAAGATGCACTCTTGTATTCAAAAGTCTATATTTTTAGTACTGGTTGCGCAATTAACTCAAGCCAACAAAATGTAGGACAAAAGAGGGGGGGAGAGAAATAATATAAAAGCTTTGGTCAGACTCAAGTTAAACAAACCATAAAAATCAGTTAAAATACCTAATAAATATTAAAAAGCACACTTAACTCTTCTTGATAATCGAGTCTCGTGTAGTAGATTCCTCCGTGTGTTCCTATTATTCCCAATATGTACATAAATAATATGGGCTGGTTCACACTTAATATTTTCCAATAATATTTATTCAAACATCAAAAAATCTCCAATGATACCACTAAAAATGCAGTAAATATCACTCAATAAAAGTAACATATAGAATAAAAGCAAATCTATAAAAAGTGATATTACTTTAAAAGGCAGTAGGTATCATATGTATTGTTATTATAAAAGCTGACAGATCAACGCGTTTCACCTATACGGCTTCCTCAGGATCAAAAATATAGGGATAAAATTTATAGGTGGTATACCCCTTTTTAAACCTAAAATTCCCGGGCTAAATAACCGGAAGTGACGTCATGCTATGAAAAAACATTGCCCATACTCAGTGTTATTTTAAGAAAGGCCCTTTCCTAAAAACTAGTCAGAAAGGATTGCTGTTAAAGAGATTAAAAATCCCCTGCCGCCTAATGTTTCTGACTGTCCGTAAATCAGTTTGCACTCGCGACCGCCATGTTGAATGTCCTATGGTCGCGGCCTATGCGACAGGATCCTGTCTCTAATGCCACACTAAGAAGCCACTGTGAGCAAACTTATGTATGCCAATCACTGTGGGCAAACTTATATACCAATCACTATGGGCAAACTTATGTTCCAATCACTGCGGGCAAACTTATGTTCCAATCACTGTGGGCAAACTAATATTCCAATCACTGTGGGCAAACGTACGTTCCAATCACTGTTGGAAGTTTCTATACCAATCACTGTTGGCAAAATTTTATACCAAAAACTGCGGGCAAACTTATATGCCAAGTAGAGATGGACCCGAATCCAAACTGAACCTGGTTTCAAAGCGGATTTCAGGGATCTGGTTGGAATTCAGACTTTGTGGGTTTCTGACTTTTCAGATTTTTCTGAACCGTGGAACTATTTTCAAAAATGTTTAAACAAATTTTCTAAAATTTTGGAAAATGCTTCATGGAATGCCAGGAAATGCATGAAGTTTCCATTACTGGACTGGATTTCTTTTTAAAGATTTTGGCCATTGATATATGTTTTCCAGACCATTTCCCAGGTCCCTGAGCCATTAACAGTAAGTTACCATTGCTATTTAAACCTTAATTTTAGGCAGAATTTCTGGATTTTTTAACACCCATTGACTTTAAAGGGTCAGCTTGCAGGTTTTCAAATTTTCAAATTTTTTCACAAATCCACCAATCTGCAAGCAGAATGGACTTTAGTGGTTTCCGCCATCTCTATGACCAATATTGCACCCCTAATCCAATCCCTCCATCCCTGCACAGCTGAAGATTTTATAGGATTTTCAGACACAATTTGAAAAAAATAATGTAATGTATGTGTTTATTCAGAATAAAATTTAAAATTTACACTATAATCTATTTTCGAAAATCATTTTAAAACTTGTTTCACACCCACAGGCACATACTTTACATTAATAATTCTCTGTGCAACCATGGCGTGATTCCTTCTACAATGTGATCTTTCAAAGACAAATTCAAATTTGTACAGAAACTTTTCCTTTCTATTCCATTTTACATTCACACAAATACAAAAAGGAAATCATAACACAAAATCAATACACAATATTGAAATACCCATGGTCTCAGATCCCAATAAAAATATCTAGAGAAGGGGAATATTTTCTATTGGAAACCATTCAATACACAGTATATTAGGGATTTTTTGTTATAGAGAAAATGTAAAATTTTTTGTATCAAAAGTGTTTCCTGTACACATGAAATATTTCTATTATTGTGTATTGTCTCTTTCTATAAGGTGAAACATTTAAATAGGGAAGTTAAGCCACGAATATTGTAACTCCTAATTCTGAATTTATTTATTTTGTATAACTGTTTGAATAAGGAATTTGACAATTGCAATCATAATTCTGTTTATATCTCTTACTTTTTTATTTTTAGATCTTGTTGTTGTTTAAAATAGAGCAGCAGAGTGGCAAGGGACTGGATCAGTCTCTTCAGGGCCGTATTTCTTAAGAACGAATAATGCGAAAATTAGGTTTGCAGTGCTGAACCTACCGTATATATAAAATTTCATTTCATGGCTGGACATGCCCTTTAATAATAAACTTACATTTTTCAATAATGAAATCTTACTTTGTACCAATTCTTTATAGTAAATTCTCATTCTCCTTTTTGGGGTTTACTTGCTTTGTGTTATTAAACTTATATACATCTGTGGAGAGAAGTAAAACCGCTAACATTTAGTATAGTATAGTATTTGAGGTTGAATAAAGATATACGTCCATCCAGTCCAACTCATCTAGCAATATCCTCATTTCCTGGCTTACTGTTGATCCAGAGGAAGGCAAAAAAAAAAAACCCACCAAATTTATGAATGGGGGAAAAAATTCCTTCCTGACTCTAAGTGGCAATCGGAAATTTCCCTGGATCAACTCTACTTTATGTATTAATACCAGTAACTTGGAACATTCCTTGTTTGCAGAAACTCATCCAGCTTTTTTTTTTAAACGGACCAATGAACCTGCCATACCAACGTCCACTGGAAGACAGTTCCATAGCTTTACCGTTCTCACAGTGAAAAACCCTTTCCAAACTTGAAGCCTAAACCTTTTTTCTTCAAGTCTTAAGGGATGTCCTTGTGTCCTCTGACATGTTCTATTGGTAAACAATGCCCCAGATAGTTTATTGTATGGCCTGTTAATGTATTTATACACAGAAATAATAGCCCCACGCAAGCGTCTTTTCTCCAGCGTACATAATTGTAACTTTTCCAGTCTCTCTTCATATTCAAGCTCCCCCAATCCCCATTAATTTAGTTGCCCTTCTCTGAACCCTTTCCATTTCAAAGATGTCCTTTTTGTACACAGGATTCCAAAATTGCACTACATATTCCAAATGAGGCCTTACCAATGCTTTGTAAAGAGGGTGAATAACATTTTCCTCCCTTGAATCCATACCTCTCTTTATACAAGACAATACCATGCTGGCTCTGGCTGTTGCCGCCTGGCACTGCTTGTTACCTTTAGGTTTGTTATCCACCAAAACTCCAAGATCCCTTTCCAACAGGGATTCACTTAACACAGAGCCATTTATAGTATAAGTAGCACAAGGATTTTTAAGTCCAAAATGCATCACCTTACATTTATCAACATTGAATCTCATCTGCCACTTAGCAGCCCAATGTGACAATCTATATAGATCCCAACCATCAGCCGAGGAACCTCTAGCCGAGGAAACTCTATCCGAGGAACCATCAGCTGAGGAACCTCCAGCCGAGGAACCTGCAGCTGAGGAACTGTCGGCCAAAGAACATCCAGCTGAGGAACCTCCATCCGAGGAACCATTAGCTGAGGAACCTCCAGCTGAGAAACCTCCATCTGAGGAATGGTCATCCGAGGAACCTCCAGGTACAGCATAGGGGTGCTGGTAGACTAGATATTGAACTTTAATCACTTTTCTGTGTAACCAGTGTAAACAAACATCAAACAATAGTAAATTAAACACCATACAGGGACTGTCAGTGTCGCACTACTGTGTATAAATAAATACTACAGGAGAGAATTATATTTCCTTCCCTACAGACTGTAGTTCATCTACATGTAAGCAGCCAGTGCACATTACTTCCAACTGGATATTTTTACCAAAGTCTTTGCCCTTTGGTTGTGTGAACTTTCTTAATGTCCTCACTAACCACTAGAGAGTGACACTTGGTGCTACAAATTCAGTGATTTTATACAAAAAAATCCCCCTAACAACTGTTTAACATTCCTATAACCATGTTATTTAGAACATTTACTGATTGTTATTGCAGTTTGCCTATTACCAACCACTTCTACAAAGGCAACAAGAAAAAAGAGATGTGCCAGAAAGAAAAAGGCCAATTGCATGGTAAGTCCATTATCACAGTGTATCATAGAGCTCAGAGCAGCATGAGGAATAATCAGATAACAGTTAAGCTTTGGACACACGTGCGATTACCGGCCGACCCACGATGCACAAATGTATTCCGAACATCTGAGGAACGGTAGAGTAGAGTATAGGAGGGTTCAGTACACTGTCGTTATTCTGTGTAGCCAACAACTATACTATAACCATGTTACTTTTGCAGTCTATCGAATCTTTAAGCGCCCGCCACAGCAGGATCTTGGAACAAGAGGTCATACAATAAAGAATGAGCTGAATATTAATAAGGTAAGTACATTACCCCAGTATATCACAGAGAAGTACATTATCACTCTGCATTGCCCTCACATATCTGAAGTGCTAAGGTGATTGCAGCTTTTTATACGTTGCAATTCCATTTAAACTCTTTTTGGGAATTTAACACCAGATGTTTGCTGACATTATAGAACTTATACAGAAGAATCCCGATTGGGTTGGTACATCAGTTGTCTGCTCCCTTTTTTTTAAACTGCTACAACAGCTGTAGTTATAGTGTTATAAGTTCCACTAACCCTTTATACATCAATGCAAAAGGCTTAGTGCAAATGCAACACTATAATTATTCAGATCCTCCCGGATCTTCCGGGAGTCTCCCATGAATTGGGGTGGTCTCCCGCGAGACCACCCCAAACTCCCACGACGGAGAGGAGTACTGAATCTCCTCCCCATCATGCCCCCTTTTTGGCTGCCACACCCCCAAAACACCCCTGCCTCCCCCACCTCCTAACACACTTGCCCCGCCCACTGCGTGATGTCAGTGACATCATGACGCACTGCCACATCCCCTCTTACACCCTGCCCAGAAGCATGAAGTGGCAGGGTGGGATATCTGATTACTGATTATGGATCCTCCATAGCCCCAAAAAATCCACCCCAGTACATGTTACATGAATTCATTTATTATTGAAAAATGGCTTTAAACTTGTAGTAAAAAAATAAATCTGTAGCGTTACCAAAAATAAATTCTAACAATATATTATATATATATTATAGTGCAATAATTAATATTCTAAAGAGCTTATTATTTTATTTTACTTTAGGAACATTCTCAGGATTCAAGGGCTGTAAAACCAACTGTAGGGCAAGATGTCAAAAGAGCTCCAGGTACGTTATAGGAGGGTTCGGTGTTGTCATTATTCTGTGTAGCCAACCATGTAACATTACTATAACATGTTACTGCTGACATGAGAACAATGCGGATAGTTAGACCATCATGTGTTTGCTTTTGCAGTCTATCGCATTTTACGTCGCCCTCCACAATAGGAACCTAGACTGAGAGATCATACATGTATCGTGATCGTTATCATACACGTATGAGTCTAATGATAACACGGTAAGTCCATTACCTAGTATATCAATTCCAGCCAAACTCTTTTTGGGACTTTTCATTTTTTATTTTTGCTATTTCACAATAATTTTGACTGGGGGTCTTATTTCCACATGAATTGTCCCTGGATTATTTAAACCTTATTGTATTAAGTTCAATAGACCCCCTGTAATGTTAATTGTCAGGTACATGGCTGGTCTGGTATTGGAAGAAGTTGGGTGACATTTCTCTATTTGGCTGTGTTATTAGACTTACATAACGGCGTATTTAGCCAAATCTATCGTCTCTTGTTTCTGGATGCCATATAAGACATCATCATTGCCCTTTCAAAAATAGTTTCTCATTTCCCACGGCTAGAGAAGTCTTAGCTAAACATCACAATAAAATGTCTCCAAGTGTCTAATATATTAATTTATTATTTTTTAGCAAAGCTGAAGCCCTTAATCTCACCTATGGAATGATGGATGATTTACAGGTCTTGGGCCAAAATTACCACCAATTGCAGAATCAACAATTTCCAATGCTAGATCTGTTGGGCTCTGGATGGCTGATATTGTTATATATAGGTCTAGTTGATCCAGGGATTTTTTTCCGATTGCCAGGAAGGAAGGAATTTTCCCTTTTTAGCTGGGGTTTTTCGCCTTCCTCTGGATCAGCTGTGAGGTAGGGCCCATGAGTAGGTTAAAAAGGACGGACTGGATGGACGTATAAAACCTCCATTACTATGTTACTATCTACTGGGCCCTAGATCGACAACCAATGAGAACCTAGACCACCAACTGAGCCTGGAACACAAATTACAGAGGCCTTAACCAATAATTGACATGCCTTAGATCACCAGGACCATCATCTGAGCTGAACATCCATCAAACAGATTTCTTTTTTCTAGACCTGAACCCTTTTGTATTAAGAATAAATTTTGATTTGAATTTTATCTAATGTGAAATGTTTTATTGTAATTTTACCCATTCAAACTTACTGTGGATTAGATGAGCCGCAAATCTGGTAAACTTCGGGGGGACGGCACAATGGAGGATTCAGTATCACACCAATTCCCCTTAACCGCATGTTGCATCAACTACCCCTTTAACATGTATCCCACCAACTTCCCCTTTGTCATTTTGGAACATTTGCAAATCCAAAACTGTCAACTATATATATATATATATATATAATAAATATTATATATATAATAAAAAAAAGAAAAGTAGCAGCATTAAGTAATTATCGCTGGTTCAAAGACAGACTATATTAAAGGGACACTAAACTCCCATATTAAAAAAAAACAGCTTGGGTGATCTGGAACTTACCTTACCACCGATCCACTCGCAGCCGCTCCTTCACTGACAACCGCTCTGTTCAGACCGCGCGTCCTGTGTTAGGCGCATGCGCGCCAATACAAAAGATAGGGCGCGCGATCGGGAGACCAATCAATGCCCCAACCAGTCAGATATTACTTAACATTTGAAACATCTGATTGGTCGGGGCAAAATTAGCACCATTTTTTATGATAAGAACTTTTTTTGAATAACCCCGTAGGAATTTTAAAAATAATGATATTTTCCACAGAACTTTTCCTTTTATGTTCTGGTACTGGTTATATAACCCAATGTGCCATTCAGATCAGCAGAAAATAAAACTCACTCTACGGTAGAAGCATTTAATCTGGGAAAGAAAGATAAGGTATCACCATTGCCATTTCAAGATGTCATTCAAGTTTAAAGATTATTGATCTCAGGACTGAATCCATCCACCTCAGATCAATGACTATTTCAAAGGATTCCAAGATATATGTTTAGAATGGAAACAGCTTATTCCATTTTTTTGTATTATAGTGTTAAACAAAACAAGAGTTAATTGTATTTAGAAGTTTAGTAATTATAAAATGATTAAATAAAGATTTTTATATGAATCAAAAATCACAAGGCACCCGAGGCACAGCGACAGCTCCAGCAGGAAATGTTATCTGTGGGCTGCTGCACAGGAGTTATCAACCTTTCGGTATATACAGTAATATTCATTAATACATTTTCTCCCACCAATTGATCTGCACTAAGACTGAATAGTGAATTACTAAATAGCCGAAAGCTGCAACTCTCAATTTGCATCATTATGGAGAAGTTATCTGTAATTCTGCAGGTCTCGAACAGCTTCTCCTTGCCAAAAAGTTTGGTTTTCTGCTCGATGACATCACAGGAAGGTCAGCTAGTAGTTACTTTCTAGTTCTGGAAAAGGTTGGGGTGGTTGGTAGAGAATAGAGATGGCCGAACTCACTGAAATCCGTTCCGCTTGCAGATTTGTGGATTAAATTAAAATTAAGATATAAATAGCAATGGTAATTTACCATTAATTGGTTTTAGGAACCTGGGAAATGGTCTGGGGAACACGTATCAATGTCCAGGTTAAAAAAAAACACTTCCTGTTTTGGCATTCGAAAAAAAGTTTGAAATTTCTAGAAATTTCGAATTTACAAAATTGAAAATTTTCGGAAATAATTTGGGAAATTTTCGAAAATACTTTTGCGGTTTGGAAAAATCCGAAAAGTCAGAGTTTCGGCGGATCCGTGAAATCTGCTGCAGAACACACTGAGCATGTGCAACTGTGTCCAGAACTCACTGTGGTAGGAGGGCTGCACTCAGGAAAGACAGAAACATGCAGAACTCACTATTGGGACAATGCACAGGGAAACACAATAATAAAAAAGGTTTTATAGTGGTTTTAGCAGTCTTAGATTTTTACCGAAAATCATTCAAACATCCCTGGCAGCTTAACCAAAAGGGACGCATGGCTGATAGGGAGAGTGACATCAGAGCTGTTATTTAAAAGTAGCAACAGAGCCGATAGGCAAAAGAATGTTGCGAAATTGCAGCAGGGTGCCAAAAGGTTTTACAAATAAGGAGAGCAGAGCGGGGAATTACAGGCAGATCTACAGGAGAAGGAGAGTCAAGATCCCATCCCTCACCTTTCTTAAGTAAGACAAACTAAGCTGTGGATACAACATGCTGTCACACCCATGCGGGGGGGGGGGGGTTCTTACTGGAAGCTGACTGGTGTGGAGTCTGGGGAGGTAGCCCACAGGATGGCAACTCCTGTAGTGGATCAGCTTGGTAGGTCCAGTTGACGCAGATTGAGGTTTGACACACAACATGCTCGCCAAGCCGGTGCCAAATGGCTGGTGAGCAATAAACATATGGTTATGCGGCCTTTCAATAATATGGGTACTGTTGTATAATGTTCTTGTTAACAATATTTACTTACTTAAAGTTTTGCACCATATGTTTTAAAAAATGTTTGTTAATAAAAGCTGTGACCACTTTTGATCCAAGAACTAAATTCATGTAAAAAGGGAGTGAAAGCATTACAGGGTGAGAAAGTAAGGGGGTGGGCACAGTTGGGTGGGTGGGCACAGTTGGGCTCCTCTGACCACCCCTCATATGGCAGCCATGATATATTGTCAGATGTCCAGACTTAAATACATGAAAAGGAAAAGAATGAATTGGAATGGAATACGGGGCACATTGAGTTAGGAAGGTATAGAGCAATAATGGCTCTTAGAAAACTCCCTCTTTATGTATTAACGTTGATTATTTAGTATTTTTATATGGCTTACAGAACCTCAGGCAGATATAATACTTACCTTCCGCGCTCCTCTTCCTTATGGTTTCTCGCGATGCAGTTCTCGATTTAACGTCAGTTACTGCTTTGCAGGAACGAGGCAGGTTCCGCCGTCTTTGAAATACTGTTAGTTTTGCCCTTCTAAGTAGAGCATAGGAATGTTTTCTCTATTGCATCAGGCACCTTTGCTGTTAATAGAAAACGGTGCAGGCCCCATAAAAATGGAGTTACATGGGGAAGCGTGGGTTTATCTCCTGTACACCACATATTACATCTCTCAGAAATTGGACTTAATAATTATCTGATTGACAATAAGAGATGTTTGAATCCAGGGAGTTTTGTTCCCAAATTGCACATTCAAATTTTTAATTTTTAAAAAGTGTAGAAAATTCTAAAATTTTAAAACGTACCCAATAGAAGTCAATGGAAGCCGAACGTCTGATCATTTTGTTCGTTAAATATTGAATGTTCAATTTTTTTAATTTAAATATTCAAAGTTTGACATTAAATATTTGAAGTTCAATTAATCGAATATTCAAAGTTCAATATCAAATATTCAATATTAAATAATCAATAAAGCCAATAAAGTTTTGTTTTGCGGAACTTTAAAACTGTCAGTTCCGAATCGTAACCCCAAACCCATCCCAATTGATAATACAAAAAATAAGTTGGCTGGATATTAAATTAGCACAAATAGTAAGTTACAGAAACATCTTTAAATGTTGTTGTTTTAAAGCTTCCAAATTGTTTCCCAGAGGTTTTAACAAGTTTGGATTCACACATCTGCTTTGCCTAATAAAACAGACATCTCCCTGCTTTACTAACTGGAATGGGATACACAATCACTAGTTGGTAGAGTTTCCTATTTGTACGGTGTCCATTTTAGGACATCATCAGGTGTCAGGTATCGGGTATCAGGTGTCGGGTATCAAGTGTCAGGTATCAGGTGTCGGGTATCAGACATCAGGTATCGGGTGTCAGGTATCAGGCATCGGGTACAGTCGTCAGGTATTATGGGTGTCAGTTTCGGGTTGTCAGGTCATCAGTTTCAGGTATCCGGGTATCAGTGATTGGGTACAGGTTCGGGTATCAGGTGTAAGGTGTCGGTATCGGGTGTCAGTATCAGTTCAATCAGTGCACTGTTCGTGTGTGGTGTCCATGTATCAGGTGTCAGTATCAAGGTATCAGGGTATCAGTGTTAGTGTCAGGTATCAGGTGTCATGTATCAGGTATCATATTTTTGTGTATTAAGCGGGCCATACCTAACAAAACATTAAATAAGTTAGACATTAGACAGATTAGCAATGTGACCTAGCTTTTGGGAATAACATAAAAATGTTTTAATGAGGTGGCTACCCTAACAACCAGTATGAAGATAAATGTGTGAAAGAGTATGTACCGTATCGTTGTGGGGGTGGGAGGTATTAGTGTTTTACATTTTTTGAACGACCATGAAACTATTGTTTTGATGACATGACCCTTAGGCTGAGCCACAACGCACGCACAGAATTGCTCAAACCCATCGCGACGTTATCGCAGCGATTGTGTGCGCGATTCTGTGCGTTTTGTGTTTGCGTTCGCGTTTTACACGCATGCGTTTTAACCATTTTGCGTTATGGAAACGCATGCGTTAACGCAGCAAAAATGGTGAAACATGCGTTACCAAACCGCAAAGGACGCGCAATCGCATGCGCATTGGAAATCGCAGGAATTTTCGCGTTCCCCGCATTTCCATTTTAGCGAAAACCGCGAGCGTGAAACACTGCGCAAACGCGGGAAAAAACGCGCTAGTGTGGCCTAGCCCTTAAACGTCGAAATATCCATATTAGAAGATTGTACCCTTTATGGGAAAGAAATATCCTGATATTGCCGATAATGCAGTAACCCTTCCACCGATTCCTTAGCTAGCTAAAATGAGAGAAACAGTCATTAGCTTTTCAAGCCAATTTAAAAAAAAAAAATATATATATATAATAATATATATAAAAATATAAAGCTGAAAATAAGCACCATCTATCAAAAGTCTGCACACTCCCTAAATGTACAGAAGAACACCATCTTTGTTTCATTCCTCATGTTTCAGGTTCATGTATCAGAGTCAGGTATCATTTATCAGAGTCAGGTATTATTCAATCATGTATCAGAGTCAGGTATCAATTCATCATGTATCAGAGTCAGGCATCATTCATCATGTCTCAGAGTCAGGCATCATTCATCATGTATCAGAGTCAGGCAATCATTCATCAGGCATCAGAGTCAGGTGTCATTATACGGGTATATCAGAGTCATATCATTCATCATGTATCAGAGTCAGTCATCATTTATCAGGCATCGAGTCAGGTATCATTCATCAGCATCATTCATCAGGTATCAGAGTCAGGCATCATTCTCAGGTATCAGAGTCAGGTATCATTCATCAGGTGTCAGAATCAGGTTCATTCATACAATGATATCTATGGCTGATAACTGATTCCTGACTCTGATATGAGATGATACCTGAATTTGATAACTGACTTTGAAGCCTGATGAATGATACCTGACTCTGTATACCTGATGAATGATGCCTGATGAATGATACCTGATGAATTTACCTGATGAATGATACCTGATGAATGATACCCGATGAAGATACCTGACTCTGATGCTTTATTTCTTACTTTTTTTTTCTATATTTTTTTTTTATTTCTTTCACTTGAAAATCTAAATTACTGTCCTTCATCATTTCTTTATCTTTGTCTTCTTTTATTTAAAAAAACACACTTTTTGATTATTGATCAAATTAGTTTTTTGACTATAGTTAGCCTTTAGGTATTGCTTCCATAGGAATGGAAAGGTAGGTCAGTAGCTGGGTGTACCTGTATATGTTTTTATTTAAGCCTTTTTACTGACCAATTAATTGACATTCTTAAATATAATATTCATTGGTACAGAAAAAATACATCTTTGTGTCATTCCTCATGTTTCAGGTTTCATGTATCAGGTATCATTCATTGTGTATCATTCATCGTCTATTGGAGTCAGGTATCATTCATCGTCTATTGGAGTCAGTATCATTCATTGGGTATCAGAGTCAGTTTATCATTCGTCAGGTGTCAGAGTCAGGTATCAGAGTCAGGTATCATTCATCAGGTATCAGAGTCAGGCATCATTCTCAAGTATCATAGTTCAGGTACTTTATCGGGTATCAGAGTCAGGTATCATTTTGTCAGGTGTCAGAGTCAGGTATCAGGTCAGGTATCATTCATCGGGTATCAGAGTCAGCATCATTCATCGGCTATCAGAGTCAGGCATCATTCATCGGGTATCAGAGTCAAGCATCATTCATCAAGTATCAGAGTCAGGTATCATTCGTCATTTGTCAGAGTCAGGTATCAGATCATGCATCATTCATCAGGCATCAGGAGTCAGGCATATCATCATCAGGTATAATCAGTTATCAGAGTCGGGTATCATTCATCAGGTATCATTCATTAGATACATGTATCGGGTGTCAGTGTTGTTTATCGGTATCGGTTTGTCTTGTGTCAGGATTGGTTGTATGTATTGGTGTAGTTATTGTCATCAGTCTGTCAGGAGTTGTTTATTAATATTGTGTATTGGGTTATCATTATCATGTATCAGTTATCAGGATTCAGTTATCAGGTATCATGGCCATACAGGAGGCAGACATTAATTAGATAGCTAATGTCTAAAGACTGCATTTTACAAGCAGCAATCTTTACCTTTAGAAATCCAATTGGACCATTAATTTGAAACGTAATACACTAAGAATGGCCCAGACTATTTAAAAATACATAGGGGTTTTTTTTGTGTTTTTTTTTTGGGGGGGGGGGGTGACATAAAAGAGCACATGTCTGCCCTTTCTACCTGTGTAAATAATAGAAATATATATTACAGAATGTCAATTGGTCAGTATAAAGGCTTAATAGTGTGGACCTATTGAAACTGATTTTATAGTGGTACAGATGCACATTGGTATAGTCTCATTATTTTAATAGAAGAAAATAAGCTAGAAATAGCGCCATCTATTGTATGTAACAGCAGTAAAATCAATCTGAGGAATGATACCTGAGGAGTGATACCTGAGGAGTGATACCTGAGGAATGATACCGAGGAGTGATACCTGAGGAGTGATACCTGAGGAATGATACCTGAGGAGAGATACCTGAGTTCTGATTCCTGAAACATGAGGAATGACACAAAGATGTTTTTTTCTGTACATTTTAGCACTAGATGGTGCTTATTTCTAGCTTTATTTTTTTTTTCTTTTTTAATTTGGTTTGAAGAGCCAAATTACGGTTCTTTCTATTTCTTCTCTCCGTTTTATTTTTTCGCTTTTTTGGACCGTATCTCCTCCACAGTTCTGAGCTAACACTAATTCGGTACAGACATGCGGGGCATATAGGAGAAGTGTGTTATTACGTTAGCTAAGGAATCCGCAACAGCATTACAGCGTTTATGATAAATTTCGGGACATTTTTTCCCATAGACTATAATGGTAACAATCCTCAAATGTGGATATTTCAAAACAGTTTGTTTCATGGTCATAACACACAAACCTTTCCATTCCCATGAAGCCAACTTAAAGGGTAACTATAGGTAAATTTTTTTTTGACTAATCATTAAAAAGTCTGTTTTTTTAACCCCTAACCTGATACAGGTACACACACCTACATTCTACCCTCCATTTCTGTGGCAGCCATACTTAAAGGGTAAACTAGTGTCACAAAATACATTTTACAATAATCAAAAATATGTTTTTTAACCCCCAATCTACCCAGGTACACACACCTACTGACATAACCGTCCATTTTTGTGGCAGCCATACTTAAGGGTAACTAGTCAAAAAACAATTTTGATCAATACAAAAAAGTGGGTTTTTTTAAGCCCAATCTACCCAGTACACACAACCTACTGACCCTTCCATTTCTGTGGCAGCATACTAAAGGGTACTATAGTAAAAAAAACTTTTGATCAATGATTAAAAAATTATTAATAAAAGAAGTCAAAGATAAAAAAATAGAAATAACAGTAATTTAGCTTTTCAAGCGAAATTTAAAAAAAACTAAAATTAAAGCTAGAAATAAGCACCCTCTATTGGATGTAACGGTCAGCACATGTCCTTAAAATGTACAGAAAAAAAACATCTTGTGTCATTCCTCATGTTTCAGGTTCAATGTATCATTCATCAGGTATCAAAGTCAGCTATCAGTGTTATTCATTATTCATTAGGATCTTCATCAGGTATCATTCATCAGGTATCAGAGTCACACATCATTCATTAGAGTACAGAGTCAGGTATCATACCATCAGGCATCAAGTCAGTTATCAAATTCAAGTATCATTTATCATGTATCAGAGTCAGGAATCAGTTATCAGCCATCAGATATCATTGAAATGATACCTGACTCTGATACCTGACTCTGATGCTGACTTTGGTAGCTATGAAGAACGAATACTGACCTGATACATGATGAATGATACCTGACTGCTGAGAACCTGATGAATGATACCTGACTCTGATAACTGATGAATGATACCTGACTCTGATACATGATGAATGATACCTGACTCTGATAACTGATGAATGATACCTGACTCTGATACATGATGAATGATACCTGACTCTGATACATGAATGATACCTACTCTGATAACTGATGATGATCCTGACTCGATACATGAAAACCTGAACATGAGAATGACACAAAGATGTGTTTTTCTGTACATTTAGGGACGTGTGCAGACTTTTACATGCAATAGATGGTGTCTTATTTTCAGCTTTATATTATATATATTAGATTATATATATATATATATATATATATATATTTATTTATTTATTTTTTAATTTGGCTTGAAAAGCTAAATTACTGTTCTTTCTATTTTAGCTAGCACGGAATCGGTGGAAGACGTTACTGCATTATCGGCAAATTCAGGATATTTTTTCCCATAAAGGGTACAATCTTCTAATTGGATATTTCGAGGTTAAGGGCTAGGCCAAACTAGCGCGTTTTTCGCGCGTTTGCGCACGCGTTGATTGCGCCTGCGATTTTTGCTAAATGGAAATCATGGGAAGTTGAAATTCCCGCAATTTCCGATGCGCATGCGATTGCGTGTCCATTAGCGTTTTGGTAACGCGCAAAATGGCGAAAAGCAAAACGCACAAGAATCGCGCACACAAACACGTGCGATAACGCTCGCGATGTGGTGAGCATTCCTGTGCGTTGCTGTGTGGCCTCAGCCTAAGGGTCATGTCATCAAAACAATAGTTTCATGGTCGTAAATGCAAACGCTAATACCTCCCACCCCCACAAGAACAGGTACATACTCTACACACATTTATCTTCTTACTGGTTGTTAAGGTATGCCCACCTTATTAAATTTTTTTATGTTATTCCCCAAAAGTAGGTCACATTTTGCTAATCTGTCTAATGTCTAACCTATTTATGTTTGCTTAGGTATGGCCAGCTTATACACAAAATTGATACCTGAACACCCGATAGCTGATCCTACACCTATAACCCGATACCTGACACCTGATACCCGATACCTGACACCTGATACCCGATACCTGACACTTGATACTCGATACCTGACACCCGATACCGGACACCTGATACATGATGCCTGATAACCGATACCTGATGCCTGATACCTGATACCTGACACCTGATACCCGACACCTGATACCTGACACCTGATACCCGATACCTGATGATGTCCTAAAATGGACACCGTATATTTGGCATCTGCTTCTACCTTAGTGAGAAAAATATTTCTCCAAGGTAAATACCATTTTTTACTACTAAGCTACTACGGATTCTAACTATTTTATTTAGAAATAATAATCTGTAGAAAGAACATTGTTAAATTAAATTACGTTTTATTTTCAGATCTTTAGGTTTTTCCCGAGATCCATAAATCTGAAAGCGGAACGAAACTTACCATCAGCCATTTCTACTCTGTACAACTGCTGCAACCCCATAGAAACAAGTTTAATGTCTCAAAAAAGGACATATCTATGGCATGTAAGACTAAAGCTAAGTACAGACACAATGACCCCTGCAGGGATGATCCTGACAGGTTGGATTCGGCATTGTGCAGGGATCCTTATGTCCATAGGACCTTTAGAAAGAAGTTTCTTCTTCTGATTAATTGTGACTTGGGTATAACTTAGTTTTGATATAATTATCTGCAAGTCATCTTAGCTTTATCTAGCCTGTGGATTAAAAAGACCAAATCATACCTGTCTGCTTCAGAAACCCTTTGGAAGATAATTAGATTTGTGAATCTTAGAGATGTCATTACTTAATTAACGCACATAGAATTGTGAAATCATACACAGCAAACTAGAAAGTAAGTCCCATTCATAACTAAAATGATTGATTTTGGGTTAAATGACTAAAACCCTTAGGAGATTTCTGTCAAATTAATCCCATTTAATCCCATTTCCTGTCTCATATTGCGAGAAGGCACAACACAGGAAAATGTCATAAATAAATCTACACAATACATAAACCCTAACTCTTATAAGACTACGGACTTCTATTTTGTTACAAGATCTTATGTAAAATAGCTGAATGCATATCTATCAATTATGGTGCCAGTCTGTAAGAAAGGTACAGTGCACATTCATTATTCATTTCTAAATCCATTGGTCTTAGAAAATGTACTTCTAAATGGACAGAGAATCTACTGTTGGATCATGTGCTAACAGTAGTTGTTAATGGAGCTTTAGTTTGCAATAAATGAACTAAGGCAGTTAGTGGTGTACCAATTTTTTTTTATTGGTGCCACTGATGTGTAATTTGCATTGATAATTTATAAATGGTTCACATTATAAAAAATAAATTCTGTATATATTATCCTTTATCCAGATAAAATAAAGTAGAGAAATGTCAGAGGGCAAAGACATGCTTGATGCAATTTACACGGGGGAGAGAGGAATTCTCCAATCAGCTACAGAAAATAATGGGAGGGATTTCTGTTCTTGAATGGTTGTTTCTGTATCTTTAGTTAGGAATTAATCCAGGGGTGGGCTAAATGTGTGATAGAATCAGGATTCAGGGACACACAGTTCATTCACTTAGATTTATGCTGTAGAGTTGGCTTCACAGTGTAAGTGAACACACTTAAGAGTAGCGATGGCCAAACTTTCTAAAGTTCGGTTCGTTTTCAAACATCTGAACTTCTGTAAAAGTTCAAAAACTAACCCATTAAAGTCAATGGGGAGAAGTAGTTCGAAAAGTTTGGATTAAATACAATTAAAATAGCAATGGTAAATTACTGGAAATGGCCTTTGCACCAAAACTTCTTTAAACACTATGGGGGTTATTCAATTAAAGTTCTTATTGTTTAAAATGGTGCTAATTTTGCACCAACCAATCAGATGTTAGCTTTCAAATGTTACATAAGTTCTGATTGGTTGGGGCAAAATTAGCACCATTTTAAATGATAAGAACTTTTATTGAATCTCCCTGTATCTTTCCCCACGATCAGGCACTTGTCGGGTTTCTACATGCTACATTCGAGGGCTATGATCAATTCGAGGGTTACTGAACCCTACATTCGAGGGTTACCGAACTCTACATTTGAGGGTTAATGAATGATACATTTATGGGTTACCGAATGATACATTGAGGGTAACTGTATAATACATTTGAGGGTTTGCGAAATCCTAGGCTACATTCAAGGGTTACCGAAATCGAACGCTACATTCATGGGTTACCGAAATTGAACGATACATTCGAGGGTTACCAAACGCTACATTTGAGGGTTACCGAACGATACATTCGAGGGTTACCGAATGATACATTCGAGGGTAACTGAATAATACATTTGAGGGTTAGCAAAATCAAAGGCTACATTCAAGGGTTACCGAAATCGAACGCTACATTCGAGGGTTGCCGAACGATACATTTTCGAGGGTTACTGAACTCTACATTCGAGGTTACTGAACTCTACATTCGAGGGGTACCGAATGATACATTTGGGTTACCAAATGATACATTCGAGGGTAACTGAATAATACATTTGAGGGTTAGCGAAATAAGGCACATTCAAGGGTTACCGAAATCGAACGCTACATTCGTGGGTTACCGAAATCGAACGTACATTCGAGGGTTACCGAACGATACATTGAGGGTTACTGATGATACTTAGGGTACCGAATGATACATTCGAGGTACCGAACTTACATCGAGAGGTTACCGAAGATAAATTTAGGGGTTACCAAATGATACATTCGAGGGTAACTGTATAATACATTTGAGGGTTAGCGAAATCGAACGATACATTCGAGAGTTACCGAACGATACATTCGAGGGTTACCGAATGATACATTCGAGGGTTAGCGAAATCAAAGGCTACATTCGAGGGTTACCGAAATTGAACGCTACATCGTGGGTTACCGAAATCGAACGATACATTCGAGGGTTACTGAACTCTACATTCGAGGTTACTGAACTCTACATTCGAGGGTTACCGAATGATACATTTAGGGGTTACCAAATGATACATTCGAGGGTAACTGAATAATACATTTGAGGGTTAGCGAAATCAAAGGCTACATTCAAGGGTTACCGAAATCGAACGCTACATTCGTGGGTTACCGAAATGGAACGATACATTCGAGGGTTACCGAACGATACATTCGAGGGGTACCGAATGATACATTCGAGGGTTACCGAACTATACATTCGAGGGTTACCGAATGATACATTTAGGGGTTACCAAATGATACATTCGAGGGTAACTGTATAATACATTTGAGGGTTAGCGAAATCGAAGGCTACATTCAAGGGTTACCGAAATCGAACGCTACATTCGTGGGTTACCGAAATCGAAGGCTACATTCAAGGGTTACCGAAATCGAACGCTACATTCAAGGGTTACCGAAATCGAACGATACATTCGAGAGTTACCGAACAATACATTCGAGGGTTACCGAATGATACATTTAGGGGTTACCAAATGATACATTCGAGGGTAACTGAATAATACATTTGAGGGTTAGCGAAATCAAAGGCTACATTCAAGGGTTACCGAAATCGAACACTACATTCGTGGGTTACCGAAATCGAACGACACATTTGAGGGTTACTGAACTCTACATTCGAGGGTTACCGAACGATACATTTAAGGGTTACCGAATGATACATTCGAGGGTTACCGAAATCGAACGCTACATTCGGGGGTTACCGAAATCGGATGCTACATTTGAGGGTTACCAAATGCTACATTTGAGGGTTACTGAAATCGAACGATACATTCGAGGGTTACTGAAATCGAACGATACATTCGAGGGTTACTGAAATCGAAGGATACATTTGAGGGTTACCGTAATCAAAGGCTACATTCAAGGGTTACCAAAAGCTACATTTGAGGGTTACCGAACGATACATTCGAGGGTTACCGAAATCGAACGCTACATTTGAAGGATACATTCGAGGGTTACCGAAATCGAAGGCTACATTTGAAGGATACAGTCGAGGGTTACCGATTTGAGAATTCAATAATTATAGAAAATAAGTCTGCGAGTTTGAAAAACCCGGACATACTTTATTGATTATTGGATTTATTATTTGCAAAATTAATTTGAGGATATTAGAGTCTAAGGTTTTTATTGTCATTTTATTTTATTAAATAGGCGCAGGTTTTAAGTACTTGTTGTCACGAACTTACCTGCAGCTCCGGTCCCGCGCCGCTCTGCACTTCCGGGTGGGCGGCGTCGTAGACGTCATGACGTCACGACGCCGACACGCCGGGCGGCGGGAGAATTCAAAAGCAGGTGTCCTCCTGGACCCGGTGCCCGATAGTAGCGTTAGCTACCCCTGGCTCCTTGTACTCACCTGCCTTGGATCCTGCTCCTCTCCTGCTCCAACTACTTACCTTTCCCGCTCCAGAGACTACCTACCTTGCCTGCTCCTGTGTCCACTTGTTCCAGCATTCAGCCTACAGTTCCCAGCAGCACCTTGTTCCTGTTTCCAGCCTACAGTTCCCAGCAGCACCTTGTTCCAGCATTCAGCCTTCAGTTCCCAGCAGCACCTTGTTCCAGCATCCAGCCTACAGTTCCCAGCAGCTCCTTGTTCCGGTATTCAGCCTACAGTTCCCAGCAGCACCTTGTTCCAGTTCCCAGCCTACAGTTTCCAGCAGCACCTTGTTCCAGTAACATGCCTACAGTTCCCAGCAGCACCTTGTTCCAGAATCCAGCCTTCTGTTCCCAGCAGCCTCTGTGTCCTGCATTTTCAGGACTATCCGCCTCCTCCTAAAAGCGTACTTGTAAGTACCCCGGCCGTCCGGCCGTTTATTACACTTGTGTCATATTAATAAAGAAGTAATTTCTCAACTCCACACACACTGCAGATTGAACACTAGGTTAGACCTCTTTCACACCAGTTTCCCAGTATTTCCAGATGTTTTGCGATGCATTGTTTATGTAAAAACAGCCTAGCATTATTCTGTATATAGTGGGTCTGCTACTATAATAGCACCATCACCTCCCTTTGTGCAAGTGTTATTGGCAGGGGTATGTTCTCTTCTAGCTAAGGAACCAATGAAAGTGTTGCAAAGTTATCTATGAATTTGCATGGGCAGAGCCAAACGGTCACTTTCTTAATGAAATGGACTACTCTACTACTCTAACCTTACACAGACACAGGTACACATACCTACTGATACACCCCAACACCAACTGCATCCTGCTGCTTCCATGGCAACCATACTTTAATCAAAAAAGTTAATTTTATGGAAATAAAAACAAAAAAATACCCTTATACCACAAAGACACACACACACCTACTGGCATACTTAAACACCTGTCCCGCCAGTCCATTTCCATTGCAATCCTACACACAATGATAGAAATATACAATATGTATTTAATTCAAATAAATTATAAAATGTAAGCACCCCTTTACATCACAATAGCAAGATTATTGAGTATTAAAGCCTGATGCACACAGACACACACATTCCCACACAAGTTTATACTTAAACCCCTAGTTAATAGTTTCAATATACCGCATATACTCGAGTATAAACCACCCCGAGTATAAACCGAGTTACCTATTTTTAGCTGAAAATACTAATAAAAGTGATTGACTCGAGTATAAACCGAGGGTACAAATTGACCACTTCTGCCTTCTGATTCTGTATAGTCAGTTTATTTCTTTGTACCTCTCTACAAAACAGTACTGACAAAAATAATTAATTATTAAAAGGAGTGGGACTGGATATATAATTTAACCCTCTATGTAAGGGATTTACTAGTATACTGTAATGGGTGCAGAATCTATAGTCCTTCTACTTTGATTGTGTTAGTGTTTCACCTTTCTGGGACTTGTACAGCCTCTGGCCAAAGGGATCCACTGTACAGAGGCATCGAAAACAAACACCAACTATAGAATGGCAAACTACATTCTGCACTGCTGTGACAGAGATCCAAAGCCCCTTGCCTATTTGCATTACGGCATTACCTTTAGAAGAGACAACTTTCCTCTCTCCACTACATGCTTCACCACCCCCTGAGCAAGTGAGGTCATCCTTCTGTGGGCATCCTTCATAGCTTACTTTAGAAATCCGGCAGCTGCTCGCTCCCTGTACGCTCGCGCTGGCTGACATCATTACCCGGCGCCGGGCAGTGACGTTAGACGGCGTGTCAGTACACGGAGCAAGCAAGCGGCTGCCGGATTTCTAATGTAAATTACTGACTTGAGTATAAACCGAGGTCGGGTTTTCAGGCTGATTTTACCGTGTGAAAATCTCGGTTTATACTCGAGTATATATGGTAGTAATGTTTGCATTAAAACTTCTTTTTTAAAAGGTTATATTCTCGTATTATAAAAGGTTATATTGCACACAACAATGGCCTATCAGGGAGATTAAATAAAAGTTCTTGTCATTACTAGACATGGACTAGAACTCAAACTCGAACCCGAGTTGGAGCCAAACTATTCGAGTTCGAATGGACTCGTACTTCTCGAACTATCCCGGACCCGGATTTCTCAGACTTTCGATATTTTCCGAACTTTCGATAATATATTGAATCCGCAAGTAAAATGTCTATTATACCTATTCGCGAGTAAATATAAAATCCGCAAGTAAAATGTCTATTATAACTATTCGCAAGTAAATATCGAATCCGCAAGTAAAATGTCTATTATACCTATTCGTGAGCAAATATCAAATCCGCGAGTAAAATGTCTATTATACCTATTCGGGAGCAAATATCAAATCCGCGAGTAAAATGTCTATTATGCCTATTCGCGAGTAAATATCGAATCCACAAATAAAATGTCTTTTATACCTATATGCGATTAAATATCGAATTATCGAATCCGCGAGTCGTTCATGGGATAATTATCGAATGTTCAAACGCGAGAGCTCGAAAGTAGCGCGCGTGAGAGTAAAATTTAATTTTCGAAAGTCCTGAATATTCAAACAGACTATTTCCATGGTCCCACAGCTATTTACATTAAGTTACCAGTGATATTTTAAATGTAAAATTTCAAACTATTTGACTCCCATTGACTTTAATGAGTCCGTTTTCGAACTTTCGAATTTTTCTTATAGTTTGAACATACTTAAAGGGTAAATAAAGTCAAAAAAACTAATTTTGATATATCCTCAATAAAAGTTAGTTTTATGGTTGTAAACACAAAAAAGACATACCCCAACCTCATATGGGTACACACACCTACTGACCTACCCTTCCATTCCTGTGGCAGCCATACTTAAAGGGTAACTATAGTCAAAAAACAAATTTTGACTAATTGTTCAAAAAGTTTTTTTTTTAACTTCCAACCTGATCCAGGTTCAGATGCCTACTAACCTACCGTTCCATTTTCATGGCAGCCATATTTAAAGGGTAACTAAAGTCAAAAAGCAAATTTTGATCAGTAATCAAAAAAGTTTTTTTTTAAAAACCCCAACCCGACACAGGTACACACACCTTCTGGTCTACTTATCCATTACTGTGGCAGTCATACGTAAAGGGTAACTAAAGTAAAAAAAATCTAATTTTGATCTATAATCAAAAGAGTTTTTTTTAACTTCCAACCTTATCCAGGTACACACACCTTCTGACCTACCCTTCCATTTCCGTGGCAGCATACTTAAAGGATAACTATAGTCAAAAAACACACTTTGACTAATCATCAACAATGTTTTTTTTGACCCCCAACCGTACCCAGGTACACACTACTGACCTAACCCTTCCATTACTGTGGCAGCCTTACTTAAAGGGTAACTAAAGTAAAAAAAACTAATTTTGACCAATCATCAAAAAAGGTTGGTTTTTTAACCCCCAACCTGAGACATGTACACATACCTACTGACATACCCTTCCATTTCTGTGGCAGCCGTACTACATTTTTTTAACTATAGTCAAAAATAAATTTTGATCAAAAAAGTTTGTATTTTTAACTTCCAACCTGACAAAGGTTCATACTCCAACTAAGGTACCTATTCATTGATGTGACAATCATATTTAAAGGGTAAGTATAGTAAAAAAAAAAACACATTTAGACCAATCATCGAAAAAGTTAGTCTTTTATTCCCCAACCTGACATTAGTACCCACACCAACTGACCTACCTTTAATTCATGTGACAGCCATACTTAAAGGGTAAGTAAAAAACAACAATGTCCTCATCATTGGCATTATTGAGTTTTAAAATCTGCAGCACAAACATGCATATTCCCTTACAAAATGCGGTCTTTCAAGCCAAATTCAAAGTTTATACTTAAACTTTCCCTTTCTAGTTTACTTTATTCTAAGTTTGGGAGTTGTTGACTTGTAGTGTTGTGTACTAGACATAAATGTAGCCATACACATAGCCAATAGTCATTAAATCCCATCAGATCTGAGTGGACAACGAAGGTTGAAAACAACCACAAACTATGCCATCAAACTACTAACATCATTGTGCGAATAATGGCAGATTCACAATTAGATTCCAATGGAATCCAACGTGAATTTGCGAGCTTATTCACATGTGTCTGGGCGCCTTAAGAGTATTTGAAAATTTGTACGTATCTAATTTCTAATTTGTAAGTTCATATACCGGTACATACACATACAAAATGTAATCAGATCAAATAGGACTTGACTTTAAAATTAAAGGACAACTACACTGTAAAAATGTAGTTTTAAAAGTTGGGGCAGGGAGGCAGGATTGATTATTCCTACCTCCCAGTATTATTTCCTCGAGGAACTACACCATGTTCAGTTTTCCTTTGCCAGGTTAGTGCTCTGGACCTTCCTGCATTAAAGATAGTGCTGAAGTCAGGAGGAACCTTTCAGAAGCAGTTTTCTCCATTGTGGTGCTTCTCGTGGAAACAAAATTCGGGATGTAGGAATAATCAATCCTACCTCCTTGCCCCGGGAAAGTCCAACCTCCCCTGCAAAGTCCACTCCCCTGTGTGCTTTGAACTGTGATATGCTGCCTGCTCTAACCCGCTTGTAAGTCCCGGGTGAGACTGCTACAGATGGGATGTCCTTATCCATACTCTCTGCTACCATGTTGCTAAGTTGAACTTTCTAGCTGCATTATGGCACAAAGCGGGTGAATACATAGCCTGTGCAGAACCTTTCAAGTGGATACAGCACATTGATACTTTTTATACTCTGCAAAGTTAAAGGGGAAGTTCAGTGCAAATACATATACTTTTCAGAAGAAAGAGCAGTATTTTTTCATCCCAGTGACGTTAACCTGCCCATTCAGCATTTTGTCTGTGTATAAATAAATGCAACTCACATACTGACTTCCTGTTTGCAGGACCCCTAATAAAGACTGTTATGGTCTTGTCCTTGACTCAGTGCCTGGGTTGATTCAGTTGCTCAGTAGAGATCTGAGCATGTTTGAACCATCCAACAGCCAATCAGTAGAAATTACTGTTAGGAACATTCCAAGGAAGTGGTGCATTCTGGGAAGAAGAAGGACCATTAGAACCTGAAATGTCAGCTCACTAATGTCAACAGCAGGGAACAGCAAGGGGTATGAAATCAACTGATTTTTCAAAATGGGAGAGAATATGTAGAATAACTAAGAAGGCATTACACAAACTAACAATTTAACAAATATTGATCATTTTCACTGAACTGTCCCTTTTTTGCACTGGAACCACTTTTTACCATATCGACCTATGTTTGAGACCCTTTTTTCAGGACTTTTAGTAATATGTAGTGGGGACGCCCAGTCTACTATAGCATTGTATATTTTAAGATGTGGGGTTGGGGGTTTGTTGATCGTGTGTCAGAGGTATTTTATAGATTGTATCTGTGCCAATAAATTGAACTTTGATTTTGTGGATGGTGTATGAGTGCTATATAGGGATACTTGTGGAACTTTTCTCTTTCCTCCTTGGTGTTGGATCTAAAGTCCACTCCCCAGCCACTCCGAGCTCTATTAACCTTGAAAGTATCAACTAAGCAGGCAGTGATCCATGCTGATGGCTTGTCTTCTTTCATTGTATATTCTTATAAGCAATCAGAAAATGGATTGAATTGCTCTATTTATAGGAAATGTTCATTTAGTTCCTACCAGGTGTTCAGTATGTATACTGGATATCCTCTCCAGCTATGATGGCCATACACTGCTAACTTAACGCCCAACGTTCCTACATTGTTCAACTACCTGGCCTGATCATTTTGTGATTGATATTTCGATTATAATTAAGTCTGCCGGTAAAACTGCTGCTCTACTCAACATTATAGTGGATTTGGCGTTCATCTCGGATTCAATGTCGGTGTAATGTCGGTGTAATGAGTGTAGTGGATGGCCAGCTGAAGTTTTTTCAATGATTTAGGCTTGGTACACATCATACAATATTTTTGGCAGACCTACCGATATTACTGTGTATTGATCTCTCGGGTGAAAATATTTTATGGTGTGGGTGCCAATGGCTGTGACCAGTTTGGATGAACGGACGATCGGGTATGCTGGTAAATCACGGGTGATCATGCAGTTCCCTGTAGGACTGCAATGGTAGGTTGCAGAAAACCTACCATTGCTAATGGTGAATGGTCACCTGGGACAAATGTTGTCCGTGTGTACCCAGCCGTAGAGTTTACAAGGAATGATTCCCCTTTATCTTCTAACAATAGAACTACTACTCTAATGCCACAGGATTTTGTGTTAAGTCCTGTACTTTGGTGACGCTTTCTTTCCACCAGGAACAAGTCCAGAAGATGAAAGACCTGCTAAGCAATGTTGCATCTGATGAACAGAGCCTTGAGGCTAAGATTGAGAAACGCAGAGATGAATTGGAGAGAAAAAGAAAAAGGCTGCAAACATTTCAGAGTGTCAGGTTGGATTCTTTATTGACTGCACATCCCTGTCATCCCTAACGCAATGGTTCAGTGGAACCCAGTGTACTGTAGCTCAATTTCAGCTGGGCGAATTTATTGACATTCTCTTGTAGTTCAACAGATTACAAATTTGGACACATTGAGCCTACACACACAAACATACAGATACCGTACTTAATATATTACCGTTACTGTAATATTTCAGGTTATACACTGACCACAAACATTCTTAATACCAGTTTCAATTTTCCATGTGTAAGTTAACAAGAAAACTGTAGGAAAGTTTCAACTGATTACTTAGCGTTACCCGTGTGTGCCTTGTTAATTATTTCTAATTATTACTCCTCTGCTGAAACATTGGACCAATACCAGAGGGGCTAATCTCTCATTGGAAACAGGGCAGTCACCATTGTTATTTCGCAATTGCAGAGGAAGTGCTGACTGGTCCACATCATTTGTTGGAAATAAGATACATTGTTACGTATGTTAAAGTGGGTATGTCCTACCTGCCGCACACTACCAACGTGTCCACTTCAAAACACCCCGGGAGAGTCCAGCGCCCAGGAGGACCGGCACTTCCTACACGTATCAAACTGTAAATGAAAAACATATCGGGACGACTCTGCTACCAGTGCTTCAAAATCCAAAATTTAATTCATAACCAACGATGGTACAAACACACAGAAAATAACACCCTGCATGTCTTTGACGTGTGTTTTCCCCATGTTTGTACCTCTGTTGATTATGAATTAAATTTTGGATTTTGAAGCACTGGTAGCAGAGACGTCCCGATATCTTTTTCATTTACAGTTTAGTGAGATACATTGTGCAGCCTGGTCCTGTCACTCACAGCTATGCTGAGCTCTGCCGTGTGTCGTTTCTACTTTAAAAATGTAACATATATGTTTGTAAACACACATGTGGAAAGGACCATGATTGAGGCTTGGTGCACCTGTTAGATTATATTGTTATCGAAGGTCCATAGATGATTGGTCCAGCAGTCTTTATCTAAAAACTGTCTGGCTACTCATCAGTGATGTATAGAGAAAGGAAGGTGAGCAGCCAAGAGACCCGGTGCTGTGCCCTAAATAGTGTTTAGTGATCCAGCAGAACGGATCACTAAACAAACGTCAGTGGTAGCCACCGTAGATATTAGATTTCCAGCTGAGGTTGTTGTCCGTTTTAGTTGTCAATTATCTAACATGGCTTTAGATTGTGGGCCGTTATACAGACTTGCATTCAGTGTTCACATATTTATTTAAAGTGTAATTCTGCATAAACCTATTGTAACAGGCCTGCGTTCATGGATGAATATGAGAAGATTGAGGAGGATCTACAGAAGCAATATGAGGTGCATGTGGACAGGTTTCGTAATCTCTGCTACCTGGAACAACAGCTGGAAGACCATCACCGCATGGAACAGGAACGATTTGAGGTAATATCTGTTGTATTCAGTTAGATCAACTGGACTTAAAGTTTATTTCTTGAAGACGTTTCGCTAGTCATCCGACTGGCTTTCTCACTTCATTTGATTTGAGGCCGTACTTTACCTGTTACTCCAGGTTTTATATATTATATCAGAGACTTTCAGCAGTTCCCAGTGACCTATTCAAATTATATTACAATCTATATTTTTTTTAGTTATAAATTACTTAAATGAAGAGTCAGTTAGAGAAAATATTTTTACTATCAACATTTCCTGGGACACATCTATCTTCAGCAAACTAGTAGAACCCAAACTAGAGACTCCTAGAATTGACACTATCGCCATCTAAGGACCTATGGCAGGCAGTGCTTTCCTGCAGCTGGGATACCCTTTATTTTGGGGATCAAACAAAATCACAAGGATAGGCAGAGGATAATACTAGTTACATCTTTTCATTCTTCTCTTGCAATTGACTGTGGTAAAGCTTCTATTCTCATGTTGTTTTATGCCCTGACACTTTTTAATTGATTATATTACCGTATATACACGAGTATAGACCGAGGTTTTCAGGCTTTAATATAAGTCTGAAAATCAAACCTCGGTTTATACTCAAGTCTTGTAACTCGAACGAAGATAAGTAGGAACTGGTGGACTACAAGACAACACAAAGATTGCCAAAACGTGCTATTTATTGTGCTACACAGACATGTTTCGGATCTTTAATGATCCTTTATCAATTGGACACTTGATATTGGCAAATAAGAAGGGGAAGACCCCTGTGATATGAGGCAGGCAACTGGACTTGGAATGGATAAGTAAAAACAAAATTACTTTATTGGATACATTAAAAACACAGCACCATTGAAACAGACATACCCATGAACACACTCAGATAATTCCGCCCTACGCATTTCGTGGAACCAATCCACTTCCTCAGGGGCTCAGAGCGTAATGATTCTGTCTGCCTCTAACTGTCACTCAGAGCTAGCATGCAAGAAAACACTCCTGCACCCATCCTTGATTAGCTTCATTATGTAGGCTGTATTCTAGCAACAGGACAGTTCAAGTTTGTTTGACTGACAGAGGAGGAGGAGAGAGGTTGTAACAGACAGTCCCACCAGCCAATGACAAGTAATATGTTAACGATGGCCCTGGGCCATCTAGTAGACGGGCTGTTAGCACTCATCTTTGCTGTGTGATATCTAAGGGAGTGCAGCACGGTTGTAAATGAGAGTAAGTGATTTCAGCTGCTGGAAGTGTGGACATGTAATGGGGGAGATGTTGTTTTTTTGGTTATTGTTGTCCTTTAATATTTTACTTACAATTTGGCTAGACCAAAATCCTGCCTTTCATTTGGGATGGTAAGACCCTTTTATACTCAGTGCCTTGTTGTATCAACTGACATCAAGTTGGAATAAGTCCCTGGTGTGTTTAAATATTACTTAGCAGCCCAGCTAACTGGACTGAACGCATGGCATTGTCAGATAAAGTCGAACTAGATTGGAATCAATATATGGTGGCTTGGATTCTTGCACATCACTGGCATCTCCCTGCCATGATAAGTCCATGTATTTCAATTAGTTTGAGGTTAAAAGGCATCATTACATTTTAATATAGCTTCACTTATCAAAACTCTTTTAAAACAACTGTAATTTTATATCTACAAAAAACTTTACCAATATTGTAGAAACACAGGGTTTTTCTGATAAACTTGCTATGATATATATGGCACCAAATACTAGATTATACTGCAAACAAACTAGCTCACCCCCATGGACCATTACTAGTTGCTTCAGATCACGAAAGCAGTTCATGGAACTCTTATGACGGGGGGAGGGGGGGGTTGTCAAAATTCCGTTGGTTGATCCCCCCTCAGGTTACCAAATACAGGTTTTCAGTTTGATTGGGAATCTCTCCACGGCCTGGAATCAAACATGGTAGTGGAGTTGGGATTCTTTTGTCCGAGCGCTGCAGTTTCAAACCCATTACTCCTTTACCTGCCCTGTCCCGGCTTTCCTTTGAGTCTCACTCCGTTTGTATTTATTCTTCCACTCACCAACAGATTGCTGTCATTTATTGGCCTCCTGGCCCAAACAACAGGTTTTTTCAACCATTTCTCTGCATGGTTATCTAACTTACTTTCCACGGACATAATCACTGTAACATCAACAACTCTGCTACCTCCAAACTTGTCTCGCTTACCTCCTCCTCCCTCCTCTATGGTGGTCCACAGAGACTCACTTGACCTAGTCTTCACTCGGCTATGTGCCTTATCTAACTTTTCTAACTCCCCCTTTCCACTATCCAATCAAAACCTTCTCAAATTTAAAGGACAACTAAAGCCACAGAACAACACTAAACCAGAAGGCAGAACACCTTGATATAAAGCCAGTAATCAGTGTCTTACCTCTCATTTTGATATGGGTGCTGGAAAATTTACCTAACTAATATATGGTTTGTGCTTAACATCAGAGCATTCTAATATCACACAGCTTGGTCAACGACCATTATGTTCTGCACATGCTCAGTCTTAGCTATGGCAGAAACTTGTTACAGTTGGTCACACCCATTAATAATCTCTATCCAATCCTTTTACAGGACAGATAAAGCAAGGAAGCATGTGGCTGAGGTCAGGAGATGTGGTCTGACACTGCACATACACACAGATACTTCATCCAGTTCTTAACAGGCTTACATGTACTTTAATACAATTTACTGAAGTCATATTATATAGCTTATTGGTGTTTTTAGGGGGGTTGTTTTCCGATTCTGGAGTATAAAAAAATGGATTTAGTTCTCCTTTAATCTTATTTCATCCATCCCAGCCACTACCCCAACTCCTACATACACACACTGATGTAGAGACTTGTGAATCCTTGACCCCTCTTCACTCTGTCTTCCTCTCCAACCGCTCATCAATATGGCCTCCTTCTCTGACCCCAAGCTTGTTGCCTTCCACTACTACAACACTGTCTCCTCCACCCTGGACATTGTTGCCCCCTTAACCACCTCTCGCCTTAGTTGCATCAACCCGCAACATTGGCTCACGGATCAGATTAAAAAGAAAATGCAGTTCCATTTAGGTGAGCAAATAATAAACAATAGATAGTGTCCTGAACACCTATATCTGCAAGATCCTGCTGTGCACTGTCCCTTAGCTAAGTAAAAAAATGGGAAAATGGTATGCAGGTGCTTCCAAACAAAGAAGACTCTAAAGGATATCTTTTGGTGCTTTATTGACACAACATGTTTTGGACCTGAAGTCCTTTATCAAGTGTACAAAACCAGTGCTCTATACTACATATATACACACAATACAGGAAATGACACCCCAGTCCCTCCCACCACCATGTGAGCATATCCTCCAATCGAATCATTCCGTTTTGTCCAATGGTGACCTCCATCTAAATAGGATAAACAAGAAAAACAACCATACAAATATACATAAGCCTTGAATATGGTACTGCTATATGCCTGCCATACAATTAAATCGGTAAACAATTGAGGGTAAGATAAGGCATCAAGTACAGCCTAAGGATTAGATACTATTACCTTGCAGTGACTATACCGACTATGTCATCAGTAGGCAGACGGATTATCTGTGGGGGGAAAAAACACTATATTAGAAATGTCTATAAATAATATCTAAAATGGCTTATAAGTTCTATAAATAACATCTAAAATGGCTAATAAGTTGGGGCTGTTGTGGTCATGGATAAGTGCCAATATATTACTGAGGCAAAACACCAGCTTGAAGTGCCTGGGCACTATGAACTTATACACCATGACCCAACTGCCACACTCCAGAAAGAGATTAAACTCTTTGTCACCGAGGCCTTTGGGATTATCCCTAGTAACACTAGAGGTTACTTAACCCCGGAACACCCTAGAAGACCTGTGTTATATTTATTACCCAAAATCCACAAGTCTCTAGTGAACACACCCAGATGACCGATAGTATCGGGAATTGGTTCGATCTTGGAACCACTTTCTAAACTGGTGGATTCATACCTGCAACCTTTGGTTAGGAACATCCCTGCATGTCTCAAAGATACCACTGAACTATTACAACTTTTAATTAAAGTAAATTTTCCACAAGGGAATTTAAATCTAGCTAGTATAGATGTTCAAAGCTTATACACATCAATCCCCCAGGAAGAGGGAATCAAATATGTAGAGGAACTACTCCTTTCCACTGACTTACCGCACCGGTTATTTTTCTTCATAATTGATTGCCTTACACTGGTTCTCAAAAGGAATTATTTTAGGTTTGACAAAACCTTCTATTGGCAGCGACAGGGGACATCTATGGGCGCTGTGGTAGCCCCTTCATTTGCCAACATTTTAATGTATTATATTGAAAATCAATTGTTTCTGAAATCCAGGTTTTCTTCCAATATGGTTATGAACACACGTTTTGTTGACGACATCTTGGTAATATGGAATGGGAATGTAGTAGAATTCAGAGAGATGATTGATGCAGCTAACATGTCCCATCCCACTATACACTGTACATATGAGATCTCCAAGACTGAAATAAATTTCCTTGATGTCAACATAACTTTAGAACAAGACTGTATCAAGACATCTCTATTTTCGAAACCAACTGATAGGAACAACCTTCTCAATACCAATAGTTTCCATACAGCAAGAATTTTTAAAGCTATCCCGAAAGGACAATTAATATGTGCCAGACGTATAGCCTCAGATGAGGCCAGATACGAACAAGCTACCAATAAGGTGTATGAGAAACTGGTGGAAAAAGGTTACCCCCCTTGGGAATTAGTCAAAGTAAAAACAGAGGTCAGAAAGATAAGAAGGGTTGATCTCATGCAATATAAGCAACAACAGAAATCGGACACCAATCAGAATAGGATACTTTCGTCACATGGTACAGCACACAGAGCCAACATATTGAAAAAATTATTAAACAGTTCTGGCCCTTGATCCAGCAGGATAAAACCTATGGTAAACTATTTAAAGAGATCCCGCTATTTAGTTACCAGAGAGGGAGCTCCTTGAGAGACAAGCTGTGCCCAGATGATCTAAGAAAGCCAGAAAAGATGTTCAAAGGTATCCCGAGAAAAGGGACCCACCCATCCATGTATGGGGTGTATCTGTTGTTCTTCTATTATTAAAGGAGATGTCATAACTCACCCCTTAAAGGGTACAGCCATAAAACTCAAACACTTTGCAACATGTAACACCAAACAGGTTGTATATCTAATTAAATGCCCATGTGGGATGTGCTATGTTGGACAAATGTCCAGGGAAATAAAACAGCACATAAAAGAACATAAAAGAGACATCAGGAATTTCAAACCTGATACCCATTATGATACCACTGTTTCTAGGCACTTTTTTGAGTCCAAGCATACACATAACCAACTTAAGTGGACTGTAATAGAAACAGTCATGACACCACTTAGAGGGGGCAATATAACTAAGTTGCTACTCCAAAAAGAATGTTATTGGATAAGACACTTATGTACATTGGTACCAAAAGGTCTTAACGATTCATGGTCACTCAAATGTTACTAATAAGCCATTTTAGATGTTATTTATAGACATTCCTAATATAGCGTTTTTTCCCCCCACAGATAATCCGTCTGCCTATTGATGACATAGTCGGTATAGTCCCTGCAATAGTGTTTTCTGACCTGATCCCTTATCTTACCCTCAGTAGGCCCTTTGGGCAGTACTTGTTTACCGATTTAATTGTATGGCAGGCATATAGCAGTACCATATTCAATAATGTATATTTGTATGGTTGTTTTTCTTGCTTTTCCTATTTAGATGGAGGTCACCATTGAACAAAACGGAATGAATCGATTGGAGGATCTGCTCACATGGTGGTGGGAGGTACAGGATGTCATTTCCTGTATTGTGTGTATATATGTAGTATAGAGCACTGGTTTTGTACACTTGATAAAGGACTTCACGTCCGAAACATGTTGTGTCAATAAAGCACCAAAAGATATCCTTTGGAGTCTTCTTTGTTTGGAAGCACCTGCATACCATTTTTCCATTTAGCTGAGCAACAATGGCGTAAAAGCAACAAAACCAATGACTTTCTTAATTTCGAAAATGCTCTTCATTGTCTTCAGCCAAACAAACCAATTTCTCCTCCCTTATTTCCAAACAATCCCACAATCCAAAACAGCTTTTCAAAGTTTTCAACTCTCTTCTGTGTCTGCCACCTCCTCCTCCTACACCCTGTTTATCTGCTGATGAAATTGCCTCTTATTTCCCAGAAAAAAATTGTTAATATAAGAAATGTTTTTTCTGCATGCCCTGGCTCATCTCCACAGCTTCCAGTCCCATCTACATTTCTACCTGGCCTTTCTTCCACCACTTCTATCTCTGTTCTAACCAACTTTTCCAATATTACAGAACATAGGGCCCTATTTATAAAAGATCGGCATCGTTATCGTAAAATACCAATCGTTATCGTAAAATAACGTGCAGGTTTTTACCGATAATGACCGTTATTTACCGATAACGACCGTTATTTACCGATACCGGTCGTTATTTACTGATATCGGTAAATAACGGTTGTTATCGGTAAATAACGACCGTTATTTACCGATAACGACCGGTATTTAACGATATTGGTAAATACCGGTCGTTATCGGTAAATAACGGTCGTTATCGGTAAAAACCCGGTCGTTATTTTACGATAACGATACCGATCTTTTATAAATAGGGCCCAAAGACTTTCAAGCCTTCTCACCACCTGCCCCCTTGACCCCATTCCCTCCTTTCTCATTCCCCATCTCTCATCTTCCTTTACATCAGCCTTAATGTCTCTTTTTAACTTGTCCCTATCCACAGATACTTTTCCCTCCTCATTCAAACATGCTATTCTATCCCCTATATTATTCCATCTGCTCTATCTAGTTACCGGCCTACCACGCTTCTCCCATTTGCATCTAAACTGCTTGAACGACACGTCTACGCTTAACTGGTTTATCACTTTTCTGCCAACTTCCTCTTTGATCACCTACAGACTGGCCTCCTTAGGTATCCAGGGTTCCTCACTTTCTTGGCTGTCCTTCTATATTCAGTGTTACTCTTGCTCCAACTCCACCACTCCCCCCCTCCTTGTGGTTCAGTACTCAGCCCTCTTCTCTTCTCCATTTACACCTGTGGGCTAGGTCAGCTCATTAGTTCTTTTGGATACCACCTGTATGCTAATGATACCCAAATTTGCATCTCCGCCCCTGACCTCATTACTCTGACATACCGGGATACACACCCATATTCAGGACTTTTCTTGTGATGCCCCTCTGCTCTGGAACTCCCTTCCTCACTTTATACGTAATATGCTATAACTTTGTATCTTCAAACGCAATCTCAAAACTCATCTCTTCAGGCAAGGTTACAATCTGGACCTGGACACTCCTACCCCTCTTACTGACCCCACTTAGTTACAGCTACTGATCTGCTTCACCTTATGTTTCATCCCCATCTCCTCTAGACTCTAAGCTCTCAGGCAGGGCCCTCCATCCTATTGTATCACAGTAATGCTGTAACTTACCACACTGAATGCTGCTGGACCAGCACTTGAATTTTTTGCACTTTGTATTACTTGCACTACCCTTGTATGTAACATGTATGCTTTCCTCGTGTATATTAATGCAACTGTGAAGCACCACGGAAGATGTTGACGCTATATAAATCTACAATAATAATAATCAATTCACCCACAAAATAAATTGAAATATATGAAGTTATTAACAGGGGGAGGTTCCCTACTGCCTTGGCTGCAATATAGCCAAACCTCTGTATGTTTTAAATAATGATGTTGCTCTATTCCGTATCTCTCCTTTATATCAGTAAGAGGGAGAAGTAAGTAAATGACTGGACTGTCTACATCAGTGGCAAAACCTTCTTGTCTTACAGAGCTCTGTAAATAGCCAATAGGAAGGCAAGAGATACCGGTACATAATTAATATGCATGTTCTGTTATTTAGTCTTTAATTCTACTTTGTTATACATGGCTTACAACATGTCTTGCAGGAAGCTGAAAACACACTACGGACAATGCAGAACAAGCTGAGGAAAAAAGAGAACAGATTGTGCAAAGCTGGAAGTGAGTATTTCTTGGATGTATCTCCATCTGTTTAAAGATCTGCATGTCCCTATTATTTTAATACCTGCTGGCTCTTGTGATATTGTTGCAAAGTGTCAAAAAAACCACAAAAAGGAGTTAACAGCACTTTAAAACCAATTTCTGTCTGTGAATCTGAGCGATATTTCTGGCCAGTCGCATTGCACGTGCTTTTGCCTTGTATAATTACTCAGATTCACAGACAGAAATTGGTTTTAAAGTGCTGTTAACTCCTTTTTGTGGTTTTTTTGACACTTTGCAAACAATATCACAAGAGCACAGGATTTAAAAATAATAGGGACATGCAGATCTTTAAAACAGATGAGATACATCCAAGAAATACTCACTTCCAGCTTTGCACAATCTGTTCTCTTTTTTCCTCAGCTTGTTCTGCATTGTCCGTAGTGTGTTTTCAGCTTCCTGCAAGACATGTTGTAAGCCATGTATAACAAAGTAGAATTAAAGACTAAATAACAGAACATGCATATTATTATGTACCGGTTATCTCTTGCCTTCCTATTGGCTATTTACAGAGCTCTGTAAGAACAAGAAGGTTTGCCACTGATGTAGACAGTCCAGTCATTTACTTACTTCTCCCTCTTACTGATATAAAGGAGAGATACGCAATAGAGCAACATCATTATTTAAAACATACAGAGGTTTGGCTATATTGCACCAGGCAGTAGGGAACCTCCCCCTGTTAATAACTTCATATATTTCAATTTATTTTGTGGTGAATTGATTATTATTATTGTAGATTTATATAGCATCAACATCTTCCGTGGTGCTTCACAGTTGCATTAATATACACGAGGAAAACATACATGTTACATACAAGGGTAGTGCAAGTAATACAAAGTGCAAGAAATTCAAGTGCTGGTCCAGCAGCATTCAGTGTGGTAAGTACAGCATTACTGTGATCATAGGATGGAGGGCCCTGCGAAGTCTACAGTCTAGAGGAGATGGGGATGAGACATAAGTGAACAGATCAGTGCTTAACTAAGTTGTAAGTGGTAAACATGAGTCAACAATGGGTCAAAGAGGGGTAGAGTGTCCGGTCCAGATGTAACTGTGAAGGAGGTGAGCTTTGAGATTGCTTGAAGAACAAGTACATTATAGCTGTACAAGGTGTAAAGTGAGGAAGGGAGCCAGAGCAGAGGGTGCTGCAAGGAGAAAAGGTCAGTGGCGGGGCAAGGATAACAGGAAAAAATGGATGCATCACACATAAGGGTGGATCCTGTATGTCAGAGTAAGTAGGTCAGGGGCGGAGATGCAAATTTGGTATTGCTCGGAGGGTATCGTACACAAAGAAATAATGAGCTGACCAGCGCGGTGTGATGGAGAAAGAAGAGGCTGAGTATGAACCACAAGAGAGGGGGGGATGGTGGAGTTGAGCAAGAGAACACTGAATATAGAAGAACAGCCAAGAAAGTGAGGAACCCTGGATACCTAAGGAGGCCAGTCTGTAGGTGATCAAAGAGGAAGTTGGCAGAAAAGTGATAACCAGTAAGCGTAGACGTGTCGTTCAAGCAGTTTAGATGCAAATGGGAGAACGTGGTAGGCCGGTAACTAGATAGAGCAGATGGAATAATATAGGGGATAGAATAGCATGTTTGAATGAGGAGGGAAAAGTATCTGGGATAGGGACAGTTAAAAAGAGACATTAAGGCTGTGTAAAGGAAGATGAGAGATGGGGAATGAGAAAGGAGGGAATGGGGTCAAGGGGCAGGTGGTGAGAAGGCTTGAAAGTCTTTGGACCCTATTTATAAAAGATCGGCATCGTTATCGTAAAATACCGATCGTTATCGTAAAATAACGACCGGGTTTTTACCGATAACGACCGTTATTTACCGATAACGACGGTATTTACCGATATCGTTAATACCGGTCGTTATCGGTAAATAACGGTCGTTATTTACCGATAACAACCGTTTTACCGATATCAGTAAATAACAACCGGTATCGGTAAATAACGGTCGTTATCGGTAAATAACGGTCATTATCGGTAAAAACCCGGTCGTTTTTACGATAACGATCGGTATTTTACGATAACGATGCCGACTTTTATAAATAGGCCCTATGTTCTGTATATTGGAAAGTTGGTTAGAACAGAGATAGAAGTGGTGGAAGAAAGGCCAGGGTAGAAATGTAGATGGGACTGGAAGCTGTGGAGATGAGCCAGGGCATGCAGAAAAAACATTTCTTATATTAACAATTTTTTTCTGGGAAATAAGAGGCAATTTCATCAGCAGATAAACAGGTATAGGAGGAGGAGGTGTCAGACACAGAAGAGAGTTGAAAACTTTGAAAAGCTGTTTTGGATTGTGGGATTGTTTGGAAAGGGAGGAAATTGGTTTGTTTGGCTGAAGACAAAGTGTTCCTGATCCAATGAAGAGCATTTTCGAAATTAAGAAAGTCATTGGTTTTGTTGCTTTTACGCCATTGTCGCTCAGCTAAATGGAAAAATGGTATGCAGGTGCTTCCAAACAAAGTAGACTCCAAAGGATATCTTTTGGTGCTTTATTGACACAACATGTTTCGGACGTGAAGTCCTTTATCAAGTGTACAAAACCAGTGCTCTATACTACATATATACACACAATACAGGAAATGACATCCTGTACCTCCCACCACCATGTGAGCAGATCCTCCAATCGATTCATTCCGTTTTGTTCAATGGTGACCTCCATCTAAATAGGAAAAGCAAGAAAAACAACCATACAAATATACATTATTGAATATGGTACTGCTATATGCCTGCCATACAATTAAATCGGTAAACAAGTACTGCCCAAAGGGCCTACTGAGGGTAAGATAAGGGATCAGGTCAGAAAACACATAGTGTAATCAATATAAGTACAGCCTAAGGATTAGATACTATTACCTTGCAGGGACTATACCGACTATGTCATCAATAGGCAGACGGATTATCTGTGGGGGGAAAAAACGCTATATTAGGAATGTCTATAAATAACATCTAAAATGGCTTATTAGTAACTTTGAGTGACCATGATCGTTAAGACCTTTTGTACCAATGTACATAAGTGTCTTATCCAATAACATTCTTTTGGAGTAGCAACTTAGTTATTTGCCCCATCTAAGTGGTGTCATGACTGTTTCTATTACAGTCCACTTAAGTTGGTTATGTGTATGCTTGGACTCAAAAAAGTGCCTAGAAACAGTGGTATCATAATGGGTATCAGGTTTAAATTCCTGATGTCTCTTTTATGTTCTTTTATGTGCTGTTTTATTTCCCTGGACATTGTTCCAACATAGCACATCCCACATGGGCATTTAATTAGATATACAACCTGTTTGGTGTTACATGTTGCAAAGTGTTTGAGTTTTATGGCTGTACCCTTTAAGGGGTGAGTTATGACATCTCCTTTAATAATAGAAGAACAACAGATACACCCCATACATGGATGGGTCCCTTTTCTCGGGATACCTTTGAACATCTTTTCTGGCTTTCTTAGATCAGCTGGGCACACTTGTCTCTCAAGGAGCTCCCTCTCTGGTAACTAAAACGGGATCTCTTTAAATAGTTTTACCATAGGTTTTATCCTGCTGGATCAGGTCCAGAACTGTTTAATATTTTTTCAATATGTTGGCTCTGTGTGCTGTACCATGTGACGAAAGTATCCTATTCTGATTGGTGTCCGATTTCTGTTGTTGCTTATATTGCATGAGATTAACCCTTCTTATCTTTCTGACTCTGTTTTTACTTTGACTAATTCCCCAGGGGAGTAACCTTTTTCCACCAAGTTTCTCATACACCTTATTGGTAGCTTGTTCGTATCTGGCCTCATCTGAGTAGTACGTCTGGCACATTCAATTGTCCTTTCGGGATAGCTTTAAAAATTCTTGCTGTATGGAAACTATTGGTATTGAGAAGGTTTGTTCCTATCAGTTGGTTTCGAAAATAGAGATGTCTTGATACAGTCTTGTTCTAAAGTTATGTTGACATCAAGATAATTTATTCAGTCTTGGAGATCTCATATGTACAGTGTATAGTGGGATGGGACATTTAGCTGCATCAATCATCTCTCTGAATTCTACACATTCCCATTCCATATTACCAAGATGTCGTCAACAAAACGTGTGTTCATAACCATATTGGAAAAAAACCTGGATTTCAGAAACAATTGATTTTCATATAATACATTAAATTTGGCAAATAAAGGGGCTACCACAGCGCCCATAGATGTCCCTGTCGCTGCATAGAAGGTTTTGTCAAACCTAAAATAATTCCTTTTGAGAACCAGTGTAGGCAATCAATTAGAAGAAAAATAACCGTGCGGAAGCATGTTGTGGAAGTAGTAGTTCTCTAGATTGTTATGATTCTCAGGGGATTTATGTTGTATTAAGCTTGTATGTTGAAAGATTATATTTTCTTAGCTAGATGTAAATTCCCTTGTGGAAAATTACTTAATTAAAAGTTGTAATAGTTCAGTGGTACTTTGAGACATGCAGGGATGTTCCTAACCAAAGGTTGCAGGTATGAATCCACCAGTTTAGAAAGTGGTTCCAAGATCAAACCCAATTCCCGATACTATCGGTCATCCGGTGTGTTCACTAGAGACTTGTGGATTTTGGGTAATAATATAACACAGGTCTTCTGGTGTTCCGGGTTAGTAACCTCTAGTGTTACTAGGGATAATCCATTTTCAAGAGCCTCGGTGACAAAGAGTTTAATCTCTTTCTGGAGTGTGGCAGTTGGGTCATGGTGTATAAGTTCATAGTGCCCAGGCACTTCAAGCTGGTGTTTTCCTCAGTAATATATTGGCACTTATCCATGACCACAACAGCCCAACTTATAAGCCATTTTAGATGTTATTTATATAACTTATAAGCCATTTTAGATATTATTATAGACATTTCTAATAGTGTTTTTTCCCCCCCACAGATAATCCGCTGCCTATTGATGACATAGTCGGTATAGTCACGGCAAGGTAATAGTATCTAATCCTTAGGCTGTACTTGATGCCTTATCTTACCCTCAATTGTTTACCGATTTAATTGTATGGCAGGCATATAGCAGTACCATATTCAAGGCTTATGTATATTTGTATGGTTTGTTTTTCTTGTTTATCCTATTAAGATGGAGGTCACCATTGGACAAAACAGAATGATTCGATTGGAGGATATGCTCACATGGTGGTGGGAGGGACTGGGGTGTCATTTCCTGTATTGTGTGTATATATGTAGTTAGAGCACTGGTTTTGTACACTTGATAAAGGACTTCACGTCCAAAACACAATAAAGCACCAAAAGATATCCTTTGGAGTCTTCTTTGTTTGGAAGCACCTGCATACCATTTTCCCTTATTTTTTACTTAGCTAAGGGACAGTGCACAGCAGGATCTTGCAGATATATGTGTTCAGGACACTATCTATTGTTTATTATTTGCTCACCTAAATGGAACTGCATTTTCTTTAATCTGATCCGTGAGCCAATGTTGCGGGTTGATGCAACTAAGGCGAGAGGTGGTTAAGGGGGCAACAGTGTCCAGGGTGGAGGAGACAGTGTTGTAGTAGTGGAAGGCAACACACTGGGGTCAGAGAAGGAGGCCCATATTGATGAGGGTTGGAGAGGAAGGGAGAGTGAAGAGGGGTCAGGATTCACAAGTCTCTACATCAGTGTGTGTATGTGAGTTGGGGTAGTGGCTGATGGATGAAATAAGATTAAGGAGAACTAAATCCATTTTTTTAACTCCAGAATCGGAAAACAACCCCCCTAAAAACACCAATAAGCTATATAATATGACTTCAGTAAATTGTATTAAAGTAATGTAAGCCTGTTAAGAACTGGATGAAGTATCTGTGTGTATGTGCAGTGTCAGACCACATCTCCTGACCTCAGCCACATGCTTCCTTGCTTTATCTGTCCTGTAAAAGGATTGGATAGAGATTATTAATGGGTGTGACCAACTGTAACAAGTTTCTGCCATAGCTAAGACTGAGCATGTGCAAACATAATGGTCGTGACCAAGCTGTGTGATATTAGAATGCTCTGATGTTAAGCACAAACCATATATTAGTTAGGTAAATTTTCCAGCACCCATATCAAAATGAGAGGTAAGACACTGATTACTGGCTTTATATCAAGGTTTCTGCCTTCTGGTTTAGTGTTGTTCTGTGGCTTTAGTTGTCCTTTAAATTTGAGAAGGTTTTGATTGGATAGTGGAAAGGGGGAGTTAGAAAAGTTAGATAAGGCACATAGCCGAGTGAAGACTAGGTCAAGTGTATATCCTTTACGGTGAGTCTCTGTGGACCACCATAGAGGAGGGAGGAGGAGGTAAGCGAGACAAGTTTGGAGGTAGCAGAGTTGTTGATGTTACAGTGAGGATGTCCGTGGAAAGGAAGTGAGATAACCATGCAGAGAAATGGTTGAAAAAACCTGTTGTTTGGGCCAGGAGGCCAATAAGGACAGCAATCTGTTGGTGAGTGGAAGAATAATACAAACGGAGTGAGACTCAAAGGAAAGCCGGAACAGGGCAGGTAAAAGTATGGTTTGAAACTGCAGCGCTCGGACAGAAGAATGCCAACTCCACTACCATGTTGATTCCAGGCCGTGGAGAGATTCCCAATCAAACTGAAAACCTGTATTTGGTAACCTGAGGGGGGATCAACCAACGGATTTTGACAACCCCCCCCTCCCCCCGTCATAAGAGTTCCATGAACTGCTTTCGTGATCTGAAGCAACTAGTAATGGTCCATGGGGTGAGCTAGTTTGTTTGCAGTATAATCTAGTATTTGGTGCCATATATATCATAGCAATTATCAGAAAAACCCTGTGTTTCTACAATATTGGTAAAGTTTTTTTGTGATATAAATTACAGTTGTTTTAAAGAGTTTTGATAAGTGAAGCTATATTAAAATGTAATGATGCCTTTTAAACCTCAAACTATTGAAATACATGGACTTATCATGGCAGGGAGATGCCAGTGATGTGCAAGAATCCAAGCCACCATATATTGATTCCAACTAGTTCGACTTTATCTGACAATGCCATGCGACAGTCCAGTTAGCTGGGCTGCTAAGTATATTTCACACACAGGGACTTATTCCAACTTGATGTCAGTTGATACAACAAGGCACTGGTATAAAAGGGTCTTACCATCCCAAATGAAAGGCAGGATTTTGGTCTAGCCAAATTGTAAGTAAAATATTAAAGGACAACAATAACCAAAAAAACAACATCTCCCCCATTACATGTCCACACTTCCAGCAGCTAAATCACTTACTCTCATTTACAACCGTGCTGCACTCCCTTAGATATCACACAGCAAAGATGAGTGCTAACAGCCCGTTACTAGATGGCCCAGGGCCATCGTTAACATATTACTTGTCATTGGCTGGTGGGACTGTCTGTTACAACCTCTCTCCTCCTCCTCTGTCAGTCAAACAAACTTGAACTGTCCTGTTGCTAGAATACACCACATAATGAAGCTAATCAAGGATGGGTGCAGAAGTGTTTTCTTGCATGCTAGCTCTGAGTGACAGTTAGAGGCAGACAGAATCATTACGCTCTGAGCCCCTGAGGAAGTGGATTGGTTCCACGAAATGCGTAGGGCGGAATTATCTGAGTGTGTCCATGGGTATGTCTGTTTCAATGGTGCTGTGTTTTTAATGTATCCAATAAAGTAATTTTGTTTTTACTTATCCATTCCAAGTCCAGTTGCCTGCCTCATATCACAGGGGTCTTCCCCTTCTATTTGCCAATATCAAGTGTCCAATTGATAAAGGTCATTAAAGATCCGAAACATGTCTGTGTAGCACAATAAATACACGTTTTGGCAATCTTTGTGTTGTCTTGTAGTCCACCAGTTCCTACTTATCTTCTTTCGAGTTACAAGACTTGAGTATAAACCGAGGTTTGATTTTCAGACTTATATTAAAGCCTGAAACCTCGGTCTATACTCGTGTATATACGGTAATATAATCAATTAAAAAGTGTCAGGGCATAAAACAACATGAGAATAGAAGCTTTACCACATTCAATGCAGAGAAGAATGAAAAGATTGTAACTAGTATTATCCTCTGCCTATCCTTGTGATTTTGTTTGTCCCAAAATAAAGGGTATCCCAGCTGCAGGAAAGCACTGCCTGCCATAGGTCCTTAGATGGCGATAGTGTCAATTCTAGGAGTCTCTAGTTTGGGTTCTACTAGTTTGCTGAAGATAGATGTGTCCCAGGAAATGTTGATAGTAAAATATTTTCTCTAACTGACTCTTCATTTAAGTAATTTATAACTAAAAAAAATATAGATGTAATATAATTGAATAGGTCACTGGGAACTGCTGAAAGTCTCTGATATAATATATAACCTGAGTAACAGGTAAAGTACGGCCTCAAATCAAATGAGTGAGAAAGCCAGTCGGATGACTAGCGAAACGTCTTCAAGAAATAAACTTTAAGTCCAGTTGATCTAACTGAATACAACAGATATTAACCTCAAATCGTTCCTGTTCCATGCGGTGATGGTCTTCCAGCTGTTGTTCCAGGTGCAGAGATTACGAAACCTGTCCACATACACCTCATATTGCTTCTGTAGATCCTCCTCAATCTTCTCATATTCATCCATGAACGCGGCCTGTTACAATAGGTTTATGCAGAATTACACTTTAAATAAATATGTGAACACTGAATGCAAGTCTGTATAACGGCCCACAATCTAAAGCCATGTTAGATATTGACAACTAAAACGGACAACAACCTAGGCTGGAAATCTAATATCTACGGTGGCTACCACTGACGTTTGTTTAGTGATCCGTTCTGCTGGATCACTAAACACTATTTAGGGCACAGCACGGGGTCTCTTGGCTGCTCACCTTCCTTTCCTATACATAACTGATGAGTAGCCAGACAGTTTTAGATAAAGACTGCTGGACCAATCATCTATGGACCTTCGATAACAATATAATCTAACAGGTGCACCAAGCCTCAATCATGGTCCTTTCCACATGTGTGTTTACAAACCCATATGTTACATTTTAAAGTAGAAACACACACGGCAGAGCTCAGCATAGCTGTGGAGTGACAGGACCAGGCTGCACAATGTATCTCATTAAACTGTAAATGAAAAAGTATCGGGACGGCTCTGCTACCAGTGCTTCAAAATCCAAAATTTAATTCATAACCAACGGTGGTACAAACATGGGAAAACACACGTCAAAGACATGCAGGGTGTTTATTTTCGTGTGTTTGTACCATGTTTGTACCATCGTTGTTTTTAATTAATTTTGGATTTTGAAGCACTGGTAGCAGAGTCGTCCCGATATGTTTTTCATTTACAGTTTGTTGCGTGTAGGAAGTGCCGGTCCTCCTGGGCGCTGGACTCTCCCAGTGTGCGGGAGAAGTGGACACGTTGGTAGTGTGCGGCAGGTAGGACATACCCACTTTAACATACGTAACAATGTATCTTATTTCCAACAAATGATGTGGACCAGTCAGCATTTCCTCTGCAATTGCGAAATAACAATGGTGACTGCCCTGTTTCCAATGAGAGATTAGCCCCTCTGGTATTGGTCCAATGTTTCAGCAGAGGAGTAATAATTAGAAATAATTAACAAGACACCCACGGGTAACGCTAAGTAATCAGTTAACTTTCCTACAGTTTTCTCGTTAACTTACACATGGAAAAATGAAACTGGTATATAGAATGTTTGTGGTCAGTGTATAACCTGAAATATTACAGTAACGGTAATATATTAAGTACGGTATCTGTATGTTTGTGTGTGTAGGCTCAATGTGTCCAAATTTGTAATCTGTTGAACTACAAGAGAATGTCAATAAATTCGCCCAGCTGAAATTGAGCTACAGTCACTGGGTTCCACTGAACCATTGCGTTAGGGATGACAGGGATGTGCAGTCAATAAAGAATCCAACCTGACACTCTGAAATGTTGCAGCCTTTTTCTTTTTCTCTCCAATTCATCTCTGCGTTTCTCAATCTTAGCCTCAAGGCTCTGTTCAATCAGATGCAACATTGCTTAGCAGGTCTTTCATCTTCTGGACTTGTTCCTGGTGAAAGAAAGCGTCACCAAGTACAGGACTTAACACAAATCCTTGTGGCATTAGGTAGTAGTTCTATTGTTAGAAGATAAAGGGGAATCATTCCTTGTAAACTCTATGGCTGGGCACACACAGACAACATTTGTCCAGGTGACCATTCACCATTAGCAATGGTAGGTTTTCTGCAACCTACCATTGCAGTCCTACAGGAAACTGCATGAACACCCGTGATTTACCAGCATACCTGATTGTCCGTTCATCCAAACTGGTTACAGCCATTGGCACCCACACCATAAAATATTTTCACCCGAGAGATCAATACACAGTAATATCGGTAGGTCTGCCAAAAATATTGTATATGTGTACCAAGCCTAAATCATTGAAAAAACTTCAGCTGGCCATCCACTACACTCATTACACCGACATTACACGACATTGAATCCGGATGAACGCCAAATCCACTATAATGTTGAGTAGGAGCAGCAGTTTTACCGGCAGACTTAATTATAATCGAAATATCAATCACAAAATGATCAGGCCAGTATTTGAAACAATGTAGAACGTTGGGCGTTAAGTTAGTAGTGTATGGCCATCATAGCTGGAGAGGATACCAGTATACATACTGAACACCTGGATGAACTAAATGAACATTTCCTATAATAGAGCAATTCAATCCATTTTCTGATTGCTTATAAGAATATACAATGAAAGAAGACAACGCCATCAGCATGGATCACTGCCTGCTTAGTTGATACTTTCAAGGTTAATAGAGCTCGGAGTGGCTGGGGAGTGGACTTTAGATCCAACACCAAGGAGGAAAGAGAAATTCCACAAGTATCCTATATAGCACTCATACACCATCCACAAAATCAAAGTTCAATTTATTGGCACAGATACAATCTATAAATACACTCTGACACACGATCAACAAACCCCCAACCCCACATCTTAAATATACAATGCTATAGTAGACTGGGCGTCCCCACTACATATTACTAAAAGTCCTGAAAAAAGGGTCTCAAACATAGGTCGATATGGTAAAAAGTGGTTCCAGTGCAAAAAAGGACAGTTCGTGAAAATGATCAATATTTGTTAAATTGTTAGTTTGTGTAATGCCTTCTTAGTTATCTACATATTCTCTCCCATTTGAAAAATCAGTTGATTTCATACCCCTTGCTGTTCCCTGCTGTTGACATTAGTGAGCTGACCATTTCAGGTTCTAATGGTCCTTCTTCTTCCCAGAATGCACCACTTCCTTGGAATGTTCCTACATTAATTCTACTGATTGGGCTGTTGGATGGTTCAAAACTGCTCAGATCTCTACTGAGCAACTGAATCAACCCAGGCACGAGTCAAGGACAAGACCATAACAGTCTTTATTAGGGGTCCTGCAAACAGAAGTCAGTATGTGAGTTGCCTTCATTTATACACAGACAAAATGCTGAATGGGCAGGTTAACGTCACTGGGATGAAAAAATACTGCTCTTTCTTCTGAAAGTATATGTATTTGCACTGAACTTCCCCTTTAACTTTGCAGAGTATAAAAAGTATCAATGTGCTGTATCCACTTGAAAGGTTCTGCACAGGCTATGTATTCACCCGCTTTGTGCCATAATCAGGGGCACTTCTAGGGTTTTTGCTGCCTGAGCCAAACCTTTGAATGCCCCCCTTCGCGTGCCACTGCATTAAAGTGGGTGTGGCTTGTCATGGGCGTGGTTTTTGCCAATGGCCATGGCTTCACTGGTGAGTGTGGGTAAATTTTACGGTTTTGTACTTCCTATTAACTGGTATTTAAACAGTTCCTCAGACAGTCAATTACCAATAATGTTAATTACTAGACACAGGTATGACATCCCTTTCTCAACTCTTGTGTTGCCACTACCATATATAACTTTCAGGTTTTAGTTTCCAAATAACTTCTTTTATGCCTGTGCTATATATGTTGGTTCAACTGTTACAATACATTAGAAATGCTAGACTTTCTGTAGTATAAAAGATTTTAGACAAAAGATTGTAAGCCTATCACCCTGTCAAGCCCTCACTAGCTAACTAGCATAACTAGACTTACCTAGCCTTACAAACTAAAACTCACTTAACCATATAACTGTCAAAGTGGAGCTGAAGCAACTTCAAAGTACCCTGTATTGGAGTCATGAGGGCTGCACTCACACTCGTGCACGTTTGCTAGTTATGTTTTTTTTTCATCATTACCTGTCTGCCGCCTTCTTCTTCAGTGCAGAGGTGCCGCCTGAGACAAATGTCTCACTCTGCCTAATGGTAGATGTGGCCCTGGCCATAATGCAGCTAGAAAGTTCAACTTAGCAACATGGTAGCAGAGAGTATGGATAAGGACATCCCATCTGTAGCAGTCTCACCCGGGACTTACAAGCGGGTTAGAGCAGGCAGCATATCACAGTTCAAAGCACACAGGGGAGTGGACTTTGCAGGGAGGTTGGACTTTCCCAGGGCAAGGAGGTAGGATTGATTATTCCTACATCCCGAATTTTGTTTCCACGAGAAGCACCACAATGGAGAAAAACTGCTTCTGAAAGGTTCCTCCTGACTTCAGCCACTTCTTTATGCAGGAAGGTCCAGCACTAACCTGGCAAAGGAAACTGAACATGGTGTAGTTCCTCGAGGAAATATACTGGGAGGTAGGAATAATCAATCCTGCCTCCCTGCCCCAACTTTTAAAACTACATTTTTACAGTGTAGTTGTCCTTTAATTTTAAAGTCAAGTCCTATTTGATCTGATTACTTTTGTATTGTGTATGTACCGTATATGAACTTACAAATTAGAAATTAGATACGTACAAATTTTCAAATACTCTTAAGGCCCCAGACACATGTGAATAAGCTCTCGCAAATTCACGTTGGATTCCATTGGAATCTATTGTGAATCTGCCATTATTCGCACAATGATGTTAAGTATTGATGCATAGTTTGTGGTTGTTTTCAACCTTCGTTTGTCCACCATCAATCTGATGGGATTTAATGACTATTGGCTATTGTATGGCTACATTTATGTCTAGTACACAACACTCAAGTCAACAACCACTCCCAAACTTAGAACAAAGTAAACTAGAAAGGGAAAGTTTAAGTATAAACTTTGAATTTGCTTGAAAGACCGCATTTGTAAGGGAATATGCATTTTGTGCTGCAGATTTTAAAACTCAATAATGCCAATGATGAGGACATTGTTGTTGTTTTTTACTTACCCTTTAAGTATGGCTGTCACATTGATTAAAGGCAGTCAGTTTGGTGTGGGTACTAATGTCAGGTTGGGGAATAAAAGACTAACTTTTTCGATGATTGGTCTAAATGTGTTTTTTTTTACTATACTTACCCTTTAAATATGATTGTCACATCAATGAATGGTACCTTAGTTGGAGTATGAACCTTTGTCAGTTGGAAGTTAAAAATACAAACTTTTTTGATCAAAATTTATTTTTGACTATAGTTAAAAAAATGTAGTAGAGTACGGCTGCCACAGAAATGGAAGGTATGTCATTAGGTATGTGTACATGTCTCAGGTTGGGGGTTAAAAAAACAAACTTTTTTGATGTTGGTCAAAATTAGTTTTTTTTACTTTAGTTTCCCTTTAAGTAAGGCTGCCACAGTAATGGAAGGGTTAGGTCATAGTTGTGTACCTGGGTACGGTTGGGGTCAAAAAAAACATTGTTGTGATTAGTCAAAGTGTGTGTTTTTGCTATAGTAGTTTCCTTTAAGTATGCTGCCACGGAAAGGAGAATGGAAGTAGGTCAGAAGGTGTGTGTCCTGGATAAGGTTGGAAGTTAAAAAAAACTCTTTTGATTATAGATCAAAATTAGATTTTTTTTACTTAGTTACCCTTTACGTATGACTGCCACTTAATGGATAGTAGACAAAGGTGTGTGTACCTGTGTCGGGTTGGGTTTTTAAAAAAACTTTTTTGATTACTGATCAAAATTTGCTTTTTGACTTTAGTTACCCTTTAAATATGGCTGCCATGAAAATGGAACGGTAGGTTAGTAGGCATCTGAACCTGGATCAGGTTGGAAGTTAAAAAAAACTTTTTGAACAATTAGTCAAAATTTGTTTTTTGACTATAGTTACCCTTTAAGTATGGCTGCCACAGGGAATGGAAGGGTAGGTCATATAGGTGTGTGTACCCATATGAGGTTGGGGTATGTCTTTTTGTGTTTACAACCTAAAACTAACTTTTATTGAGGATATATCAAATTAGTTTTTTTGACTTTATTTACCCTTTAAGTATGTTCAAACTATAAGAAAAATTCGAAAGTTCGAAAACGGACTCATTAAAGTCAATGGGAGTCAAATAGTTTGAAATTTTACATTTAAATATCACTGGTAACTTAATGTAAATAGCTGTGGACCATGGAAATAGTCTGTGTTGAATATTCAGGACTTTCGAAAATTAAATTTTACTCTCACGCGCGCTACTTTCGAGCTCTCGCGTTTGAACATTCGATAATTATCCCATGAACGACTCGCGATTCGATAATTCGATATTTAATCGCATATAGGTATAAAAGACATTTTATTTGTGGATTCGATTTTACTCGCGAATAGGCATAATAGACATTTAACTCGCGGATTTGATATTTGCTCCCGAATAGGTATAATAGACATTTTACTCGCGGTTTGATATTTGCTCACTAATAGGTATAATAGACATTTTACTTGCGGATTTCGATATTTACTTGCGAATAGTTATAATAGACATTTTACTTGCGGATTTTATATTTACTCGCGAATAGGTATAAAGACATTTTACTTGCGGATTCAATATATTATCGAAAGTTCGGAAAATATCGAAAGTCTGAGAAATCCGGGTCCGGGATAGTTCAGAAGTACGATCCATTCGAACTCAATAGTGGCTCCAACTCGGGTTCGAGTTTGAGTTTCTAGTCCATGTCTAAGTAATGACAAGAACTTTTTATTTAATCTCCCTGATAGGCCTTGTTGTGTGCAATATAACCTTTTATAATACGAGAATATAACCTTTTAAAAAAGAGTTTTAAGCAAACATTACTACCATATAGTACTCGAGTAAAACCGAGATTTTCACACGGTAAAATCAGCCTGAAAACCCGACCTCGGTTTATACTCAAGTCAGTAATTTACATTAGAAATCCGGCAGCCCGCTTGCTTGCTCCGTGTACTGACACCCGTCTAACGTCACTGCCCGGCGCCGGGTATGATGTCAGCCAGCGAGCGTACAGGGAGCGAGCAGTGCCGGATTTCTAAAGTAAGCTATGAAGGATGCCCACAGAAGGATGACCTCACTTGCTCAGGGGGTGGTGAAGCATGTAGTGGAAAGAGGAAAGTTGTCTCTTCTAAAGGTAATGCCGTAATGCAAATAGGCAAGGGGCTTTGGATCTCTGTCACAGCAGTGCAGAATGTAGTTTGCCATTCTATAGTTGTGTGTTTGTTTCCGATGCCTCTGTACATTGGATCCCTTTGGCCAGAGGCTGTACAAGTCCCAGAAAGGTGAACCACTAACAAATCAAAGTAGAGGACTATAGATTTCTGACCCCATTACAGTATACTAGTAAATCCCTTACATGAGGGTTAAATTATATATCCAGTCCCACTCCTTTTAATAATTATTATTTTTGTCAGTACTGTTTTGTATATGAGGTACAAGAAATAAACTGACTATACAGAATCAGAAGGCAGAAGTGGTCAATTTCTACCCTCGGTTTATACCGAGTCAATCACTTTTATTAGTATTTTCAGCTAAAAATGGTAACTCGGTTTATACTCGGGGTGGTTTAATACTCGGTATATGGGTATATTGAAACTATTAACTAGGGTTAAAGTTAACTTGTGTGGGAATGGTGTGTCTGTGTGCATCAGGCTTTAACTACTCAATATCTGCATTGTGATTAAGAGGGGTGCTTACATTTTTAATTTATTTTAATTAAATACATATTGTATATTTCTATCATTGTGTTGTAGGATTGCTGGAATGGACTGGCGGGACAGGTGTTTAATTATGCCAGTAGGTGTGTGGTGTGTCTTTGTGGTATAAGGGTATTTTTTTGTTTTTATTTCCATAAATTAACTTTTTGATTAAGTTATGGTTGCATGCAGCAGCAGGATGCAGTTGGTGTTGGGGTGTATCAGTAGGTATTGTCCTTGCCTGTGTAAGGTTAGAGTAGTAGAGTAGTCCCTTTCATTAAGAAAGTGACCGTTTGGCTCTGCCCATGCAAATTCATAGATAACTTTGCAACACTTTCATTGGTTCCTTAGCTAGAAGAAACATACCCCTGCCAATAACACTTGCACAAAGGGAGGTGATGTGCTATTATAGTAGCAGACCCCACTATATACAGAATAATGCTAGGCTGTTTTTACATAAACAATGCATCGCAAAACATCTGAAATACGGGAAACTGGTGTGAAAGAGGTCTAACCTAGTGTTTCAATCTGCAGTGTGTGTGGAGTTGAGAAATTACTTCTTTATTAATATGACACAAGTGTAATAAACGGCCGGGACGGCCGGGGTACTTACAAGTACGCTTTTAGGAGGAGGCGGATAGTCCTGAAAATGCAGGACACAGAGCTGCTGGAACAGAAGGCTGGATTCTGGAACAGTGCTGCTGGAACTGTAGGCATGTTACTGGAACAAGGTGCTGCTGGAAACTGTAGGCTGGGAACTGGAACAAGTGCTGCTGGGAATGTAGGCTGAATACCGGAACAAGGAGCTGCTGGGAACTGTAGGCTGGATGCTGGAACAAGGTGCTGCTGAACTGAAGGCTGAAGCTGGAACAAGGTGCTGCTGGGAACTGTAGGCTGGAAACAGGAACAGGTGCTGCTGGGAACTGTAGGCTGAATGCTGGAACAAGTGGACACAGGAGCAGGCAAGGTAGGTAGTCCTCTGGAGCGGGAAAGGTAGTAGTTGGAGCAGGAGAGGAGCAGGATCCAAGGCAGGTGAGTACAAGGAGCCAGGGGTAGCTAACGCTACTATCGGGCACCGGTCCAGGAGGACACCTGCTTTTGAATTCTCCCGCCGCCCGGCGTGTCGGCGTCGTGACGTCATGACGTCTACGACGCCGCCCACCCGGAAGTGCAGAGCGGCGCGGGACCGGTAGCTGCAGTAAGTTCGTGACAACAGTACTTAAAACCTGCGCCTATTTAATAAAATAAAATGACAATAAAAAACCTTAGACTCTAATACTCAAATTAATTTTGCAAATAATAAATCCAATAATCAATAAAGTATGTCCGGTTTTTCAAACTCGCAGACTTATTTTCTATAATTATTGAATTCCAAATCGGTACCCTCGACTGTATCCTTCAAATGTAGCCTTCGATTTCGGTAACCCTCGAATGTATCCTTCAAATGTACGTTCGATTTCGTTAACCCTCGAATGTATCGTTCGGTAACCCTCAAATGTAGCTTGGTAACCCTTGAATGTAGCCTTTGATTACGGTAACCCTCAAATGTATCCTTCGATTTCAGTAACCCTCGAATGTATCGTTCGATTTCAGTAACCCTCGAAGGTATCGTTCGATTCGTAACCCTCAAATGTAGCATTTGGTAACCCTCAATGTAGCATCCGATTTCGGTAACCCCCGAATGTAGCGTTCGATTCGGTAACCCTCGAATGTATCATTCGGTAACCCTTAAATGTATCGTTCGGTAACCCTCGAATGTAGAGTTCAGTAACCCTCAAATGTGTCGTTCGATTTCGGTAACCCACGAATGTAGTGTTCGATTTCGGTAACCTGAATGTAGCCTTTGATTCGCTAACCCTCAAATGTATTATTCAGTTACCCTCGAATGTATCATTTGGTAACCCCTAAATGTATCATTCGGTAACCCTCGAATGTAGAGTTCAGTAACCATCGAATGTAGAGTTCAGTAACCCTCGAATGTATTGTTCGGTAACTCTCGAATGTATCGTTCGATTTCGGTAACCCTTGAATGTAGCGTTCGATTTCGGTAACCCTTGAATGTAGCCTTCGATTTCGGTAACCCACAATGTAGCGTTCGATTTCGGTAACCCTTGAATGTAGCCTTCGATTTCGCTAACCCTCAAATTTATTATACAGTTACCCTCGAAGTATCATTTGGTACCCCTAATGTATCATTCGGTAACCCTCGAATGTATATTTCGGTAACCCTCGAATGTATCATTCGGTACCCCTCGAATGTATCGTTCGGTAACCCTCGAATGTATCGTTCCATTTCGTAACCCACGAATGTAGCGTTCGATTTCGGTAACCCTTGAATGTAGCCTTTGATTTCGCTAACCCTCAAATGTATTATTCAGTTACCCTCAATGTATTTTGTAACCCCTAAATGTATCATTCGGTAACCCTCGAATGTAGAGTTCAGTAACCTCGAATGTAGAGTTCAGTAACCCTCGAATGTATCGTTCGATTTCGGTAACCCACGATGTACGTTCAATTTCGGTAACCCACTCGAATGTAGCCTTTGATTTCGCTAACCCTCGAATGTATCATTCGGTAACCCTCGAATGTATCGTTCGGTAATCGCGAATGTTCGTTCGATTTCGCTAACCCTCAAATGTATTATACAGTTACCCTCGAATGTATCATTTGGTAACCCCTAAATGTATCATTCAGTAACCCTCGAATGTATAGTTCGGTAACCCTCGAATGTATCATTCGGTAACCCCTAAATGTATCATTCAGTAACCCTCGAATGTATCGTTCGGTAACCCTCGAATGTATCGTTCGATTTCGGTAACCCACGAATGTAGCGTTCGATTTCGGTAACCCTTGAATGTAGCCTTTAATTTCGCTAACCCTCAAATGTATTATTCAGTTAACCCTCGAATGTATCATTTGGTAACCCCTAAATGTATCATTCGGTACCCCTCGAATGTAGAGTTCAGTAACCTCGAATGTAGAGTTCAGTAACCCTCGAAAATGTATCGTTCGGCAAACCCTCGAATGTAGCGTTCGATTTGGTAACCCTTGAATGTAGCCTTGATTTTGCTAACCCTCAATGTATTATTCAGTTACCCTCGAATGTATCATTCGGTAACCCTCGAATGTATCGTTCGGTAACCCTCAAATGTAGCGTTTGGTACCCTCGAATGTATCGTTCAATTTCGGTAACCCATGAATGTAGCGTTCGATTTCGGTAACCCTTGAATGTAGCCTAGATTTCGCAAACCCTCAAATGTATATACAGTTTACCCTCAATGTATCATTCGGTAACCCATAAATGTATCATTCATTAACCCTCAAATGTAGAGTTCGGTAACCCTCGAATGTAGGGTTCAGTAACCCTCGAATTGATCATAGCCCTCGAATGTAGCATGTAGAAACCCGACAAGTTCCTGATCGTGGGAAAGATACAGGGATTCAAATAAAGTTCTTATCATTTAAAATGGTGCTAATTTTTGCCCCAACCCAATCAGAACTTATGTAACATTTGAAGCAACATCTGATTGGTTGGTGCAAAATTAGCACCATTTTAACCAATAAGAACTTTAATTGAATAACCCCATAGTGTTTAAAGAAGTTTTGGTGCAAAGGCCATTTCCAGTAATTTACCATTGCTATTTTAATTGTTTTTAATCCAACTTTTCGAACTACTTCTCCCCATTGACTTTAATGGGTTAGTTTTTGAACTTTACAGAGTTCGATGTTTGAAAACGAACCGAACTTAGAAAGTTTGGCCATCGCTACTCTTAAGTGTGTTCACTTACACTGTGAAGCCAACTCTACGCATAAATCTAATGTGAATGAACTGTGTGTCCTGAATCCTGATTCTATCACACATTTAGTCCCCCCTGGATTATTCCTAACTAAAGATACGAAACAACCATTCAAGAACGAAATCCCTCCCATTATTTTCTGTAGCTGATTGGAGAATTCCTCTCTCTCCCCCCGTGTAAATTGCATCAAGCATGTCTTTGCCCTCTGACTTTCTCTACTTTATTTTATCTGGATAAAGGATAATATATACAGAATTTATTTTTTATAATGTGAACCATTTATAAATTATCATGGCAAATTACACATCAGTGGCACCAATAAAAAAAAATTGGTACACCACTAACTGCCTTAGTTCATTATTGCAAACTAAAGCTCCATTAACAACTACTGTTAGCACATGATCCACAGTAGATTCTCTGTCCATTTAGAAGTACATTTTCTAAGACCAATGGATTTAGAAATGAATAATGAATGTGCACTGTACCTTTCTTACAGACTGGCACCATAATTGATAGATATGCATTCAGCTATTTACATAATCTTGTAACAAAATAAAGTCCGTAGTCTTATAAGAGTTAGGGTTATGTATTGTTGTAGATTTATTTTGACATTTTCTTGTGTTGTGCCTTCTCGCAATGAGACAGAATGGTGATTAAATGGGATTAATTTGACAAAATCTCCTAAGGTTTTTAGTCATTAACCCAAAATCATCATTTTAGTTATGAATGGGACCTTACTTTCTAGTTTGCTGTGTATGATTTCACAATTCTATGTGCGTTAATAAGTAATGACATCTCTAAGATTCACAACTCAATTATCTTCCAAAGGGTTCCTGAAGCAGACAGGTATGATTTGGTCTTTTTAAATCCACAGGCTAGATAAAGCTAAGATGACTTGGCAGATAATTATATCAAACTAAGTTATACCCAAGTCACAATTAATCAGAAGAAGAAACTTCTTTCTAAAGGTCCTATGGACATAAGGATCCCTGCACAATGCCGAATCCAACCTGTCAGGATCATCCCTGCAGGGGTCATTGTGTCTGTACTTAGCTTTAGTCTTACATGCCATAGATATGTCCTTTTTTTGAGACATTAAACTTGTTTCTATGGGGTTGCAGCAGTTGTACAGAGTAGAAATGGCTGATGGTAATTTCGTTCCGTTTTCAGATTTATGGATCTTGGGAAAAACCTAAAGATCCGAAATCCGAAAATAAAACGTAATTAATTTAACATGTTTTTCTTTTCGCCAGATTATCGTACAAAGTTTCTTCATCGAGTTTACCCAACAGCATTAAATTGTCTATTTAACACTATAGGGGGTCCAGTACCCGGTTTTAGATCCCCAGTATCTCCACACCAAGATTTTTTTCCATATTAAGCCAGTTGACGTTTATATGGGCACCTTGGGCGCTCAGGGGAGTTGTATTGGCGATATGATGTAACCTCACAGGGTTGTACCACATATATTTTAACCACACTCATTCCTCTAAGGTGCGCATATTTATATACAATCAGTATTTTCGGACATCTCCCTATTGCAGGACATCGCCAATGAACAAAAATAGCGCTATTTTCTATTTATAAAAACTCTCGTTTTTTTCTTTGCGGGAAAAAGTATTGTGCAAGCGATGTGACAAGTTGTTGCCTTCTTCATTGAGTGTGGTCTCACTGCGAAAAGAGAAATTGACTCTCTAGTAAGTTCTGAGTATTTTGTTGCCCTTTTTGCCCCTTCCCCTTTTCTCCCTTTTGTTGCATGTTGTACCAGAATTTTCACCAAACATCATTACTTACTGGAAGGTTACATTACATGACTATTTCTACACAGCCCAATGGTATGTTCCCATATTAATGGAATCGTTGGAATGAGCTGCAGTTTGCTAAAAATAAAGCAATAATAAAAAAATGTCTCCTATTAAGAAAATAGGAGAAAATTCACCTTTGTGTTTTACACTATCATATCCTATTGATAAAAGAGAGAAAAGTCACCTTTTGTGTTTTACACTATCATTACCTATTGATAAAATAGAGAAAATTCACCTTTTTGGTTTTTACACATCATATCCTAGTAATAAATAGAGAATTTCACTTTTGGGTTTTACACTATCATATCATTAACAAAATAGAGAAAAATTTCACTTTTGAGTTGTACACTAATCATATCCCCCTCGTAATAAAATAGCAAAATTTTCAAACTTTTGTGTTTATACTATCATATCCTATAACAAATAGAGAAATTTCACCTTTTGTGTTTTATACTATCATTTATCCTATTAATAAAATAGAAGCAAATGTCACCCTTTTGTGTTTTATACTCTCCATATCCTAGTAATAAAAAGAGAAAATTTCACCTTTTTGTGTTTATACTATCAATATCCATAGTAACAAAATAGGGAAAGGTCACATTTTGTGTTTACACTATCATATCCTATAATAAAATAGAGAATTTCACCTTTGGGTTTTACACTATCATATTCCTAGTAATAAATAGAGAAATTCACCTTGTGTGTTTTACACTATCATATCATATTAACAAAATAGAGAAATTTCAATTTGTGTTTTTTACACTATCATATCCTAGTAAACCAAAATAGAGAAATCACCTTTGTGTTTACACTATCATATCCTAGTAATTAAAATAGAGACATTTCACCTTTGAGTTTTACACTATCATATCCTATTAATAAATTAGAGAAAGAAATTTCACCTTTTGTGTTTTTACACTATCATATCCTATTAACAAAATAGAGAAGAAAATTTCACCTTTTGTGTTTTAACACTATCATATCCATTAATAAAATAGAGAAAAATTTCACCTTTTGTGTTTTACACTTATCATATCCTAGTAATATAATAGAGAAATTTCACCTTTTGGTTTTACCACTATCATTTCCTATTAACAAAATAGAGAAAATTTCACCTTTGCGTTTTACACTATCATATCCTATTAACAAAATAGAGGAAATTTCACCTTTCGTGTTTTTACAATATCATATCCTATTAACAAAATAGAGAAATTTACCTTTTGTGTTTTCCACATCATATCTAGTACTAAAATAGAGAAATTTCACCTTTTGTTGGTTTACACTATCATATCCTATTAATAAAATAGAGACATTTCACCTTTTTGAGTTTTACACTATCATATCATATTAATAAAATAGAGAAAGAAATTTCACCTTTGGGTTTTACACTCTCAATATCCTATAACAGAATAGGAAAATTTCACCTTTTGTGTTTACACTATCATATCCTATTAAGAAAATAGAGAAATTAACCTTTTTGTGTGTTACCTATCATTTATCTATTAAACAAAATAGAGAAAATTTCACCTTTTGTGTTTTACACTATCATAGCCTAGTACCAAAAATAAGAAAATTTCATTCTTTTGTTTTGTACCCTATCATATCCTAGATAATTAGAGACATTTCACCTTTTGAGTTTTCACTATTCATATCCTAGTAAGAAAATAGAGAGAAATTGCACCTTTTGTGTTTACACTTCATATCCTATTAATAAAATAGAGACATTTACCTTTTGAGGTGTAAACTATCATTATCCTATTACAAAATAGAGAAATTTCACCTTTGGTGTTTTAAACTATCATTATCCTATTAACAAAATAGAGAAAATTTCACCTTTGAGTTTCAACTATCATATTCCTATTAATAAAATAGAGAAATTTCACCCTTTTGAGTTTTACACTATAAATCCTATTAATAAATAGAGAATTTCACCTTTTGGGTTTACACATAGCTATCCTATTAATAAAATAGAGGAACATTCACCTTTTGATGTTTTACACTATCATATCCTATTAACAAATAGAGAAAGAAATTTCACCTGTGTAGTTTTACACTATCATTATCCTATTAACAAAATAGAGAAATTTCACCTTTTGGAGTTTACACTATTCATTATCCTATTAATAAAATCGAGACATTCACCTTTTGTGGTTTACACTCTCAGATCCTATTAACACAACATAGAGAAATTTCACCTTTTGAGTTTTACACTAATCATTCCTAGTAATACAAATAGAGAATTAGGGTGTTCAGTGTGTATTAAACCAATGATACCACTTGATAAACCCCAGGGAGGATTACCTATTTACCATCATCTTGTTGCATGAAACTTTTCAGCAGGATAGTTCCAACCTCTTTTGTCAGAACTCTACTGAAGAACATCCCCGACGGTTGACCAGATTGCCGGTGGAGATCTATGGTAAGAGACTCCATAATGCTCCATTTTATATATTTATTCTCTTTATTCTCCGAATTCCAGAGTCAAGGCCAAATCAAGTGAATGTTAACTACCCCTCCCCTCATATATAGTACATTCCTACAAATGTTGCTCTAGTACAATAAATAGTTCCCATTTATTATATTTGGATTTCTACCCCATGTACAATAAATAGTTCCCATTTCATTATAATTTGGAGTTATACCCAATGTACACATAAATAGTTCCCATTTATTATAATTTGGATTTCTAATCCCCCTGTACACATAATAGTTCCCCATTTCATTATTAATTGATTTCTACCCTATGTAAACAAATGAGTCCCATTTCATTATAATTTGGATTCTACCCCATGTACAATAAATAGTTCCCATTTCATTATAATTTGGATTCTACCCCATGTACAATAAATAGTTCCATTTATTATATAATTGGATTTCTACCCCATGTACACATAAATAGTTCCCATTTCATTATAATTGGATTTTACCCCATGTACAATAAATAGTTCCCATTTTATTATAATTTGGATTTCTACCCCATGTACAATAAATAGTCTCCAATTTCATTATTATTTGGATTTCTACCCCATGTACAATAAATAGTTCCCATTTCATTATAATTTGGATTTCTACCCCATGTACAATAATAGTCCCATTTCATTATAATTTGGATTTCTACCACATGTACAATAAATAGTTCCCATTCATTATAATTGGATTTTTACCACATACAATAAATAGTTCCCATTTCATTATATTGGATTCTACCCCAGTCATAAATAGTTCCCATTTCATTAATTGGATTTCTACCCCATGTACAATAAATAGTTCCATTTCATATAATTGGATTCTACCCATGTACAATAAATAGTTCCATTCATTATAATTTGGATTTTCTACCCCATGTACCAAAATAGTTCCCATTTCATTATAATTTGGATTTCACCCCATGTACAATAAATAGTTCCCATTTCATTATATATTTGGATTCTACCCCATGTACAATAAATAGTTCCCATTTCATTACTATTTGGATTTTCACCCCATGTACAATAAATAGTTCCCATTTCATTATAATTTGGATTTCCTACCCCATGTACATAAATAGCTCCCATTTCATTATAATTTGGATTTCTACCCCAGTACAATAAATAGTTCCATTTCATTATAATTTGGATTTCTTACACCCATGTACAATAAATAGTTCCCACATTATAATTTGGATTCTTACCCATGTACAATAAATAGTTCCCATTTCATTATTTGGATTTCTACCCCATGTACATAAAATGTTCCCATTTATTATAATTTGGATTCTACCCCATGTAAATAAATAGTTCCCATTCATTATATTTGATTCTACCCCATGTAAATAAATAGTTCCCATTTCATTATAATTGGATTCTACCCCATGTACAATAAATAGTTCCCATTTCATTATAATTTGTTTCTACCCCATGTAAATAAATAGTTCCCATTTCATTAATTTGGATTTCTACCCCATGTACAATAAATAGTTCCCATTTCATTAATTTGGATTTCTACCCCATGTACAATAAATAGTTCCCATTTCATTATAATTTGGATTTCTACCCCATGTACAATAAATAGTTCCCATTTCATTATAATTTGGATTTCTACCCCTGTACAATAAATAGTTCCATTTCATATTAATTTGGATTTCTACCCAGTACAATAAATAGTTCCCATTCATTATAATTTGGATTTCACCCATGTACAATAAATAGTTCCATTCAATTATAATTGGGATTTCTACCCATGTACAATAAATAGTTCCCATTCATTATAATTTGGATTTCTACCCCATGTACAAATAGTTCCATTTCATTATAATTTGGATTTCTACCATGTACAATAAATAGTTCCCATTTCATTATAATTTGGATTTCTACCCCATGTCAATAAATAGTTCCATTTCATTATAATTTGGATTTCTACCCATGTACAATAAATAGTTCCCATTTATTATAATTTGATTTCTCCCCATGTACAATAAATAGTCCCATTTCATTATAATTTGGATTTCACCCCATGTACAATAATAGTTCCCATTTATTATAATTTGGATTTCTACCCCCATGTACAATAAATAGTTCATTTCATTATAATTTGTATTCTACCATGTACAAATAATAGTTCCCATTTCATTATAATTTGGATTCTACCCCATGTTACAATAAATAGTTCCCATTTCATTATAATTTGTTTTTACCCAGTACAATAAATAGTTCCATTTCATTATAATTTGGATTTCTACCCATGTACAATAAATAGTCCCATTTCATTATAATTGGATCTTCCTACCCCATGTACAATAAATAGTTCCCAATTCATTATAATTGGATTTTACCCCATGTACAATAAATAGTTCCATTTCATTATAATTGGATTTCTACCCCATGTACAATAAATAGTTCCCATTTCATTATAATTTGATTTCTACCCCATGTACAATAAATAGTTCCCATTTCATTATAATTTGGATTTCCACCCCATGTACAATAAATAGTCCCATTTCATATAATTTGGATTTCTACCCATGTACAATAAATAGTTCCCATTTCATTATAATTTGGATTTCTACCCCATGTACAATAAATAGTTCCCATTTCATTATAATTGGATTTCTACCCCATGTAACAATAAATAGTTCCCATTTCATTATATATTGGATTTCTACCCCATGTACAATAAATAGTTCCATTCATTATAAATTTGGATTTCTAACCCCATGTACAATAAATAGTTCCCATTCATTATAATTTGGATTTCTACCCCATGTACATAAATAGTTCCCATTTCATTAATTTGGATTTCTACCCCATGTACAATAATAGTTTCCCATTTCATTATTAATTTGGATTTCTTACCCATGTACAATAAATAGTTCCCATTTCTTATAATTGGATTCTATACCCCAATGTACAATAAATAGTTCCCATTTCATTATAATTTGGATTTCTACCCCATGTACAATAAATAGTTTCCATTTATTATAATTTGGATTTCTACCCCATGTACAATAAATAGTTCCCATTCATTATTATTTGGATTTCTACCCCATGTACAATAAATAGTTCCCATTTCATTATAATTGGATTTCTACCCCATGTACAATAAATAGTTCCCATTTCATTATTATTGGATTTACACCCTCCCATGTACAATAAATGGTACATAAATGTAAGGTTTTGGGCCCAGGCAGACTCCTTGGAAATTTGCCTATTATTAGAAGGTGCTATCTCAGTTATAGCCCTCTACCGCAGGGCCAATAACTATAGCACATCATACAGAGATGCACACTTAGGTAGGAGCCAGTATGCGCTTCAAGCCCAAGGAGTGGAAGTAATCCTTGACCACAGATGCTATATGGAAGAATAGAATGCTTTAATACAATGGAGTTTTTCCAATAATATGATTGTTGCTTTTAATTACATATATTACGTTTGTATATATATATCCCCTCCTTCATATTCTCTATATATGGTATGGGATTAGCAGGGTTTGCTGTCCTCATATGCAGTGACACTGACGTCAATGTAACGCATCAGGCACCTTCCTTGTCCTTCCGTGATGAATAGCTCTGCAGAGCGTGTGAGTGTTTTTAATGTTTATCTGGAGTAAAGATGGTTTTAATGTTTATTGTGTGCAGCCCACTCCCAATACTTGTGTTATTGTAGTAAAAAAGGTAACAATCTCCATATTTAATGGTCAAGTAAAAAAGGGAAAGTTGAGAGGAGAAATAGAAAAGGCAGATACTAAATAGTTTTAAAATGAAATTTATTTTATTTATACTTATTTAACAGATATCCAGAGGAAGGCGAAAACCCTCCCTAATAGACAATAAGCTTCAGAGGGGGAAAAATTCCTTCCTGACCCCAATTGGCGATCGGATTATACCCTGGATTAACTGGAAGCTAAAGGTTAATACTATATGGTCTTGCTCCTAAATGTTTTGCCTCTACTCTGCTCCAGGTCACCTTCAGGTCTGCCCCCTCAGTACTGCCCATACGGGCCTGTTCCCTCTGTTCCTGCCTCCCTTTAATCCTGTATGCCTTCAGGTCTGCCCCACCTCCAGTCCAGTTCTCTTCAGTCCTGCCTACCTCCAGCCCAGCCCAGCCACCCTTAATCCCAACTATGTCTCCCCAACTCACCTCCTTTCCCTTTTTCCAGCGTTTCTTTTCCATCCTTTCGTCCCGATACCCTGCCGGTCTTCCTCCACATGGTTCTGCCCCTCCTTCAGTCATAGTTACACCTTATGACTTCCCAATTAATGGTCTTAGCCCCATTTCAGCCTTCCCCCCTCTGGTCCTGTCCCCCCTTTGGTCTTGCTCCCCTTTGGGTCTTTCCCCCATTTGGTTCGGCCCTACCTTCAGTCTTTCCTTCTTTAGGTCCCGCCCCAATCTGGGTCTTTCTGTGCGTAAGTCCGCCCCAATCTATGTCTCCCCAACTCCACCTCCTTTCCCTTTTTCCAGGTTTCTTTCCATCCTTTCGTCTCTGATACCCAGCGGCTTCCCTCCACATGGTTCTGCCCCCCCCCTTTGGTCCTGCCCTCCTTCAGTCATGTTACAACTTATGACTTCCCAATTAATGGTCTTCCCCCCCTCTGGTCCTATCCCCCCTTGGTCTTGCTTCCCTTTGGGTCTTTCCCCCATTTGGTTCGGCCCGAACTCCAGTCTTCCTTCTGTAGGACCCGCCCACAATCTGGGTTTTACTTGACTTTTAGATGATTTCTGATATTTCCAGCGCAATCACACTACCACACTATTTTATCATTATCTAACCTTGCACCTTATCACTTTCTGCTCTAAAATCCCATTCACAACAGGCAATAGCACTTTTCCATCTGTAATTACGGTTTGTGTACAGTGCACTTGGTGTGAGCCCTGCACTTTGCTTCTCATCTAGTTGATTCGTACATCCAAAGCTGGATTCCTATTAAAGGGCCGGTGTCATTATTTCCTGTGGCAGGACTTGTCTAGTAAACAATCAGGCCTTTAGACTGATAATATTATATTATTATATTTCATAAATCAGAAATGTATAAATCAAACGTGTGAAAGATATTAAATGAGGAACTGTAAAAACGAAATTTATTATCCTGCTAAGTAAGTAGAAATAGACAAAGGGAACATCTGCTAGGGGATAAATAGGATCTGTGGAGATCATTACTCATCAGTCAGCGCGTTCCACTTCTGCCTATCAGCGGTGAAAAATCATGGAACTCTCTCTGCAATGACAGCGTCAGATGGGGACAACACAGTTGGGTGACACAAATTACAGCCGCTCACAAACAGTCGTATAATAGAACTTTCTGTTAAATGGCTCCTGGCTGTTCACATTGAAATATATCAATCTGGTAGGTCCACCATTTGTCATGGGGTCTCCAGATGTTCTAAACTTTAAATACCATTATTTCCTGGCTGCAGCTAGGGAATGCTGGGAGTTGTAGTTTTCAAACATCTGCAGTCCAAGTTTGACATCCTGGGCAAAATGTGAAATGTGTGACAATCAGCCAGATGCACCAAGAGACGCAGCAGTGAAATAGGATGTAAAAGTCACGGTAACAGTTAATGTTATATCGTCTAGGCGTCTTTCCATCTGTAAAAAGTGCAGCTATGTTCGCCAGATTAGGGGCGCTGTGCTGCAATCCACTTTCCGGGAGCACATGTGACGGCCATTTGTTACGTGTTACCAGCCAGTGTAGTATGTCAAGGCCATAAAATATTCATTATTAGTAGTATGTTCATAAAATAAAGTGTCCTTCAATGTGCGGATATTGCTAATATACAGTCACATGCATCCTTTACAGAATAAAACCTACACTACTTACAGAAAAAACATAACAAACAATGGACTGATAGTCAATCAAACATAAAAGGAGAAGTAAAGACTGAATATATATCAGCCCTAACTCTGAAAAAGCAGCATTGTGGGAAATCTTTCTGCAGGTAATGCGACCTGCTATTTTGGTCTGAGGAAGCAGTTTCTTACCGTGAAATGCATCGGAACAATTGTGCATTTCTCTCCCGTCTCACTTTGCTACATGTGTGTATTATCTTTTTGACATGCGGTGGTTATTTATTCCAATAAAACGATGTGATTTGATGGGAGACTGGTGCCCATTTTCGAGGACCTACCTCTGTGTCTTATGCATACTTGTGGATATCGCAAGACCAACTGAGTCTCGTTTTGGAGGAAGGACCTGCACGCTGGGACAATCAACATGGAGGACTGTAATAGCGCTCCCCACGTCATTGTCATGACATGTGATAAAGGACCCCGTGTCTGAAACATGTAATGTGTGAATAAAAAGTTATAAGATATTATTAAGAGTTTTAGTTTACAGTGCAGGTGACGGGTCTGGTGTTGTGATATAGAACCCACCAGGGAAAAAGATAGTGGGCCAGTTGGGACATGCAGCACACACACACACACACACACACACACACACACACACACACACATAAACAACAAAGAAAGAGGAAGACGAAGGCACTCCAATGAGTATTAAAATAGCTTATATTCTCATAGTAATATTTACATAAAGTCACGTATCAAAACTGATTATATAGCTACACACACACACTGTTTATGTAAACACAAAAAATATCTAAAAATAAACTACACATTCACTGGAGTTGGTGCATATGGAGAATGTGAGTATATTTCTGGAATATAGGAATTTATTAAACAAGGAAGAGAATCATATTGGGAGTGATTATAACCTGGAAAATGTTTGAATGAAATAAAAAAATAATCTAGGACACGGCAAGAGGTTGAGCACTGCTGGTAATTAGATTATGCAGAAGTATCATTGCATAAGATTAATATAATTATTAACTTAAACATGTTATGAAAATGTTAACGAGGTCTTTGTTAATTGCTGGATATTACTGCATATACTGAGTATAAATCGACCCTGTATAAGCCGAGGTACCTATTTTACCGCAAAAAGTAAGAAACATGATTGGCTGAGTATAAGCCGAGGGTTAAAATTATGACCACTACTGACTCTAATATTGTATTTAGTTGCCTTTTAATTGGACAGCAGTAGTCCCATACTGTCTGCTTGACTTGGATTGATTGGGTCTGTTTCTCACAGTAAATATGAATTCGTTTCTCTGCTCAGGCAGGTCAGATGTACCTCACATCTCTGGCAAGTGGGAAGAGAAGCTAGAGAACTCAGTGAGCATGGGCAGATTTGTATCGTGCAAGTGACCATCAAGGGGATGGGGAAACTGGGGGAAAAACTTTCAGGATGTATTGGAATTAGGATCCGAGATATTTTCCCCCTGTGTTACTAAGGCACAACTTAATTATATTCTTCTATAATATATTTGTTTTTTATAAAACTTGTATTAATGATTTTTATTATTAATTAAATAAAACTGTATAGGAACACCATGATGCAGACTGTAATCACCTATTGCAGCCCCAGGGTTTTATTTTGTTATGTGTTCCAATGTAAAGTAGACTAACAATCGCCTGTCTAGCTTGCAGGAAAAGCTCTAGGAATGAAGGTTTAGCTGCACTGTCAGGTGCTTGCATGAAAACTCTACACTTCAGCACTCTAGTAAGTATTTAACTACCATAATATCCATTTATTTGAAATTAGGGATATTTCTGGCCAGTCGCATTGCACGTGCTTTTGCCTTGTATAATTCCTAATGCAAATAAATGGATATTATGGTAAGTTAAATACTTACTAGAGTGCTGAGAGTGTAGAGTTTTCATGCAGAGCACCTGACAGTGCAGCTAAACCTTCATCTCCTAGAGCGTTTTCCTGCAAGCTAGACAGGCGATTGTTAGTCTACTTTACATTGGAACACTGATTAACAAAATAAAAACCCTGGGGCTGCAATAGGTGATTACAAGTCTGCATCATGGTGTTCCTATACAGTTTTATTTAATTAATAATAAATCATTAATACAGTTTTATAGATACTGTTGTATAAAATACATTTTGAAAAACAAATATATTAATAGAAGAATATAATTAAGTTGTGCCTTAGTAACACAGTGGGAAAATAATCTCGGATCCTAATTCCAATACATTCTGAAAGTTTTTCCCCCAGTTTCCCCATCCCCTTGATGGTCACTTGCACGATACAAATCTGCACATGCTCACTGAGTTCTCTAGCTTCTCTTCCCACTTGCCAGAGATGTGAGGTAACATCTGACCTGCCTGAGCAGAGAAAACGAATTCATATTTACTGTGAGAAACAGACCCAATACAATCCAAGTCAAGCAGACAGTATGGGACTACTGCTGTCCAATTAAAAGGCAACTAAATACAATATTAGATGTCAGTAGTGGTCATAATTTTAACCCTCGGCTTATACTCAAGCCAATCATGTTTTCTTACTTTTTGCGGTAAAAATAGGTACCTCGGCTTATACACGGGTCGATTTATACTCGAGTATATGCAGTAATATCCAGCAATTAACAAAGAACCTCGTTAACATTTTCATAACAATGTTTAAGTTTAATAATTATATTATCTTATTGCAATGAATACTTCTGCATAATCTAATTAACAGCAGTGCTCAACCTCTTGCCGTGTCCTAGATTATTTTTTTTCATTCAAACATTTTCCAGGTTATAATCACTCCCAATATCGATTCTCTTCCTTGTTTAAATAAATTCCTATATTCCAGAAATATACTCACATTCTCCATATGCACCAACTCCAGTGAATGTGTAGTTTATTTTTAGATATTTTTTGTGTTTACATAAACAGTGTGTGTGTGTAGCTATATAGATCAGTTTTGATACGTGACTTTATGTAAATATTACTATGAGAATATAAGCTATTTTAATAACTCAATTGGAGTGCTGCTTCCTCTTTCTTTGTTGTTTATGTGTGTGTGTGTGTGTGTGTGTGTGTGTGTGTGTGCCTGCAACTGGCCCACTATCTGTTTTCCTGGTGGGTTCTATATCTACACCAGACCCGTCACCTGCACTGTAAACTAAAAACTCTTAATAGATATCTTATAACTTTATTCACACATTACATGTTTCAGACACGGGGTCCTTTATCACATGTCATGACAATGACGTGTGGGAGCGCTATTCACAGTCCTCCATGTTGATTGTCCCAGCGTGCAGGATCCTTCCTCCAAAACGAGACTCAGTTGGTCTTGCGATATCACAAGTAGCTATAAGACACAGAGGTAGGTCGCTCAGAAAATGGGACACCAGTCTCCATCAAAATCACATCAGTTTATTGGAATAAATAACCACCGCATGTCAAAAAGATAATACACACATGTAGCAAAGTGAGACGGGAGAGAAATGCACAATTGTTCCGATGCATTTCACGGTAAGAAACTGCTTCCTCAGACCAAAAATAGCAGGTCGCATTACCTGCAGAAAGATTTCCCACAATGCTGCTTATTTCAGAGTTAGGGCTGATATATATTCAGTCTTTACTTCTCCTTTATGTTTGATTGACTATCAGTCCATTGTTGTTATGTTTTTCTGTAAGTAGTGTAGGTTTTATTCTGTAAAGGATGCATGTGACTGTATATTAGCAATATCCGCACATTGAAGGACACGTTATTTTATGACATAACTACTAATAATGATCATATTTTATGGCCTTGACATACTACACTGGCTGGTAACACGTAACAAATGGCCATCACATGTGCTCCGGAAAGTGGATTGCAAGCACAGCGCCCCTAATCTGGCGAACACTAGCGTGCACTTTTTAGCAGATGGAAAGACGCCTAGACGATATAACATTAACTGTTACCGTGACTTTTACATCCATTTTCAGCTGCTGCGTCTCTTGGTGCATCTGGCTGATTGTCACACATTTCACATTTTGCCCAGGGATGTCAAACTTTGGACTGCCAGATGTTTGAAAACTACAACTCCCAGCATTCCCTAGCTGCAGCCAGGAAATAATGGTATTTAAAGTTTAGAACATCTGGAGACCCGCATGACAAATGGTGGACCTACCAGATTTGATAATATTTCAATGTGAACAGCCAGGAGCCATTTACAGAAAGTTCTATTATACGGAGCTGTTTGTGAGCGGCTGTAATTTGTGTCACCCAACTGTGAATTGTCCCCATCTGACGCTGTCATTGCAGAGAGAGTTCCATGGATTTCACCGCTGATAGGCAGAAAGTGGAACGCGCTGACTGATGGAGTAATGATCTCCACAGATCCTATTTATCCCCTAGCAGATGTTCCCTTTGTCTATTTCTACTTTACTTAGCAGGATAATAAAAGTTTCGTTTTTACAGTTCTCTCTATTTATATCTTTCACACGTTTTGATTTATACATTTCTGATTTATGAAATATAATAATATAATATTATCAGTCTAAAGGCCTGATTGTTTACTAGACAAGTCCTGCCACAGGAAATAATGACACCGGCCCTTTAATCGGAATACAGCTTTGGATGTACAGAAATCAACTAGATGACGAAGCAAAGTGCAGGGCTCACACCAAGTGCACTGTACACAAACCGTAATTACAGATGGAAAGTGCTATTGCCTGTTGTGAATGGGATTTTAGAGCAGAAAGTGATAACGGTGCAAGGTTAGATAATGATAAAATAGTGTGGTAGTGTGATGTGCGCTGGAAATATCAGAAATCATCTAAAAGTCAAAGTAAACCCAGATTGTGGGCGGGTCCTACAGAAGGAAAGACTGGAGTTCGGGCCGAACCAAATGGGGGAAAGACCCAAAGGGAAGCAAGACCAAAGGGGGGATAGGACCAGAGGGGGGGAAGACCATTAATTGGGAAGTCATAAGGTGTAACATGACTGAAGGAGGGGCAGGACCAAAGGGGGGGCAGAACCATGTGGAGGGAAGACCGGCTGGGTATCAGGACGAAAGGATGGAAAAGAAACGCTGGAAAAAGGGAAAGGAGGTGAGTTGGGGAGACATAGATTGGGGCAGGACTTACGCACAGAAAGAACCAGATTGGGGGCGGGACCTAAAGAAGGAAAGACTGAAGGTAGGGCCGAACCAAATGGGGGAAAGACCCAAAGGGGAGCAAGACCAAAGGGGGGACAGGACCAGAGGGGGGGAAGGCTGAAATGGGGCTAAGACCATTAATTGGGAAGTCATAAGGTGTAACATGACTGAAGGAGGGGCAGAACCATGTGGAGGGAAGACCGGCAGGGTATCGGGACGAAAGGATGGAAAAGAAACGCTGGAAAAAGGGAAAGGAGGTGAGTTGGGGAGACATAGTTTGGGATTAAGGGTGGCTGGGCTGGGCTGGAGGTAGGGCAGGACTGAAGAGGAACTGGACTGGAGGTGGGGCAGACCTGAAGGCATACAGGATTAAAGGGAGGCAGGAACAGAGGGAACAGGCCCGTAGGGTGGCAGTACTAGAGGGGGCAGACCTGAAGGTGACCTGGAGCAGAGTAGAGGCAAAACAAGTTAGGAGCAAGACCATATAGTATTAACCTTTTTATAAGCCTTTAGCTCCAGTTAATCCAGGGTATAATCCGATCGCCAATTGGGGTCAGGAAGGAATTTTTCCCCTCTGAAGCTTATTGTCTTTAGGGAGGGTTTTCGCCTTCCTCTGGATTAACTGTTAAATAAGTATAAATAAATAAAATTAATTCATTTTAAAACTATTTAGTATCTGCCTTTTCTATTTCTCCTCTCAACTTTCCCTTTGTTTACTTGACCATTAAATATGGAGAATTGTTACCTTTTTACTACAAATAACACAAGTATTGGGAGTGGGCTGCACACATAAACATTAAAACCGATCTTTACTCCAGATAAACATTACAACACATCACACGTCTGCAGAGCTATTCATCACGGGAAGGACAAGGAAGGTGCCTGATGCGTTACATGACGTCAGGTCACTGCATATGAGGACAGCAACCCTGCCATATCCCATACCATATATAGAGAATATGAAGGAGGGGGATATATATATACAAACGTAATATATGTAATTAAAAAGCAACATCATATTATTGGAAAAAACTCCATTGTATTAAAGCATTCTATTCTTCCATATAGCATCTTGTATGGTCAAGGATTACTTCCACTCCTTGGGCATGAAGCGACATACTGGCTCCTATCCTAAAGTGTGCATCTCTGTATGATTGTGCTATAGTTATTGGCCCTGCGGTAGAGGGCTATAACTGAGATAGCACCTTCTAATAAATAGGCAAATTTCCAAGGAGTCTGCCTGGGCCCAAAACCTTACATTTATGTACCATTTATTGTACATGGAGGGTGTAATCCAAATAATAACGAAATGGGAACTATTTATTGTACATGGGTAGAAATCCAAATTATAATGAAATGGGAACTATTATTGTACATGGGTAGAAATCCAAATAATAAGAAATGGGAACTATTTATTGTACATGGGGTAAAAATCCAAATTATAATGAAATGGGAACTATTTATTGTACATGGGGTAGAAATCCAAATTATAATGAAATGGGAACTATTTATTGTACATGGTGGGTGAAATCCAATTATAATGAGATGGGAACTATTTATTGTACATGGGGTAGAATCCAATTATAATGAAATGGGAATTTATTGTACATGGGGTGAAATCCAAATTATAATGAGATGGGAACTATTTATGTACATGGGGTAGAAATCCAAATAATAACGAAATGGGAACTATTTATTGTACACGGGGTAGAAATCCAAATTATAATGAAATGGGAACTATTTATTGTACATGTGGGTAGAAATCCAATTATAATGAAATGGGAACTATTTATTGTACATGGGGTAGAAATCCAAATTATAATGAATGGGAACTATTTATTGTACATGGGGTAGAAATCCAAATTATAATGAAATGGGAACTATTTATTGTACATGGGGTAGAATCCAAATTATAATGAAATGGGACTATTTATTGTACATGGGGTTAGAAATCCAAATTAATAAAATGGGAACTATTTATTGTACATGGGGTAGAATCCAAATGATAATGAAATGGGAACTATTTATTGTACATGTGGGTAGAAATCCAAATTATAATGAAATGGGAACTATTTATTGTACATGGGGTGAAATCCAAATTATAATGAAATGGGAACTATTTATTATACATGGGGTAGAAATCCAAATTATAATGAAATGGGAACTATTTATTGTACATGGGGTAGGAATCCAAATTATAATGAAATGGGAACTTTATTGTACATGGGTGTAGAAATCCAAATTAAATGAAATGGGAACTATTTATTGTACAGGGTAGAATCCAAATTATAATGAAATGGGAACTATTTATTGTACATGGGGTAGAAATCCAAATTATAATGAAATGGGAACTATTTATTGTACATGGGGATAGAAATCCAAATTATAATGAAATGGAACTATTTATTGTACATGGGGTAGAAATCCACATTATAATGAAATGGGACTATTTATTGTACATGGGGTAGAAATCCAAATTATAAGAAATGGGAACTTTATTGTACATGGGGAAGAATACCAAATTATAATGAAATGGAACTATTTATTGTACATGGGGTGGAATCCAAATTATAATGAAATGGGAACTATTTTATTGTACATGGGGTAGAAATCCAAATATAATGAAATGGGAACTATTTATTGTACATGGGGTAGAAATCCAAATTATAATGAAATGGGAACTATTTATTGTACATGGGAGAAATCAAATATAATAATGGGAACTATTTATTGTACATGGGGTAGAAATCCAAATTATAATGAAATGGGAACTATTTATTGTACATGGGGGAGAAATACAAATTATGAAATGGGAACTATTATTGTACATGGGGTAGAAATCCAAATTATAATGAAATGGGAACTATTTATTGTACATGGGGTAGAAATCCAAATTATATGAAATGGGAACTATTTATTGTACATGGGGTGATAGAAATCCAATATAATGAAATGGGAACATATTTATTGTACATGGGGTAGAAATTCAAATTATATTGAAATGGGAACTATTTATTGTACATGGGGTAGAAATCCAAATTATGTTGAAATGGGAACTATTTATTGTACATGGGGTAGAAATCCAAATGATAATGAAATGGGAACTATTTATTGTACATGGGGTAGAATCCAAATTATAATGAATGGGACTATTTATTTTACATGGGTGGTGAGAAATCCAAATTATAATGAAATGGGAACTATTTATTGTACATGGGGTAGAAATCCAAATTATAATGAAATGGGAACTATTTATTGTACATGGGGTAGAATCCAAATTAATGAAATGGGAACTATTTATTGTACATGGGGTGGAATCAAATTATAATGAAATGGGAACTATTTATTGTACATGGGGTAGAAATCCAAATTATAATGAAATGGGAACTATTTATTGTTACATGGGGTAGGAAATCCAAATTATAATGAAATGGGAACTATTTATGTACAGGGGTAGAAATCCAAATTATAATGAAATGGGAACTATTTATTGTACATGGGGTAAGAAATCAAATTATAATGAAATGGGAACTATTTATTGTACATGGTGTGAAATCCAAATTATAATGAAATGGGAAATATTATTGTACATGGGGTAGAAATCCAAATTATAATGAAATGGGAACTATTTATTGTACATGGGGTAGAAATCCAAATTATAATGAAATGGGAACTATTTATTGTACATGGGGTAGAAATCCAATTATAATGAAATGGGAACTATTTATTGTACATGGGGTAGAATCCAAATAATATAATGAAATGGGAACTATTTATTGTACATGGGGTAGAAATCCAAATTATAATGAATGGGAACTATTTATTGTACATGGGTGAGAAATCCAAATTATAATGAAATGGGAACTATTTATTGTACATGGTGGTAGAAATCCAAATAAATGAAATGGGAACTATTTATTGTACATGGGGTAGAATCCAATATAATGAAATGGGAACTATTATTGTACATGGGGTAGAAATCCAAATTATAATGAAATGGGAACTATTTATTGTACATGGGTAGTAAAATCCAAATTAAATGAAATGGGAACTATTTATTGTACATGGGGTAGAATCCAAATTATAATGAAATGGGAACTATTTATTTACGGAAATCCAATTATAATGAAATGGACTATTTATTGTACAGGGTAGAAATCCAAATATAATGAATGGGAACTATTACTATTGTACATGGGTAGAAATCCAAATTATAATGAAATGGGAACTATTTATTGTACATGGGTAGAAATCCAAATTAAATGAAATGGGAACTTTTATTGTAATGGGGTAGAAATCCAATAAATAATGGGAACTTATGCCTATTTTAAAAGATCGTATCGTTATCGTAAATACCGATCGTATACGTAAAATAACGACGGGTTTTTACCGATAACGGCTGTTATTTACCGTAACGACCGTATTAACGATATTGGTAAATAACGGTCGTTATCGGTAAAAACCCAGTCGTTATTTTACGATAACGCATCGGTATTTTACGATAACGATACGATCTTTTATAAATAGGGCCCTATTTTATTGTACATGGGGTTAGAATCCCAATTATAATGAAATGGGAACTATTTATTGTACTGGGGTAGAAATCCAAATTATAATGAAATGGGAACTATTTATTGTTACATGGGGTAGAAATCCAAATAATAATGAAATAGCGGAACTATTTATTGTTGTACATGGGGTACGAATCCAAATTATAATGAATGGGAACTATTATTGTACATGGGGTGGAGTAGAAATCCAAATTATAATGAAATGGGCACTCTATTATTGTACATGGGATAGAATAATCAAATTTATTGACTGATAATCGGGATACTATTTATGAGTTATATATGAATTTATTTTGGTAGAAATCCAAATTTAATCAATTTTGAAATGAAATAGATCGAAAAATTTTCTTTTTAGATAATATAGAAGAGAAGATATAAAGAAAAGATTTTGATATAGTATATTTAAAATTTTGAATAAACTTTATAGTTTTATGGTAGAAATCCAAATATAATGGAAATGGGAACTATTTATTGACATGGGGTAGAACTCCAAATATAATGAAATGGGAACTTTTATGGTACATGGGGGTTGAAGAAATCCAAATTATAATGAAATGGGAACTAATTTATTGTACCAGGGGTAGAAATCCAAAGTTATAAGAAATGCGAACTATTTTATTTACATGGATAGAAATCCAAATTATAATGAAATGGGGAACTCATTTATTGGTATCATGGGGGTAGGTAGAAATCCATTATAATGAACATGGGAACTATTATATGGTACACTGGGTAGAAATCCAATTATAATGAAATGGGAACTATTTAATTTACATGGGGTAAGAAATCCAAATTCATAATGAATGGAATATTATTTACATGGGAAATCATTTATTGAATTTTATTGTACATGGGGGTAATAATAAATAGAATAGAGGAGAACTTTGATTATGAACCTGTAGAAATCCAGGAATAATATAATGAAATGCGGAACTACATTTAGTGTACTGGGGTGAAAATCCCAATTTATATATGAAATGGGAACTATTTTATTTACATGGGGGGTAGAAGGTGTAGTTAGATATTAATGAATAGGGACTATGATAGTAAGGGTAGAAATCCAATTTAATGAAATGGGGGGAAGAAACAACTTTATTTATTGTACAGGGGTAGAAATCCAAAATTATAATGAAATGGGAAATATTTATTGTACATGGGGGTAGGAGATCCAATTATAATGAAATGGGAACTAATTATTGTACATGGGGTAAAGAAATCCAATTATAATGAATATGGGAAATACGTTTATGGTACAAGGGCGTAGAGAAATCCAATTATAATGAAAATGGGAACTATTATTTGTACATGGGGTAGAAATCCAAATTATAATGAAATGGGAACTATTTATGTACATGGGGTTGGGTGAAATCCAAAGTATAATGATAATGGGAAAGTATTTCATTGTACATTGGGTAGAAATCCCAATTTACATGAAATGGGACACTATTTATTGATACAGGTAGATGGAGTAGAAATCCAAATTATAATGAAATGGAATATTTATTGCTGGGGGGGGCGATTGGTAGAAAATCCAAAAGTATAATGAAATGGGAATATTTATGTACATGGTGGTAGTAACATCCAAATTATAAATGAAATGGGAACTATTTATGACAAGGGGTAGAAATCCAAAATTATAATTAGGGAAATAGGAAACTTTTATTGTACGGGTAGTGAAATCCAAATTATAATGAAAATGGGAACTATTTTATTGTACATGGGGTAGAAATCCAATTATAAATGAAATGGTGAAACTATTTATTGTACATGGAGAAGTAGAAATCCAAATTATAATGGAAATGGGAAACTATTTATTGTAACATGGAAAAGCGTAGAAATCCAAATATAATGAAATGGGAAAATATTTTGTACATTGGGTAGCATAATCCAAATTTATAATGGGATTAATAATGGGGAAACAAATTTATAGGCTTCTTGTCTGGTGTACAATAATATGAAGGGATAGCCTGGCTTTATAAATCAGGAATCAAATTAATACACGTTATGAAAAAAACCATGTGTTTAACCGAAGGGGGTATTTGAAACCACGTATTTTAAATTTTGTAATAACTCTTACGGTAACCGTCGTCGTAGACGTATAGATAATCCGTCTTATACATAGGCTATAGTACGGGGTAGAAAATTGAGAAAACTATTTATTGTACATGGGGTTAGACAATCCAAATTATAATGAAATGGGAAACTATTTATGTGACATGGGGTGAGAATCCCAATAATAGATGTAAATGGAACTATTATTTAACTGGGGATAGAAATCCCAAATTATAATGAAATGGGAACTATTTATTGGAATGGGTAGTAGAAATCCAATATATATGAAATGGGAACTATTTATTGTACCTGGGAGAGAAATCCAATTATAATAAATGACATTTAATGTACATGGGAGCAATCCACTTATATTGAATGGATTTTAGTAGGGGTAAGAGAAATCCAATTATAATGAAATGGGAACTATTTATTGTACGGGGGTGAAATCCAATTATATGAAAGGACTCTTGTAGGCTATGGTTAAAAGATCCAAATGGATCGACTTATTGAATGGTAGAAATCCATGTTATCGTAAAATAACGACCGTTGTTTTTCCGATAACGGCCGTTTTACCGATAACGACCGTATTAACGATATGGTAAATACGGTCGTTATCGTAAAAACAGTCGTTATTTACGATAACGATCGTATTATGTGAACGATTTATGTACATGGTATACCGATCCAATTATAAGAATATGGGCATCTCTATTTATTGTACATGGGGTTCAGAAATCCAAATTATATGAAATGGGAACTATTTCTTGGACATGGGGTTAGAAATCCAAATATATAATGAAATGGGGAACATTTTATTGTACATGGGGTAGAAATCCAAATATATAAATGAAATGGGAACTATTTATTGTACATGGGGTAAGAAATCCAAATTATAATGAAATGGGAACAATATTGTATGTGGGTAGCATAAATGATGGGTACTTTTGACTGGGTAGAAATCCAAATTATATGAAATGGGAAACTATTTATTGTAACATGGGATAGAAACTCCACAATTATAATGACATGGGAACTATTTATTGTATGGCTATGGTTAGAAATCCAATATACATGAATGGATATATGTATGGTAAATCTCCAATTATATAAGGATTATATGCCTGGGGTAGAAATCAATTATACATGAAATGGGAATATTATTGTACAGGGGTTAGAATCCAAAATTTTATAATGAATGGAACTTTCTTTTGTACATGGGGGGTAGCAATCCAAATTATAATGAAATGGTAACTAAGTTATGTAACATGGGGTAGAAATCCAAATAATAAGAAAATGGGAACTATTTATTGTACATGGGGTTATAAATCCAAATTATAAGAAATGGGAAAACTATTTATTGTACATGGGGTAAAGAAATCCCAAATATAATGAAATGGGGAACTATTCTTTTTGTACATTAGGATAGAAATCCAAATTTAATGGAAATGGAACTGTTATTGTACCATGGGGTAGAAGAAATCAAATTATAATGAAATGGGGAACTATTTATTGTCACAGGGGTAATGAAATCCAATTATATGAAATGGGGAAACGATTTATGTTACATGGGGTTAGAGAATCCCAAATTATATAATGAAATGGGAACTATTTATTGTACATGGGTGGTAGAAATCCAAAATTAATAATGATTTTATTATTGAGATCCATTCGAATTAAATTTATGTACATGGAGCATGGGAAGGACAAGGAAGGTGCCTGATGCGTTACATTACGTCAGGTTACTGCATATGAGGACAGCAACCCTGCCTAATCCCATACCATATATAGAGAATATGAAGGAGGGGATATATATATACAAACGTAATATATGTAATTAAAAAGCAACATCATATTATTGGAAAAAACTCCATTGTATTAAAGCATTCTATTCTTCCATATAGCATCTTGTGCGGTCAAGGATTACTTCCACTCCTTGGGCATGAAGCGGCATACTGGCTCCTATCCTAAAGTGTGCATCTCTGTATGATTGTGCTATAGTTATTGGCCCTGCGGTAGAGGGCTATAACTGAGATAGCACCTTCTAATAAATAGGCAAATTTCCAAGGAGTCTCCCTGGGCCCAAAACCTTACATTTATGTACCATTTATTGTACATGGGAGGGTGTAAATCCAAATAATAACGAAATGGGAACTATTTATTGTACATGGAGTAGAAATCCAAATTATAATGAAATGGGAACTATTTATTGTACATGGAGTAGAAATCCAAATAATAACGAAATGGGAACTATTTATTGTACATGGGGTAGAAATCCAAATTATAATGAAATGGGAACTATTTATTGTACATGGGGTAGAAATCCAAATTATAATGAAATGGGAACTATTTATTGTACATGGGCATTTTCTTATCATTTGGATTTCGTACCCAATGTACAATAAATAGTTCCATTCATCATTATAATTTGGATTCCTACCCCATGTTACAATAATAGTTTCCCATTTCATTATATTTGGATTTCCACACCCATGTACAATAAATAGTTCCCATTTCATTATATTTGGTTTCTACCCCATGTACAATAAATGTTCCATTTCATTATATTTGATTCTACCCCATGTACAATAAATAGTTCCCATTTCATTATAATTTGGATTTCTACTACCCCATTACAATAAATAGTTTCCCATTCATTATAATTTGGATTTCTACCCCATTACAATAATAGTTCCCATTTCATTATAATTTGGATTTCTACCCCATGTCATAATTTCCATTTCATATCCTTTGGATTTTTCTCCCATGTAAATAAATATTCCCCATTTCATTATAATTTGGATTTCTCCCCATGTACAATAAATAGTTCCATTCATTAAATTGGGATTTCTACCCCAATGTACAATAAATAGTTCCCATTTCATTATAATTTGGATTTCTACTACCCCATGTACAATAAATAGTTTCCCATTTCATATATTTTGGATTTCTACCTCATGTACAATAATACTTTTTCCCATTTCATTATAATTTGGATTTCTACCCCATGTACATAAATAGTTTCCCATTTCATTAAATTTGGTATTTCTACCCCATGACAATAAATAGTTCCCATTTCATTATAATTTGGATTTCTACCCCATGTACAATAAATAGTTCCCATTTCATTATAATTTGGATTTCTACCCCCATGTACAATAATTTTCCCATTTCATTATAATTTGGATTTCTACCTCACCACATGTACAATAAATTTCCCATTTCATTATAATTGGATTTCTACCCCATGTACAATAAATAGTTCCCATTTCATTAAATTTGGATTTCTACCCCATGTACAATAAAAGTTCCCATTTCATTATATTTGGATTTCTACCCCATGTACAATAAATAGTTCCCATTTCATTTAATTTGGATTCTACCCCATGTACATAAATAGTTCCCTTTCATTATAATTTGGATTTCTAGCCCATACAAAAATAGTTCCCATTTCTTAAATTTGGATTTCTACCCACTGTAAAATAAATATTCCCATTTCATTATAATTTGGATTTCTACCCCCATGTACATAAATAGTTCCCATTTTCATATAATTTGGATTTCTACCCCATGTACAATAAATAGTTCCCATTTCATTTAATTTGGATTTCTACCCCATGTACAATAAATAGTTCCCATTTCATTATAATTTGGATTTCTACCCCATGTACAATAAATAGTTCCATTCATTATAATTTGGATTCTACCATTGACAATAATAGTTCCCATTTCATTATAATTTGGATTTCTTACCCCATGTAAACATAATGTTCCCATTTCATATAATTTGGATTTATACCCCATGTACAATAAATAGTTCCCATTTCTTATATTTTGGATTTCTACCCCATGTACAATAAATAGTTCCCATTTCATTATAATTTGGATTCTACCCATGTACAATAATATGCAATTTCCATTTATAATTTGGATTTCTACCCCATGTACAATAAATAGTTCCCATTTCATTATAATTTGGATTTCTACCCCATGTAAACAATAATAGTTCCCATTTCATTATATTGGATTTCTACCCCATGTACAATAATAGTTCCCATTTCATATAATTTGGATTTCTACCCATGTACAATAAATAGTTCCCATTTCATTATAATTTGGATTTCCACCCCATGTACAATAAATAGTTCCCATTTCATTATAATTTGGATTTCTATCCCCCATGTACAATAAATAGTTCCCATTTCATTATATATTGGATTTCTACCCCATGTACAATAATAGTTCCCATTTCATTATAATTTGGATTTCTACCCCATGTACAATAAATAGTTCCCATTTCATTATATTTGATTCTATCTACCCCATGTACAATAAATAGTCCCTATTTTATAAGATGTATCTTATCTACTACCATGTTATAATAAACGATTTTTTTCACTACAGTTTTACAATATGTAATTTTATCTAAGTTATCCTACAATCGTTATTTACATAAGTGTATTTTACGATAACATACTCGTCTTATAAATAGCCATATTCCCATTTCAATTATTTTGGATTTCTCCACCCCATGTACAATAAATAGTTCCCATTTCATTATAATTTGGATTTCTACCCCATGTACAATAAATAGTTCCCATTTCATTATAATTTGGATTCTACCTCCCATACAATAAATAGTTCCCTTCATTATAATTTGGATTCTACCCCATGTACAATAAATAGTTCCCATTTCATTATAATTTGGATTTCTACCCCATGTACAATAAATAGTTCCATTTCATTATATTTGGATTTCCCACCCCATGTACAATAAATAGTTCCCATTTCTTATAATTTGGATTTCTACCCCATGTACAATAAATAGTTCCATTTCATTATAATTTGATTTCTACCCCATGTATACAATAAAATTCCCTTTCATTATAATTTGGATTTCTACCCCATGTACAATAAATAGTTCCCTTTCATTATAATTTGGATTTCTACCCCATGTACAATAAATAGTTCCCATTTCATTATAATTTGGATTTCTCACCTCCATGTACAATAAATAGTTTCCCATTTCATTATAATTGGATTTCTACCCATGTACAATAAATAGTTCCCTTTCATTATAATTTGGATTTCTACCCCATGTACAATAATAGTTCCCATTTCATTATAATTTGATTTCTACCCCATGTACAATAAATAGTTCCCATTTCATTATAATTTGGATTCTACTACCCTGTACAATAAATAGTTCCCATTTCATTATAATTTGGATTTCTACCCCATGTACAATAAATAGTTCCCATTTCATTATAATTTGGATTTCTACCCCATGTACATAAATAGTTCCCATTTCATTATAATTGGATTTCTACCCCATGTACAATAAATAGTTCCCATTTCATTATAATTTGGATTTCTCACCCCATGTACAATAAATTTAGTTCCCATTTCATTATATATTTGGATTTCTACCCACCATGTACAATAAATAGTTCCCATTTCATTATAATTGGATTCTACCCCATGTACAATAAATAGTTCCCATTCATTATAATTTGGATTTCTACCCATGTACAATAAATAGTTCCCATTTCATTATAATTTGATTTCTACCCATGTACAATAAATATTCCCATTTCATTATAATTTGGATTTCTACCCCATGTACAATAAATAGTTCCCATTTCATTTATTGGATTTCTACCCCTAACTACCCTGTACAATAAATGTTTCCTTTGGCACGTTTCGTAAAATAACCGATCGTTATCGTAAATAACATCTTCGTAATACTGTGTTTTACCTGATAATGACCGTTATTTACCGATAACGACCGTTTATTTACCGATCCGGTTCGTTATTTTAATGATATCAGGTAAATAACGTGGTCGGTAAATAAACGACCCGTTATTTACCGAACGACGGATTTACGATATGGTAATTAACCGCGGTTATCGGTAAATACGGTCGTTACTCGGTAAAACACCCGGCGTTTTTTCAAGATGTATTTTACGATAACGATCGATCGTTTATAATATGGGCAAGCTTTCAAGCCTTCTCACCACCTGCCCCCTTGACCCCCATTCCCTCCTTCTCATTCCCCATCTCTCATCTGCCTTTACATCAGCCGTAATGTCTCTTTTTAACTTGTCCGTATCCACAGATAATTTTCCCTCCTCAGTCAAACATGCTATTCTATCCCCTATATTATTCCATTCCATGCTCTCTATCTAGTTAACGGCATACCACGCTTCTCCATTTGCTCTAAACTGCTTAAACGACACTTCTACGCTAACTGGTTTATCACTTTTCTGCCAACTTCCTCTTTGATCCCTACAACTGAGCTCCTTAGTATCAGGGTTCCTCACTTTCTTGGCTGTCCTTTCTATATTCAGTGTTACTCTTGCCTCCAACTCACCACTCCCCCTCCTTGTGGTTCAGTACTCAGCCTCTTTTCTTCTCCATGTACACCTGTGGCTAGGTCAGCCATAGTTCTTTTGCGATACCACCTGATTGTCTAATGATACCCAAATTTGATTTCTCCACCCCTGACCTTACATTAATCTGACATCACGGGATACACACCCAGATTCCAGGACTTTCTTGGGATGCCCTCTGCTCTGGAAACTCCTTCCTCACTTATACAGTAATATGCTATAATTTGTATCTCAAACCAATCTCAAAGCTCAAACCTCCTTCAGGCAGCGTACAATCTGGACCTGGACACTTCTACCACTCTTCTACCCTCTATGTATGACCTCACATTATTTATCCCGTACAATTGTCGATACCTGATCTGCTTCACCGTTGTTTCACATCCCATCTCATCTAGACTCTAAGCTCTCAGGCAGGGCCCTCCATCCTTTGTATCACAGTAATCGCTGTAAACTTCACCACAACGAATGCTGCTGACCAGCACTTTGAATTTCGTTGCATCTTGTATACTTTGCCTACCTTGTATAGTACATGTAGTGCTTTCCTCGGTAATTAATGCACAATGTGAAGCACCACGGAAGATGTGTGATGCTAATATAAATCTACAATAATAATAATAATTCACCCACAAATAAATTGCAATATATTGAAGTTATTAAAGGGGGGAGGTTCCCACTGCCTTGGCTACATATAGCCAAACCTCTGTATGTTTAAATAATGATGTTGCTCTATTGCGTATCTCTCCTTATATCAGTAGAGGGAGAAGTAAGTAAATGACTGGACTGTCTACATCATGGCAAACCTTCTTGTCTTACAGAGCTCTGTAAATAGCCCAATAAGAAGGGCAAGACGTACCGGTACATAATGTAATATGTCATTTCCTGTTATTTTGTCTTAATTCTACTTTGTTAACATGGCTTACAACCATGTCTTGCAGGAAGCTGAAAACAACACTAGGACAATGCAGAACAAGCTGAGGAAAAAAGAGAACGATGGTGCAAGTAGCTGGAAGTGAGTATTTCTTGGATGTATCTCCCTCTGTTTAAACGATCTGCATGTCCCTATATTTAAACTGCTGGCTCTTGTGATAATTGTTGCAAAGTGCAAAAAAAACCACAAAAAGGAGTTTCACAGCCTTAAAACCCAATTTCTGTCGGTGATATCTGAGTGCATATTCTGGCCATGTCGCATTGCACGTGCTTCTTTGCCTTGTATAATTCCTAATGTCAAATAAAATGGATATTATGGATAGTTAATACTAATAGAGTGCTGACTGTGTAGAGTTTCATGTCAGGTCACTGACATGCACTTAAACCTTCAACTCCTAGGAGCCTTTTCTGCAAGCTAGACGGCGCTTGTTAGTCTACTTTAAATTGGAACAATGGATGAACAATAAAAAACCCTGGGGCGCAATAGGTGATGTACAAGTCTGCCATCAGTGGTGTTCCTAATACAGTTTTATTTATTAATAATAAATCATTAATACGTTAAGATCTGTTTATATTTAAAAACAAAATTATTAATAGAAGAATATAAATTAGTTGTGCCTTTAGTAACCACAGGGGAAAAAATCTCGGATCATAATTCCATAAACATTCTGAAAGGTTTTTCCCCCAGTTTCCCCTCCCCTTGATGGTCACTTGCACGATACAAAATTGAGCTGCTCACTGATGTTCTCTATGCTTCTCTTCCCACTTGCAGAGATGTGAGGTACATCTGACTGCCTGAGCAGAGAAAACGAACTTCTATTTACTGTGAGAAACAGACCCATACAATCCAAGTCAAGCACGACATAATGGGGACTACTGCTGTCCGCAATTAACAGGCAACTAAATACAATATTAGATGGTCAGTAGTGGTCATAATTTTAACCTCGGCTATACTCAGCAACAATTGTTCTCTTACTTTTTGCGGTAAAAAGGTACCTCGTATCAGGGGTCGATTTATACTGAGTATATGCAATAGTATCCAGACAATTAACAAAGCACCTCGTTAACATTTTCATAAACAATGTTTTAAGTTAATAATTATATTAATCTTTTGCAATAAATAACTTGGCATAATCTTAATTACAGCAGTGCTAACCTCTGCGGGTCTAGATTATTTTTTTTTCATTCCAAACATTTTCCAGGTTATTAATCACTCCCAATCGATTCTCTCTTGTTTAATAAATTCCTATATTCCAGAAATATACTCACATTCTCATATGCACCAACTCCAGTGAATGTTAGTTTTAATGTTTTAGATATTTTTTGTGCGTTAAATAAACCAGGTGTTTGTGTGTTAGCTATAAGTATCAGTTTTGATAGTGCGGACTTTATGTAAATATTTACTATGAGAATAAAGCTATTGTATAATATCATTGGAGTGCGCTTTCGCTTCCTCTTTCTTTGTTGTTTAATGTTTGTGTGGTGTGTGTGTGTGTGTGTGTGTGTGGGTGGTGTGCATGTGCGTCCACTGGCCCTTCTGTGGTTTCCTGGTGGGTTCTATACTACAACAAGACCGTCACCTGCCACTGTAAACTAAAAACTTTAAGATTATCTTAACACTTTTTCATTCACACATACATGTTTCAGGACACGGGGTCCTTTATCACATGCATGACAATGACGTTGGGGAGCTATACACCGTCTCCATGTTGAGTTTGTGCCAGCGTGCAGGAGTCCTTCTTCCAAAACGAGACTCCAGTTGGCTTTGCGATATCCCAAGTACATAAGACACGCGGTAGGTCCTCGAAAATGGGACACCAGTCTCATCAAAATCACATCAGGTTTATTGGATCATAAATAACCACCGCATGTCACCAAGATAATACACACATTAGCAAAGTGAGGACGGGGAGAGAAATGCAACAATTGTTATCCGATCATTTCACGGTTAAGAAACTGGCTTCCTCAGACACAAAATAGGCAGTGCGCATTTACCTGCAGAAAGATCCTTCCCACCATGCTGTTTTTCAGAGTTGGTGTTTAATTCAGTCCTTAACTTCTCCTTTTTGTTTGATTGACTACAGTCCATTGTTGTTATGTTTTTATTCTGTAAGTAGTGTAGTTTTATTGTCGTGTAAAGGATGCATGTGACTGTAATTAGCAATATCCGCACATTGAAGGACACTTTATTTTATGTACATACTACTAATATGATATATTTTATGGCCTTGAATACTACACTGGCTGGTTAACACGTAACAAATGGCCGTCACATGTGCCTCCGGAAGTGGATTTGCAACGCACATCGCCCCGCCTATCTGGCGAACACTAGCCGTGCACTTTTAGTCAGATGGAAAGACGCCCTAGACGATATACATAACTGTACCTGACTTTTACTCCGTATTTCACTGCTGCGTCTCTTGGTTGCACTGGTGATTGTCACACATTCACATTTTGCCAAGTGATGTCAAACTTGGACTCAGATGTTGAAAACTACAACCTCCCAGATTCCCTAGCTGCAGCCAGGAAATAGATGGTATTTAAGTTTAGAACATTGAGATCCCACATGACAAATGGTGGACCTACCAGATTGGTATAATTTATGTGAAAAGCCCCGGAGCCATTTAACAGAAGTTCTATTATACGATGATTGTTTGTGGCGGCTGTAATTTTTTGTCCCACCCAACTGTGATTTGTCCCCATCGTGACGCTGTCATTGCAGAAGAGTTCCATGATTTGTTCACCGCGATAGCAGCAAAGTGGAACGCGCTGACTGCTGGAGTATATTCTCCACAGATCCTATTTATCCCCTAGCAGATGTTTCCCTTGTCTATTTCTATACTTATTAGCAGGGATAATACATTTCTTTTTTACAGTTCTCTCATTTAATTCTTTCACAGTGTTTGATTTATACATTTCTGATTTATGAATATAATAATATAATATTATCAGTCTAAAGGCCTGAGTTTTACTAGACGTCCTTGCCACAGGAAATAATGACAACCTGGCCCTTTAATAGGAATACAGCTTGGATGTACGCAATCAACTAGATGACGACGAAATGTGCAGGGCCTCACACCAAGTGCACTGGTACACAAACCGTAATTACAGATTGGAAAGTGCTATTGCTGTGTGTGTGAATGGGATTTTAGAGGCAGAAAGTGATAAGGGTGCAGGGTAGATAATGAATAAAATAGTGTGTAAGTGTGTTTGCGCTGGAAATCATCTAGAAATTCATCTAAAAGTCAATAAAAGTAGAAACCCAGATTGTGGGCGGGTCCTGACAGAAGGACAGACTGGGAGTTCGGCCGAACCAAGATGGGGGAAAGACACAAAGGGAAGCACAGACCAAAGGGGGATAAGGACCAGAGGGGGAGGGCAAAGACCATAATTGGGAAGATACAGGGTATAACAGTGAATAGGGGCAGGACCAAAGGGGGGCGGGGAACCATGTGGAGGGAAAAAGACGCGCTGGTTAGGACGAAAGGATGAAAAGAAACTCTGGAAAAAGGGAAGAGAGGTGGAAGTGGGGAGGCATAGATTGGGGCACGGCTTACGGCACCAGAAGAACCAGATTTGGGGCGGGACCTAAAAGAAGAAATACTGAAGGTAGGGCCGAACCAAATGGGGAAAGACCCAAAAGGGGACACAAGACCAAAGGGGGGACGGACCAGAGGGGGGGAAGGCTGAAATGGGAGCTAAGAAGACCATTAATGGGAAGTCATAAGGTTTCACACTACGAAGGAGGGGCAGAGCAGAACCAGTGGAGCGGAAAGACCGGCGGGTCATCGGGACGAAAGGATGGAAAAGAAACGCTGGGAAAAAGGAAAGGAGGTTGAGTTGGGGAGGACATTAGTTTTGGGATTAAGGGTGGCGGGCTGGCTGGAGGTAGGCAGGACCTGAAGATGAACTGGATGGAGGTGGGGCACACCTGAAGGAACAGCTATTAAAGGGACGGCAGGAACAGAGGGAACAGGCCCGTAGTTGGCAGTACTCGAGGGGCGCGACCTGAAGGTTGAGTGGAGAAGAGGAGAGGGCAAAACATTTAGGGAGAGAAGAACCATAGTAAAGGTAAAAGGCGGTCAGTTTAATCAGGGTAAAAGAAGGATCACGCAATGCGTGGTCAGGAAGGAATCCCCTCTGAAGCTTATTGTCTATCAGGGAGGGTTTTCGCCTTCCTCTGGATTATCTGTTAAATAAGTATAATAAATAAAATTAATTCATTTTAAAACTATTTAGTATCTGCCTTTTCTTTCTCTCTCAACTTTCCCTTTTTTACTTGACCATTAAATATGGAGAATTGTTACCTTTTTACTACAATAACACAGTATTGGGAGTGTGGCTGCACACATAAAACATTAAACGATCTACTCCAGATAAACATTAAACACATCACAATTCGCCTGCAGAGCTATTCACAGGGAAGGACAAGGAGGTGGCCTGATGCGTTACATTAGTCAGTTACTGCATATGAGGACGCAAACCCTGCCTAATCCCATACCATATATAGAGAATATGAAGGAGGGGATATATATATACAAACGTAATATATGTAATTAAAAGCAACATCATATTATTGGAAAAACTCCATTTGTATTAAAGCATTCTATTCTTCCATATAGCATCTTGTTGGTCAAGGATTACTTCACTCCTTGGGCTTGAGCGCATACTGGCTCCTATGCCTAAGTGTGCATCTGTATGATGTGCTATAGTTATTGGCCCTGCGGTAAGAGGGCTTAACTGATAGATAGCACCTTCTAATAAATAGGCAAATTTCCAAGGAGTCTCCCTGGGCCCAAACCTTACATTATGTACCATTTATTGTACATGGGGAGGGTGTAAATCCATAATACAGAAATGGAACTATTTATTGACTAGTAGCAGTGTAGAAATCAAATTATAATGAATGGGAACTATTTATTGTACATGGGTGAGAAATCCAAATAATAATGAAATGGGAACTATTTATTGTACATGGGGTAGAATCAAATTATAATGAAATGGGAAATATTTATTGTACATGGGGGTAGAAATCCAAATTATAATGAAATGAGGAAACTATTATTTGTACAGTGGGGGAAATCAAATTATATGAAATGGGAACTATTTATTGTACTGGGTAGAATCCAAATTATAAGAAATGGGAAACTATTTATTGTAAATGGGGTGAAATCCAAATTAATATGAAATGGGAACTATTTATTGTACATGGGTAGAAATCCAAATTATAATGAAATGGGAACTATTTATGTTACAGGGGTAGTAGACAATCCAAATTATAATGAAATGGGAACTATTTATTGTACATGGGGTAGAAATCCAAATTATAATGAAATGGGAACTATTATTGTACATGGGGTAGAAATCCAAATATAATGAAATGGGAACTATTTATTGTACATGGGTGAAATCCAAATTATAATGAAGGGAACTATTTATTGTACATGGGTAGAATCCAAATTATAATGAAATGGGAACTATTTATTTGTACATGGGGTAGAAATCCAAATTATAATGAAATGGGAACTATTTATTTGTACATGGGGTAGAATCCAAATTATAATGAAATGGGAACCTATTATTGTACAGGGGTAGAAATCCAAATTATATGAAATGGAACTATTTATTGTACATGGGGTAGAAATCCAATTATAATGAAAATGGGAACTATTTATTGTACATGGGGTAGAAATCCAATTATAATGAAATGGGAACTTATTGTACCTGGGGTAGAAATCCAAATTATAATGAAATGGGAACTATTTATGTACAGGGGTAGAAATCCAAATTATAATGAAATGGGAACTATTTATGTTACATGGGGTAGAAATCAAATTATATGAAATGGGAACTATTTATTTGTACATGGGGTAGAAATCCAAATTATAATGAAATGGGAACTATTATTGTACATGGGTAGAAATCCAATTATAATGAAATGGGAACTATTTATTGTACAGGGGGTGAAGAAAAACACAATTATAATGAAATGGGAACTATTTATGTAACATGGGGTAGAAATCCAAATTATAAGAAATGGGAAACTATTATTGTACATTGGGGTAGAAATCACAATTATAATGAAATGGGAACTATTTATTGTACATGGGGTAGAAACCAAATTATAATGAAATGGGAACTATTATTGTACATGGGGTAGAAATCCAATAATAATGAAATGGGAACTATTTATTGTACATGGGTTAGAAATCCAAATTATAATGAAATGGGAACTCATTTATTGTAATGGGAGAAATCAATTATAATGAAATGGGAACTATTTATTGTACAGGGGTAGAAATCCAAATATAATGAAATGGGAACTATTTATGTACATGGGGCTAGAAATCAAATTATAATGAAATGGGAACTATTTATTGTACATGGGATAGAAATCCAAATATATTGAAATGGGAACTATTTATTGTACATGGGGTAGAAATCCAAATTATAATGAAATGGGAACTATTTATTGTACATGGGGTAGAAATCCAAATTATAAGAAATGGGAACTATTTATTGTACATGGGTAGAAATCCAAATTAGAATGAAATGGGAACTATTTATTGTACATGGGGTAGAAATCCAAATTATAATGAAATGGGAACTATTTATTGTACATGGGGTAGAAATCCAAATTATAATGAATGGGAACTATTTATTGTACATGGGGATAGAATCCAAATTATAATGAATGGGAACTATTTATTGTACATGGGGTAGAAATCCAAATTAAATGAAATGGAACTATTATTGTACATGGGGTAGAATCCAAATTATAATGAAATGGGAACTATTTATTGTACATGGGGTAGAAATCCAAATATAATGAAATGGGAACTATTTATTGTACATGGGGTAGAATCCAAATATAATGAATGGGAACTATTTATTGTACATGGGGTAGAAATCCAAATATAATGAAATGGGAACTATTTATGTACATGGGGTAGAAAATCCAAATTATAAGAAAGGGAACTATTTATTGTACATGAGGTAGAAATCCAAATTATAATGAAATGGAACTATTTTATTGTAATGGGGTAGAAATACAAATTATAATGAAATGGGAACTATTTATTGTACATGGGGTAGAAATCCAAATTATAATGAAATGGGAACTATTTATGTACATGGGGTAGAAATCCATTATAATGAAATGGGAACTATTTATTGTACAAGTAGGAAATCCAAATTATAATGAAAATGGGAACTATTTATTGTACATGGGGTAGAAATCCAAATTATAATGAAATGGGAACTATTTATTTGTACATGGGTAGAAATCCCATTAAATGAAATGGGAAACTATTTATTGTACATGGGGTAGAATCCATTATAATGAAATGGAACATTTAGTACATGGGGTGGAAAATCAAATTATAATGAAATGGGAAACTATTTTGTATGGGATAGAATCCAAATTATAATAAAGGGAACTATTTATTGTACATGGGGTAGAATCCAATTAAATGAAATGGGAACTATTTATGGTACATGGGGTAGAAAATCCAAATTATAAATGAAATGGGAAACTATTTATTGTACATGGGGTAGAAATCCAATAATATCCATGAAAGGGGAACTATTTATGTGTACAGGGGGTAGAAATCCCAAATTATAATGAAATGGGAACTATTTATTGTACATGGGTGTAAAATCCAAATTATATGAATGGGAACTATTTATGTACATGGGGTTGAAGAAATCCAAATTATACTGATAATGGGAACTATTTATTGTACATGGGATAGAAATCCAAATTATAATGAAATGGGAACTATTTATTGTACATGGGTAGAAATCCAAAATATAATGAAATGGGAAACTATTTATTGTACGGGGTTTTTTAGAAATCCAATTAATAATGAAATGGGAAAATATCCTTTTAAGATGGACTATAAATAACGTGTTCGTAAAAATCGAGTCTTTTTAGATAGCTGTTATCCGATAAGGCAGCTTTAAATTTATTGTGTAACATACGGTGCGTTACGAAACCATGTAATTTAATTAATGACGATTTATGTGTTTAACATGGGTAGATAACATACCAGATTTAATTAAATGGGGCCACTCATTATGTACATCGTAGAAATCCAAATTATAATGAACTGGGAACTATTTATTGTCCATTGGGGAGATTACGAAATCCAAATATAATGAAATGGGCAAACATTTATGTACATGGGGTTGAATTTAGAATCCAAAATAATGAATGAACTGGGAACTATTTATTGTACATGGGGTAGAAATCCAATTCTATATGAAATGGGAAACTATTTATTGTACATGGGTGAGAAATTCCACAAGTATAATAAATGATGGGAACTATTATTGTACATGGGATAGAAATCCAATTATAATGAAATGGTACTATTTATGTAGCATTGGGTAGAAATACAAATTATAATGAAATGGGAAATATTTATTAGTACATGGGGTAAAAATCCAAATTAATATAAAGGGAACTCTTTTTGTACATGGGCTGAAGAAATCCAATTATATGTAAATGGCGAACTATTGAATGTACAGGCGGTCGAAATCCAAATTAATAATTAAATGGGAACTAGTTATTGTACATAGGGTAGACTCCAAAGTTATTAATGAAATGGGGAACTATTATTAGTACATGGTAGAATCCAAATTGATATGAAATTGGGAACTATTTATTGTTACATGGGTAAATCCAAAATTAGAATGAAATGGGAAATTATTTATTGTACATGGTGATGTAGAAATCCAAATTATAATGAAATGGGACATATCTATTGTAATGGGTAGCAATCCAAATATAATGAAATTGGAACTATTTATTGTACAGGGTAGGAAAATCCAAATTAATAATGACAATGGAACTATTTCATTGTACCTGGGGGTAAAAATCCAAATTATAATAATGGGGAACTATTATCGTACACTGGGTAGAAATCCAATTATACATAAAATGGGACTATTTATTGTCTAGGTAGTCAAATGTAGGAAAATGGGAGGCATATTGCACGGGTAGAAATCCTAAATTATAATGAATGGGAACTAGTTTTGACATTGGGTGTAGACAATTCCCAAATTATACATGAATGGGAACTATTCTTGTACTTGGGTGAATCCAAAATTAGAATGAAATGGGAACTATTTAACTTGTACAGTGAGAGTGACCCAAATTGATAATGAAATGGGAAATATTTATTACAAGGTTAGAACCATTAATGAATGGGACTATTGATAATTTGGAAAAATCCAATAAATGGATGACATGGGGTAGAAATCCAATATAATGAACTGGTAACTATTTATTGTACATGGGGTAGAAATCCAAATTATAATGAAATGGGAACTATTATTGTACAAGGGTAGAAATCCAAATTATAATGAAATGGGACACTATTTATTGTACATGGGTAGAAATCCAAAATTATAATGAAATGGGAACTATTATTTTACATGGGGGAGAAATCCAATTATAATGAAATGGGAACATTTATTGGTACATGAGGTAGAAATCCAAATTATAATGAAATGGGAACTATTATTGTAACATGGGGTGGAATCCAAAGTATAATGAAATGGGAACTATTTATTGTACATTGGGTAGAATCCAATTATAATGAAATGGGAAACGATTTATGTTACCGGGGTTGTAAAGAAATCCAAAAATTATAATGAAATGGGAACTATTTATTGTACATGGGGTTAGAAACCAAATATAATGAAAGGGAACTATTTATTGTACATGGGGTAGAATTGGTAGAAATCCAAATTATAATGAAATGGGAACTATTTGGTACATGGGGTGAGAAATCCAAATATAATGAAATGGAAACATATTATTGTACATGCTGGGATAGAATCCAAATTATATGAAAGGAACTATTTATTGTACATGGGTAGAATCCAAATATAATGAAATGGAAATCATTTAAGTTACATGGGGTTAGAAGAAATCCAAAATAATGAAAGGGGACTATTTATTGTATATGGGTGAAATCCAAATTATAATGAAAATGGGGAATATTATGTAAATGGGGTGGACGGAATCAAATTTAATGAAAGTGGGAATAGGATTTTATAAAATCGGTATTATCGTAAATACGATGGCGTATAGCAAATAACGACCTGATATTGGATGTTTCCGATAACTACGTTCGTATTGTACCGATAGGGTAGTTAAAACGCAAATTAGGTAAATAGGTCGTATCGGTAAAAAACCAATCGTTATTTATGCGTAAGCGGTGGACGTAAGATACCAGATTTTATGAAATGGAACCTATTATTGTACATGGGGGTAGAATAGAAATACACATTATAATGAAATGGGGAACTATGTATTCGTACCATGGGGTAGAAAATCCAAATTATAATGAAATGGGAACTATTGATGGTGACATGGGGTAGAAAATCCCAAATAATAATTGAAATGGGGAAACTATTATTGTACATGGGGGAGTGGTAGAAATCCTAAATTATAATGAAATGGGAAACTATTTATTGTACATGGGGTAGGAAATCCAAATATAATGAAATGGGAAATATTTATTGTACGGGGGAGAAATCCAAATTATAATGAAATGGGAACTATTTGTACATGGGGTAGAAAATCCAAAATATAATGAAATGGGAACTATTTATTGTACATGGGGTTAGAAATCCAAATTATAAGAAATGGGAACTATTTATTGTACATGGGGAGAATCCAAATATATGAAATGGACCACTATTATGTACATGGGTTAGAAATCCAAATTATAATGAAATGGGACTATTATTGGACATGGGGTAGAAATAGAAATCCAAATATATAATGAAAGGGAACTATTGATTGTACATTGGGTAAAATCAAATTAAATGAAATGGGAACTATTTATTGTACATGGGGTATAGAAATCCAAATTTATATGAAATGGGGAACTATTTATTGTACCATAGGGAAGAAATCCAAATAATTAATGAATGGGAAACTATTTATGGTACATGGGGTAGAAATCCAAAATATAATGAAATGGGAAACATTATGTTACATGGTGGTAGAAATCCAAATTATAATGAAATGGGAAATATTTATTGACTGGTTGGTAAAATCCAAATTATAATGAATGGGAAGTATTTATGTACATGGGGTAGAAATCCAAATTATAATGAAATGGGAATATATTTATTGTACATGGGGTAGAAATCCAAATTATAATGAAATGGGAAACTATTATTGTACATGGGTAGAAATCCAAATTATAATGAAATGGGAAACATTATTGTACATGGGGGTAGAAATCCAAATTATAAGAAATGGGAACTATTTATTGTACATGGGGTAAAATCCAAATTTAGAATGAAATGGGAACTATTTATTGTACATGGGGTAGAAATCCAAATATAATGAAATGGGAACTATTTATTGGACACTGGGGGTAGACAAATCCAAATTATAATGAAATGGGAAATATTTATTGTACATGGGGTTAGAAATCCAAATTATAATGCAATGGGAACTCTATTTATTGTACATGGGGTAAGAAATCCAAATATAATAATGGAAAATGGGGAAACTATTTATTGTACATGGGGGTAGAAAGTCAAAAATTAGAATGAAATGGGAAAACTATTTAGTTGTACATGGGTGGTAGAAACCCAAAATTATAATGAAATGGGAACTATTGATGTACATGGGTAGAAATCCAAATTATAATGAAATGGGAACTATTTATTGTCATGGGGTAGAAATGAAAAATCAAATTATAATGAAATGGGAACATTTATTGTACATGGGGGTAGAAAATCCAAATTTAATGAAATGGGAAACTATTATTGTACATACGGGAGAAATCCAAATTATAATGAAATGGGAAATATTTATTGTACATGGGGTAGAAATCCAAATTATAATGAAATGGGAAAGACTATTATGTACATGGGGTGTAGAAAATCCAAATATAATGAAATGGAAATATTTATTGTACATGGGGGTAGAATCCAAATCTAAAATGGAATGGGAACCATTTATTGTACATGGGTAGAATAGAAATCCAAATTATAATGAATGGGAAACTATTTAGTACTATGGGGTGTAGAAATCCAAATTATAATGAAATGGGGAACTATTTATTGTACATGGGGTAGGAATCTCAAATATAAGGAAATGGAACATTATTGTACATGGGGTAGAAGAATCCAAATGAAATGAATGGGAAACTATTTTATTGTACAGGGTGGGAAATCAAATATAATGAAATGGGAAAGTATTGATTACATGGGGTAGGAATCCAAATTATAATGAAATGGAACTATTTATTGCATTGGGTGAATCCAAATGATAATGAAATGGGAACTATTTATTGTACATGGGGTAGAAATCCAAATGATGAATGAAAATGGGAACTTGATTTCATACATGGGGTTAGAAATCCAAATTAGAAAAACGGGAACTATTTATTGTACATGGGGTGTAGAAATCCAAATTATAATGAAATGGGGAAAACTATTTATTGTACATGGGGTAGAAACCCAAATTATAATGAAAGGGGAAACTATTATTGTACATGGGGTAGAAATCCAATATAATGAAATGGGAACTATTTATTGTACATGGGAGTAGAAATCCAAATAAGATGAAATGGGAACTATTTTATCTACATGGGGTAGAAATCCAAATTATAATAAACGGGAACTATGTATGTACATGGGGTGAGAAAATCCAAATTATAATGAAATGGGAACTATTATTGTACATGGGGTAGAAATCCAAATGATAATGAAATGGGATATTTATGTAATGAGAGAACATTGTATGAATGTAACTATAATATGAGGGGGAGGGGTGTTAACATTACACTTGATTTGGCTTGACTCTGGAATTCGGAGAATAAAAGAAGAGAAGTTAAATATAGAAAATAGGGCATTTATTGAGTATCTTACCATAGATCTCACCGTCCAATCTGGTCACCCCGTCGGGATGTCTTCAGTAGAGTTCTGAAAACAAGAGGTTGGAACTATACTCTGCTGAAAAAGTTCAGCACAGATGATGGTAAATTAGTAATACTCCCGGTGGTTTATCAAATGGTATCAAATTGGTTAATTACACACTGCACACCTATTCTCTATTTTATTACTAGGATATGATAGTGTAAAACTCCAAAGGTGAAAATTTCTCTATGTGTAATGGATATGATAGTGTAAAAAACAGTAAAACTCAAAAGGTGAAATTTCTCTATTTTGTTAATAGGATATGAGAGTGTAAAACACAAAAGGTGAAATGTCTCTATTTTATTAATAGGATATGATAGTGTAAAACTCAAAAGGTGAAATTTCTCTATTTTGTTAATAGGATATGATAGTGTAAAACACAAAAGGTGAAATTTCTCTATTTTGTTAATAGGATATGATAGTGTAAAACACAAAAGGTGAAATGTCTCTATTTTATTAATAGGATATGATAGTGTAAAACACAAAAGGTGAAATTTCTCTATTTTATTAATAGGATATGATAGTGTAAAACTCAAAAGGTGAAATGTCTCTATTTTATTAATAGGATATGATAGTGTAAAACACAAAAGATGAAATTTCTCTATTTTGTTACTAGGATATGATAGTGTAAAACACAAAAGGTGAAATTTCTCTATTTTGTTAATAGGATATGATAGTGTAAAACACAAAAGGTGAAATTTCTCTATTTTATTAATAGGATATGATAGTGTAAAACACAAAAGGTGAAATTTCTCTATTTTGTTAATAGGATATGATAGTGTAAAACACAAAAGGTGAAATTTCTCTATTTTATTACTAGGATATGATAGTGTAAAACACAAAAGGTGAAATTTCTCTATTTTATTAATAGGATATGATAGTGTAAAACACAAAAGGTGAAATTTCTCTATTTTGTTACTAGGATATGATAGTATAAAACACAAAAGGTGAAATTTCTCTATTTTATTACTAGGATATGATAGTATAAAACACAAAAGGTGAAATTTCTCTATTTTATTAATAGGATATGATAGTGTAAAACACAAAAGGTGAAATTTCTCTATTTTGTTAATAGGATATGATAGTATAAAACACAAAAGTTGAAATTTCGCTATTTTATTACTAGGATATGATAGTGTAAAACTCAAAAGGTGAAATTTCTCTATTTTG